>CM070877.1:63308521-63992271 GCA_036365515.1 Torymus aiolomorphi
CCTTTATAGTTCGAGGTTTATTAGGGCATGTACCACTGAGATCCTCCGCAAAAGATTAGTTGAATGCCTTGTTCAACCGCACCTTGATTACTGTATAGTAGTCTATTTAGACGCATCAGACGAGCAGCGCGAGAAAGTGCAACGATTAAGCAATTCTTGTGTCAGATATGTCACCGGAGCTAAGAGGGATGAGCACATCACCCCCTATAGGAAACGCCTGGGCTCGCTTCGTATGGATTCACCTAGGCTCTACTTTGCAGCACTACTATTATACAAACTATTAAGTATACGTGAGCCATCATATTTAACTGCTTTTTTCACGAGGCATAAGCCTAGGCCGACCAGCAGGGGAGTGCATCCGGAACTTCAGTTTCCGGCCTTAAACTACAAAACGGGTGATAAGGCGTTTTTGGATAAAGATCTCTCTCTCTCTCTGTCTCTCTCTCTCTCTCTCTCTCTCTCTCTCTCTCTCTCTCTCTCTCTCTCTCTCTCTCTCTCTCTCTCTCTCTCTCTCTCTCTCTCTCTCTCTCTCTCTCTCTCTCTCTCTCTCTCTCTCTCTCTCTCTCTCTCTCTCTCTCTCTCTCTCTCTCTCTCTCTCTCTCTCTCTCTCTCTCTCTCTCTCTCTCTCTCTCTCTCTCTCTCTCTCTCTCTCTCTCTCTCTCTCTCTCTCTCTCTCTCTCTGTTATTGTCTTTCCCTCTCTCTCTTACCTTCGTGATCCTATTCATGCACGTATGTACCTGGGTGTACCTGGGTTTCTTTTTTTTATTTTTTCTTTTATTTTTTTTACTTACGTCGATTTTAATTACGTTTTATGTATAAAAAATTTGATGAATATGACATGCGTTATAGTAAGAAAAAAAATAGAATTGTTTAGCATACTTATTTATGTCGTTTTCGATTTGACCAGGTACTGAAGACCTTTCTTTCTCTCTCTTGTTGTTTCTTTCGCACTGGTAGGGTGTTCCAATAATTATTTTTTCTTCATGTTTATGTGTGTTGTTTTTCTTCATTTTTCTCACATGTATTTCCGCTGTTGTCGTGATTAATGAGCTTATAGTACTAATACAATTGGATATTCGCATTATAATTTTTGTTTGTTAGTTTTTGGTATTGCATTACGCTCGCTCTTCACTTCACTTTTACAAGTAATTTTACGCACGCTTTATCTTATAATTAACAGTTTTATCTTTTTTTTTTGTTTATATTTTTGTATGACTAAAATTTATTATTTATGATACGCATCGCATAACCTTAACCTTAACTCTAAACTTACACTTGACTAAAGACATTACATTTGTTGCAGCCGACTTTGATATTATATGGAAAGGAACATTGTCTTGATTATCGCCGTATTTTTTTTTCTTTTATTTCTGTGTTGATTCTTTGTATTCTTTTTCTAACTTTTGCAACCTCGCTCGTTGATAGTCGCTTTGGGGTTGCCAAATTCCTGATAACAACATTGCGTCTTCCGATTTTTGTTTTTGGTTCCGTTTGTTCATTTCGAAAAACTCGTCGATGTCTTAATATGACTGTGCATTCTCCTGCCAGCTTGCCACAAACACTTTGGCTTGGAGGATTGTTGGCTTGACCTTCGCGGTGTTTTCGCGTTTCTCCTGTCTTTCCGCCGAGCTTGCCGTCGCGGTGTGTTGGTGTGCGAATCTCGCCGCTGCTGCTGTCTCCTTGCGTGTTTTCTCGTCCTCTGGTCTTTCGCGGTATGTTAGTGGCTTTCGATATATTTGAAGTTCGCGATGTCTTATCACTGCTTGCCTGCCTTCACTGTACTTTCTTTCTTCTTCCCTTTCTTTTTCTAATTGTCTCCGCATTGTCTCTGCAATATCTCTTAATTGATGTTAAATCTTCTTTTTTTCTCTCACTTCTCTCCTTACTTCTTCTTCTAACGCCGGTTTGCACCTTACCATATCCTGCTACAGCCGCTCCACTTTGTTGTCTAATTCCCGCTGCTCCAGTATTTATCGGTATGTTTCTTTATACCTCACCTTTTCGCCCTCTAGAAGTTTTCTGTATTCTAATTCGGCGGCCTTAGCCACTAATGCTGTGAACTTTCTTTTCTGTATTGCTTCTTTTATTTTCCTATTATATTCTTCCTCAATCTCTTTGCGGTACAGTTCTAGGTATTCTCTTCGCTGTCTTGCTTCTTCCTCTCTTTTTCGATTTTCCTCTTTGAGCGCTTTTTGTGACTCTCGTAACTCATCGCGTACAGAACCTCGCGGTCGTCGCGTGCTTGCCGCTTCCGGTGTGTTCGATCATTTTCACTGTCCCGCGATGTGTCCTGATTTGTTTGCGTTTCCGCATCCTTAACTGCGCTCGCAATGGTGAACGTCCGCGTTACCGTTTGCGGTACTGATATCGCGGTGTGTTCGTCGCGTTTCTGCATTTTGGCGATCGGTTTTGCTTATTTTGCAGGCGCGTAAGCTGTGCGTGCACGTGTCGCTGCTTAGCGGGAACTGATCGGGTATGACTTTTGACTGCGGGTCCTGGGCGTTCGGTGGGGTGAGGATGGGGTTATAGGTGGCTCTGATTGCTCTTCTCTCTGCCTCTGATGATTCTCTTGCGCGGTCTGCTGTGTTTCCTCGCTGCTGGTAACTGTTCTCGCGGTTTCCTTCGTTGATGTTGGTGCGGCTTTCTTCGGCCTGCCTGGCTTTCTTTTTGTCGGCTGCTCGTTGACTGCTACTTTGGAGGGTCTTTGATTTTCGCGGATGTTGTCCGTGCAGCGTTTGAAGTCCTTCGCGTGGAACGCACTTTTGATTAATTCACTGTTTTTTTTCAATTTTTACATGCCTTTCCTACTTGTTGCGCTATCACAAATGGGCCGCCATATTTCATATTCAATTTCGCACTGATATCTTTTCCTGCGTTTGATAGTTCCCTGTCTATTTTCCATATTAAGTCATCTTTTTCGAATGTTTCTTCGCGTTTTCCCTTATTATAATTTGCTTTGTATTTTTCTTTAGCCTTGTCAATTTTAGTTATCGTATCATCGTATACGTGTTTTACTTTTTGCAATCTTTCCGCCCACTTATTTGTGTCTTCTGCGCTCACGTTTAACTTTATATCCCGCGGTTCCGTTTGCTCATTTTCTTTTATTATTCGCGTTATGTTTCGCGTTAAGGATCTCTTTTCGTTATCATCTATTTCCTTTTCCGGTTCGCGCGGCATTGTATTGTTTGTTAATTTTCTTGTTTTTAGGTTTTCGGTTTCGTTTTTGTTCTCTACCTCGCATCTCCAGCATTTCAGTTGTCTTAATTCTAGCGTATACTAGAAATGCTGGTGTTTTGCCCGCCGTGCTGTGTGTCGGAATTATGCGCGAATTGGAATTGTGGAAAATACCTATCCCACTCTTTATGCGATTCCTCGATGTAAGTTGTTATTTTAGTTTTTAAATCGCAGTTTACGGGCTCTACCGGATTACCTTACGAATGGTATACTGGAGTTAGTTCGTGTCTGATTGCGCTCTCTTTTAAAAAGCTTTATAGTGCGTCACTTATAAACTCTTTTGCGTTATCAGACTCGAAGACTTCCGGAGTGCCGAAGTTTATACATAAGATTTCTAAATTCTTTGTGATTATTTGCGTCTTTCTGTTTTTGATTGGCACGCAGATTATGTATTTGGAGAACAAATCTTCGAAAACGATTACGTATTTAAATCCTGTTTACTTGTCGGAAACGGACCTATTAAATCTCTCTCGTGCCCATTACTCCTATTTTTCCGCGTTGGTCCGGTTTGCACCTTTGGCACGTTTCGCATTTCCTTACGTACTCTGCGATTGTTTTGTACATTCCGGGCCAGTAATAAATTTGCGCTGCGCGTTTATATGATTTTTCGATTCCGGGGTGTCCCGCGGTTGGGTCGTTGTGTACTTCATTTATGATTTGTTCCCGATTTTCGCGCGGTACAACGAATTTCCAGGCGTCCAGATCGTCCATAATTGGGTTTATGTCTTCGTCCGTACGCAGTCTGTAAATTTTTCCGTTCATTATTTTCCAGTCTTTGTATAGTCGCGGGTATTTTTTCTTATTTGGTATACGCGCTGTGTGTACCAAGGGTCTGTAGTTGTTTGAGTAATTTCAATCGCGGTGATCGACTGTATTTCTACTTCGTCTTCGTACATTCTAGATAACGCGTCTGGGACAACGTTATGCGTACCTATCTGTGTATTACTTTAAAGTCATAAGCCATTAAATTCTGAGCCCATCTACCTAACCTACCTACAGGATTCTTTTTCTTAAATAACCATTGCAACGCGCTGTGGTCCATGATTACAGTGAATGTGCTCCCTTCTACATACGGTCTAAATTTTTCAATTGCCCATTTTATTGCGAGGCATTCTTTTTCGGTGGTACTGCATACAAGCTCGTTTTTATGTAGTGCCCTGCCCCTGAACGCGATTACTCTATCTTGCTCGTTAATATTTTGCGTTATTACTACGCCGAGTCCGATATCGCATGCATCTGTTTGAATACAGAATTTCGCGTCGGGATCGGATCTGTGTAGTAATGGCGCGTTTGCAATCAAACCTTTAATTATTTCGAACGCGTTATCTTGCGCGGTTCCCCTCGCGAATTTTTCATCTTTCTTTGGTAATTTATTTAACGGATGCGCTAATTATGCATAATCTTTAATGAATTTCCTGTACCAGGAGGACATTCCCAAAAACCTGCGCAGCTGTCGCAGTGTTTTTGGTTTCGGGTATTTTGTGATCGCTTCCGTTTTATCCAGATCGATCATTAGCCCGTGTTCGTTTACTTTAAACCCCAAAAATTTTACTTCGTTGCAACAGAATTTACTTTTATCGCGATTTATCGTTAACCCCGAATTTTTGATTTTAAGGATTAAAGTCCTGAGCAATTGCATATGCTCTCCAAAAGTTTCGGTTGCTAATACGATATCGTCTAAGTAATTGTATGCATATGGTTCTAATTCTCCTATAATTTCCTCTAGTAGTCTTTGAAAAGTCGCGCCTGCGCCCCTTAATCCCATCGGTATACGCGTAAATTGCCAGTGCCGCGTCCTGGTATTGTGAACGCGGTGATTGGTCGTGATTCAGGTTTTAGTTTTATTTGATGATACGCGCTTTTTAAGTCTATTGTTGACATTAATTTTACGCATTTTAGTTTATTTAGTATGACGTCCATATAAGGTGTCGGATATGCGTCTTTTTCCGATATCGCGTTTACCGCTTTTAAGTCGATGCACATTCTATACGTTTCATTTGGCTTTTTGATCATTACTGCTGGGCTATTCCTCGGGCTGCGTGATTTTTCCACTATACCTGCCTCTCTTAGTTTTTCTAATTCCGCGTGCATTATTTGTTCTAATTTTTCAGATACTGGGTACTATCTACTATCTTTGTTTTACCGGTTTAGCGCTGCATAATAATTTAATTTCGTGTTCTATTAAATCGGTTGTCGGTAAATATTTGCACGTTGTAATTTCTCGCGGTAATAATTCCTCTACTAATTTGTTTATTTCCCCTTGTTTCTGGTCTATTATTTGGCTGAGCCCACAACTAGCTATATCGACTTTGTTGCCTGCCTCTGTAGACCAAAGATCAAACGTGATTTCCTTCTCATCCGTGAGGTCTGCGAGTGTATAAGTGTCGCGATTTGCATCTATTTTCATACCGAATAATCGTATGACATCTATGCCAAGAATGCAATCGGTCAGAATGCTCGGTATCACGATTATTCGAACGTGTTTTCGTATATTCGCGATTTCGAAGGGGACGATAATCTCGCCTGTTACCGCTACGTTTTCGCCGTTGGCGACAACGGCATGAGTCGTCGCAGATGGCGTGACTTTCGCCTTTAATTCGTTCACGATTTCTGCTCCTTTTGTGCCTAGTATCGTACGCGTGGCGCCTGGATCGACCAGAGCTGTGAGCTCGATGTGTTCGATCTTCAATTTTAACCAATATCTAGGGTAACTCGTCGGGTTAGAAGCGTCAGGTAACTCGAGTCTACGTTTCCCTTTTTTAGTTTTATTCCACTTGGTATGTTCGCTTTTTGTTTTTAACTGGCTAATATTTGAGATCTATGGGGATTTGACGGTGTGACGGTCCCGCTTACACCGTCGGCAGGGAGTTTCACGGGTTGCTGTTGCTTATCGCGCTGTTTATGGTGTTTTTTTATTGCGCGGGTTGGTTTCCGTGAGGTTGTTCGGTGACGCGATTTGTATTTGGATTCGCATTGTATCCGCGGTAATTCGGTCTGTAGTTACGTCCTCTGTATCCGTCTCTGTTGTAGTTGCTTCCGTTTTGTGCGTTGTTTTGTGTGTTCTGAGGCGGAGTATTTGTGTATATCGCTGTGTTTTGTATGTTGTTTGGGGCGTTCTGGAATGGTGGAACGTTATTGTTAGTGTTGTAAAATTATGGGTTGAAATTTGGTGGGTTAATGTTGTATGGTTGCGGGTTGGGATTGGGCACGTTGTTCTTCGATGTATTGTAATACTGTTGGCCGTGATTGATTCCTTGTTGGGGTTGTGAAATGTACGTTCCGTTCGCGTTGTTATTCACGCCTCAATAATTGCAGCGGCCCCCACCGTATGTGCCTCTTCTTCTACCTCGATGATTACTATTAAAATTATTTCCTCGGTAATTACAGTTTGTTGCTTGCGAGTGTGTCGGGGGTTGTTGTTTGTGTTCCGGCGTGTTATGTAATTGTGCCGCGATTTGACTACTTATTGTTTCCTTAACCGACTCTTTCAATTTTCCCATCTCGCGCGCTATAATTTTGGTTAATTCGTCCATCGTCGGTACCTCTACTGACGCGATTTTTGTTTCTTTTTTCTCTAATCAATTAGATGCATTTTGTTTGCCGGCATCGAATGCACGTCCCAATTCTATCGCTTGCTTTGTGAATATCTCCATGGTTGTCGCTAAATATGGGCGCATTAATGGTAAATATTCCGGTCTCATGTTTATGTACATTTGTCGCAATTGTTTTTCCTCGGCGAGGGTGCTTGGCATTTTATTGTACAATGCTTGTAGATCTGTAATGTACTCAAAAACGGGTTCATTATCGCGTTGCTTTCAGTCTTTTATCTATTGTTCTATTCTTTCAACGTAAAATTCGTCCCTGTATCTGTCTCTTAGTACGTTTTCTACTTGAACCCACGATTTCCATTTGTTTTGGTTTGCTCTGTAGTAATTTAACGCGGGTAATTGTCATAGCATTGGAACTGCGCGCATTAATTCAGCATCGGTTAGCGCGGCTATTTTCCGGTGTTCTTTTACTCTCAATATAAATTCTTCTATATTTTCTTTTGAATTCCCGCTAAACGTAAATTTCCATGCGGATATTATTTTCGATAAATCGCGTTCGTGGGGAGTTCTATATTGTTGTGTGATTGGTCGATTTTGTTGCTGCGCGTTATCATATGTCAAATTTGCTGTGGCGTTTTCGGTTATGACCGGTCGCGGTTGATCTATTAAGCCCACTGTTTGGCTTTGCAGGACGTCATCTATAATTTCTTGTTCTTCCTCTTCCAATGGTATTGATGCGCAATAGTGCACGACCTCTTCCGGTATTTTAATCTTTTGACCGGCCCCGATGTCTACCTCGATCATCTTTATTATTCGCGCGGTGATGTCGGACCGTCTGCTGTTCGTGTTTGTTAATTCATTTGCTAAGCTTGGATGTTTCGTCAGCCCTGTGTTCGCTACCGAGGAACTGTTTGATTTTGTGCTTCCGTTGTGTGACGTTTGCTGTCGGGTTTTTTTGGATACGCACCTGACGGATTGGATGATGACATCTGTATTTTCGGTTCGTATTGGGCTATCCACTCGTTCAACGCCGCTTCACGGTTTTCTTTTACGTGTTCTGCCGTCAGTTCGTCCGTGTCGTCCCCGATTCTTGCCTCGATTGCATAATCTTTTTTCGTATTTTCCTTGTTCACTCACCGCCTTAATCGCGCTCGTCTTTCTGCTTTTAAACCGTACCTGTCTAGTGATAGTTTATCCAATGTTGCGTCTAGTTCCTCGTCATTGACTTATTCATAAATTCGTCGATTTGTAATTGCGTCAGTCTGTCTATTGCTCCCGCCATTTTCTTAAACGCGTTTATCTATTTGATTTTATTCGCAGTGTTTAATTTACCTTATTTCTTTTACAGTGTTATCTATATGTGTTACCGATTTTGTTAATTTCGGTAAATTATTAAAATACCTAATTGTTAAATTTATTTATTTAATTATTAAATTACCTAATTGTTAAATTTATTTACGCTTGCGCTTTAGTACGTAATTGGGCTTATTTTCTTAACCTTTTCTGGACTTTGATAAGGCATTTTTTTTTTTAAATACTTGTTATGATTTCATATTATCCCTAATATTTCAAGTAATTTTCTAATATTCAATTTTAATACTAGTTCTTTTTTTTGGTTGCTTTAACTTCCCCTTCGATGTAATATGGAAAAATATTAACAAAAAATTTTGATAAGAGTTTTATTCTAAGTATAATTCTTGATTGCGAATATTCGCTACCTTTCAACCTATTGCTACTAATCCTTTGTTTGTCTGATCAGCTTAACGCTTGCGTTTACGTCGTTTACGCTTTTGTGCGCGAGCCAATTACACTCTGCCTGTTTCGTTTATCTTGTTTTCGAATATTCTAAATTCAATTTGGTTAAAAAAAATTTTTTTTTTTGTAATGTTGCGTGTTGTATTTGGCTTTCGCACTAACAATGATTCGCGATTTTTATTTAATGTTAATGCCATTCGCGGTTCATAGCGTTAATTCTTTAATAATATATTAAATAATCTTATGATTATTATGCATTATAATTGGTGTCCTTAAATTGCCTAATTTCGTTACTATAGTTTGTTACTAACGCTATTAATCGCGGTATTCTTTCGCTTATAATTATGTTTGCTCACTTTGCCTAATCTCAATTCGCCTATTTATTATCTTTGGGGTGATTTTATTTTCTCTAAGTTATTTCCTTTTTGTTAAATTTACCATTTATTGGGCGCCATTTTGACGTTGCTGCCGAGCACACAGGGTGCAGGTGTTGGAACCTGCCGTGGTTATCCTACCTGAGCGCTCTTCCAGGTCAGAGCGCAACGTGCGGGGTAACGCCGTTGCAAGAACGTGCGGGCCGGCTTACGTCGACGAGCCGGTCTACAGAACCTATAGACTCACCGTCTGCCGACACACTATAGTCGTGCACTTACGTGGTGAGTTTGCCGCGGTGGTGGGCCGCGGTGACCGCCGGTCGATTGTCTCGGGGTGCGCGTGCTCTGCTCGTCCTCGTCCTGCGCCTTGCCCGCTGACCTTCGACTTCCCTGCATCAGGGTTTCCGGCGGGCCGTCCTGCGATCTGCTTGCCGATGGAGGTTCAGGCCAAAGTCTGGCGTGGGGGAGACTGCGGCGACGGAGTCCGGGGTGTCTATTCCGACGTCTGGCGTACGGATCGAGGCGCCGCTTGCTTGCTGCGAGCGCGGAGTCCTCTTCCGGTCCTTCCTCGCTCTCCCTCGCTACTCCCGGTCCTCTCCTCCTTTTGGCTTTTCGCTGCCAGGTGAACGGAGCGCCGGCTTGTGCGATACTGCTTCTTCCGTGTTACTCTTTTCTCGCTGAGGCGTCGGCTTCTCTCTCTCTCTCTGTTATTGTCTTTCCCTCTCTCTTACCTTCTTGATTCTATGCCTACATGTACGCGCGCCGCTCGTGCGCGGCTCCCGCCGCCTCGCCTCTCGCTCTGACTACTCGCGCTGTATATGTGTTTATGTTTACGTGAGGGTGTGTAGTGTGATGTGGTTGCATGTGTGCGGGGACTTATCTCCGTCACAATTTCATAAATTAATTAAACAAAAAATATTTTATTTATCGACTTGAAATTTTAACCACTTATTACACTCAATAAAGATTATATTTGTTTAAAATTTTAAGAGATTATATTCATTTGTTAATAAAAAAAAAAAATTATTTTGGATCAAGTTTGCGTTTTCGTTGTCGCGTGATAACAAGAGTAAAACTCATGCAATCGTCCTAAACTTTGGTACAGATGTAGCTTTTATACATCGTCAGATCGAGTTCGTTTCCCAAAAAAATCGGTCCATGACGACTAAAGATATTAAAGGTTAAAATTTTTAGAACAAATTTTCTAATCGCGTTTTTTCAGAATATACTTGATTTATCGACTTAAATTTTTAAGCAATTATTAAACTCATTGAAGACTACATTTGGTTAAAATTTCAAGAGATTATCTTCCTTAAAAAAAAAAAAAAATGTTTTATAAAAAAGTTGTTTCCGTTGTTTCATGATTACAAGATTAAAAATCAACCAATCATCCTGAAATTTGGCAGAGATATAACTTTTTTATATCGTCAAACTAAGTTCGTTGGCCACAAAAATCGGTCAATTACATTTTCATTTGTTGATAGTCATAAAATAATTTTTGCCCGAAGTACGATTTCCAAAACAGCTTCCAGGAATGTCAGATATAAGATTTTCCACATCGGTTCAAAGTTAGAGAATGATATTTAGCGATAGATATAAATCTCTTATTTAATTAATAATAAAAAAAAGAAAAAAGTTTTATGAAAAAAATATATGAAAAAAGTTATTTATATAAAGTTATATATGATAGTATACAACTTTATAAAAATCACTTTTACGTGGATTCCATTTTGAAAATTTTAATTTCTAAAATGTACGAAAAATCACTAGTACTGCACAAATAAATTTCATTCGCACCGATCTCTATATGTAAAATATAGTAAAAACGTAAACAAAATGCGCTTGGGCTGGATTTTGAGGTTATGTGTCGGTCAAAATGTGTTATTGCAATTGTTTTACGTTTCGTATGATACAGCAATAATTACTTTTGACGTATAAGAAGAATATAAGGTTTAAATTTGAGTCAGTAAGGTAAAAAGGCGAAGAATTAAAAATTTCGTGCTAAAAGCCACTGCTGATGATCCGCCATATTGGATTTACAAAATTGCTGGTGGAGCCTTAAAGTACAACTAAAAATTCCACCCAATACAGATGTTCAAGTATGTGCAAGTCCGTGAACGCTATTTACATAACAATTAATCAAAATTACATTTACAAATTTCCGTCTTTTTCTAGGAAAAAGTCGCCATATTGAAATAACCATAACATATATGGAAAAAGGAAAATGTATGCCGTTTCAGGACTTTAACGGTTAAGGGTTCTTTTCCGCATCGACAACAATGTTTTTAGTTGAATATTAATTATTAGTAACTTTTTCTTAGATTCTGAGAGACTACGCACATAGGCATGCTTATCTAATTGAGAGTCACATTCCAGATCTTGATTAAATTTTACATAATCTTTAATATTACAAATTTTTCATGAAAAAGCAATTTACTCCTATATTATTGAGAAAGTGTCCTATTTTATTAGATGTTAAGGGGGCACTGAAGGGCAGGGGGCTGAGGGGCGGTGAGGAGGGGGCTACCAGAATATGAAGTCATGAAATAACGTAAAAAGGGACAGAATTTTACGATATTTTAAGGAGGGGCTGGGGCGAGAGGGCGCTGAGGGATGGGGTGAGGAGAGCTAAGTCGTAACATTTAACTATATAATATACGAAGATAGATAAATGTACTAGTGGGGCTTCGCCCCCCTGCTCGCACCGCTCGCCCACCCCCGTTTGTGTATATCGTCGCTTCCGAATAAAAAGATGCCATCTCAGCGCCCGGTTAGAGAAGGCGTCATCTCGCGAGCGAATTTTTTAACTCTGATTTATGTTGGAAGCACTGGCAAAGTATACCTTTCGGAAGAGCTTTACATCGCTTTATATAGTCATTGTTTTGATATTACTAGAATTTTGGGCGCGCTACGCTATATGTGAGCTCTATTCGAAAATATTATAATAAATTTTTTTCAAAACATTTCTTGAAAATGTTTTTAATAGTTTTTAATTCACAATAACGGACGTGATCGACGCCATATTCTATTTCTTACGAATTTCGATATCTCGAATCTAGAAACTAGCGTTCGAGTGTGCTAAAATTTAAAAAAATTAGGGAAAAAATACACCAGTTAAAAAATTAACTTATATCTACAGTTTATTAATAACGCAAGAGTTGTGTACCTATCTACCAACCTACCTACATACCTACCCACCTATCAACCTACCTATCTATGTTGCTACCTACCTACGTACCTACTTACCAATCTACCTACCTACCATGTTCTTTTTTTGAGTGGGCGTGGAGGGAGCAATCTCCCCAGCGAGTAGCCCTACGAAACCGAGACCCACTGGTACCGCGTGAGCATTCCTTCAGTAGAGCTCGTTCTGATCGGGTTGATCCGTTGATTCTCCGTTCGGCCTTCCCATTTACCGCTCGGTTATGGGTTCGGGCTCTTCAGTCTTCATTCTTCTCGTGGTCCCCTGGTCTCCCCCATTCATTCTCCTTTTCTTCTTTTTTTGTTATCACGTACTTTAGAAAAGACACGATTTTGCACTAACTTTCTCTATTCTGTAACATGGTCAAGATTAGTGTTTCCGGCAGCATGAGTGTGCCGACTGTTTCACGTTGCTCATTGTGTGCAGGACAGCTGAAGATAGCGTGCTCCGCGTAATCATATTGTTTGGGGATTAGCAAGGTTTTTGAAATTTCCGCGGTTGCGCATCACATGTATAACTCAGCAGGCGGTCGTGCGACCGCAGCACTCATCAGTTTTTCTCCGGAATAGCTGACACGCTACGCTGATTATCCGAGTATGGCTAAACTCATGCTGTCTCTTTCACTCTTGCACATGTAAATGCGAGAGACGCTGATTTGACTCTCGCCTCGGTGATAGGTTGAACGAGGAAGAAGGCAGAAATCACTCGCACTTGAACTCTCTGACAAGTAACGATCTCCCACGTAGAAAACCTCACTGTGCAACTTCAACAATTCTCAATGGATAAACTCAAGTTTGGTCACTCTCTCTCTCTCTCTCTTAGCATGGACATCTCATACGATATCGTCTCACACGGAAACTTATCATACGGCAGTGTTTCTGACATGGTAGAGTCTCACACGGTATCTTCTCATATGGCAGTACTTCTCACACGGCATCTCCTCGCATGGCATCTTCTCACCGACTCTCGATCACACCCGCACTCTCACCAAGGCAGCCCCGGCAGCAGACTTAAAATCGCCGAGATCAATAACATCTTCGGCATAGGGCATGTTTTCACATCAATGATCATCGAGTGCGATGTGTGCCAACTCCACAGACAGCTCGCCACGAGACAACACCCCACTGCAACTGCTACCTCAATACTCAAGCGTCTCTCAACAAGGAAAATTCACTGGCTTGACTAACACGGACTTTCTTACCAAAGCTCACGACTCTTCGCACTAGCTTTCCTCATCTGACACAACTCATTCTGCCTCTGTATCATCAGATGTGCATCGCAATCGGCTTTCTCACCGTCTTCAAGATTAATATAATCGTCATAAAGCTAAGGTAACCTCTCATATACGCACAGCCATTTTGTTGATACAAGTAGATACTGAATGTACTCTGCACATGTAATTCTCGGCAACTCTCAGATTATGTTAATCAATAATATTAATTGTGATCATTTATGCAAGCAGTGCCTTAACTGTGAGACTTAACGGGATTTATCAGCACAACTCAGCAATTTTTCTGCATAACTCACTCACACATAGAAAAACTCAAACTTGTACAACTCTTTTACAACACTTCCACACAACTTTGGAACACCAATTTTATTTAACTTTTTGTACTACAACTGTAATTTTAATGATCATTGTAATTATAGACTAGTTATCTCAGTTTTCATCGACTTTTACATACATAGTGAATTTAACTTGTTAATTAGTGTGCGACTCAAATTTATTTCGAATACCCACAGCATGTCTTCATGATATTATGACATTCTCAGGCACATATTCCGCTCCGAAATCTTGGCAAACTAGACTGTCTCATTTCTTGAACTTGCTTAGGTAGGTCCCAAAGTCACTATGCCCGCTTAGTCAAGCCTACCGTGTTTTCTTTGTATTGACTCTCAGACGCTCCTCATTAGCCTATACGTCCATCTTCCATCGGGGTATGCGTTCCATTCTTTCTGCTACTCTCGAAGTAGAGCTTCATAGGTTTCCTCTCTGTTCTTTAACTTAGGCATTGCTGCTTCTTCCGGTTGTTGTTTCTTCCAGGTGTTTGCCCTTTCAGTAGCCAAGAGCCATATTGGAGCCATACCTACGAGCAGCAATGCCGCACCCTGTGATATGCTGCGATACCCGCTGATGACGCATAGCACTATTTTCCGTTGAACGGGACCCATATACTTTAAAAACTGTTTTGTTGCGTGCATGGTTGCCCCATAACGGTGAGCCATAGAGCAACACCGTGTGCACCAAAGTTTCCAGCAGCATTCGGCTCTCCGGCTTGGGTCCTTCTATGTTAGATATCAACTGTTGCAGGGACGTGCCAATCTTAGCTACCATGGAAGAAGCCTTTTTTATATGGTCTTTAAAGTTCCAGGCTCTGTCAATCCATATCCCCAGGTACCGGATGCCGTCCTCTAATCGTATTGCATGACCCTCTAGTTCTAGCCTAGGATAGTTAAATTTGCGCTTCTTTGTGATGAGTACGGCCTCGCTTCTCTCCTGGGTAAGCTTAAGGCTGTGATCCTTCATCCAGTCGCTAATTAGATATAAAGCGTCATTGCACTTCAGTTCTAGTTCTTGCATGTATTTAGAAACGGCTACTATGAACCACATCGTCCGTGTATCCTATCGATTTCACCCTTTGTGTAATTTAATGCTACTAACCAGCGGTATTCGACAATCCTCATTGTGGGACCTTTGACGGAGGCTTGGGCTACGCCTGTGTAGATATCTACTTCTATAGTGCCACCCTCCGTTTTCACCAATAGTTTCCAATCTTCTACGTAATTACTTGATACTCTCAGAAGAAACTCCGAAAGTCTTCTCTCCAGTGTCAGGTACATCTGTTCCCAGTGAGCCGAGTTGAATACATTCTTCACATCAAGTGTAACTACTAGGCACAAGCCTCCTGGCTTCGGTTTCAAGCCAAAAGATTATGTCACCCCCTTCTGCACTTCCTGGACGGCATGTAGTGTACTTCGTCCCGATCACAACCCGTACTGCATTTGCAATAGTTCGTTGACCCACCACCTATCCAATATCGCCTGCATCCGGTTAAGTATCATTCGTCCGTACAACTTAACCGCGGTGTTGAACATACCCAGCGATCTATACGAGGACGGGTCCCTGGGATCACGACCTTTTCCTTTGGGTATGGGCACTAGCTTCCGTTATCCAGTCTCTTTGCCGCTGCCATAATTTCACTCAGCCAGAATAAAGGAACAGGCACCCCATTGTCACCTGCGTAGCTTTTGCTGGGTTCACCTTGTGGAAACAGTGCGTCCACTATTTTCAAAGTCTTTTCCTTGTCCTTTGGAGCGTCCTGCCCTTGATTGAGCTTAAGTTTCCGCATCAACAGTCTATAAGATGTACCCCATGGGTCTCGGTCTACGTCGCTGCAAAGGACCTTCCAGCATTGCTTCTTCATCTGTGTAATAGGGTCACGTAGTGCTTTCCTGGCATTTCCCCGGTGCTCTTCATTCTTGACGAGCGTTCCCCTATCCGCTATCTGGCGAGGCGCCTGATGCGAATCTAGCAACTCGACATGGGCTACCTATCTACTTACTTACCTACGTAGCTACCTACCAACCTACCTACCGACCTTCCTAAGAACCTGCCTAGCTACCAACATACATACCTAGCTACCTACCTACGAACATACGTACCTAGCTACTTACCTACCTAGCTATATGTAGTTTTTGTATAGTGACTTATTGTTCATGATATACGCAAATTGTCGAAACGTCTTTAGTTAAACCCAATACTTTTCAATACTTTCTGGGATGGAATTCTATTGCATGGTAGATATTTTGTAGAAAAAGCAACAGTCTAAACATAAAATTTTGAAAAATAACATTAGCTGTAATATAACTATAATCATGTTAGATGTACCAAAAAATGACAATCAATTTTTTTTTTACTTTTTCCACAGTTTCAAAAGTCCATAGCTTTTTTCTGTGACCTTCAACCACCATAAACAAATTTTTTTCATAACGATAATTGATTAAATGTTAATTTAATGAACGGAATGGCCCAGCTGTCCAACAGGTGTGTATGGATAGAAATAAAACACACCAAGTTAAGTTTAGCCGACGTTTCGGGCATCTCGATATGCCCCTCTTCAAAGGCTACATCTTTAAAAATTATTTTAGGCTGTCTGACTTCTGTCAGTCAACACACTGCGGCCAGTCAACTTCTGCCAGTCAACAGACTAAAATAATTTTTAAAGATGCAGCCTTTGAAGAGGGGCATATCCAGATGCCCAAAACGTCGGCTAAACTTAATTTGGTGTGTTTTATTTATTTATTTATTTATTTATTTATTTATTTATTTATTAAACCAGAGTAAGTACATAGGTATTACGATAATATCAATATACATTTTTACATTACATGCGTAACCCAGCAGAGGAAGTATTTCCTGTATGCTGGTCTGGTGACTTAAACTAACTTAAAACTAAATTGAAGTATTGTCCCTGATTGTTTGTCGATCTTGTATCCCCGTAGCTAGCAGCTACGGAGTCAAGTCGACAACCACACATTATTCATGACTTTTCTTCTATCACCAATATCTGACCAACATTTGTCTTGCTGTTGTAAATGATTCCGTGGATGCGTTTCTGTCTCTTGCAAAGATGATTCTTTCGTAGCTGTTTAGTCTTGTTGGGCAGGTGAGTCCCACTGCACAGGTAACTCTGTAGTGTGGGAACATCAATCTGTGTTGGTTGGCTGAGTCACATTTACATGTTGATGTAAAAACAATGTCGTCTACTACTATGAGATCGTTGTATTTCGGGTGCTGTTCTAGAGTATACATTGAGTTTGTAAATGTTTGTTTACCTCGAATGCCTCTGTCGAAATACAGTAGTGCTTTATTACAGCCTAGATAGTTGAGATCTCCGTAAGACATGCGGTAGGTGTTATCTTGCAGTATAGGCTTTCCCGGTGCGCCACTTGCTTCCATTGACATGGTTTTTGTATTGTTATCCTCAGCCATTTTATCTATCGTACTAAATACAGTTTCTATGGGATTATATTTTTCGTTGTTGTGTTCCTTTTTTATTTCAATATCTTTGGATTTTTCTTTGACAAAGTGTATATGTTTTATTTCATTATTTCCGTTAGTAATACGATAGTCACAACACTTATTGCTTAAAGTTGTATTTTTGTTGCTCTCTGAGAGCGTCCACCTGTTAGCAATCATATTTGCAATTTCGATGATAATTTGTTGATTAATATTGAGTTTTCGGATTTTGTTCCAGTTGTAATTAGATAATCGACGATGAGAACGTTTATAATGTAGTGTGCATAACCCGTGTGCGCATATATATGTTCTTATATCCAGTAACAGTTTATCGGACTCTAAACTCCCCATGGACTTCCAATGTGGGAGGTCTGTGTCCGATATCTTTATTAGTGAATAATATAGTTGCTTTATCTGTTTACAGTTAATATTATTAGTATTATTCATGGGTGTTTTATTATGCTAGATGTTTGCTTTTATCCAGATCTTGATTTTATATTTCAGACTTTTTTATTCGTTATTGTTTTAAGGTCATTAGGCAGTTTGTTGTAGGTAGTTAGTGCTCTAATGTAGCTGTTTTTGATGCTGATGCGTTTACAACGTTTAGGTATTGGTATACTTTTATTCCTCGTTACTTTGTCGGATTCTATATATTTGTCTTGTAATTCTTTGTAATGAAATATTAGTGACTCAAAGGTAAAAATTTGCTCTATATTTAGTGGATTTCTGTCATAAATAAAATTGTTTTTATTTATAAGTTTAAGCAGTCTGTTTTGCAGGCTTTGTAAGCTTTTGGTTCTACCTGCGTAAGCGCCTCCCCAGGCTATAATACCGTAGGAGGTGATACTGTGGAACAGCGCATAGTAAATCATACGGAGATTGTCTGTGTCCATTATAATAGACAGTTTGTATAAAATGAAAGTAAGGTATTTGGTCTTATTATATATATTTTTGGTGTGTATATCCCATTTCATGTTGCTATCGAAAGTTACTCCTAGGTATTTGGTGTTTTCTACTCTTTTGATGTTTTTTCCTTGTATGCAAATGTTCATATTTTTAGGCGTGCTTTTATAATTGCTGCCGAATTCCATGTATATTGTTTTGTCCTTGTTGAGAGATAGTTTATTTAGTGCTAGCCAGTCGGCTATTTCTTGTAGGTAGTCGTTCATTTTAGTTTCTACTTCTTGCCAGGTTTTACCTATTGCTATGATCGCAGTGTCGTCAGCGTATGACAATATTGTATCTTCAGGCATTGAAGATAACATATCATTAATATAAATAATGAACAGCAGTGGTCCAAGTATTGTACCTTGCGGTACTCCCATATAGACAGTTTTGTATTGGCTATAATCATTACCTATTTTCACCCTTTGTTTCCTATTACTTAGATAACTTTTTATGAGGTTATATGCGCTACCTCTGATGCCGTAGTTATATAGTTTATCAAGCAAAATTTGATGATCTACTGTATCGAATGCTTTCGCTAGATCGAGGAATGTAATAGCTATTGGGTCGCTTGCATCTATGTGGTTATAGATTGTGTTAGTTATTTGATATAGTGCATCTTTAGTGCCTCTATTTTTCCTGAATCCAAATTGTTTATTTGAGATCAAGTTACATTTATCTATGAAAGATGATATTCTACTATGCAGTAGTTTTTCCAATACTTTTGCAACATTTGAGATCAGGGAAATTGGTCTGTAGTTTGTTGGCATATGCTTTTCTTTGGCTTTATGTATTGGTATAATATCCGCAATCTTTAAAGCATCAGGCCAAATTTCTTTCTCTAAGCATAAGTTGGTTATGTGAACCAGTGGGTCGGAGATGTGTGATATTAAAACTTTGAGTGAGAGTGTGTTAATACCATCACACCCACCATTTTTATTTTCCATGTTTAATATTGTTTTTTGTATTTCTTGATGATTAGTAGGATATAGAAAAATACTCTTGTTATTCTTAGTAGGCAGCCTTACTCTTTTGTTTGGTGGAGTTTTAATTTTGTCACACAGTTGTTTACCAACGTTGCAGAAGAAGTTGTTGATATGTTCAGAAATTTCTTTTGAGTCGGTTATTTTTTTGTTGTTATTATCCATGATAAAATTAATGTTGTTATTTATTTTACTATTTTTTCCAATTTTGTTATTAATTATTCTCCAGAGATTCCTTTGATTGTTCATGTTTGATTGTATTTGCTTTCTATCATGGTCCTTTTTGCTTGGTTGATAATGTGGTTAAGTATCTTAATGTAGTTTTTGTAATTTTCTTTTTTACAGAGTTAGTAGGATCCTTCTTCCATATATTATATAGTTTTTCTTTATTTTTACACGAATTTATTATTGCTTTTGTTATCCAAATTTTCCTCGGTTTCATGTTGTTTTGTTTATTGCTATGCGTCTTAATTATTGACCTGTTTAGGCATGTTTGAATTTTTTGTATAAGGTTATTTAAGGCTTGGTTGGGATCTGTTATTAATGAGATATCTGCCCATTTTATAGTTCCTGCTGTTTTTTCCAATTTATTGTAGTTAAATCTTTTTCCTAATTTGGTACTGGATTGTTTTTTAATATTTTTTAATGACATCATTATGGGAAAATGGTCGGTAAAAGGTGTTTTTAGTAAGTAGGTTTTATATTTAATTTTGTCTAGTTTAATGAAAAAGCTATCTATACAGGTGCCATTGCTATTGTTATTAATATCTGATGGTCTCGTTATACTTTTAAATCCTGGGCAGTAACCATTTTCTAATAGTATTTGTAAAAAGTCTTGATCTAAAACATCTTGACTTAATATATCAAAATTGAAGTCTCCTATTATTATATTATTTTTTTGTTTCTTGCTTATTTTTAGAAAATTTTTAATATTCATTAAGAATTCAGTTTTATGTATGTCATGTGATCGGTAAATTGATGATAATGTTATGTTTTTGTTATTTTCAAGTGTGATTTTCGTGTTCATTATTCTAAGTTTATTTATTTGTATAATTTCCGTGGTTTCTGTGATGTCTTCACTTATATATAATACTACACCATCCGATTGGTTTATGTTGCTTTCATTATAGTACATTCTATATTTTGGAATATTAAAAAATTCGTGGTGTTCAAGTTTCCATGTTTCAGTACATACTATAATACAAGGCTTTGTAACAAGCCTGTTTAAGAATACTAATAGTTTATTGTAATTAGCATTTAAACTTCTTATATTAACGCAAAGAATTAATTCTTTGACTGTAGCTAGGCATCTATTTAATTCGGTTACACTATTTGTGATATGTTCGTTGTCAAATATTACCTCTTGAGAATCAAGATTCATTTTCATTTTCATTTTCTAACGTATCAAATCTTGGTTGAGCTGTAGATGTAGGGGTTGCTGGAGATAATGTACCGGCAGATGTGTTGGTCGTTAATCTAACTCTTCTAGTAGTTATCCATTGCTGTGAGCGGGAATTGCTTTGTTTGCCGATTTCTAGGTTGCCAAAGTACCGACGGTAGGTAGGCTGCAGTGGATAGTCTGTCATTTCAATGTATTTTTTATTTTGTGTTTTAGCACTTCACACTGATCACTGTCTATTGCACTATGATTTATATTGTAATTAGTTTTGTATTTGTTGTTGTTAAATTCACAGTTTGCACATTTAAGAGTATCACATTTACACTCAGCAGCTGCGTGATTTCCTGCACATTTGTAGCACTTGTCCTCATTATCGCATTTTTTGCCACTGTGGCCGACTCTTGAGCATTTAGTACATGGATTTGTGTTTATTATGTCAAATACTCTGCAATTTTGAAACCCTATAAATAACTTGTTTTTATTGTCTCTTATATGTTTGTAGATTGTAGGCGTTACTTCAACTATTGCACTCATTGTTTTAGCTTTTTCACTTGAGTTTATGTGTAGAACTTTGCACTTGTCATCAATATTGTTAAAGTTTCTTTGATTAATGTCTTGTTCTAGTTCTTTATCATTAAACACTTTTTCAATGTTAATAATTTTCACTATAGGTTTTTTTATTTCTTCTTTTTTGATTTTTGCATTAGTTGATAATTTTTTAGATAAGGTCTTTTCAATTGCATTTATACTTTCTTCGTTCATACAGTTTATTAATATAGTATCATTATTTATTTTTGTCACTTTTTTTGTTTGGATTGTTTTGTCTTTTGCAAGATAATGCAGTACAGTGTTTTCTAGATTTATATTGTCTTTGTTGTTTTTTTTTTAACAATTAGTTTTGGTACTCTTTTAGCTTTGGGTTTAGTATTTGTTAAAATTTCTGCATAAGTGTGGGGCTTGATGTTTTTAAAATTGTTATTTTGTCTTTCTTTTATTAGTAATTCGTTTAGTAAGGCGTTCTTTTCTTGTGTTTCTTTAAGTAATTGTTTTAGCAGGTTATTTTCAATTTTCAGTGAGTCTGATTCATTGTAATCTTCATATATGGTTTTATTGAGACCATTTTCTTCTGTTGTCTCATGCACTATGTTATTCACAATGTCTTGTTTAATTTGTTCACGGTTTTCATGCTTTAGCTGTGCTATGAATTGCCACGCTGCTTCACTGAGCGTGCCATATGGCAACTTTGAGGTTAGTGAGAGGTTAGGATGATCTTGGCACACAATAAATGAGTTGCTGAGGAATTTAATTGGTTTTCCTATGTTATATTTTGTAACTATTTCATCAGTATGGTAGAAGTTTCCACACACTATGCACACCACTGCCCCAACGCTAATGCTGGGATGGCACTTGTAATATTTATTAAGAGAGGCATCGGGCGGCTCCTTCTCCTCCGACGCCATGTCGAAAACTGATTATTTGATGATTATATTTCTATCCATACACACCTGGTAGACAGCTGGATCATTCCGTTCATTAAATTAACATATTATACACTTTCGCTGTCATTCATCTCCTCATCAGTCAATGATTGATTAAAAATACTTTCTGGGCTTTACTAAAAAAAAATGGTTCTGTCGAGTTCGCCTTCTGCAAAAATTTGTTTGGCCAGTTTGTGTAAATTCAACGTAATTTTACTCACAATTTACAAACTTTGTCCGATCTAATGAGCCATACAAAAAGATTCATGTTTTTGAGTTAAAAAATCATAAAAATTAAAGATTTATGAAAAAAAAGAAAAAAAAAAAAAAAAAATTTTTAAATTTTCAATTACTTTTTACTTTAGAACAATTGCATATTTTGCTCCAAAATTTAATATTTGTATTTTGAGGTAAATTTGGAACAAGTAAACAAACTTTGAGCAATTTTAAAATTTTGACAACAGTTGACGGGAAGTGAGCCAAATACATATATTTTATCATATGATTATTTCAGTAGTTAACCTTTAGACGGCCGGCATTCAAGAATGTGTCATTCACACTTTTCAATTAAAAAATTTTTTCAAAGGACTAAAGATATGGACGAACAAAATTGATGATCCCAAAAGGTGCCATCCCGGCCGCCTAGGAGTTAAACAGTACCTCCAGGGTGGCGTGGAAAACTGTATTTTATTGTTTATTATAACAATTATCAAAAGTATGAAGCATTACATCATATAGTATCAAAAACAACACAATAAGTTTTATAAAAAAGTATGATTTCATGACTGTGAGGAGGCTGGGGGTAGCTGAAAAGTGGCGAGGGAGGGGGGCTACTAGAATCACAGAATAACGGAAGAAATGACACAATTTCACGTTATTTCGAGAAGTAGCTCTGGTGGAATAATGGCCAGGGGGTTAAATCGTAACATTCATCTATATAATATATCACCCTATACTACATAGTTGTTTCAAAAATTCTGACTGATCACCCCCCCCCCTGCCACCTAACAACCCCTCGCTGCCCTTCAAGCCCCCATAATACACCGTTGAAATCCGTCTCTATCTATGAGGTTTAGAATCTTCAAAGACTCCTCAATTCCCCCCCTCGCCACCCCACGCCGCACTCAATTGCCCATACTCATACTTCCCTCAATGCCCCACTTAATAGCACCACCTCAATGACCCCCCTCAATAGCCCCTCCTCAATGGCTCCCAGTAGAGACGTAAAAACAGAGTCGGAGAGACAGAGACGTAGAGACAGAAAGTAGAGCCAGAGGCGTAGAGACAGAGGTGTAGAGACAGAGACGTAGAGACCAAGTCCGAGAGACAAAAACGTAAAATCAGAAACAGAGACATAGAGACAGAGACGTAGAGACAGAAACGTAAAGTAAAAGAGCGATAGCTAGAGACAGAGACGTAGAGACCGAGTCAGAGACAGAGACATAGAGGCAGAGATGTAGAGAGAGAGGCGTAAACACAAAGACATAGAAACCGAGTCAGAAACAAAGACGTAGAGACAGAGACGTAAAAACCGAGTCGGAGAGACAGAGACGTAGAAAGAGAAATGTAGAGACAAAAAATAGAGACAGAGACGTAGAGACAGAAAGTACAGACAGAGACATAGAGACAGAGACCGGTAGATAGAGACAGAGATGTAGAGACAGATAGTAGAGACAGAGACGTATGGAAAGAGACGTAGAGACCGAGTCAGAGAGACACAGCCATAGAGACAGAGACGTAGAGACAGAGACATGGAGACAAAGACGTAGAAACAGAGATGTAGGGACAGAGACGTAGAGACAGAGACGAGGAGACAGTGATGTAGAGACAGAGACTTAAAGACAGGGGCATAGAGACAGAGACGTGGAGACATAGACGTAGAGATAGAAACGTAGAAACATAGACGTAAAGACAGAAACGCAGAGACACAAACGTAGAGACCAAGACGTAGAGATCGAGACATATATACAGGGACATAGAGATCTAGACATAAGGACAGAAAAACTACTTTAATTTCACAGACCCTCCTTAAAATAAGGTTCAAACTAACAAAATGAAAAAATTCCCACCTTTAACAATTTTTACCTATACCTATAAATAAAATAGCAAAAAATTAATTTTTTAAGTATTAAGTTGAGATATTTTTTTTTCACTGGTTCTGAATATTCATTTATATCCTTTTAAAAGTTATTCCAAAGGAGTTATAGAAGTATTAACAACTCTATATCGGGGGTTTACGAGCGGACCGAGTAGAGGGTAACACCCCTAGAGTGTATATATATATATATATATATATATATATATATATATATATATATATATATATATATATATATATATATATATATATATATATATCGGAAACCGGTACTTTTGAGGATCTATAGTTTTTTTCTCCAGAGTTCGTATATGCTTGACTAAAGAAATAACTCCCTCTCTGCGTTCAAGGTATTAATATAAATCCTCAAAAATACCGTTTCATACCGAAGGAATTTTGAGGATGTCTTCAAAAGTCCGAAAAATCCTCAAAGTATCGAATCCGTGCTGACATAAATCCTCAAAAGCTGCATTTGATATATATATATATATTTCTCGAAAGGGGTTTATAAAGCCCGTTTTTTTATATATAGGGGTTTATCGAGCCCGATTTTGATTATGCAGCCCGGGCTTTATAATATTTCTAAATATAGGGGTTTATGCGGACCGACCTAAAGTCTATAACCCCAGGGTCCATTATTTCTTTAGTCACTTGCCATAGGGAACTCTCGGCTGTAGGTACTAATATACAGGGTTAGGCTTCATAAACCCCGATAAGTGTGTCTATAAATAAATAAATAAATATATATATATATATATATTTATGTTTTATGTTAGTTTCCAGGACATTCCAGATGTTTAACGTTGGTTTCGGGGACATTTGTTAGTTTTGGGGACAGTCCCTGAATCTACATATGTTTAACGTCAGTTTTGAGGACATCGGCCCCCATAAGAGACATTATTTCTTTAGTCACGTATAGGTATACAGTAACATGGGATCCTGGGAACTAACGTTATACAAGTTTATTTATATATATATATATATATATATATATATATATATTGCGGAAACCGGTACTTTTGAGGATCTATAGTTTTTTTTCTCCAGAGTTCGCATATGCTTGACTAAAGAAATAACTCCCTCTCTGCGTTGAAGGTATTAATATAAATCCTCAAAAGTACCGTTTCATACCGAAGGAATTTTGAGGATGTCCTCAAAAGTCCGAAAAATCCTCAAAGTATCGAATCCGTACTGCCATAGATCCTCAAAAGCTGCATTTCATGTATTTATATCTGTGTGAAACGTGACTTATGCAGACAATTTCTGAACTGGTGCGAGACTTATGCTGACTTTATGGTACTTATGCGGACCGCATAATTTGTACGTGTTAATTTTACATAAACATTAACCCGCGATGTCAACATAAGCCCTGTTTCACAAACACACACACACACACACACACACACACACACACACACACACACACACACACACACACACACACACACACACACGCACGCACACACACACACACTTGGGGTGCTACCCTCCTACTCTCTGTCTCTACATATCTGTAGTCTTCTTCAAAGTACATGTTAAAACAGTTGTGAAAAAACTTTTTTTAAATGATTTAGAGAAAAGCCATTTTTGTATAATAATTTATACGAGTACCACTTGAGTATGCCTTTCTCCTTACCATAAGTAATTTGCACGATTCTAAATTGGGTTTTGGTACCAAGATGATGTTCTTCTAACCCCATTTAAGAACTGTAACCTGCACAGAATTCCATGTAGTGAGTATATCTAAAGATATAAAAAAATAACTCGAATTTGAAAAGTACCATGGAATTACTGATATGTTTTCAACAGGAATAAAAGTAATATTGACTCCAAAACCAATTTCACTATCTACGAGCGTGCTCTTTTGAATGGTTAGACCTAATTTTCATTTGGATAGTACCACAATCCAACACGCCGGTTTTCAGTAAAAATTGCTAATAGCCAAATCGTGATCAGCACGCTGAGAAACCTCTATATACCAATTTTGAGCCAAATCTAAGCTTTTTTCGAACTTTTTACCACCATATTGGATTCACTATTTTGAATTTCGAAAGTCCAATAGCAAAATCTTTATCATAGACCTCGAAAACCCCTGTATACGAATTTTAAGCAAAATGCTTCCTTCGAACTTTCGACCGCCATTTTGAATTTCAAAAGCCTGATAGCAATCAACAGATGAGAATTTTTCCATCGGTCTTTCAGTGTTATAAATTAAATTAAAATAAAAGTCTGATAGCAATATCGCCATCAGCGACCTCGAGAACACCTGTCTTCCAATTTTGAGTAAAATCTAAGCTTTCTTAGAATTTTTAACGGCCATTTTGGTTCCGCCGTTTTCGATTTTGAAAGTCCAATAACAAAATCTTGATCAGCGACCTCGAAAGCCCCTGTGTACTAATTTTAAGCCATATCGCAGCTTCCCTCGAACTTTTGACCACCATTTTGAATTTCGAAAGTCTGATAGCAAGATCAGCAACTTCGAAAACCGCCGAATACCAAATTTGAGTATAATTTAAACTTTTCTCGAACTTTTCATTGCCAAATTGGATCTGCTATTTTGAATTTCAAAAGTATAATTACGAAATCTTGATCGTAGATCTTGAAAACCCCTGTACACTAATTTCATGCAAAATCTAAGCATACCTCGATCATTTGACGGCCATTTTCAATTTTGAAAGTAAGATAGCAAAATCGTGATCAACAACTTCGAAAACCCCCGTATACCGATTTTGAACACAAATTAAGCTTTTTTCTTACTCTTCATTACCGTATTGTATCCGCCGTCAATTCTTGGAACTTTTAACAGCCATATTGGATCCGCCATTTTGAATGTTGAAAGTCTGATATCAAAACCTTGATCCAGAAAGAATTCGAAAACCCTCGTATACCAATTTTGAACAGAATTTATGCTTTTTTCTTACTTTTCATTGCCATATTGTATCCATCATTTTGAATTTCGAAAGTCTAATAGGAAAATCCTGATCAGCGACCTCAAAAACCTCTGTATACTAATTTTAAGCAAAATCTAAGCTTCCCTTGAACTCTTGACCGCCATTTGGAATTTCGAAAGTCCGATAACAAAATCTTGATCGTCGATCTTGAAAACCTCTGTATTCCAATTTCTACAAAAAAAATACCTAAGCTGTTTTCAAATTTTTAACCTCCATATTGCATCCGCCATTTTGAATTTCGGAAGTCCAAAAACAAAATTTTGATCAGGGACTTCGAAAACTCCTGTATACAAATTCTAAGCGAAATCTAAGATTTTTTCGAATTTTTGACGGCCATATTGGATCCGCCATCTTGAATTTCGAAAGTCCAATAGCAAAATCTTGATCAGCGACCTTGAAGACCCCTATATGACAATTTTCATCAAAATCTGAGCTATTTTCAAATTTATGAATTTCCTACTTGTAAGCTTGTCTTGTGTGTTACTTTATCGAATGTTCCAATTCATATATGAATTACATATAACAGATCGAGGAATCTCTATTGAGATCCGCCTTGTGGCCAAGAGGGCTAATTCTCATAGAGTTATTATAGATAGAGTAGGCAAGGAATAGCAAAATCTTTAGAAAGAGAGAGGAGATCGGTGGGCCCTTTCTATCTCTGTGTAATGACGCATGCGCAGATTGAAATTGTAATTTCAACAACACAAATTATTAACAAATTACAAATTTTTAACATAAAATGTTTATTTCAATATTTTTTGAGATTAAGAAGTTAAGAAATTCGATGAATTCAGTAAATAATATTCTTATAAAATTCAAATAAATATAGTTAACCTCAACTTTGTCAGCCGTTGCTATGGTTGCAAGACAGATACAGAAAGAGCTCACTTATCTTCTTTCTCTTTCTATAGATGGGACGCTGTTTTGGCGGACTCCCCCGCTCTATCTATAATAACTCTGTGCTAATCCTTTGTATCAGTAAGCGCTGGACTAACCTCTCTCTCGTAGCAGATAACCGATCAGGGAAGACCACAATAGTGTCGGTCCTTTACTCGCGATAAAGCGGGCCTTGATGAAGTTCCAGAGAACATTAACCCAGAGCATCCACTGCAAAAGCAGAAGTTTTTACTACAAGCCTTATTGAACCTTGAGGGAGGTTTGATGTGTGTTTGAGAGCGGTCTCGAGGGGGTACGAGGGGGGGGGGCGGTCGAGGTGAGCGAGGGAGTCCTCTGCCATGCTTGAAATAATGTAAAAAAATATCACAATTTTACGTTGTTTTGCGGGGGGTCTGCGGGTTTCTGAGGGGGGTGGGGCGAGTGGTGGCGAGGGATGGGCGAGGATGATCTGCATGACATGAATAACGCTTAGAACGATATAATGCGCGTGTGTGTGTGTGTGTGTGTGGTGTGTGTGTGTGTGTGTGTGTGTGTGTGTGTGTGTGTGTGTGTGTGTGTGTGTGTGTGTGTGTGTGTGTGTGTGTGTGTGTGTGTGAGTGTGTGTGTGTGTGTGTTACTGTACGACGGACTTTTGAGGATCAACAGTTTTGTTCTCCAGAGTTCGTATATGCTTGGCTAAAGAAATAAACTCCCTCTCTGAGTGGAAGGTATTAATAGAAATCCTCAAAAGTCGATGTTCGTGAGCTGGAATTTTGCGGATGCTCGTCAAAGGGCCTCGAAATCCTCAAAAGTGCGTAGTCGTTACCAATATAATCCTCAAAAGTCTATCTTTACCGATATATATATATATATATATATATATATATATATATATATATATATATATATGAGACATTCTTTGTCAAAAAGGCCACCCCCTCTGTCCAAAAATCAAAGGCTCAAAAAAATTCGTATCCGGGCTTAAAATGTAGCTTATATCTACTTTCAATTACTGAGTGGCCTTTTTGAAAAATTCAAAATGGTGGGCTTGTCCAATTCCAACAATACACCGATATCACCACGGAATAACAGTTAAATGTTCTTAAAACGTGCAGGGGCAAAGAAAAAATTAGTAAAAATGCTTATTTACGTGTATTTTTTCCCGCTGAACACGAATCCACCGTTAGTTTTGGTCTATAGGCGACCATTCGTCCATAACCTCAAAAAACAGTCAAAAAATACTGTTTTACGTAGCTGAGACTCGAAATAGTGATCAAGAAATTACGGATAAAGGTAATTCGCTTGTATTTTTTCCCGCAGAACACGAATCTACCGTTAGTTTCGATCTATGGGGCAACCTTTCGACTATAACCTCAAATAGCTGTAAAAAAATGCAGTTTACGTGGCTAAGACTCGAAATTGTGTACAAAAGAAAGCTAATCATCATTCTTCGGTGGTTTTTAACAGAGGAATACAATGCTGTTCTCGGTTTTAACCTTGACTGAAAAGCTCATTTTCAAGGTCATTTCAAGGACAACTGTTCAAAGACAAGGTTCAATTGTTTAAATTTGACACTACTTTAGCTATTATTTTGACAGGAATGTCATGTCATGTTTATGATGGTATTGCGTCCTTCTAGAGAAAGTTTTGTAATAGTAAAATTTTCAATTTCATAAAAAACGCGTTATAATCGCGTTATATATGTTTTGGAGTTTGAAAATCGTGTTTTTATAAAATCTCCATATGAATGTGTGTTTTATTGTTGAGCTGACTATAGCTGAGTAAATATTAGTTATAGTGGTGTAAAACATACAGATTCTATATTTCCAACATTATATTATGCATATTGGAACGATTAACGATTTTAGAGAAGGTACATGCCAATGCATCGTTAGCGGTATTTTCATTAAGATTATTCTGGATTTGAAAGAGTTATTTTTTTCTCAGAAGATTTTTGGATATTATTAGATTTTTCGTATTTTGCACTACTTTAGTAATAGTGCTTAAAAAATCATTTTTTTTGTTTTGTTTCTGAAGGATTAGATACTAGGCATTTCCTGCATAAAATTCTACTCCTTTGGTAGCATTAGAAAATCTTTTAATAACTACCGTGTTTGGTTGTTGAATAGTAAACGAGTGGTTTTTTAAAATTTCGGGTACTGCTAATGCCGTTGAGAATCTCTTATTCAAGAGTCGTGTTGATTTATCATGGTCTACTTTACTGTAAAAAAAATTTTGTATGTATTCAAAATGTTCGCTTGCCCAATGGAAAAGGGCTTCTGGAGTCAAAATCGCTTCAGATGGTTTAGTTAAAAGACTTGCTCGGTAAGCCTCTCTTTTAAATATAGCTCCTAAACCATCATATCCACTTTTACCGTGTGCTGTTACGCAATAATGCCATTCCGCTTCGATTCCAAAATCTTCTTTATGGTTGATGAGATTAGCGATCTGGAATCGGTTTTTGAAATGTTGCTTTGCACCATCTGTGACGTATATCAATTTTTTAACATTTTTAATAGTTTTTTTTTATTTCTGGAATCAATTGCTTTTGAATTGTAAGGACGGCAGAAGTATCGTGTTTTAAACTATCTGAGAGGAAGGTGGAACTTTTATGTTTTAATTTAGGGTTTTCATTATAATAATAGATGATTGGAAATACTGTACATTGCTGATTGTTGAAGTGAAATGCTTGCGAAGCATCTTGAACTACATATGAATAATTCTCAGAAAAATCGAACATAACAAGTACTTCTCCTTTATTTAAATTCTGTTTTGTTGACGAAATAAATTGGGACTGTTGTTTCGCTATGAATGAATGCGGTTTAAGAGTCTGTAGCTTGTCACAAAATTCATTTACAAAGTCAGAAACTTCACTCGTAACTGTTTTCAAAGTTGATCTATCAGTTGCTGTCCATACACTATATTGTACCTGATCGATAAATGCACTATTTAAAATATCAAGTAATTTCGTTGAAAAAAATGAAATATCTGGACATTTATGACATTGATCTAGGTAGCAATCGGGAGTAGGTGTCTTGCACACAATTGATTTCAAACAATCGTGATAATCACGAATTGGATTTTCAGTTTCTTTTGTTAAGCTGTTAATTTGAATTGCATCAAGCATCAATTTACAGTTCTGATGAATCGTACATACACATACAGAGTGAGTTCCTCTTGCTCCAGCCAAAATACAATGTTGCGGTCGGAGTTTTGCAAAAGCACTGAAACTAACTGGATGATCTGAATAAGTCTTTTTGAACAATGTATGCAATTCTTTGAGATCCATTAACAATAACCGTTTTTGCACTTTAATACGCTCACCATCCGCTTTAACTGAACACGTATCTTTGACTCCTGGCATCATTCTACCAACAGTATCGTCATTAAAGAAATTATTAATTAATCTTGTTGTAGCATTTGGTATCTTTTTACCAGCTCTTGCTGTGACATCACCCAGAACACCACTTGCTGATCGTAATTCTTTACCTTTTTTAGCTAAAGTTCGGGAAGTACCAAAATCTTCTGAAATTCGTCTTATACTCCAAGATTCTGGCGCAATAGTGAGAATTCTAAGCTTCATGGGATCATTACCTTCCAAACTTGTGAATTTATCTTTTAATCCTTGCAGAAGTTCTTCCAATTCAAGTAACCCGGTAGGTGAATCATCTTTTTCAGTAGTTAAGGAAGTATTTAGACGCTCAGTACCTTGGTCTGCCGAGGTATCATCACATTCCATACTACTGATACCATTGGAATCGTCTATATTCATACTGCTATCAGATCGATTCAATGAACGTTTTAATCTACAATCATTACATACCATGGCAGTTACTGGTAAATTAGGCTTCTCCTGCAGTAATGCTTTTGATATTTTTCTTAAATTTGAACCCTTATGGTTAGGTACGCTTTCATCATTATAGGGATTGATGCACCTATCTGTACGGATTTTTTTTGACATGATGTTTAACCTACTCTTAAAAGCACTGTTGCACAAGACCGGGAAGGAACTCCCTTGAACTGTCCTTAGAAGGACTGTTAAAAAGTTAATTACTACAAATGATTTGAAAGCTTGACAACTATCCTGAAAAAGACTATTGCGCAAGTCCGTACCCACCTGGAAGAAATTTTCTTCAACTATCCTTAGAAGTACTGTTAAAGAAACAATAAGTTCGCTAATGTAATAGCTCGCTAACTATCCTGAAAAGGACTGTTATGCAAGCAGTTACGCAACGAGAAGAAATTTCCTTCAACTATCCTTACAAGGACCGTTAAAGAAACAATGAGTTCGCTAATGTAAGAGCTCGCTAACTATCCTGAAAAGGACTGTTAAGCAAGCAGTTACGCAGCGAGAAGAAATTTCCTTCAACTATCCTTACAAGGACCGTGAAAGAAACAATGACTTCGCTAATTTAAGAGCTCGCTAACTATCCTGAAAAGGACTGTTAGGCAAGCAGTTACGCAACGAGAAGAAATTTTCTTCAACTATCCTTACAAGGACCGTTAAAGAAACAATGAGTTCGCTAATGTAAGACCTGGCTAACTATCCTGCAAAGGACTGAAGAAGAAATTTCCTTCAACTATGCTTAGAAGGACTGCTGAAGAAATAATGACTTCAAGGAGGAGTTATGCACTACAAAGGACTGTCGTTTAACTATCCTCGAAAGATTTTTGAAAAAATGAAACCATAAAACAATAGAAGAAAGTACATATTTCCTTTCAGCGTACAATATTCTATTCTGTAATATATAGTCGATGTTGGTTATGGATGAGAAACAAAAAATCTAATTATATCCAAACTAACGAAATCTAGGAAATAAACATCTCATTCTATTTCGAAAAAGGTGCAATCAAACAAATACGATTGGGAACATAGTATTTAACTAAATATTGATTTTTGTGTTCATTTTATTTTTCGAAAAGGAGCCCCTATACCTAACTGCTAAATTAAATACACATATGCCCACACAAACATTTCCTAAAAACACACTTTTTTTTTGTACACAATTTCGAGTCTCAGCCACGTAAAACTGCATTTTTTTACAGCTATTTGAGGTTATGGTCGAAAGGTTACCCCATAGATCGAAACTAACGGTAGACTCGTGTTCAGCGGGAAAAAATACAAGCGAATAACCTTTATCCCTAATTTTTTTATCACTATTTCGAGTCTCAGCTACATAAAACAGTATTTTTTGACTGTTTTTTGAGGTTATGGACGAATGGTGGCCTATAGACCAAAATTAACGGTGGATTCGGGTTCAGCGGGAAAAAATACATGTAAATAAGCATTTTCACTAATTTTTTCTTTGCCCCTGCACGTTTTAAGAACATTTAACTGTTATTCCGTGGTGATATTGGTGTATTGGAACTGCACAAGCCCACCATTTTGAATTTTTCAAAAAGGCCACTCAGTAATTGAAGTAATTGATTATTAAGCTACATTTTAAGCCCGGATACGAATTTTTTTGAGCCTCTGATTTTTGGACAGAGGGGGTGGCCTTTTTGACAAAGAATGTCTCATATATATATATATATGTATATATATATATATATATATATATATATATATATATATATATATATATATATATATATATATATATATATATATATATGATATATTAGTAAATTGGTACTTTTGAGGAGATATGAACCTTTCGCTCAGAATTCGGACAATGTGACTAAAGAAATAATGACCCTCAGGTTACCGACTCTAGGAAAAAGGGGTATAGATTTCTGCTCAAAAGTCGCCATTCTTGCTTTGAGAAATTTGAGGAGTCTCTTCAAAATGCCGACATCTATTCAAAAGTACCGATCTATATGCTGATATCTCTTCAAATATACTAATTCCCATAGTTATATATAAATATATATATCTGTGTGGAACGTGACTTATGCAGACAATTTCTGAACTGGTGCGAGACTTATGCTGAATTTACGGTACTTATGCGGTCCGCATAATTTTTACATGTTAATTTTACATAAACATTAACCCGCGATGTCAACATAAGTCCTGTTTCACAAACACACACACCCACACACACACACACACACACACACACACACACACACACACACACACACACACACACACACACACACACACACACACACACACACACACACACACACACACACACACACACACACACACACACACACACACACACACACACACACACACACATATATATATATATATATATATATATATATATATATATGTATGTATATATTATATATTTCTCGAAAGGGGTTTATAAAGCCCGTTTTTTTATATATAGGGGTTTATCGAGCCCGATTTTGATTATGCAGCCCGGGCTTCATAATATTTCTAAATATAGGGGTTTATGCGGCCCGACCTCGAGTCTATAACCCCAGGGTCCATTATTTCTTTAGTCACTTGCCATAAGGAACTCTGGGCTGTAGGCACTAATATACAGGGATGGGCTCCATAAACGGATGGGGGGATAATTATATATATATAAATATATATATATATATATAATATATGTTTCACCTAATCCCTTTATGGAGCCCATCCCTGATATTAGTACCTACACCCAGAGTTCCCGTATACAAGTGACTAAAGAAATAATCCCTCTCTGGGTATAGAAACTCTAGGTCGAGCTCCATAAACCGGGATGTATTGAATGGTTATGGCGCCGGGGCTCCATAAAAGGATTCGGGCTCCATGAAGCTATCTATCTTTAAAAAAGGGTTCCATAAACAAAGTTAACGAGATGTCTTATATATGAGGCGTTTCACGTCAGCTCTCCAGGCGCGGCGCGCGAGCGCGAAATCATGCTGTTTTCAGCTTCTGTTTGAAGGGCTAAGATGTATCTAAAAAAAATAATCTCCAAGTGATTGCGATGTATTTTTTCCTCAACTTTCCGATGGTGCTATTAGTTTCTCAAAATTTTTCAATTCTAAGTATTTCTTGAATAATCTAAGTATTTCTCAAAAAAATCAAAAAACCCCTATGTAGAAAAACGCTATATCCATGTAAAATTTCCTCCTCTTTTGATCTAGCAGGTCAAAAAAAATATTAAAAATATAGTTTTTCAGATATAACACGTTTTATGTTTTTTTGAGGTTAGAATTGAAAAATTTTGAGAAACTAATAGCACCATCGGAAAGCTGAGGAAAAAATACATCGAAATCACTTGGGGATTATTTTTTTTAGATACATCTTAGCGCTTCAAACACAAGCTGAAAACAGCATGATTTCGCGCTCGCGCACCGCGCCTAGAGAGCTGACGTGAAACGCCTCACACATATATATATATATATGTATATATATATATATATGTATATATATATATATATATATATATATATATATATATATATATATATATATATATATATATATATATATTATACATTTCTCGAAAGGGGTTTATAAAGCCCGTTTTTATATGTATAGGGGTTTATCAAGCCCGATTTTGATTATGCAGCCCGGGCTTCATAATATTTCTAAATATAGGGGTTTATGCGGCCCGACCTAGAGTCTATAACCCCAGGGTCCATTATTTCTTTAGTCACTTGCCATAGGGATCTCTGGGCTGTAGGTACTAATATACAGTCTTGGGCTACATAAACCCCGATAAGTGTGTGTGTGTGTGCGTGTGTGCGTGCGTGCGTGCGTGCGTGCGTGCGTGCGTGCGTGCGTGCGTGTGTGTGTGTGTGTGTGTGTGTGTGTGTGTGTGTGTGTGTGTGTGTGTGTGTGTGTGTGTGTGTGTGTGTGTGTGTGTGTGTGTGTGTGTGTGTGTGTGTGTGTGTGTGTGTGTGTGTAAGTATAAAAATCTGGTTGAATGCGCAACTTCCTATAGATTCTATATGTTCCCATGTTAAAAATGCAATCAAGTGACATTTTGAATGCGGCATTCAAAAAGTCAATATATATATAGGGATATTATTTCTTTAGTCACGCGATCGTCTATCTCCGTCTTACACATGGGATTTTCCTATAGTTTCCTGCTAAAATGGCGTCGCGCATTCAAAACGCCGGTTTTATTTTACATATATATATATATATTATATAGTCGTAAGCGTTATTTGTGTCACGCAGACCCCCCTCAGACCCCCCTCAGCCGCCCCTCAGCCACTCCTCAGCCACTCCTCAAAATAACGTAAAATTGTGATTTTTTCTACGTTATTTTGAGTATGGTAGAGCCCCCCCCCCACCCTCGTGACCCTCCTCATTTAAATGTTCACTTAAAAGTTTATTTTTTTCATGTATTTTTCATATGTTTTATTAATAAGGTAGTATATACAGAGGTAACGTTTAAGAGTAATTTTGAATTCTTAATTTCTGAAATAAAAGAGTAAATTATTGAGAAAATTACATTAATTATATATAAAAATATATTTTATGTATATCTCATATATTATATAAAATTAATAATTTATATTTTTCTAATGTTTTATTAATAGGGTAATATTTATAGATTTAACGCTTAAGAGCGGTTTTGAATTCTTAATTTCTGAAACAAAAGAGTAAATTATTAAGAAAATTACATTAATGATATATTAAGATATATTTTATTCTATTTTTTCCACATCACCTTGGAGGTAAATAGAAAGATGCGTTTTATTTTTAAGTGGTATCCCCAGTAAGCCTAATCCATAATGAATTGTATCCAAGATTTAAATCTTTAAGAATGTCGATGAAAATTGTTACTCAGAGGTTTTCGGGGTCATAAAAAGGATGCAACCACAAATATGTGAAGCTTACGAAGAAGTTGACGATCTCAAACATAATAAGATGGTAGATATTTGAGTCCCATGGAAGCAGCAAGGAAATTACAAGAATTTCCTTTATGTGGTAGAAGTCACGCCGTAATGCGTTTAGCAATTCACACCGAAAATAAACAAAATATAATTTTCGAAGAAAATAAAGAGGAAAAAGCTTTAGGTAACTGGAAAACTACATTAACTTCGTGGTTTGAATTAAATATATACCAAAATATTATAATTTTAAGAATAAAACTTGGATAAAACGTCAACGAGAACTAAAACATGTTGCTATAGGACGTTTAGATGTAGTATCTCCAAGAGATATTGAAAGATTTCATTTAAAATTAATTTTAAATCGTGTTAAAGGCGCAACATCTTTTGAAGTATTACGTACATTTGAAAATAAAACATATAATACTTACAAAGAAAGAGCAATACAAATGGGTCTAATCGAAGATGATTTACAGATTGACAAAATTTTTGAAGAAGCTTGTAATATAATATTACCTGTTCAATTGCGTAAACTTTTTACTTGGTTTTTAATAACAGATAACATTAATGGTAATACTATTTGGACAAAATTTAATAAATATTTTACAGAAGATTTTGACAATAATAAAAATAACCGAACTCTTCATCATATAAACGAAATTTTAAAAGTTGAAGAAATGTCTTGTAAAGATTTTGGATTACCTGAACCTCATGAAATTTTCGATACAAATAATGAAAATAATAAAGAAAATATTTTATTCTGTAAACAAATGTTTAATGATTACTATAGTCAATTAAACACAGATCAAAAACAATTTTTACACAAATATTAAATAATAAACATAAAATTAACTTTTATACCACTCTAACCTCGAAACCACAACTTTGATATGATTTTTCGGCGCTCGTGGTATAAAATACCGTTCGAAACTAGTGCGTAAATCGATTATTTAGGAGGTATGGCTTGGCCGTTACACCCCCCGTCCAGACGCGGACTATTCCTCGGAGTCTGCTCTGCTACCTCGCGTTCAGCGTCTTCAACGGCAGTGCGCGCTCTCCTGAAAAGGGGTACGGGTGCAGAATAATACGATAGGCGTATACAAGAAAATACAACGGGGCTAACCCCTCTCTTTATTCTCCTCGGAGCGGGGCATACACCCGGATTGGCGGGGATTTTTGGCCGCGGCTACTCCCGGTTGTGGAACCACGGCCGTGCCTTGTGGCGGCGAGCGGCGTTTGGGCACTTCGCGTCCGTTGACACACCCGGCCCTCCGCAGTAATAGCAGCGGCGGAGGGATCCCCCCGTCGTCGGTGCCGCGTCTTCGCTCCGCTGCCGCTCGCGGTGCGGGCGCTGGATGGTTGGGGGTGTGTTCTGATGCGGGGCCGCAAACGGCATCAGGGCGATGATGGCCGCCCCGGCTCTACGGACAGCTTCCCTCCTTCTCTCCTCGGCTGCTTCGCCCCGTCTCTTCGCGAGCAAAGCGTCTCGCTCGGCGGCCCGTATTTCTTCGCGGGCTCGGGCCGCCGTCTCTTCTGCCTCTCGGCGCTCCTTCCGGGAGCGCCGGGCCGCGGAGAGCATTGCACGCTCCTCTCGAAGGCCCTCCAGTCGGGCCGCCTAGGGTCCTGCGAGGTCCCTCCCGTACGGCGTCTCGGCGAGGAACCGATCCCAGGCTTGGATGGCCTCTCCTTCCGCCGTCCAGGCCTGGCGACTGGAGGTGCGCGCCCTCTCCAGGAGGCGCTCCAACGACTCCCAGCGGGCCAGCAACGGCGATGGTGGAGCCGGTTCGGCTGCGGTCCCCGTCCCTCGGCGATCGGGGCCGCCGGGCCTGTCTGGACGTCCTCCGTGGCGGTGGCGTCCTCTCCCGCGGTGAGGGCGAGGGCCTCCCTCGGCCGGCGCAGGAACGGCGCCGCTGGGGACACGGTAGGCAGAGGATGGAGCGCTAGGGCTCCGGCCGCCTCTGGCAGGTCCTCCAGCACCACCGAAGACGGGCGAGCGAACTCAGCTCGACCGAGCTGCTCGATGACGCGCAGAACCCCGCGCACCATCGCCTTCGTGTCGAGGGCACCGCCCTCGGTGCTCGGCACCGGTGATTTCTCAGCCATCTCTAACAAAAAGAGCCCGAGCGAAAAGGTGCATTGCATTAGTCGGAGTCGCTAACAACTCCCGAACTCCTGCTCTTGCCTAACAGTCTCGCACGCCGCTGCGTGCGAGTCGACCACGGTGAGGTATCTCGGTGCGACCTCGGTTCCTGTCGCTTCGCGGAACCTTTCGGTCGGCCCCAGGATTTTCCCGACCCGGAATTCACCTTCGCCGTCGCGCGCGTTTTACCGGGAACCGCGCGAACCACAACGCGAACCGTTTTACGCGGACGTCCCCGAGGACGTTTTTCGAAAGGACGCGCATCGCTCGGCGGCGCTCCGCCGGCCTCCGGTGGGTCGCTCATCACCGGGACGATTACGTCTTCCCTCGGCGGTTGCGCATCCTCGACGTCATCTACTTCTTCGCCCGTTTCGTCGCTGCTTGCTTCGTCGTACGGCTTGAGGTGAGAGACATGCAGGAGCTCTTCGCTCGCGTCCTTCTCGTCCATTACTCTTACGGTATTGAAGCCGGTTATCTCGGTCACCTTCAGTGGACCGGCATATTTCCGCGCTAACTTTGCCGATATTCCTTGCGCTGCCGAGGAAAGGACTCTGTTCGTTTTCATGACGAGGTCTCCTACCCCGTAGGATACTTCTCTTCGGCGCGCGTCGTAGTATGCAGCTTGTCGCCGGTGCTCGCCGGCGGTTTGTGCGGCAGCCCTCTTTCGCAGACTATCCATATCTTGCAGGCGCTCCGCCCACGTATCCACAGCCTCGTGCTCTCGTTGCTCAAAGGCCTCGCGCTCTTGCTCGCGGCGAGCTGTCGCCGGGGGGAGCGACTGCCTGCCGTAATTGAAGGCGGCTGGGCTCACGCCGGTCGAAGCGTGCACGGAGTTGTTCGACGAAAACATCAGCTCCGGCAGTTTCTGATCCCACTCGGCGTGAGATCCCTCGACGAACACGACCAAACGGGTCTTTAACGTTCGATTTACCCTCTCCACCTGGTTCGCCTGAGGGCCATACAGCGGGGTAGTCGAGTGATGGACGCCGACGTCGGCGAGGTATTCGTCCACGGCTTTATTCTTGAATTCTGTGCCGTTGTTGGACAAGAATACCTCCGGAGTGCCGAACCGAAGAATCACTCTCTCCTTGAACTCTTTTAGGATGGTCTTCGCATTCGCTTTGCGTATGGGCACGCACTCCACCCAGCGAGTAAAGAGGTCTTGGAACACCAAGATATACTCGTGCCCGAGCTTACTCTTCACGAACGGGCCGGTTATATCCCCGGCAACTACTTGCCACGGCCCGTCGATAACTCGCTGTCCCATCAGACCTGCTGGCGGTCTTTGCTCTGCTTTCGTCTGCTGGCACACTTGGCATTGTTTCACGTACTTCCTCACCGCATGATACATCTTCGGCCAGTAGTACAACCTGGCCGCACGCTCGTACGTTTTTTCTCGACCTTGGTGCCCGGCGGTCGGATCATCGTGTGATTCGCGGAGCACTTCGCGACGATGCTTCTACTAATTCATCTGCGAGAAAGTAGAATAATCGACGACCTACCACCTTCCACCTGGGATGGGTTGAGGGGTCGCGCGTCACTTCGTCCAGCCAGGTCCGGTACCCCTCATCCTTGGTACCGTCGGACCACGTGCTCGCGTACACTTCGAGGTCGTCTTCCTCTTCGTACATGCGCGAAAGCGCGTCGGATACGTGGTTCAGCGCGCCCTTTCGATGTTTCACATCGAAGGAGTGTCCCTGCAACTCGAGAGCCCACCTTGCCAGTCTTCCGGTGGGGCTGTGCACGCTGTGCAGCCATCGCAAGCTGCTATGGTCTGTCACCACCAAGAAGTGAAATCCTTCGATGTACGGGCGGAACTTCTTAATCGCCCAGATCACCGCTAGGCATTTGCGCTTTGTGACACTGTAATTGCGCTCCGCTGGCGAAAGTGTTCGAATGGCGAATTCGAGGACTTGTTCCTGTCCCTCGATTACTTGCAACAACACCGCGCCGATGCCGGTGTCGCTCGCGTCTGTCTGTACGACGAACTGAACATCGAACGAGGGTCTGGCGAGGACAGGAGCCGAGGACACTAGGACTTTTATCTTCTCGAAAGCCTCTTGCTGTGCGTCGCCCCATTCGTATCGCCGATCCTTCTTCGTTAGCGCCGTGAGCGGTTCGGCTATCGTGGCAAAGTCTTTCAAGAACTTTCGGTACCAAGATGCCATTCCCATGAAGCGGCGCAGTTGCTTCAAGTTCTTTGGTACCGGAAAATTTATCATCGGCTCGATCTTATCAGGATCCGGCCGGAATCCGTCCCGGTTGACGAGCACACGGAGGTATTTGACTTCCATCTTGCCAAACACACTCTTCTCACGATTGATCGTCAACCCGGCCTCTTTAACGCGCTTCAGCACGTGCTCGAGCCATTTCAAATGCTCTTCGTACGTCTCTGTCGCGATGATGATATCATCGAGATACGAGAAGGTATACGACTCGAGCTCGGGGCCGATAACTTTGTCCACCAGGCGTTGAAACGTCGCTCCGGCCTGAGACAGGCCGTATGGCATTCTCGTGAACTGATAAAGGCCCAATTGGGGCACTGTGAATGCCGTCAGCTCCTTCGATTCCGGCGTCAGCAGAATTTCGTGGTAGGCCGAGCTTAGGTCGAGCGTCGAGATATACTTTGCGCTCTTCAGCTTGCGCAATATCGCGTCCATGTATGGCAGCGGGTACGCGTCTGCCTTCGACACCGCATTCAATTTACGGAAATCGATGCAGAAACGGTACTTGTCGTTGCTTTTCCGTATCACAACGACGGGGCTCAACCACGCGCTCGTAGAAGGCTCGATTACCCCAGATTCGAGCATCTCGATCACTTGACGGTGCATATCCTCTTCGAGCTTCTTGGACACCGGGTAATAACGCTGCTTCACGGGGCGTGCGCTCTCCACTTCAATGTGGTGGCTCGCCCACGTAGTGCGGCCCAGAGCTTGGTCCTCTCCGCCGAGAATTCGGCCTACCAGCTCTGCCATCTCCTGGCGCTGTCCATCCGAGACGTCTTCGAGGCCGATCGACGATACCTCTAGCGCCTCGACGGATGAGACCCCACGACTTCCAAGTCGACGCGCTTATCCGCCGCGCTCACGATCAACTGATTTTTGATGGGATCATGGATTGTACCGAAGGCTCTGACAAAGTTCGCGCCTAAGTAACAATCCACTTTGTCATCCGGAAACACCGCTACCCGAATGTCTCGCTTTATGCCAGCTACCTCGAACGGCAGCTCGCCGTAACCGGCGAACGTCGCCGTCTATCCTCCAACGACTTTCGCGCGGCGACCGTAGCTCGGCATCAATGGTCGCCCTAACGCGGAGGCGAGCTGTAGTCCGACCGCCCCCATTACGGTGCGTGAAGCTCCCGTATCGTAGAGGGCGCGGAGTCTGTAATTTCCGATCGCCACCTGTAGCCACCACCGCGATTCTTGCTCGTGCTCGGCTGCCGGCTCAGCCGTTATTTGCCCGGCTGCGGCGTCCGGATTTAGTGCGGGGACTTCGGCAGACGAAGCGGAAGCTCCGCTTACTTAACCTGCGGTACGTTTCCCGCGCTCTTCGGGCAATTTCGGCGAATTACTCTGGGAGCGCCGCATCCATAACAGCTGAATGCTCGCGATGCCGGTGCGCTCGGTTCGCCTGTCCTCCTTGGCGACCTCTTGGCTCGGTCTTCTTCGCTCGAATCGCTGCTGGAGTTGGATTTCTCACTCCTTCTACTCGTCCTCCTGTTGGAGCATTTGGAGCTACTCTTCTTTCTCCGTGCCCCTTTCTCTCCGCTCCGGTTCCGCGGCGAAAGGGGTGCAGGTGGAGGAGGGGGCGGTTGCTTCGGTTGCATTCGTTGCATCCCCTCCAGGATCACCTTCGCGAATCGCTCGATCGTTTCTTCCATTGTCGGCGTTTTCGGTGGCGGCGGGGTCGGCGGCAGCTTTGTCTCTACCGCCGCGGCCTTCACCTTCGGCGGAGCCGGTTTGCGGGGTTTGTACGCCCACTGCGCGTACACGCATGACTCCGACGGTGGCGGAAGCTTGAAGGACTTTTCCGCGTCCACAGCAAGCTCCGCCTCCATTGGTAAGTCCAGCAATGTCTCAATGTCTTCGAAGTCGCTTCGTCGAATGAGCTACTGCAGTCGCGGCTTCATATTCCGGTGTAGCGTCCCCAGCTTGAAGTCGAGCGTTGGCAGTGGCTCCATCTTCTGCATCATCGCTTCGAGGCACGTGACATAGTTGCGCACGGACTCTTCTGGTCCTTGCGTTCTCAAAGCGACCGCGTGCCTCAGCCGTTGCTGTACACGGTCCGTCATGCCGCACCATCGCCGTATCCGGCGACAGAATTCCACCCAGGTGATCCAGCTCATCCTGATGGATCACACCCAGGTACCGGCTACACCGACGAATAGCTCCGGAAGGGCACTCAGTATTTCCCCTTCCGTAAGCTTGGCGAGTTCCCAATTTTCCTCGACTCGCTCGAGGAAGGTGTCGATGCTTTCGCCAGGATCGCCGGCGAACTTGAATCCCCATCGTCGCACTACTTGGCCGACATCTCGGAGTCCGGCGCCTGTCGTGCGGTTCAATTCTTCGAACGATTCTGGCATCGACCTTCCTCTTGGCTCGCGCCGTATTTCAGAGTCAGTCGATTCAACTGGCTGGCTCTGTGATCCCCCCCCCCCCCCAGGCGCCACCGAACCCGGTTCGGCGCGACAGCGGGGTAACAGGTGGCGGCGGCCTGTCATCCACCGGGGGCTGTCGTAGTCTTGAGGTAGGTTGCTGTATGGGGGTCAGCAGCCCCCGTCCACCAATCACTCATCTGCGTTTCTTCTCGCAGATTCTCTTCATTACGCCCGGCGGGCGTGATGTCCGTGAACGTCACTCGCCGCATTGCTTCGGTGCTCTCCCGGCGAGTACTGTTGGCGTTTGGATGCCGAATTGAGTTAGTGGCTAGGATCCGCGTCGACTTTTCGATTTGCCGAATTTTCTTGTCAACCGCGGCCATGAATACGGCCCAATCAGTTGGCACTTGCAGTGTCGTGCCGTCCGCCATTGACATTTCGAACATTGCCGGTCCTTTCTTGGCTATGACTCGTTCGCTCTCCTCAGCCTCATTGTTGGTGGTGTACCCTGGCACGTCGTTTCCTCTTCGCTGTCGACTGAGGTTGCGTGAGCTGCCCATTCGCGACTGCGCTCGAGGTTTTTCTGGACCACCTCATCCGTTTTTAATACCTCGAGCGGATGCGGCTCGTCCGACGTGGAGTTTGCCCACGATATGTCGTGTTCCGAGCCGGACGTTCGATCCAGGAACGTGCGGCGAGCATTTGCGCGTTCCAATGACGCGGAATGCTCGTCAGCGGCGGCTACGGCTTCAAAATCCTCTGGATCGTAGTCGCCTGCCAGCCACTTACTGATGCGCTCTAACTTCAGGAACGTTCCGCCGCTCCCTTTTACACCGAGGGGCTGGGTGTATCGCCGTGTCTCGTCTTCGGTGAGACATCTGCACCAATTATCAATTGCTTTGGCTGCAGACTTTCCCATCGTTGCGGTGGTTTACAATTAAACTTCTCCCGGAGTATACCTGTGCGCGGCTAAACGAGTACGTTCGCGTATCGAATGGGAGTACCAAAAATACAACACAAAAAAAATATACAAAGTAATTTTTCTCCTATCAGGTATACTCCGATCAAGTGCGTGTGTGTGTATATTCCGGTTCGACTCTCAGTTTTGGCTCACAATCTCTCTACCACCGCTAAGAGACGATGAACCGCCTCCTTCTGTCGACTTTATTCTCTTCGGCAAAAACCACCGAAAAGGAATTAATAGAGAAAAAAGGAAAAACCGCTGAAGCACAAGAAGGAACTAAAAAAGGCAAAAAAAAATTTTTAACTATGGAATAACGAGAAAAGAAAAAAAAGGACAGGTTATTTATTTATTTTTTTCTAATCCTATTTATCGGATCTCTCTCTCTCTCGTTAATTACTCCCTTAATTCGATAGTTATTCTATTAACTAACGCGACAAAAGAAAGGGAAAGTGAAAATTAAATTCTCGTCGAACCGTCAATATTTACTTTACTCTCAGCTCTCATGTGCTGATTTTTCCCGGAGCAAGACAATATTTATTATTCGCACACACACACGCTTACACTCGTAGTTACCGCGCGGTCGCAATATTTTCGTACGCGGCGCGTCGCGATTATTCGCACCACCCGATTCTACAATCCGTAGAAAAAACCTGATTTGATTTAACATAATTTCAAATTTTACGTTTTATTCTCGATTTTCCAAAAACAAGAGAAACGAAAAAGAAAAAAAAAGGTTGTTTTTCCACTCTAATCCAATTTTCCGCACGCTCGTCGGTGGCAGGTAATCGTGTTTCCACACGTTAAGGGCGCCTTGTAACGTTAAGGCCTTCTAACGGGGCAGGTGTTGCGCGGTTATTCGCTTCCTCTAAGCGGAATTGCCGATGAACGGCGCTGCAAAAAGTGGGGCGCGAGCACTTGCTCGTGCCAACCCTCGGCGAACTCTCCTCGTCCTCGCCTGCGCGCCGTCGCTCGCCGTCGGCTGCCTTCGTCGGCAGCCGTACCTACCGGCGTTACAACGCGCGACTTCGCTGTCGCGCTCGCTCTCTCTCTCTCGTGCGTGCTGTCTTGATTGCTCAGGACCGCGCGAGTACTGCGTACTCGCGCCCGCGGAGGCCGGTGGTATTCTATACCGCCGCGCCACCGACGTGGAAAAGGGAAGGGAAGGGCGCGTCAATCATACGCGTACTCGAATCTAGAAAACAACCACAAGTTTATTGCCCCTCGAGCGTAATGAAACCTATACACGCGGCGCGCACGCAGTGTACGCGCCGACTCGGATGGTGCGCCCGCGCTCGGTGTACGTGCGCGCGCGGTCGCACGCACCACTCGCAAAAGCGGCTCGTACCGACGTTGGTCGATCGCCGCGCGCGATTGACACACACGCGCGCGTCGGTGAGCCTCGCTCGCTCGCGCGTGGTTCGCTCTCCGGACGCGCGTCGTTCGCGGGGAGAGCGCGCGTTCGCCTGGCCAGGTCTTATCTCGCAGAAGCAGCGGCGTCTACGAAGGATTGTCCGGGTGGCGTCAGCTGCCGTGTCTCTCTCGCTCTCTCTCTCTCTCTCCTGCTCGGGCAGTCCGGCCGTAGCAGGAGATCGGCCTCGCTGCTGGCGTCTCTCTCTCTCCTCCTATTCCCCTGCTGCACTGCTGCGCCGCTCACTCCCTCGCACTTGCGCACGGCACTGCACCGCACTTCCTGCACTCCCGTGCACTTCTCTCTCTCACTCTCTCTCGCACTCTTCTCCCGTGGCAATAAATGCAGGAAGCGAAAAACAGGCACGGGCACGGGCTGTAGCCTAATCGATGGCCGAAGCGATACAAATCGCCTGTTTCCTCGTCGGCACGCGCGAGCATCTCTCGGCCTTGCCCTTTGCGCAAGGTTGAGAGATGTTTACCTCTACGGTATTAGCACGTGCCGTCGCGGTGTGCCGAGACTCGCCGCATGTCTCCTTAGCGCACACCGATATACACATAGTGCGCACGCACGCGCGCTGGCCGTTACAATATATATATATATATTTCTGTTCACCGCTATGTTTCAGGACTTTTCATTGGTTTACCGCTATGTTTCAGGACATTTGCATGTTTTCAGGACTGTACTGAATTAGGAATATGTTTACCGCTACCTTTCAGGACATTTTTGTATTATTCAGGACATTTAGGGTTTCTTTCACAACGTTTTTTTCCGTAAAATTTTTCCGAAATCAACGTAAAATACTGCGGAACTGAAAGGGGGCGCCGCAGGCGTCGTAGTGTTAGTCAACACCCTGAGGGATATTATTTCTTTAGTCACTTATATACTGTTTAACGTTTTATACCTACTTCTATTGCAGAAAATCTGTAGGTGTCCTGGAAGGTAGCGGTGTACTAAGTTTTATATATATATACACACACACACACACACACACGCACACACGTACACACACACACACACACACACACACACACACACACACACACACACACACACACACACACTAGGGGTGTACCCCCCTGCTCGCTCTTCTCGCCAACCCCCATTCATAAGTTGGTGAACTATTTAAATGTATACATTAAATGTAATCTACAATATAATATGTTAAATTTACTGTAGATTTCTGTTTTATAAATGAAATAATACTTTTCAATTGAACCTGTACTTTAATATAGTAGTCCATAATACCTAAAGAAGAGTACATTACTATTAAAACTAAACTTTTTAAGACGTGGTAAACAAAACGTTTCTAGTAATAAAAATGTCGGTAAAGTATCGTACTTTGGTAAAATAAGTTATATTTGCAAGTTTTGCTCAGCTGTGTTTTGGCAAAAAGAATGAAATAAATCACATTGTTCTCATAGTGAAACAGTAAGATTATCTCCTCTTAGTAAATGTGACGATAATCTAAAAAATCTTTTAGTAAACGATAACCATTTTAGAAATTTGACTAGATATTATAGCAATCTGTTTTGTTTTGCAACATTCGGCGCAAATGTTAAACATCAACAACAAAAAGCCATTTATAATTTAAAAATTCAAGGTCAGGTTTGTCACATTACTCCTAATACAATAATTTCTCCAAATAATGAAGAACCTATTTGTGGTCAATTATATATTTATGACGATATTACTTCAATAGAAAAAGACTTAAGACAAATGAAAAAATAACTCAAACACATTTAGAAATATTAACAAATATTTTAAATAAAAATCCATATGCTAAAAACTTGAAATGGTTACATCAATTATCAAATTTACAAAATTTACCAAATTATAAATTATTTTTTGTTCATAAAACAAATAAACAACAACATTGTTATAATAAACGATTAACAGCCGAGTGTGGAGCAATAATTGTATCTAAATCAGGTATTCCCGATGATTATGATCTTTGTATTTATCTAAAACAAAATTTGAATAATGTAACGAAAAAGGTATACTTATTTAAGTATACCTTTTTAGTTTCATTATCCAAAGTTATCTCACCATGTCGATCTCGTGGTTTTTCCGTTATTATTTCCATTTGCCGATTTAGGTTGGAGCATTGGTTATGATAAAAAATCAATAGTTGATAAACAAATTGATTATAATCTTAGAAAAATAGAAAGTAGAAAGTTGGAAACATTACTGAAAATTCAAAAATTAAAAATTCAAATGATACTACTTTAAAATATTATTCGTATAGATTATCATGTAGACCAAAAACTATAAATTTTTCACCGTTGCTATTTACAGGAGGGCTAACGCAACAGTATTTCTTACAAGCTCTCATTATGGTAGAAAGCAATAGGATGAATTTTTTTAGAAATCACCAGAAAAAACTCCGAGTTGAATGTTATCAAGGTTTTTATGACCATGTCTTTAATTCAGGTTCAAATATTTCTCAAAATTTTGAAAAAAAAGAAAGATTAGGAAATCTTTTTATCTTACCAGCAACATATATTGGTAGCCCTAAGTACATGCAACAACATTATCAGAATGCTATGGCAATAGTAAGAGCCAGAACAAGACCTGACTTATTGATTACTGTCACATGCAATCTTAAATGGAAAGAATTGAAAGAAGTTTTAAAAAATTTTCCAACAGGAACTTCTCCCAATGATATTCCTAATATTACAGTTAGATTGTTTTACACAAAATTTTAATCACTTTTAGAGGATATTGAGATAAAATAAGTTTCTGGAGAAATAATTGCTTACATATACACAATTGAATTTCAAAAACGAGGTTTACCACATACTCATCTAGTAGATACGTTAAATCCGAACAATAAAATGACGTCTCCCCAAACGATTGATAAATATATTTCTGCAGAAATTCCAAATGATGATAAAGAGTTGCAAAAATTAGTAATCAAACATATGTTGCATGGATCTCATACTAATCAATCACCTTGTTTTATTAAAGATCAATCTATTTACAAAAGAAAAAATTCCTAAACAGTTCCGCAAAACAACAATTTTGAAAAAAATGGTTATCCATAATATCAGAGAAAAGATAATTCTTTTGATAATCGTACATATAGAACTAAAGGTAGCCAAATTATTTCCGTTGATAAAAGAATTGTAGTTCCATGTAACAGTTTTCTTCTAAAAAAATATAAATGTCATGTGTTAATGTGGAATATTCTGCATCAATTCATAGCATTAAATATATGTTTGACTATATCCATAAAGGTGGCGATAGAGCATTATGTAAAATGCAAAAAGTAAACAAAGAAAATGATAAATAAAGTCCTAGAGTATATGATGAAATTTCACACTTCATAGATGGTGAATATCTAAGTCCAATAGAAACCGCATGGCGTTTACAAGAATTTCCTTTATTCGGCAGAAGCCATACCGTTATGTGGTTAGCTGTACACACAGAGCATCAACAAAAAATTATTTTTGAAGAGAGTAAAAAATCTGAAGCTTTGTGCAATACAGAAACTTCTTTAACGGCATGCTTTAAATTAAATAAAACAAATAAAACTGCTAGAAATATTAAATATCTTGAAATACCTCGGTATTATATTTTTAAATCTAAATTATGGAAAAAAAGACAGCGGTCTTAAAAATTTGAAGCTATTGGTTGATTAAATATCGTATCGCCAAAAGATAATGAGAGATTTTTCTCAAATTACTACTAAATCATGTAAAAGGTGCTACTTTTTTTGAAGATGTACGAACTTTTAATAATATAACATATGAAACTTACAAAGAGGCAGCACTTGCTATGGGTATTATAGAAGACGATTCACAAATTAAGTTATTTTTAAGAAACTACTAATGTAATGCTTCCATTTCGATTACGTAAATTTTTTTCGTGGTTCATTTTAGCAGAAAACATTCAAGGTAATTTGATTTGGAAAAAATTCAAACATTTTTTTTCTGAGGATTTCAAAGAAAATGAAGAAAATAATGCGCCATCGCATATTCAAAGTATATTGCAAACTGAAGACAAAAGTTGTAAAGATTACAGTTTACCTGAATAGTAATTCATAGTATTGAAGAATATTTTAAAAATATAGCACATAGTAAGAATACTTTTGATATTTTGTTTAATCAGTTAACTAATGATCAAAAATCAATTTTCAATGAAATAGTAAACAGAGAAGATAAAATTTATTTTATTGATGATTCTGGGGGTTCAGGTAAAACTTTCTTATATGTACAAAACATTAATACATTATTTATATCTTTGAACAAGAAAACTTTATCTATGGCTTGGACTGGAATCACTTCTATTTTATTACCTAAAGGAATGACAAGTAATCGTACTTTTAGACTTTCTTTAGATTTAAACAATAAAGAAACTACTTTTTTAAAATTCGAATCGGATAAAAAAAAATTGAGAGAAGTTGATATTATTATATGGGACGAAGCATCAATGATTCCAAAAAAGGCTTTAGAAATAGTTGATCAAACTCTAAGAGATGAGTGTTATAATGATGTTCCATTTGGTGGAAAATTGATCATATTAGGAGGTGATTTTCGGCAAATCCTTTCAGTTATGAAATGTGGCCACAGAAATAGTATAATTGAAGAAACAATTAAATTTTCTATGTTATGGTCTCAAGTTTTAAAATTAACTCAAAATATTCGTTCGGAAGATAAACAATTTGCTTCACTATTGTTAGGATTAGGTGAAGGAAGAATTAATCCATTTATTATTCAAAATAAATGGAAAATGAATGTTTGCAAAGAAATTTGTAGTTACATTAATGGCCGAATCCATCTCAAATCAGACAGCCCGCGTATGCCTATTTCACCTATCATGTTGAAATAAAAATATTTATGTTCTACTCGAAAAAATATTATACACGTGTTTTTTTATTTTTTTGTTTCATCAAAATTTCATGCGTTCAGCGATGCCGAAAAATTCCGAGAAAATTCTTTCATTGAGAAAAAAAATTTTCAATGTGATTTTCAGACTGCTATTGTTTCAGCAGTTTTTCGAGCTTTTAAACGTGTAACACACAATTTCACTCAGTTTTGAGCCCTCTTTAACGGCCTTAATGTCATTTTCAAAAAAAATAAAAAATCCACGAGCTATGCACTTTTTACTGAAAAATTCATTTTTTAGGGAAGTGCCTTTTTCTCGAAAACCCCATGTTTTTTTTGCACAATTTTTGTTGTCGTGATAGAGGATGGTAATGCCTAGCTAGACGTATTTGTGAGATTCGGTACTTTTTCCCTGGGATAGCGATCACTAATGAGATAACACACAAACAAATTTTTCACGCCTAATGCTTATATATAGTCAATGATATTAGAGTCAATGTAAAGGTATTTGTCTTTGTGTGTATGTAATATACAGGTACACATAACTATGTATTTATTTGTTATTTGCGTCTTTTTGATTTTTTATTTTATACCTTTTTTTCATTTGTATACCTATTTTACTACCTTTGTTTTTCTGCTTCATTGTTCTTAATTCAGTAAGCGGACGATCAGCGGTCTTTGCTGTCAAACAATGTATTTTATCGTCACATGTTTTTTTAACCCATATATGAGTTTTTTGAATTCCAGGATACTATGGAGTTGTAAGCCAATCAATATTTTTTTCTTTTCTGAATTGTTCTATTTCAGCATCTTGTAAATGTATTATTTTAATAGCATCAGTATATTTTTGAACATGTATTGCAAAATCATTTGCGTTTTGAATAGGCTCTTCAAGGGGCTCTCGAAGATTATGCGAAGTAGCATAATGCTTTATAAGTTCACCCACACCATCTACAGCTCCTTTGCCGTGCCCAGTAGCAGAGAACAACCATTTTATATCACACGGTGCTCGTTTTAGTTCATCTAATTGAAAGCGATTTTTAAAGTGACTCGCAGCGCCGTCTGATACGATGGTAATTTTTTTAATTGAATCACAACAATTTTCTTTCAAGAATTTTATAATTTTTTGTACTGCTAGCAAAGCATACGCTGAATCATGTTTTCGGTCATCACTTATAACTGCGAAACTTTGTGTCGAATCCCCTTGATAAGAGACTGCTGTGAAAATAGAAATTTGATCATTAACCCAATGATTTCCTTGAACAGCTTTATTATGAATCACAGCCCAGTTTTCAGCGAAGTCTATTTGAAGAACTAAATGATGTGAGTCTTTTTTAGCACTTTCTCTTTCTGTTTTTATAGCTTTGCGTTGTATATTTTTTACATACATGTGAGTACTAACCCTCATGGTCCAAACCGAAAGTTCATCTTTAAAAGCAGAAATTGATAGTGTCTTTTTAATCAGGTTTCCATTATCCCACAAAGCATATGTAATTTCTTCTGTGCCTTCTACATCTTGCAGTTTTAAAACATGAAACGTAATTCCCTTAATCCCTGGACATAGTTTACATTCTTGTAAATAACATAAATCAGATGGCTCAGAACACATTGTTGCATTTATTATTTGTGACCGACTTTCATCCAACTCTGTGACGTTACTCCCTCTAAAATTAATTAAGCTCGTAAGAAATAAATCATAATTTGCGCAATAGATACAGAGACAAACTTCTTTGATGGGGCTAAGTAAGACATACTTTGGTCGCAAACTATAAAATTTCGATTTTCCAATTCTCAATTCTGGATAATCATTTTTAAATACTTTATACGTCTCTTTTAAACTTCGAGTAAGAAAACGCTTAACTTTTTTCTCTTTTTTATTGTTAACTTTAATTGTAACAACGTCACATTTATTAGGACTTTGTCTTGAACAATTAAAATCATCATTTAAATAATATTCCATAACAATTTTTTCTATGTTTTCATCAATCGGATGGCCTGAATATGCATCTGGTTCTGAATAAATTCCTTTTTCTTTAACAAGATTTCTCGATTTGTTGATCATATACATTGTTATTTCTGGAAATAAAGATAAAATTTCATGTTTTGTAAAGGATGAAGGTAGCAAAGTCAGAATTTTTATTTTTTCTGATACCGTAGAACACTTTTGCAAGGCTAGACCAAGATTTTGTATCCATTCTGTACAATGGCATACAGTTGATTCATTTGCTGTTATAGAAATGTCATAAACATTGTTCAACTTCACATCAAGGGTATTAGACAATGTTGAAAGTATTTTTTTTTTCTTCTTTGTTACGTAATTTTCAATTGATTTTTCATGTATAAGATTTTTTCTTTTAAGAGGCGATACAGAACCTAAGAAAGATGTATGTTATTTCATTATTAAATTCTTCAATGCGTTCTGGAGTACTTGGTAAAAAATCTTCATCTCTATCAACTACGTTATCGGTAACTTCATTATCCGTTATAAATTCATTGTCAGTACTACTCACCAATTCTAAAGCACGATTGTAACAATGTTGACACAGATATGTAGAAGGTGTCAAAGGTAAATGAGGATAGAGGTGCTTCAATGGATGAGCAAGATTCTCAAGTTGTTTTAAACGTACGGAACTAGATTTGTAAATAATTTGTTTGTGTTTGTCTAAAAAGTCTGCACATTTGATTCTCTCTGTTGAGTAATATTGAGACATCGTAGTTGAGTTGATAAGGTGTAAATATGTAATAATTTTCCAAAAGATGATGGTTTTAAATAAGACGAGATGTGTGATATATAGCAGAAACCGAACTTTTCTTTGTAAATGTTAAGTCAAACCATATCCATCTAGCGGACAAATGTACTAGTACATATACTCCTATAAGTAGGCGCACGTACATGTATATTACATACGCACAAAGATAAATACCTTTACATTGACTCTAATATCATTGACTATATATAAGCGTTAAGCGTGAAAAATTTGTTTGTGTGTTATCTCATTAGTGATCGCTATCCCAGGAAAAGAGTACCGAATCTCACAAATACGTCTAGCTAGGCATTACCGTCCTCTATCACGACAACAAAAATTGTGCAAAAAAAAACATGGGGTTTTCGAGAAAAAGGCACTTCTCTAAAAAATGAATTTTTCAGTAAAAAGTGCATAGCTCGTGGATTTTTTATTTTTTTTTGAAAATGACATTAAGGCCGTTAAAGAGGGCTCAAAACTGAGTGAAATTATGTGTTATACGTTTAAAAGCTTGAAAAACTGCTGAAACAATAGCAGTCTGAAAATCACATTGAAAATTTTTTTTCTCAATGAAAGAATTTTCTCGGAATTTTTCGGTATCGCTGAACGCATGAAATTTTGATGAAACAAAAAAATAAAAAAAATACGTGTAAAATATTTTTTCGAGTAGAACATAAATATTTTTATTTCAACATGATAGGTGAAATAGGCATACGCGGGCTGTCTGATTTGAGATGGATTCGGCCTAATATTAAAACTTCAACAGATCGTGTAATCTTAACTGCTCATAATAAAGGTACTAAAATTATTAATAATAAAGTTTCAAAATTATTGAATGAAAAAATATATGCATACTATAACTTAGATTATGCAACTCACAAAGGAGTTGATCGAACAGATAAAAATATTCATTTAAATTATCCAATAGAAATGCTGAAAAATATTAGAGAAGGCCTTCCATCTCATGAATTAAAATTGAAAGTAAATGCTATTGTTATACTAATTAGGAATATAAATATTACAGAAGGCATGTGTAATGGTACACGTCTAAAAATAACTGGATTATGTGCTCATAATGTTAAGGCAGAAATAATTACAGGCGAAAGAATTAGTGAAGAGGTTTTTATTCCACGAATAACACTAAATGCTGCAGATTCATCTTCATTTCCTTTTATTCTTTATAGAAAACAATTTCCAATTGTATTAGTTTTTGCTGTGACAATAAATAAATCTCAGGGACAGAGTTTCAATTTTATTGGAATTTTCATTAGACGACCATTATTTTCACATGGCCAATTATATGTTGCATTAACTCGGTGTAAAAATCCAAATAAAATATTTATTGAAAATGTTTGAAAAGATTCTTCAATAATTGAGAATGTTATTAGAAATGATATTTTTAAATTCTGAGTTTGGTTAAAATTTTGAAAAGTTTATAATAGTGACAAATTGATCTATTTATTAAATAAATATAAGTGGTTAATTATTTGATTAAATTAGAAAATTTGCCCAATGTATAATGAAACTAAAATAATCATTTTAATTATAATATGATTTTTTTTTGTAAAAATATAAGACATGTTATATATTTACATTAATGTAATACAATAATATTAATTTGATTATTTTATCACATTGAATAAAAAATAATATATAATATACATATATAGTATAAATGAATTTATTTTTTATTAAATATAATTACGAAGATGTAAATTATAATGTAATTTTTGACTTATTTATTTTAGAAAAATTATGGAATAAAATGATAGATAATTTAAAATAAGACAAAAATCACATTATAATTTACATCTTTAGTGGAGGAGGAAGGAAGGGCTACGTGGAGTCAAGGAGGATTATGGTAGGACGACTCCCATGGTTTTGAGGTAGTTGTGTCCTTACGGTACGGTCTACAATGACGCAGAGTATTCACTACAATAGTTAATGCATCATAGTCTAAAAAAATCAGAGTAGCACATGTGTGTATAGAAGAATGTGAGTACAGTATATGCCTATAAATAATACGCAAGCATACAGTTACTTGAAAAACGCATTTTTTTGTATGTTTTCCTCTCTCGAATCTGTCTTAGCTCAAATATTCCACACTTATGCAACCTTTACAATAGCTTTTCTCGGAAACTATACCTGTCATATCTCTGAATTTTGGTGACAAGCTTTTAACCATAACAATAAATAATAGGTTAGTTTTTTATTATGATCTTAAGAAACGTTTTCCAACAATGAATTTAAATGCTGTTTTCCGGTGGTTGTTCCTATGCTTCCCATGTTAAAATGCCCAACTTCGATATTGAATATCTCAAAATCGGCACATCTCATCTCTTGGAAATTTCGCACACGCCTGGGCATCGGCAAGACGAACGTGTACTCGAAGTTTCAAAAGGTTCCTAAGAAACTCGTTTTTTGACACAACTACCTTAAAGCTCTTGGCGATGAGTTCCATGGTTTTACTTAAGTTTATTGTATGACAAATTATTGCTGATAATTTTATTTGATTATAGCATGTCCTAAAACCATAGTTAATTATCATTATTTTTAATATATAATACCTATGTAAAATTAAATTAAAAACTCAACGCGCCTACAACAGTACCTCAATGGTGGTAAGGAAACTGTCGTTATTGCCCCCATCATAATAAACATAAATAATAATTTGTAGGACAAAATTATCGTTGCTGATTTAGGTTATGTATAGTAATTATAAATAGCTATCTATACATATATATGATTGGATATGGGCATATCGTCGTTTAGAAATAAGAAGGTCTTTACTTGTGTGCTGATATTTTCCGCTTATTTACCTTCGCATTCGTTATCCAAGAAAAATGAATAAATTTAAATGCATAAAACCGCATTCGTGTGTAAGCTGGGCGAGTTGACGTCGCCAAAAAGACAAAACCCTAAGCAAAGGTCAGAAATTCCTAGAAATTAAGGCAGTTGCGCTGTAGGGAGCAGAGAACGTCCCGAGCAATGTAGAGAGCCCGAAATCAGCTCGGAAAATTATGGCAGAGACTTTGCAAATTCGCTATTAAAAAAATATGAGAAGCTATAATTGTAAATAGGTTTTACAATTGCTTTGGAAAAAACCTAACGATCCTTGTCTCTTTCTGTAAAATATTAAAAACTATTCTTGCAGCGCCACTATGAAAACTTATGTTTTTTTTTCTAACTGAAAGCCAAAAGAAGGAGATATTAACGTGAAACGTTTGCAATTTCAATGCGGATTATAAAAATACGTTACTTTTACGTAAGATAAGATTCGCAATTGTTTTGCCTCGGGTCTGGCGGATGCGCACAACCGGTATAGCCCGTAAATTGAAATTGCACAATACATTCAAATTTTCACAACGAAAAAAATTCTGCAAACTGCGTATAAATATAAAACTTAGAGAGAGAGAGAGAGAGAGAGAGAGAGAGAGAGAGAGAGAGAGAGAGAGAGAGAGAGAGAGAGAGAGAGAGAGAGAGAGAGAGAGAGAGAGAGAGAGAGAGAGAGAGAGAGAGAGAGAGAGAGAGAGAGAGAGAGAGAGAGAGAGAGAGAGAGAGAGAGAGAGAGAGAGAGAGAGAGAGAGAGAGAGAGAGAGAGAGAGAGAGAGAGAGAGAGAGAGAGAGAGAGAGAGAGAGAGAGATTTCTCTCTTGTCTCTTCCCTGCAATTTCGGTACAAAAAGTGGGTGGATATGTTTTTGCAATTTCAAATAACGCGCCATACCGCCGAAACCGATACAATAAAATAATTATTTATGGTATAACAATTGCAAATTTTGCAGAAAAGTAATATATGTTCATAACCCGCAGTTAAATTGCAAACGATTCACGTTAATATTCCTTGTTCTGGCTTTAATTTTCAATAAAAAATATAAGTTTTCATAGTTTCGCTGCAAGAAAAGTTTTTAATTTTTTGCAGAAAGAGTTAAGACCCCCAGTTTTTTTTCAAATCAATTGCAAAACCTGGTTACAATTACGCAGTTTCTAATATTTTTTTAATAGCAAATTTCCAAAGTCTGTTCCGTACTTCAGGAGGCTAGCGCCACTGCCCCGATCACCGCGCACCTCCTCCCGCAGTCACTGATCTCGATCGTTTGTTCACGTTTAACCGTAGTACACGGTAAAAAATTGTAAATCTCCAGACCTCCGATATGTATGGACTCCGTGCAATACCATCGATCGTCTTAATTTATGACGACTTCGAAATCAAGGACAGATTCGTATTAAATGATCTGAAATTTCGCACACTTATAGAAAATCAATCAAATAAAAACATGTTGAATTTTTCGAATGGTATTATTTTCATTTCCGAATTTAATCTTAATTATAATCTATTCATTGTTACTATTATATAGTCTATTTATCATATTAAAATACTATTTCTTATTTCTTTATCTGCATTCGTACCAATTTTGCAGACATTATCTTGAAAAAGAATATCATAAGCTACAGATCTTTTTAAATTATTGGTGGTAAAATTGATGAAAATTCAATTCAATTTTGAATGAAACTCAATGCGATAGTTATTAAAATTATAAATAGTGTAATAGTTTATATAGTTAACTACCAAATCTATCTAGAGTTACGGAATATTATTGAAATTACATTATCTAAAGAATTATTGTGCGATTTCACTCGATAGAGAATCATATTAAGGTCGTGTTTACTGAGAAAATAGAAAACGACAATCTCCTGGAATGATGTAAACTATGTTTAACTTACAGGACTTGCTGGAGTTCGCGGCCATCCTGGACTGTTAATATCAGGGTAATCTTCATGGCCTGAGTTAATGCTGGCTGCACCAGGTGAGGGAACTGCGCTTTGCGGCGTTGTGGGATGGCTATGATATCCAATCAATTCTTTCCTAACTTTTGGAGTAAAAGATGAATCTTCAGCTGAAGCTGTAAAAAGATCATTAATAATTATTTCTTGTCTACTACATTCAATTGCAGTTGAATACAAGTAAATTAGATGAACAATAATCCAAAAATAAATAGTCGCAAATATACGTAAAAATACATAACCAATAATTTTAAAAAATTTAAATTGGGGTTTGAACTAGAATAATTGGGGACGAAAAAAATTTACTTCATTTTGGTGATCTTGATGTCGTACGTACGAAATTTATTATTAGTAAAAGGTAGCTAAATAGAGAATTCTCTCAAAGGGAGGAACTATTTCTTTTAAGCATATAAAAATCATATAGAATGTATACAAATACTTTATTCTCTAAAAAAGCAATTTTAAAGTATATTTTTCATATGTGTCCTGGTAAAAGTAACATCAATAAAGGGTGTACGCCATTAAGCATGGCGAAATGAGATTACTCTGCGATTCGAAAAAATGCAGTAAAACTAGGTTTGGACATAAAAAATACGATTTAGCTATTTAAAGTAATTTACGGCAGCACAGCCATCCGAGATCTGAATCTCATCGAACGTATCGCTCAGTATCGTTGGATGAGGTCAGGGTATCCAGGAACTCAAAGACAAACGAACTATCAGGATCGTACGAGATGCTTCGAAAATGAGCATTAAGCTCGTCGATGGAGAACGGCGTAGTCGATGACTTCTTGGACCCTGACATACCTACGTGCTCAAGCTCACATCGGATATCCTTGGGATCAGTGAACGAAGATAACCGAGAGTGGTAATAATTATTCCTCGCCCCCTCGACTGAAGATGTGCAAGATCCCGAGCTTATCTGTAAGAAAGCATATCGTACCCTAGTCTCGACCCACGGAAACGCCTGTCCTTTTCACTGTCATGTAAATGACGTCAGTAGTATACCCCTCGCTATGGGCCGTCACAACAAACTTGACCTCAACCGCAGTCGCCAACTGGGGGGTTCAAGGTCAAGAAGTCACATACAGACGTGTGTATGCGTGTGTGTGCGTGTTTCAGTCGGTTATTTGATATACATACGTAATCAAATTACATATTGCGTCAGCAAATTAAAAATATTTATGAGTATCTAATTTCAACTAATTTTTATTCTTCTAATTAAATAATTTAAAAATATTTATTCAAAAAATATTCAAATGTAAGCTAGCTTCATTTCTTGAAATAAAATTTAATTTATATAAGTTACGATTTAGAAATGTAAATTAAACATTAACGTCTTTAAAAATATAATAAGTTGGGATTAAGAGAAAGGCAAGGAAAACAAAAAGAATTACAAAGTATATTCAAATTTTTCTATTTATTATCAGATAACATAGTATTTAATACATCAGCAATTCTTGGCATGTGTAATGATACAATCTGATACAATACATTAGCTATATCGCACTTAGGTAGAAACGCTTGATCTTTTTCTTTACATTGCTTTTCTACACTAGAGGATATTTCGTCTATTACATCATTATCAACTAAATTTACAACGTCTTTTACAATACTAGGTGTACACAGTTGTATTTGTGCTTCATGCATAAGATTACTTTTATTTTTAATAAAATCCATAACGTCGCAGGTAAGATATTTTACACTACTCGCAATAGAATTTAAATATTTAAGACGAGTATCGACACACTTTACAATAAATTCTTGGAGACAATAAAAGTAACTTTTTTCATTACTAAACTATGACGAAACCGATTGATTCGACCAACACCAGGCCTCCTGTCTTCTTCAATTTTGATTGTTTTGTCCTGGTGACTTGTGATGAATTTTAAAGTCCAACCGTTTCCGTAAATATTCTGGTCCTTTAAGGGGGCTAGACACCTTTTTTCTCTGAAATAAGAAGTCACATTTTAATACATAAATGTAAACTAATTATTTCATACTTTTTACATATAAAAGTGGGTATATTTACCTTACTTTAAAACTTTCTCCGATGGGCCTTTCATATGGTCCAGAACCATAGTCATCGATGAAACAAGTTTTTTCACTAACCGTAAGCTTTGAAATTTTCCTGTGGATGGATTGACTCCAGATTTGAACTAAATTACTCCTGAATAGTATAATTCTCATATGAGTGTAGGGATTTAGGATTAAATGTCGGAAAAAGTTTTTACATCAGAAAAATTATGAAAAAATATAAAAAATTTAAAAAAATTAAAAAAAAAACTCTTGAAAAACAGCACATTTTTTTTTTCTCATTAGATCAAAAATCCCTACACTCATATGAGAATTATACTATTCAGGAGTAATTTAGTTCAAATCTGGAGTCAATCCATCCACAGGAAAATTTCAAAGCTTACGGTTAGTGAAAAAACTTGTTTCATCGATGACTATGGTTCTGGACAATATAAAAGGCCCATCGGAGAAAGTTTTAAGGTAAGGTAAATATACCCACTTTTATATGTAAAAAGTATGAAATAATTAGTTTACATTTATGTATTAAAATGTGACTTCTTATTTCAGAGAAAAAAGGTGTCTAGCCCCCTTAAACTATTAGCAAGTCCATCAAAATGTTTATCAATGTCGTCGAAACTTGTTTTGAATTCTTCCCAGTCATTGTATAAAAACGCAACACCTTGAAAGTCATTCGATAATAGTCGAACGGCAAGATTGTAGTACTTGTCGTTGAACTTGTCCACGAGCTCGTCGTATTACAAACCAACAATTACCTTCTTGGTGAATGATTTATTTAAGGCGCACAAATGTACAAGACTTGATGTGGGTGTTGTGCAGCTCGTGGTAGCGTCGACATGGCGATCCGCGTATCTTTACGAGTAGAAAACAACTGCTGCTAAAGACTCTGAAGCAATACTTTAAATACAGCTCTTCAAACTATGCACACGGTTAAAAAAGTGCAGACGTTTAAGAAGTAAAGAATGAGACGAACAATGACGCACATGTAGTTGAGATGGCTAAATTTCCATGACATACATTGTATCACCTTACATCAAAACTCCTTTCGCGTGATAATAGAAATGATGACAATTATAACAAAGACATTTTAGAGAGAGAGTTTTGTAAACATCTGACGAAGCATCCACCGTTGCCAATGACATACCTGTCAGTTTTTTTTTTATAGCGCACCTAGCGTCTAACCACCTTATCATTTTTCGCCAAGTTGACAGAAAAATTATCCAGAAACTTCTTGAAACTCAAACCATTACTGATATAGCTTAAAAACATAATACAATATTGACCACATACATCGGATGCGTCATTTTGAAGTTGTATTGCGTTCCAACGAAATGGTTTACAATTTTTTCGCCAACGGCTTATGTGATCGGGTATTATAGGTGGTAATCCAAAACTATCAAAGTATAGACCGTTAGAAGATCTATCGACGTAGAACGCAAACCAATGCATGCCAGGCTTGGTATGGTCGTCAATGTTAACGATGAACGCCGTCGACTTGGTAGAAACCCGCGGGATTTGATCGGCTGGGAATACACCTACAGTATACGACTGGATTGGTGAAAGGATCTTCAATATTTGAAGGCTGTCCATTGTAAAGATCGATTAAATTTTTATTTAGATAATCAAGGTGTGAAGATAAGTAGCCGTTCAAACGATAAGCGTGATTTAACGCCCATTGATATTTATGATGCAAAAATTTTAAAGCGTGATGCATACAATATACATTAGATGATAACTTCTCGAACGAACGACAATCTACGTCATACTCCAAATTGATGATTTCATTTGCTATAATTTTATAAAGCATCAACTACTTTTCGCTGCCTCTAATGTAAATTTTTCGAGCACTTTTTCATTTAAATCTTGCAGAGTTTTATGAAACACTTTCAAATCAACTTCACCTTCTAAGTAATTAATGCCGTGACAATGCTGAGTTAGCCAATTATTTTGCCTTCTAATTTCAGCGCTCAAATCACCTACACAAGCCGTCGGAGCCACTAACCAATGACCGTGAAAATCACCATTAAGAGCAACAACAGCGGTTTCCTTTGGTGCATTGTTATTGTCAGTGTCTTTGAGACACTGAATATCTATAACTAAATCCATCGTTTTTATGTAGCTTGCAATGACGATCACGACTGGGAACGTACTGGCTACCAAGAAACAAATCTTCCACGTATATGTAGTACAAAAACGACATCTGCACTTCGTTATTCTAACCACTAAAGTCTACAATAGCTTGACGCGATGCATCTACTTCCAAAATATTATCGTACTCAGCATAGACAATACAATTTATAGTACTGTCTAATGCTTCAGCGAGTCGTACATCTAATCTGACGCTACCGTGCTTAATCAAATTCCAATGAGTGCATTCGTTAGCTGATAGGTCAGGAGTTAAATCAAACGCGAAAAGACAATAGCCATTAGGATATGATTCACGCGAGATTTGGTTACCCTCGTTAAGAAAATGTACGCCTGTTTCAGAAAATAACGTATGATAAGCATCAATGTATAATTTGCTAGCTCCGAAATTAGGTTGTAGTGGTTTAGAAGGTATTTGTACACCGTCAACGTACAAGCATAGAAAATTTATATTAATATGTTCAAAGTTAAACGGATTTAGAGCTCGATCGCTATTGAAAGTCTTATTGTCAACAAATCTGATTATAATTTGTTTTGGCAGTTGACCTAATATTATATTATCCAAAGTTTCACCGTGAATAGCTCTATGCATTGTTACAGCTTTAACTTCAACGCTCGTGAGAGGATATTTCCCAGTTGTCTATTAAAGTGTTTGGGAGTGTGCTAGTAATATAGCCGGACTAATTTTGACTCGCCTAACTAAAAGATTAGCGTCGTCGATATGTACAGAGTAACAGACCGTAGAATCCATGAGACAAAAACTATCGCGAGACCTTACTAATCGCACTCTTACCTCGATACCGTTTATTAATAATTTTTCTTGATTGAACACGTCGAAGTAAAGGTGGCCAATCATGTCAACTGATTTTGTTGCCGACAGTAATTTGCGACGTTGCACAAGGCCTGCATTTGCATCTTGACCGTCGTCCATTTTTCCAGCAGTATCGTTGTACCCCAGTACATTCATCAAATGCGAATTTTTTGCAGCAGGTCCATAATTTAAAAAAGTTTCAAAGTACGCTCTGTAAACGTACGCGTTTGTTGGTGCTGATACCGGTTTTTTATTAAAAAAGTACATCCACTTGATTAAATAAAGAATGCATAAAATTATTGACAGGACCGACTTTAGTCACCTAGGCTATAGCGGCTCGTGGCACGTCTACCGTAGTTTGTAGACTTACACGTAGACTAAGCATCGCATGAGCAAGATCAATTTATTTTTCACCATTGCCCGATAACACAAATTCTATAGGTGAGTCATCAGTTAAAGACGATATTGGTTTATATTGTATCCAGTGTGAAATTTCGATCGTTGTTTGAGTAGCAGGAATCTCAAATAGAAACAACTCCGACTTCAGCCACTCGCACAAATGGGTGTGTAAAAATGCCATCTTATCTATCCAAAAATATCTCTCGTAATTCTCTTCATCTTCTTTTGTTTCGTTTGTTTTCTCTTAGCTTTGTCTTTTTTCGAACTATTAGACTTGCGATAAATTTTTTACCTTTATCAGTTTGAAGACATATTGGTTTCTGTCCGTTACTTCTCGACAAAATACGCACAAAAGCATCAGCGATATTTCTCGCAGTTTTGTCCTTGACAGGTTCAGCCCATGCGTATTTGCTGAGAACATCAATAACAGTTAAAACGTAGCTGTAGCCATCGTTGTAAGATTTTATGGGTCTCATGTCCATCAAATCAGCTTTCCACACGTCGTCGAAATTGCGCACATTATAATTACGTCTAGGAAAACAATGTCGAACAGATCTCTGGAAGTTATAAGCGTCTTGACTCTCAAGTCATTCAAAATAACACTTTGACGATCGTATTTTTTACGCGTAGCTCGCAAAAGTTTATCAGCACCAGTGTACGCCGAAGATCGATGTGCTTCGTAATAAAGTTTTTCAAACGTTTTATTCATTGTTCGAGATTATTATTTTGTCTATTTTCTTCTTATCCTTTGGTTTCTATTCCTTCTTCTTCTTATCCTTTTTTATTTGTCGACGCTTTTGTTTTTTATCTTTCTCGTCTCGTTTTCTGATAACATTCTTGATAAGCGAAAAAAATGTTTCAAAAGTTATCTTACTAACCATGCAGCAAGCTGTCATCATCGCGACTGTTCTTTCGTCAGACGGCGTTTCCTCGGCGAGCATGCGAGAGAAGGAATATCGCGCTAAAACTCAGTCGACTTGACGACGGTCACTGTTCGAGGAAGCATAAGCTAGATCATGCTGTCGGCAGGCCTCATCCAACAGATTGATTCCAACGGGGCCACGTTCGATACACTCTGCTAGCTTAGTTTCAGGTCCGCAAAATTTGTAATGCGGTATATGCATTTCAAACGGTAATAAATCAACGAGTGCATCTAGAACGCTGTTTTTCTCCTGTTCATCTTCTTGAGAATTTATTAGCGCAGCTCGAATGTCTTGCTCATTCCGCGGCATGACAGTATTTCAGAGTGTGGTGGTGAGACCTTCTTTTTTTTCCGCTGACTTCTTTTTTCGGGTTGCATTGAATCTATTTCATCAGCGACGCTGTCGCTGCTACTCTGAACTCTCAAAATAGGAACGGAAGGCGGTGTAGTAAAAGCACTGTTTTCTAAAAGCTCACTGGTCGAGCACAGCGAAATGAAGACGACCAGGCGGAACGCTCCTTTTTCTATCTCTCATTGCGTCATTCACCAAGTCAACAATGTTGGCTCCGGGCACAATCGTGCCATCTATCGTTACAACCCGGTTGGCAGCCCAAACTACTTTACCACTAGCTCGCAAGCATCGCACGAGCTGTTTGGCTTTCGTTTTGTACTTTTTCGGGACGGTATAGATAATGTTTGCGTCAATGAGCTCATCGGCCCCCCCCCTCCTCCTCCTCCTCCACCACCATGCATTCCTACCGGTAATAAGGGATGGTACAGGTTTTGCGGTGGAAGCACGTCACACATTAGTAAATCGTTCACTCGAGAGATGTCTTTGTATGTTCCTAGGAACTGACGACAATCTTCTTCGCCGACGTATATGTTGGGATAACCAACGGGAAATTTACCTCGTTTACAGATATACGGGTACAACGAGCATACATCAACGTACTTTATTTTTTCTTCACCATGCAATGGAACATTTTAACGGTGTTACCTGTTCCTCCACCGAAAAAAGCATCTCGCGCACCCAAAGGTTTTCGTTTCACGTTATCGACATTTTCTTGAACAAAGCGCTGAAGCTGATCATCTTGGGAGAGTTCAGTGTTAAACTCGCATTCACATTTCTCAATTAATTTATAATTGTTTGACCTTATCTTATCGTTAGTAGCTACTGTTCTTTCGTATCTAACGTCCATTGAATCATCACTCGTCAAAACGGTATCTCTATTAATGCTGAAAAAGCGAGGGCATCCGTGCCAAAAACAACCGTGAAATTGAAGTACTATGCCTCTGTAATTTTCGTCGGGCCGTGGTTGACTGCAGCCATCTACAATCAGACCTTCGGGTAACCTTCTCTCTCTCGAATGTCCTACATGTTCGATGAAGCGAAAAAGTATGCGCTTTTCCATCCAGCAGAGACAAGATACCGCTTTTTGAGACTGAGTGTCGGACCATCTATAACCGTGAGCTGGAACGATACCTATTTAATTCTTTTTTAAGAATTTTTTGCGAAAGACGCGCATACAAGTCGAAGCATAGTAGTGCTTTCGACAAATAGATTCACACCAAATTTCGTAAAAGTTTTTCAAAAGGCTAAACAAGTTAATCTTAAAGTTTTCACATCCTGTTTACAATACCTCACAACTTCGTTTTGAAAGATGAACACACAACCGTTTGTTGATTGCTCATTATACCACTCCAAAAAACGTTCGCTTTCCTTGATGCTCATACTGCCTGGGGAGTACATGTCCAAAGGAAGGAGTGGTCCTTCTTACGATTGATTCTCAGGTGTGTTAAACAAATGTGGAAAAACACTTTTTTTGATTCATGTAGGCTTTTGGTAAACTACTTAATGGCATGTGAAAATAATTTAGACTGTCTATAAATTTTACATTTGCAATCTCCATTAAAATCCACGGGTATACCTCTGTATTGTTCGACAATGAATTTGAATATAAAATGCGCGTCAAAACCTTGTGCGGTGTGATCGATGCAATACGCCAAGATAGCGTCGGAAGGCGGGCTGCCTTCCGGAGAGCCTCCTGATAAAAATCTAGAATTAGTGTATAAATGCCACCCAAAAAGGAAAGTGTCACTTGTAGTTTGAATAGTGTGCGGGCCTACTTACGATTGAAAGGGAGGATCGAGTATATTTCTGTGGAACGTTCGGGTTCTCTGGTTATGCCCAGCGACGCGGAGAAATCCATGGTCGTAAAATCGCTCAAGAGTGGAGGAAGGTGGACGCACCAAACTCAGGCCAGTATCGACCCCGACAGGAAGTAATGTCTCCCGGGTTTTGAGGGTCACCTTACGCACATCAGGGTCTACTGGCCTGATTGGGGCGAAGTCAAAAACGGAGGTCCAGAGAACCCGAATGTGAATGCGACACGATCTTAAGCCCGCGCAATTGGCGGCCTTCTCCGCTTCCCGCGCGCGCGAGGTGAGCACGTGGTCAGTTCCCGTTTTCCGCGCACGGCGTCACTCCCTCGGATACGCGGGCTGTCGGCGGTGTGTGGAATGGTGGGGGGAGCGACATAGGAATGATGAAAGCACGCACAAGGCGCTGGCGTGCCAGTCTCACTCCGACCGTTGTAGAACACGCGTCTATCAATAAATTCTTGCCATAACAGTTTTTTTCTTTTCCTTTCTTTCTAACGCTGACCTCCACAATTACCTGTAACGAATATTATTGTATACATTGAACCTCAAAATTATAGTACTTAGTCCATTTTTTTATATATAAGGTAGTAGTATAGGTAGTATTAGAATCCTCGCCAAGATGGCGTCGGAAGGCGGGCTGCCTTCCGGAGAGCCTCCTGATAAAAATCTAGAATTAGTGTATAAATGCCACCCAAAAAGGAAAGTGTCACTTGTAGTTTGCATAGTGTGCGAAAACGTGTACCATAAAAGTGATTATGAAAAGTGTAAAGACAAAAAATATATAAGTAATCTATTAGTGATATGTCCAGACCACGTGGAGCTTAATATAACCTTAAAAAATCAAGAAACTAAATTCTGTGAAGCAGCTAAAATATTAATTACGCAAATTAAAAGTGAAAAGGAGGAACAAATAAAACATAAAATATTAAATGAAATATCTATTATCTCTGATAGTGTACATAAATCAGTAGATAATGAAAAACTACTAAACGTTACGATGCTAACTGAAAATGCTGAACTGGAAAATCAACATCAAATTGAAATTCAACTACTAAGACAATTAAATCAAGAACTAATGGAAAAAAACGACATATTGAAGCAATTAATAAAAAAGGATAAAAATGACCAGGAGATGGAAATAAAGTAACATAACCAAAAAACATATGCAGAAGTAGCAACTAACAAACTAGCAATTAAAAACAAAAGAATACCGAAAATAATTGTGAAAAATCTTAAAAAGGACATTAAAAATCCACATCACTTTAAGAAAAAGGTATGTGACGTTTTAATAAAAGAAAAAGATATACAGATGAAACAACTAAAAGTAGTGAACGACCATGAAATTGAGATTAAAAGTATGAATGAAAAAAGTGCTAAAGTAACAATTGAATTACTCTCAAAAAAACTATCTAACAATTATAAAACATTTATTGAAAAAATTGAATCCCCGAAGATGAAAATAGTTGGTGTAGACAACTATACTAATATGAATATAGAAGAGCTGGAAGAGGACTTAAATAAAAGAAATTTTATTGGATATCAAGATAAGTGTAAGATACTAAATATAGACAAAAATAAGATTAGAAACAAGACAACCATAATAATTGAAGTTCCAAGAGAGCTATATAAACATATTAGTGACAATCAAAATAGAATCTTCATTGGATATCAAAGCTGTAAGCTATGGGATTTAATAAACATCAAGCCCTGCTTAAACTGTGGAAGATTTGGACATAACACATTGAAATGCAAAAACACTCTATGCTGCTTAAAATGTGCAGGTCCGCATAAGACTTTGCAATGTGATAATAACCCATCCAACATTACATGTGTCAATTGTTTTTACAGCAACTCGAAATATAACACAAATTTCGAGGTTAAACATATGGCCAATGACACAGAGAAATGTACAATATTTAAGAATAAGCTCAATAGATATATAGATATGACTGATTATCCGATAAGACCTACTATACCAAGATACTTAGGTAAAGTAGACAACAGCAATCAAGCCACTACGATGACCAGCTCGACTAGGGCAACTATGCTGACTTCTAGAGACAACTGGACTAGCGCCACTTTGCTGACTTCGCCGTTTAGAGCCAGCACCGCATCTCTAACACATACGACACCAAGGAAACAGCAAACTACATAATGGAGCAACACGTCGATCTCATTGAAGAATTGCAAAAAGAAGTAATACAAGAAGAAACGTCATTTCTTGATCTTAAAACTCTCAATAAAAATATAAATAAAAAAGATAGTTTGATATTACAGGTGAATATTAGAAGTCTAAATCACAATTATACGAAATTGAATATTATTATTAAGAGCTTGAAGATCAAACCATATATAATTGTATGTACAGAAACATGGAATTTACCCAATCCTCACTTTTTTGCAATACAGGGATATAAATTGTACTACAATAACGGTAACTTAAATCAAAATGATGGTGTTGTTGTATATATAAAAGATTGTGTATCAGAAATTACTGAAATAATCGAAATTGGTAGACTCAAAGTATTAAACTCACGAATAAGTCTAAATAACAACAGTAATCTTGAAATTTCCGCATTATATCGATGCCATGATTTACCGCGCCTTGAATTTATTTTGAATGTAAAATCATTTATCAATAGCAAAAGAAATATAAAAAACCACCTGATTATTGGTGATTTTAACATCGATATTATGAAAGATGATGAATATAGCTTAGAATTATTAGACAATATGATGGAAAAGGGTTTCTTCCCGGGTTTTATACATACAACTAGACCAAATGATAGTGGCGGAAGCGGTACGTGCATTGACAACATGTACATAAAAGCTACATCTATAGACACTAAAACTTTTAAACTCTCGATTCCTTTTACTGATCATTATCCACTTTTCTTGAAATTGAATAAGCCACCAAAATTAAAACAAGAAAATATCCAGTATCACTATAATTACTATAAACTTTCAAGTATAGCCGTTACAAAAAAAATTGGAATGTTATAGAGGCAATGCATGATCCTGATGAAGCTACTGCATTCTTGATAACTGAAATACAAGACTGTTTAGAAAAGTCTAAAGAAGCGCATAAAACAAAAAATAACAAGAGATATCCAAGGAAGGATTGGATATCTAAAGCAATAATGATCTCGTGTGAAAAGAAAGAACAACTATATATTAAAATGCGCAATGAACCAAATAATAATCTAATAAAATTAGAATATAAGAATTACACAAAGAGACTAGACAAAGTTATTAAAGAGGCAAAAATAAAACATGAAAGAAATTTAATTAAGAACAATATCAATAATACCAATGCAACTTTGGAAATACATAAACAAAAAAATGGGAACCAACTTGAAAAAGAATAACACAATAAATAAGATCATTTTAAATAACAATTGCACAATAGAGGATCAGACACAAATTGCCCATCATATGAATTCGTACTTTTGTAGAATTGGAAAAGATCTAACTAACACCATTGTAAAACCCCAGGGTAAGCATTTACAATTACTAGCAATGAACATGAATACAATTTACATTAAACCGACTAATAACGAGGAAATTCTTCAAATAATTGATAATATGAAAATAAAAAATGGTGGGGTAGATAACATTACTACCAAAACACTAAAAATACTATCATATCAAATTCTTAATCCACTAACACATATCTTTAATCTTTGTATTGAAAAATCAACATGGCCTCAAGCGCTTAAAACAGCTGAGGTAGTTCCTATTTTTAAATCGAGTAGTAAAATGGATACATCAAACTATAGACCGATATTTCTAATTTCTAACGTAGCAAAGATATTTGAAAAAATTGTATATGTTCATTTACAATCATTTTTGGACACTAATAATTTGTTAGCGCAGAATCAATTTGGATTTATAAAAAAGAAAGGTACCAAAGATGCTCTTAGTTACTTAATGAACATAATCTATAAGAAATTAGAAAAAAGTAAACCAATAGCTATTGCATTTTTAGATCTAGCAAAAGCTTTTGATACTGTCAACCATGCTATTCTTTTAGACAAATTATATAATTATGGAATAAGAGGTAAAGCGCATGCACTTATATCTAACTATCTTAGTAACAGAAAACAAAAAGTAAGAATAGGAACAACTGAAAGCTATTATGAAACGATAACTACAGGTGTGCCGCAAGGTACTATACTAGGGCCACTCTTATTCATAATTTACGTAAACGATTTACTAACAGAACAGATAGTACCATCTCATATGCGGATGATACAGCTATTATTTCAACAGATGATAACTGGGAGAAAGTGGAAAATAAAATGAACAAGTACTTAGAAGATATAAATATCTGGCTAGCACTTAATAAACTATCACTAAATATAAAGAAAACTGTGTACATAACTTTTGGTAACTATTGTGATAGTGTTCCCGAAGATATGAACATACGCATACAGGGTACTAAATTGAGCAGGGTAGAATACTGTAAATATCTAGGTATAATTATTGATTATAGGCTAAAGTGGGATAAACATATTGAATATATAATAAAAAAAACTAAATATATAATATATATACTGTACTAGTTATCAACATATATGCAATCTGACACACTTAAGACAATATATTATGCATTTTTTCATAGTGTCATTAGCTATGGAAATATTGCACGGGGTGGTGCATATAAAAACAACTTAAAATTACTACAAAACATCCAAAATAGGATTTTAAAAATTATAAACAAAAATATTTTAAATCGAGACAACCCCTTAAATCTAAAACAAATTTTTGCTTACGAATGTGTAACGTATCATTATAATGAACTTAAGAATTTATACTTAACATCGACTAGCAAAACTAGAAATAAACTTATAATACCACCAAAGTGTTCGAAAACTGTTAGTGATAAAGATAACTATGTCAGAGCGATACAAGTATTTAATTGTCTTCTGAAATCTAATCCAAATCTTGAAGTTCTAGATATCGCAAAAAATTATAATAAGAAAAAGCTAAAAATTTGGATTGGTACTAATATATTCTAGAATTTAAACAAAGAAAAAAAAATAAATTAAATAAATAAATAAATAAAAATTTAACCTTCCAGTGTGGGTGAGATAATCAATCTGGACCAAATATATTATTTATAGTGGAATCTTTGATTCCATGCCTAGTTTATAAATTACTTAAGTTTTTTTAGTTTTAAGTACACCGGACCTATGTACAGGTAGCTATGTCTACCTCTATAGGATGTTTGGTGCTTCAGACATGTAACCATGTCCTGAAGTAAGCAATAACATGTAATACAACATGTACTACTCTGGTTTAAATAAATAAATAAATAAATAAATAAATAAATCCTTACTCTCGTCATTTCCTTCTTCAGCTGTATCAGTTCTGCTGCTACTGCTACTGCTAGAGTTCGAATCATATCCTTCCTCGACATGTTGCGTCATCGTTGAAATCGATGAATCAGCTTCTGTAACTAAAGTATTGAAATGTACCAAAATTTATTCACTGTAAAATATAATTTTATTTTAATACTTTCAATACTTACGATTACGTTTTTCGTCGTTTTCGTGAGGTACACCGTACGTTAGTGATTGTAAAGCTGAAATATTGTATCGTGCCACAATAATATGAAAATTATTATAACAGATTCAATACTTACGATTTGCTATATCTTAATTATGACGATATACATCGGCTGTTGATGGGCCCGGATGTGGATCATCAGCTGTCGAAGGTCCTGGCCGTGCATCTTCTTGACATTGACACTGCATGATGAACTCCTCACCTTCCGTATCATTTTCATCTTCCATGTGAAATGATGTAGCAGGTGCTGATTCTGTAACTATAATATTGATTGCGCATTTTAATAATTATTAAGATTTTATTAAACGAATACCATATCAATACGATCGTGTGATGGTCTTTCGCTGTTTTGATGACCCGATGTCTGTAATGTTGTTCCAGGTTCTAAACTTAAGTATTAAAATGTAACAAATTAATATTAAATTATTAATTATGGGACTCTCCATACTAACCATGAGTCCAACCAGAGGTTAAGGATTCTGTTGTTGATCATCTTGATAATTGCATTCTAACAACATTTCGTCATCAACGCTGTCACCGAGCATTTCATTCAACACTGGAATATTAAAACAACGTCACGATTTAGTACAAGCCATGTAAAAGAGTTGTATTTAAAATAATGACCCAATAACCCAACAAGTGTCCTTAAAAATTCGATAACCCAATAGCCCAACAATAATCCCCAAAAATAAAAACATTTAATACTCACGATAGCGTTGAAATATACGTGTAGCTATAGGGCTTGTATGTACGTTTCGCTGTTTTATAGCCTGTACAGCTATTGGAAGAATGTCTCGGTTATGAAAAAGACCGATACCGTACATGTAGTCAATCGTGGAGATGCCGCAATGTAGCAGGAGAAAGCGTAATTTTTTGCATAACACCTCCAATGATAACTTTTGGAGATCACTACACCACACGCGTCCACACATTGGGCGTATATGAGGCGTTTCACGTCAGCTCTCCAGGCGCGGCGCGTGAGCGCGAAATCATGCTGTTTTCAGCTTGTGTTTGAAGGGCTAAGATGTATCTAAAAAAATAATCCCCAAGTGATTTCGATGTATTTTTTCCTCAGCTTTCCGATGGTGCTATTAGTTTCTCAAAATTTTTCAATTCTAACCTCAAAAAAACATGAAACGTGTTATATCTCAAAAACTATATTTTTAATATTTTTTTTTACCTGCTAGATCGAAAGAGGAGGAAATTTTACATGGATATAGTCTTTTTCTACATAGGGGTTTTTTGATTTTTTTGAGATATTATTCAAGAAATACAAGGCGCTCGGCCAGCCGCCGCGCTAATACCACCATCGGAAAGCTGAGGAAAAAATACATCGAAATCACTTGGGGATTATTTTTTTTAGATACATCTTAGCCCTTCAAACACAAGCTGAAAACAGCATGATTTCGCGCTCGCGCGCCGCGCCTGGAGAGCTGACGTGGAACGCCTCATATGTGGTTCTCGAACTTTTGCGACGCGTAAAGCTAACGTCAAAATTTTAACCAAGTGCGCTACTGTCGCTCGTACCATTGTTAGGATTAAATGTCGGAAAAAATTTTTACATCAGAAAAATTATGAAAAAATATAAAAAATTAAAAAAAATTAAAAAAAAATTCTTGAAAAACAGTACAATTTTTTTTTTCACATTAGATCAAAATTCCCTACACTCATATGAGAATTATACTATTCAGGAGTAATTTAGTTCAAATCTGGAGTCAATCCATCCACAGGAAAATTTCAAAGCTTACGGTTAGTGAAAAAACTTGTTTCATCGATGACTATGGTTCTGGACCATATAAAAGGCCCATCGGAGAAAGTTTTAAGGTAAGGTAAATATACCCACTTTTATATGTAAAAAGTATGAAATAATTAGTTTACATTTATGTATTAAAATGTGACTTCTTATTTCAGAGAAAAAAGGTGTCTAGCCCCCTTAAAAAACAGAGAAGATAGTTATTTTCCTTTTTTTTTTACATAAATTAGTTAGTTGAAAATTCGGATGCTGAAATGAATAAAAGTTTGAAGAAGAAAACGGCGTTTAAATTGTTCGAGCTGTGTGCGATAAGCCGTCTTGCACAGTGTCGCACTATCTTATCTTCTTCGCCGCGATAAAACTACAAAATCTAAAATTTCTCAATTTTGGTTTTTCGGGTAATTATTTATTCTTAACGTATTTGTCGTGTTTAAATACGTCTATGTTCGAAAAATGAGTCCGACTGAAATAATTTATATTGGACGAAATGCTATCTACATAACATCATACTGGCCGGCTCTATAACACTACAGCCTAAACAAGCAGATTTTACACGAAGCTGCGAAAAGTATAACGCAGCGGTCATTGTGTCGTACACCTCCAAGTAACCTTCGTGTACTTTTCCTGTAAAAAGGCTGATTCCGGACTTTAAGACACGCGCTAGTTGCGTTGTACATCCTCGCAATTAGTTTCCCCGTCAATGCCCCACGACTCTCGTACTATAATGAATGTCGTGGCTACATCTTGTGCGGGTGAGAATAATACCTCTCTCATTAATCACGAATTTCGTGGCTTCCGAAAAAACGAAGGATTCGACGATGGAGCGGCAATTTTAAATAAACTTATTAGTGATTTAGAAGACAAATTTAAGGTGAATAATTTACGTGGTGTGCAAAAAAAGACGTGAGACACATAAAAAATACGTTAAAGCGTTAAAAAGTGCGCGTAAATATTTTAATAAATTGCGATTTTTAGACGGTAAGATTGAGATATTACGACGTCGATCATTGCGCTTAAGAAAAATTGAAACATTCTAAATAATTAACTAAAGTGTGTGTGTAATAAATTTTAAGAAAATATGCTGCCAGATAGTGAAGTTCCCGAACTGCCTGTAGCCGCGGAAGCTGCAGAGGGTGTTGCAGAGGATGCAGAAGCAAACCCCCTATTAGAGAGTGCTTCACATCCTCTTGACCCAAACTTCAAAAGATTGCTGAGAATCAGAAGAGTGCGTAACTTCCCTCTCTCATTTGTAGCAAATACACAATTTCGGTTTGGTATCGTGAGGTTTTTAATGTGGCTCACACAATTCAGACTATATAGTTGGGCTGTGATGTCTCTTGAATCAGCACTCCAGATGTATAGTGTGACAAGACGGGATTTCACATGGAGACCAGCAAACTCTAGTTATATACAAGTGGATGCGAATATAAGAGAACGAATGTTCGTGATAATTTATTTCGCGGATAGAATTTGGACGCTGATATACAAAAATAGCATACGTAGAGAAGAACGTCTTCGACGCATGCATTTCATATACTAGGTAAGTTTAAATAAATATTAAATTATAAATCTCTGATAATATTCAGTGTATGTTCTCTTTCTATGCGCTAATTAATATGTTTTTGCGTTAATTTTTGCGTTCAATTTTGTACTTTGTTCATATTTTTGTTATGCTATTTCTTTTTTGAATTTTCACTACTATGATACTATTATGATTTTTTACCTATTCTGTTACTATGTATATTCTATGGCTGTATGGCGATATACGGTACCTGGACCTTATCGAAAATAAAGAAGTTTAAATCAAATCTCTCTCTGTCACATACGGAGTCGCAGAGCCTTTCGCACCTATACCCGGAGTCAAGTACGGTTTTACGCCGGCCGCCCTGTATTCTGACATGCTATGTCTCTCTAGTTCTATTTCCTCTATTTTTCTATACGTATTTTATAAATTTTGCTACTGGTTGTATCGCTGTGTTATTATTTTTCATGTCTTGTACAAATTTTGCTACTATCTGTATTACTGTATTACTTGATCAATTCATGTATTTTATAATTTTGCACCAAAGCGAATAAAAAGCTCTCTCTCTCTCTCTCTCTCTCTCTCTTCTCTCTCTCTCTCTCTCTCTCTCTCTCTCTCTCTCTCTCTCTCTCTCTCTCTCTCTCTCTCTCTCTCTCTCTCTCTCTCTCTCTCTCTCTCTCTCTCTCTCCATCGTGCGTCGTCAGTCTCTCTCTCTCCACAATGTGATTGCTGGTGTGTATGTGTGTGTGTGTTGAAATGTGCTGATGCAGCGCGTGTGCGTATGTGTGCGCGTGCGCGTGTTGAGCTGCTGCATCGTTATTTCGTACCTCGCTATGGTCTTCGGATCGACTTTCTTGGTCTTGACTACAAGCTGACGCCTGTGGTCGAGGTCAAGTTTGTTGTGACGGCCCATAGCGAGAGGTATACTACTGACGTGATATTGTGTGAGTGAGAGAGACGAAAGAACCCTATCTGGCCAGACTACTGTACAGACGATCTCGCTCCTGGACCAGTTGCCAAGTCAGAACTAAGGATGCCTTTTTTACCAGGGACAATGGTTTTTATGGGTGCGAGGACGTAGACTACACTAGTGACATGGGACTGGAGGACAGAGACACATTCCTCGAGGGAGGCCGACTTAACCACAGACCAGTCCAAGCCTTTCAGATAATCAATGAGAGAATCAGCACTAATGGCCTTATAATCACGAAAAGTAAATGAGTTTAATGTGGGCTTGGGAGTCTGTAACGCGAGTGTAGCAGTGATTAAGTCATAACCATTAATGAATGGTGACTCGATCTTCCAATAATCCACTACATGGTCCTGTTTGTCTATTAAACAATGATCGGGTCAGGTGTCAGAGGTGGGTATGTGATGCGTAGCGCCATACGGAATATTGCCCACTCTCTGCGATGAATTTTCGGACGAAATTCGGATCATCAAAAGAGCAGAGCTGGTCTGTGTTAAAGTCACCGAGTCTGATTTTCGTGCTGTAGCATATGAGTGGTGATGTTTTCTATAAAATCATTATGACGAAGAAAAGGAGCATGGGCGGAGCGATAGAATAAAGCAACGAAAAAAGGTGGATGATCTTTAGCAGACACTTCACGGAAGAGATATTCCGATTTGCCTGGTTTGCGAACCCAGATACCATCTGATAAGCATAGAAAAGTCACAGAGAAAGCATTGTGAATTAAGAGAGCGACACCGCCATCATTCTTATTACGATCTCGATGAAAGACAGCATACTCATCAAAGTGTGGTTCGATAGAGTTTTATTTAAAATAACTCTGAGGCAATGATTCCGAGACTCAGAGAAATGTGAAGTGGGGGTGGGGGGTAGGAGTGAGATGAACACGGTTGAGAGAATGATGATGATACAAATGTAGCCTAAAAAAGTATTGAGCTCGGCAGCTGTTGAGATAATAGTAGAGTGATCTTCTTTTTTCTTCTTTATGTAAATTCTGCAGTTGCGCACGAAAGAGATAAATCTTGTTTTCTTCGCTTGAGTGCGAGTAAGCATACGAAGGCGGTGAATATCTCTAGGGAGCAGCTCGTTGATGGTGTGTGAGAGCGGTACGAGAACTCACTCTGAACAGTTCGAGCAGTTCAGCACGGAGCTACCACGTATGTAATTTTCTCATCTTGATTTTGGCATTGATGAGATTGAACGCCAGAGAAGGTGAAGAAAGAGGAACGATGATAGGCCTGTCCCTGGTTCCAGTATGACTCCCGGAGGGCTGAGATGCAGTTGTTAGATCTTAACTGGTAGTAGCACTAGATGTAGGATGCTCTGTGGATGGTCTGTTCTACATCTTCCGTACATGCGTAATGTCATGCTCCAGAAAGCCAGGCTCAAGTGCCTTATGAGTAGCAAAGACAAGGCCTTTCATTATTGACGTTTGCGGCATATTAGAGCGAGAGGTAGTGAGAGATACAGCATATTAGCATTCGCTACATAGATGCAACTGCGACATTCACTGATCATTTTATTTGCCTTCTTACGTACTTCCTTGAAAGAGGCACAGGCAGGATGGAAGTTACTATTAGAATGGTCACATGCACTGCAGCCACGGCATATGATATCCATTTTCACAGTGTAACGATCACAAGAAATTAAGAATGAGTTGAAAAAATAAAAGACAAAATGCTAGAGATTGTGATACGAACGCAAGAAATGAAAAATGAGATGAAAAGTGAAAGACGGAATGCTAGAGATTGTGCCAGTTGGTGAAGATAAGATACAAGAATAGGTGATTATAAATCAATAAATTAAGAATAAAGCGCGAAAATACTGGTTTAGATCTGCAATCTATAATACTGGCAGTTAGTAGTAGAAACATTAACGCAATCAGACAGGTTGGCAATACAGGAGCCTTTTACACCCGTTTACGAGTAGTTTGATGTAGTGCAGTCACACTTACATGATTTTTTCTTATATAATGATAGGGCCAATAAAACTGAGCGGAAAAAAAAGTTTAAGCCTAACAATCACCTTAGTTTTGCAACCATTTATTAATTAATAAAATATTATTGAGCAATTATTAATCATAAGACAGAATAAATAAATAATAGTTGCGTACTATTATAGAATAAATAAATAATAGCAGACAACCGAAACTAGGTGAGTTTTACTAACTGTAAGCTAGAAATAACACATAAAATTAAAATTAAATAAGATAAAATAAATTAAATTAAGTACTGACGTATAACGTAGTTAATAGCAGGATTGAGAGCTTTGAGTAATAACTGTATTTTGAGTGTAAAACTAATGAACTGCCCTGACAGATACGATAGAAGACATTATATACGTGTAATGTGACGTGTCACAAAACACAAAATCCAACTGCAACGAGCTACAAAGTAGCGGTCAGGATGACGGTCCGTACTACGAGTAGAAAGAGCTGTTGCGCTGATGTTGAAGATTAGCAAATGCGATGGTTAAGCATAAAAAGAATATAATATGCGATAGCTGATCTGCAGTCAGGGTGCATGGGCAGGCGGCGGTGATTACAGAGGCAGCGGTGGGAGGTCCAAGCAGCCGAGACGCGGGGGCAGAGTGCGGCGATGGCGAAAGCGGCTGATACCATTTGAGGTTAAAAACAGCAGCGATTACGGAAAATAGCCCCCGGTTGATAGATATGCATCGTAGTGCATGCAATCTTAGGCTGGTAGATTAAGAGGCGGTCGGGACTATTTGCCTGCAAAGATTCACTGGAAGGAGTGAAGTGGTGGTAAGTAAAGCGTAAAAGAAGACGGAGCAAAATGTAAGTCAACTGTACTTACCACCAGAGAGAGAGAGAAAGAGAGGGGGGAGGGAGAGAGGGAGAGAGGGAGAGAGGGAGAGAGGGAGATAGATAGATAGATAGATAGATACGATTTATTTGCCTTCGCGGCAAAATAATTAATACAGAATTTATACAGTGTATAACTTAAAATAAAATACAGTAAAATAAGATATAATAAAAATATATAAAAATAAAAGTAATACAACCTGATACAAATATATAAATTATACATAAAAATATGTTTGTCTACGAGGACCTTCAATTACGATAAAAAAATAATAAAAAAATAATAAAAAAGAACCATATGATAAAATAAAAATAAAATATTTTATTTTATTTAGAAGGAGAGAGAGAGAGAGAGAGAGAGAGAGAGAGAGAGAGAGAGAGAGAGAGAGAGAGAGAGAGAGAGAGAGAGAGAGAGAGAGAGAGAGAGAGAGAGAGAGAGAGAGAGAGAGAGAGAGAGAGAGAGAGAGAGAGAGAGAGAGTAAAAACTGGGAGCATTGAACACATCACACGGGAGCAACGACTAAAGTTCAAGCGCAGTAATTAAAAATGAGTTTTTGTAGGTCCCGGAAGACGCAGTTGGAATGTTAATTGCAAGTGATTGGAGGCGTTCCAAAGGCCAAAGTGGTAACAGTAGACTCTCGAGATATTTCCAGGGAAGCCCATCTTGTCCTTTAGATTTGCTAGTGAGCATTCGCGGAGTTTCGTAGATTTCAGCGGGGCTTGTTTCACGAAAAGATAATGTTCTGTCACAGATATCTTGGATGGATGCGACTATTGCAGCAAGTGAACTTGAGGGGCAAGGGGGTGTACACATGGAACTGAGCAGTAGAATGAGTTTAACTCATGCGCAGTAAATCTACTGCAACTCAAATTATTTTTATCAGTAGTTAGTCCCTCCTTCCTCAAAATACGCCAGATGCGAGTATTGTCATTAGCCAAGGCTAATTCATTTCGCAAATGCGCTTGCCTTGAAGACAACATAAGTTCTTTTAATTTGCGACGCATGGTACGATACTGTATACGCAATTCGACTGAACGAAGATGCCGCGCACGCTTATATAGTACACCTCTCTTTACAAACCTTTTTGCTTCCTCATAGAGGAAGCTTTGTGATAGTAAAAAAAAAAGTTTATGAGATAATGTGTTAGAAATGTTATTTAGCAAATTTGGAATCGAAATACACTATTTTTAGAAAATGTCCGTATGGATGTGTGTGTGTGTGTGTGTGTGTGTGTGTGTGTGTGTGTGTTTGTGTGTGTGTGTGTGTGTGTGTTTGTGTGTGTGTGTGTGTGTGTGTGTGTGTGTGTGTGTGTGTGTGTGTGTGTGTGTGTGTGTGTGTGTTTGTGTGTGTGTGTGTGTGTATACGCTGATATCTCATGATCTACTCGACCGATTTTAACGGGAGAGTGATCATTTTTTTAGATTTTGCTTCCACAATTGGGGTGAATATTCTATTTTTGTAAAATTTAATTTTTTTTTTATAGCCATTTTTTAATTTTCAAAATTTTTTTTTTCGATTTTTTTAATATTTAGAACAAATATTGTTCATATATCATGAATTCTCTGTATGTAGGATAAAATTATCTAAAATTTAAAAAAAAAAAAGTCGGTAGCTATATTTCGTCATAAGTTATTGATGAAAACGTAATTTTTTGTAAATAGGTTACATTTCGAAATTAAAAAAAGATATTAACATGAATATTTTTTTGGTTATAGAGGATAATAAGTACTATAACTTACTAAATTTTTAGGTTTTTTTATTCATTATTTTTTGAGAAAAAAAATAATTTATAAAAAAAAGTGATTTTTTTTGTCGTTCAATAATATAGCAAAATTGGCTTAATCACTTTGAAATTCTTTGTAGGGGTAGATTTTGTATACCAATCGAGTGAATTCTTTGGGCAAAAGGATTGATCCATAAATTTCGAAGATATTTGAGGTTAAAATTTTTTTCAATTTTTTTTTAAATCGTAATTTCTCGAGAACGGTTCTATGTATCTAAATGGGGTGGGTGGTATTCGAAAGAGAATTAAATTACCTATATTTTCTAAACAAAAATTAATTCTCTAGCTATCATGGTTCTTTTGTTATTAACAAAAACGTAAAAATTGCAAAATGAAAAAAAAGAGTTTTATATGTTCAACTATTGCAAGAGTAAAATTGTCTTATTCGCTTCAAAATTCATTGTAGAGGTATATTATTGATAGTTCTCGGATGAGTTCTTTTGGCAAAGTGATTGGTTCATAAATTTCAGAGATATTTGAGGTTAAAATTTTTCTAGACATTTTTAAAATCTATTTCTTGAGGATGGTTCTGTGTATCTGAATGGGATGGGTAGCATTTGAAAGAGAATTAAAATATTTATATTTTCTAAAAAGAAAAATTTTTTAGTTATCGCGGTTTTTTATTATTAACAAAAATGTAAAACTTGAAAAATTGAAAAATGAAAACAAAAATCTGTCTTTATCAAATTTTTTAAAATACATCCCCTCACATTATAACAACCTTTCCACATAATGCATTCAATATAACACGTTCAATGTTCAACGTAACACGAAAATAAATTTGTTGTCCGACATCTACCAATTTCATACTCAGTGGTAGTGGTGCAGAATGGGTACATTTCTACCACTGAATATGAATTGGCCATGAAAAAATTACAAGTTAATATTTTCCATAAAATTTTTCCAATTTTTTTTGTGAAAAATTTATTTTTCGAATTTTAATTTTGTATGAAAATGTATAATTTCATCTATCTCTTACGAGATGAAAATTACGTAAAAAGTTGTGCATTAATGTGGAATAATCGTTTGACAACATTTTCTAACTTTAAAGTAATTTTGACAATAACTTTATCGTCATTGATAGTCATAATTTACAATACATAAATATAAAAATTACCGACATTGCTTACATGACGGTCATTTTTACAACAATTTGACAATAACTAATAGAATAATTTACAATCCATGAATACAAAAATGACAATCATTGAGCTTTGGTGATTGGTCAGAAATGATCATGGTGATTGGTCAGAATCTATATAATCTATAAAAATTTGAATAAATTATGTTGGAGTTTTGTTATTTCTGTCTTTCTGAAGTATTAAATTTTAAATATTGAAAATAAAAATTAATTAAAGGAATCAGTAAATTAAGTTTGAGGAAGCTACGTGCCAATGAATTGGCAGCGGTTTTTATATTAGCTGTTATCCATGGCACTGAGCGTCTCGAAATAGTACGAGTAATATACGGAGCGTGACGATCAAGGCTATGATGAAGTACCTCACTAAAATAACTAACAATACTAGACGGATCAGGACATATATAATTTATAGCAGGATTACATGATAGCGCACTAACAATATCATCAGACATTTTTTTTATCACAGTTTTTAAAATTACAGTAAGTTACAGTTTTATTACTAATCTTATCGGTTACGAACTGATAGACTAAATTGACCGCTAAATATCCGGCTGCAATCGGAGAATCGGTTTTATTAAATGAAACGAGCTTAGAGGAACTATCCACAATCGCGAAATCTATAGACGTGGCAGCATCATTACTCAAGTTAGTGGCTCCTTACGGGACTAAATATGGGGAGCGTTTATTAATAGCGTCTATAAGATGTCGAGAATGGAAAGAATTCCTAGGTACATTAACATTGAAATCTCCTAAAACAATAATGTTTTTATATGATTGGGCTAGTTCATCGATTACATTAAAAAATTCAGTAAGTACATGGCCTTCCTCATGTCTATATACAACTGCTAGCAATAATTTCGAAGTGCCGGGTGCAGACGAAGAATCTATTTCCAATACTAGGAATTCTGTCTCAGTGATATCTGAAATTTTTGATATAAATAGAATTTGAGAAGTAAGGAACCTATGAATGTAGCAGGCTACTCGGCCTACCTGCATGTATCAAGCCTTACTTTTGTTTTTCAGGCCGTGATCATTTCTTACTAGATTGAAATTATTAATTTGTACATGTGACGTCGGAAAGTCCGGGTCCAGCAACGTTTCCGAGATGACAATTATAAGTGGCTTAAAATCTTCGATGTATTTGCTAATGGCATCGCGCTTTCGCCTTAGGAAATTTATGTTCATATGAGAAACTATGAGATGATCAGTACTGGGCGCTGAAGAGAGTGACGACGACCCAACTTGCAGTCAAAACAGCTTCTTTAGATCTGATTCGGATGAGATTGGAATCACTGCAGAATTGGTATTTTTTCGGACAAAAATTTGCTCATTCCGAACCCTTTTGTAATGATGGGACTTTTCACGAGCTCTGACTGCTCTAAATAATTTATGAGCTTCTTTACCAAGAAAATCATTTAAAAAGACTTTATTGGTTTCTAGAGTTGGCAAATCTGGGTTGAGTGATACAGCTGAAATGTCTCCTTTATATATTGTGAGCCTCATTATCTCGTTGCGAACCTACCGACTTGAATCGTAATATAAGCAAGAAGGATTTAGGGACGTCATTCCCATCATTGGTAGTAGCAGAATTCTCGCGACCAATACTTAGCCTCCTAATACTAATTATATCACCCAAGAATCGTTCGGCTCCAAAAAAAATTCAAAATATGAGTGACGATCTCTTCATATGGTAATTGCCCTTGAATGGGCAAAGCCGAAATGAGAATTTCAGCGGATGACTTGGGAGGTCAAAGAGTTTGAACTTCCCGCTGCTCGGGAGCGTGTAATCGCGCGTCAATTTGACTAAAACGATCTGAAGTAGATTTAACAACCTCATTTAGTCTCAACTCTAATCCCTTCATGTGCGTGAACATAAACTCGTACATCCTAGATATTTTTGCTTCGCTATCTAGATTATTAAAACGGCTGCTGTTAGAAAATGTTGAGACGCCACTGTACACTGAGAAAAAAAATACGCTGCATTGGCAGGAATCAAATACTCAGTAATAGCTTTTGCACGATCACGCCAAATCTGCATGAAGTTTACGCAGTTTTGGGTTGGACAATCCGCAGAATCTGCATTGCCCACCAAGCGGTATCGTTATACGACGTCACGCGACAAAAGCCGTTTGATGAATGCAAAGTTGCCAGTAAATATATATTATAAATCTATAATTACATTAGAGATCTACATTCATTTGTGTGTATACCTACTTGTATGTATTTTATTGCTCCACAAAAATAAATATAAAAAAACTTAAGTTTTATACTTAATTTCTAATTCATTTTAATTACCGTATCTTATAATAAATCTTCGTTTGCGAATATATTTCAAGAATCGAAAACAAGAAAGTTAGCGAGGATACTATTTTTCTTAAGCTATATTTTCCGTAGAATAATTATATATATTAAAACATTAGATAAAAATCAATAACTCGATTATTGTTTTATTCGCAACATATAGTTTTTATTCTCTTAAATAACTTTTAAACCATTAATCTTAAACTGATTTTGTCATTAGATATTTAAAAAAAATGTTGTAGTGATATTTCAAAGTATCTTTCTATATAATATTATTTGTAAAATATTTGTCAAGTATTCATAATTATACAATAATATTTATTTGTCAATCAAAGTTTACCGTCTTTTCATATGTATAAAGCGATAAAAGAGGTTAAGTTGAAGGAACCAAAGCCTTCAGTCAAAATTGCATAAGAGCATACGCTAATATTGCATAAGTCCCACTGCATTAGTGCTAATGCAGTTTTAGCGGTGGAATTCAGCTCTTTCGGCATACAGCAGTACGCCAATACAGCATAACTCCCTCTGCCGGAAAACTTACGCCATTACCGCGTGAAATTTCTGCCGTTCTAGCGTTATTTTTTTCTCAGTGTAGGCGCGCTCGACGCCGGAAACGAAAAAAGCGGTCTCAGAGGGCTGGATAGCGTATTATTAGCATTGGCTGTAATGTTGACCGGCTGCGTCATTGTTGTAAGTCTAGGTGCCTGATGTGAATGAGATAGCGACGGTAAATAGCACCCCCAAGCTGACTTCGAACCCAGATACGCGCATGCAAAGCCCAGATAATATGTTTTATTACAAGAATTACAGGTTGAAAAATCTTTTTTAATACTAATATTGCATTTTGCGCACTAGGGCATTCAGTCACAAAATTCTAGGCTCCCTAACAGCTATCATAGTCGAAAAAGCCGCTTTTATACGCTTAAAGGCACTCGGCAGCAGTTAAAAGAAATTAAGTGGTAAAAAGTTATTTCGATCAGATGTCGGTAAGGCAGAGTGCATTTACACCCGTTTACAAATTATGTAAAGCGATAACAATCAGACCTAAATAAAAATATCATGACTGCGTTATTAAAACTAAATAACATAAAGTTTAATGCCCAATACTTTCGATTTATAAATAATAATACTGCAAGGCTACTATAATAAATAAAAATAGCACAGCATGTTTACTGACTAATGCAGAATTAGTAAATAAAATGCTATGCTAATAACTTAGGCTACGCGAAGATTAAAAAGTAAAAAAAAAATAGATCATTTAACAGGCGCTCACGAATATACATAAAATAGACGCAAAAAATTTAAATTAGTGCCACCGCATAAACTAATAAAATAAAGCCAAATATTTACAGGTAAAAGTAATATTTACCTAGAAAATTCAGTTACGATGCGTCAAGATTTGAGCGTGAATAAAATGCGTCGGCAACCATAAAATGAAAGCGAGAACATACTTCGCGTGATGTGCACAATGCGATTCTACTGCTAATGAGAAAGTCCGTTCCAGTATGCGGTAGGCCGTTAAGTGACGGTAATGATGACAGTCAGCACTACATATAGCAGAAGCTGTTGCGAAAATATTTACCATTGACAGCCGAAAATTTCAAATAGCAGAAGTCTGTGGAAAGCCGGTACGTGATGCGCTGTAGTGGTTGCAGGTACACTGAGCTACTGGTACCTAACAGTTGAAGGGAACAAGAGTAGTGCAGAGAAGACTATCATGCAGACCATCCGGCGGGTAAATAGATGTTGCGAGGTGTCACGTCTTCAGTTTCAGGTTATGTTGATGTCGTCAACAGGAAACTTGCTCTGGGCCCATAGAAATGCATCGAAACCGTGCAGATCTTAGGCACAAGCTTGAGAGCCACAGGAGCCAGTTTCATAAAACGAAAAAAAACACTCCTCAAAGTGAAGTGTGCGTAAATACAGGTGAAAGATAGCAGGAGAGAGTAGAGTGGCGACTGCTTCTACTTACTACCAGAGAGAGAGATTTATTAACGCCATGGGGTATAACTCCGTCCGGCGCTCAAAAGAAATACATAGAGAAATATACAAAAAAAATATACAAAATATAAAAAAGAAAAAATAAAAGTATACAAAAAATAAGCATCAGAAAAACGTGGAGTATCGGTGAAAAACAGAGTCGAGGGTGTGAAAAGTTGCATAAGTTAAATAGGTTAAGTAAGCATGGCTAGTGATGGCTGACACAGATAAGTGTGGCGGTAGTGTATAGACAAGAAAGATGTGCGGTAAGAGTAAAGGTAAAAGTAATAATAGCGATTACAGTAGCGATGATTTACAATAAAAATAAAAATAGAGGAGACCATATGGAAAGTAACGAATAGTAGCGAAATTAGTATACAAGTGCAAGAAATAAAGATTATATGAAAGTGGAAAAAGGAGAGAACACAATGGTAATAGCGACCATTGGTGAAGGGCACGCAGATCATCATGACCATAACAAATGATAAAAAATAATAAAAAACAAAAATAATAACAGTTACAAAGTATAAGGAAAATAGGGGGTAACCCTTCACAAGAGTGTGAATCGAGTGTGAATCGAGAAGGGGTTACCCCCTTCACACTCTTAATAGGTGAGCGCGGGGCACAATGGCCAGGCCATCAGGGAGCCGTTCGATTCGCACACGTCGTACACAGTTGGCCATGTCTCTCTCAAACAACATAGTCCTGGCGCAGCCCATAAGTGGCCGTGGGCCATTAATGTCCAAGGTTCCACCAGAGTTTTTCTTATGTATTTTGGCCCCCCGAATCCGAATCCGTAAGGTGCTTTTCGTAAAGTAGGATATAAATTAGTTATAAACAATTTTATCAATAATTACGCAAATTTCACATTTTCACATGAAGGTAAGTGTCATTCTAATTTTTTTGTAGTATTTTGAAGCATAATGTGTCACAAAATATATACGTAGTCTAAAATTAACAATAATAATAAATATAAAATACATAAACAATTGAGATATCATAAACAAGACAACTCTTATAAAGATATGGGAATGTAAGCCGTAGCGTTAAAATATTAACTTTAAACAATGTTATGACGTTTTTAAAATAATTTTAATAACAACAAATTATATTTAATAATAATAATAATAATAGAGCTTTATTTGAACTTTGTTCAAATATTATATTCATTCAAACATTATATTAGTATTTTTATAAAAAGTATAAAAAAATATAATCTCCTTCACTTCTTTGGCTCGCTTCGTAGTTTGGTCTGTTTGTGTCAGTATGATTGTTTGTGTAGTGTATAGGCCTATAACTAAATAAAAATAGAATTTGTTTTTAAGTAACAAAAAATACAAAAAATAATAAAAGAAAAATGATAAAAAATGAAAATTATGTGGAATCGAATAGTTTCACAGTGTAATCTGATGTAAGTTTCAAGTGTTGTGTTGTGTGGTGTCGTGTTTGCGTTAGTATACTTCTTAGCCTCTACATTCTCTCTTCAGTCTTCGTTCCATTTCTCCCTGTTCTCTTTCTCTGTGTTTTTGTTCATCCTCTTCTCCAGTGCTTTTTTTCTCCGCTGTCGTATACTCCCATCTTTCCCTTATCTTTTTTGCAGACAGTACTTCATCGAAGTAGTATATACCTTCTCTGAATACTTTTCCTCTGACACTACAGGTGTACTCCTTGGCAGCTTCGCTTTCGAATATCAGCCATCTCATTCTTTCTCCATGTTCTATCTTCTCCACCGTCCATTTTGCCTCTTCCAGCTCCTTCTTCATCCAGGTCTTAAAATCCATTTCACTGCTATTCCTGTCTTTTTTCACCAAAAGCATCTTTTTCCTGTCTATATCTTCGATGTGCACAAACTCCTTTTTCACTTCGTTTTTGCTGTCTTCCACCTTTTTTATCTCTTCTCTCATTTCTGCTGCAGTTTTTTCCATTGCTCTTTTTTCTCTTTCCACCATTCTCTATAGGTTTTCCTCTGATCTCATTCTTCTCTCGATTTCTCCTTCCAAACGCCTCTCCAGAGTTTCCAAACTTTCTTTTATTTTTTCCACTGCGTCCATCTCTCTTTCCATTTTTCTGCTTTTCTTTCTCTCTTATTTTCTCACACCGTCTCGTTCTCTCACCTAAACATTTTGCTACCCACGTGTAGACTTTTGCGGTTATATCTGGTTTCTGCAGCTCTGCTATAGCCTCGTATCTATCTTGTCGTCTCCATAGTTCGTGCCGTCTCCGCAGTTTGTGTTACTATCCTCCTTGCGGCCTTTTCTACAATATAGCTTCCAAACTCCCTGCTCTCGTCTTATCCTCTTCTTTATGTGTGTTCCTCTGTGATATGTTCTTTTCCTCCTCTGTCCTTCTTTTCCATGTTGTTTGCAGTAGCGTCCCCAGGCTTCTTTCTTCCCCTTTCAATATTTCTCTCCATCCTTTTGCCTCTTTCGTAGCCTGGCATTTCTCCACGACGTGTTCCAGCGTCTCTTCTTCCCTCCCACAAATTCTGCATCTTTTTTATTCTTCTTTTTTCCAATATCTGTACCCTCTTGTTACGCAGCCCAGTCTGAACCTTCCAAACGTTTCCAATGTTCCTTTCTTCTTTATTGTTGCGCCCATTTTTTAGGTATTCTGGTCGGCCCTCTTGGAGAATGAGATCCTTGATGTCTACAGCGTATCTTGACTTACTTATTTCACATCTCCTTTCCTGTCGCTCTATGTCCTTGTGCCTTTCTTCCATTTCACTCCATACTTCCTGTCCATCTGCTAATTTTCTCCCCACCTCTATACTTGACCATCCTTTGCTTCCAAAGAAATTTTTCCTGCACTTTTCCTGTGTTGTCTTAATCCATCTCTTATTACTTTCATTCAGTTGCGACGCGGGAAAACGCGTCGAGTGTGAGTTTGGGCGCGCGAAGGGATTTTCAAACGACGTTCGATGATGATTCGAGCGCCGCGAGCGCCGTAGAAGGGCAGAGGAGAGAGAGAGCGCCGCTCTCTAATCACTCTACCGCAGGCCTCCGAGCGAGATAGAGACGTACGCGCGCGCAAGAGAAGCTTTTCTCCGTCTTTGTTATTGAGTGAGTGATAACTCGTCAGTGAGGTGACGAAGCGTGAGTTTCCCGAGAAGCCAGGAGAAGCCGCCCAGGTCTGCAGAGAGAGAGGCTGCAGCGACAGATTGACCCGGCGGACAAGACAGTACGACGTCAATCGTGTACGAGAGAGAGCGGCAAAAAGGTAAGAGAGTGCGAGTGTGTGCGCTGCGGCCGCGATCGACTGCGAGGCGAAAGCCTAAAAGCCGGTATTGGTGCCATTCCTTCCCTGCGGGGAAGGAAGTGAGAGAGTTGGGAGGAAAACCCTCGCAGCACCGACGTTGCGCAGCGGTTGCGTGGAAAGCGCGCGCGCGCCCGTGTGCGAGCCCTGCTGCCCGAGCAGGCGAACGTGGACCACCCCACCGGGGGAAAAGAGTCTCGAGCCGGTATTGCAAGTGTGCGCGTGAGTGTGATCTCCTCGTCTGGCGCCTTAGAAGTTCGGCGCGGAGAGCGTTTGAGCGAGGAGGGTATTAGAGCGCGCGGTTAATTCGAGACGCACGGATGCTTTTATAGTTCGCGCGAAATACCGTGTCATACAGTTTTCTTTGATCTTGTGTGCCTCTCCGTTCCAGAGTTTATCCTCGCATTTCATAGCTCTTTTCCCAGCCTTTGTTTCCATCCTCCATCTGTCCGTTTCCTCGTGTAACACCGCCCCCGGGGTTGTTCTATCCAGCTTCAACACCACCTGATATATTTATCCTAAATTTTCTGGAATTGTGCCCGCTCTTTCAATATCCCAGATATCCGATCCGTACATCAATATACTGTTCACTAGCGCGTCGAATATCTTCATTCGGCTTGTCCAGTCTTTTTTGAACTTTCATTCCCCAATGCTACATACCTTCCCGAGAACCGCGTTCGCTTTTCCTGTTACGTACTCAATGTGTTTAGTGCCCCCGTTGTTGCATTGAATTTTGTATTCTAGGTAAGTCGTGTCTTTTACAACCTCAATCTCTTCTCCTCTCTATTTGAACTCTGTGATGTTTTTACTCTTCCTTCCTTCTGCCTTCTGGAATCTCATCATCTTGGATTTCTCCGTGTTGAGTTCCAGCCATTTTTTCACTAAAAACCTGTCAAATATTTTCATCATCTCTTTCATCCCATTTTCGTTATTCGCGAGCAGCATGACGTCGTCGGCGTATGCTAGCGAGAATACTTTCTTCTTCCCTAGTAGGATTCATCCTTCCTACACTTTTTCCAGCTCCTTCTCTAGATCTGACATGCTTATGTAGAATAATAAAGTGCTTATCGGGCATCAATCTCGCACCCTCTTATCCGTCCATTTCATCGTCCTTTACTACTATTGTGCACGTTGCCCCTTATACATTTCTTCGATTCCTTGTCCTTAATTACTCTTCTACGACCTCCTGCTCCATTCTCTTCCATATTTCTTCTCTCTTAATCCTGTCAAAGGCTCCTTTCAGATCTGCGAATAGTGCCGACAACTTCCATTTTTCCTTACTAATTTCTTGTCCTATCGCCTTCTTCAATTTTGTAACGTAGTATTTGGTTACTCTACTCTCAAGGGTTGGAATTTGTCCTAAACACCCTTACCAATCACTTACGCCACTATCACTTACTCTTCGCCGACTGCTGAGTATCAAATCTCTCGGGTGGTTCGAACGAACTGCTCGACCACGATGAACTCCGACACAACAACCCACGACGACTTACAACCGCTATATTATCGCCCTGAAAACATGTACGGAGAAGGTGGGAATAGACACGCACACATATAAGTTACACTTGCTATTAAGAACACCAAGATTGAAATTAACTAACAAGGAAAGGCCCCAGGTGTACCTTACTGATTTTCTTCAAATTTTGATATGTTGTAGTAGATATTTTGTATTTTTGTGTCCAAAAATATTTGACACGTATTTTTCTACGTGCCCATACGCTCATTTAAGGGTTGAAAACCACCCTTAAAGTTCACCCCCAAAAACAGTTTTTTTTTTTTATATCTCCGAAACGAATTAGAATTTCTTGATGAAACAAAGTGGATATAATTCGCAATTGAAAAATGAATATTTGTGCAATATTTCTACCTAGAAAGGTAGCATCCCTTATTTCTTATAAAAGAAAACTCTAAAATTTTGACAATGTTTTCGCTCAAAAAATTACAAAATTGATTGAATCCCAAAGAAAATAATTGTATTATAAACAAATTAAAAAAATAAAGTTGACGTGTCCCCGTGTTTTACGGAAAATGCTTTTTACACGGGGTAAACTACTCCTAAAACGGATATTAAGTTATTTCAATATTAAATATGTATATATAAATACATTTTTTTCTTATTTATACTAAGTACACAAAACTAATCATAATTTAATAAATTAACTCGCTTAAAAAAAATTTACCCTCTTCAGGGGGTAAACAACCCCTTATTACAATATTTGAATTTCGATCAACTAAAAAATAGTTTTTTCGTGCAACTGTGATTACTTAATTCTAAAACTTATTTTTTTGGCAAATTAAATATACAAATAGAAATATTGACCGCTTATAACTTCATTAGTTACCCATATTCAAAATTCAAAAATTTGGATCTTGAAAGAAAATTAAAAGTGAATAAATATGGAAATGTACTAATATACCTGATACAATTTATTTAATTCATTCAACTTGAAAAGTAGTATCCGTGTATTTACCAGTATAAAGACATTTTTTATTCACTCTAGTTTTTTACAGCTGAAAAAAAGTTAAACGCGAACAAAAATTCTCATATTTGTAATGATAGTGTAAGATCCTATTCATGTATTTTGAATACAAAAAATCTTTTACAGATTAAACTTCTAAAATATTAATAAAATAAACAGTTTGTGTTTTATACTTATTTATATATAAACTAACAACAATAGTTATTAATAACATTAAATATTGTTGACTATTTTTTGGTATTTATTGTTAATACTATACTTTATAATCATAACAATAGTGATAATCATCAAAAAAGTGCTTCAAACATAATGATTTTTTGCACCAAGAGCATCTTGCGATTGCTGGATTAGAACATTCTGCAACTTCGAAACGAGCATTACAATTATTTTCAAAGCCAAATTTTACTGGATTATCAAATTTTCTCGGCTTTGCATCAACGTAGCCTCTTTCATGCCACGAATATTTGAATAGGTTCACATATTGAGGGGATGATAACTGATTATGAACCAATGATTGAACCACTGAATGAAGTTTTATTATGTTATTTCTTAAATGCAGTTCTAAATCTTCAGTCATTAATATTACACTGTCGGAAAAGTGTCTTACGTAATTTTTCCAAATCCTAAAACCAAACACGTCTAATGGCTCAATTTTACTGGTTGTTCCTTTTGGAATTATTTTAACATCGACATTTTTATTTGGAGGTGTTGCTTCCTTCACTGCATCAGGACAATGTCCACTCCAAGAGTCAATTAATAAAACACTTGAATGACCAACGTTGGGAAAATACACATCTTTTAAACACGTTTTAAAATGCTGTGTAATAATTACATACATTTTTATGTTTGTATAATAAAAGTAAAAAGTTATAATAATAGTAAATTTCATATACCTGAAGTTAATTTGCCAGATTTAGAAGCCATTAAATAAACATTTGAAGGTTTAAATAGCGTACTTTCTACTTTTAGTCCAAATTATCCTTTAGTTTCCTTTAATACAATAAACAAGGGAGAAAGTAGCTTACCGTCACCCGATATTAAGGGCTGAATAGTGTAACTATGCGTTGTAGAACTAAGAGATTCTACAAGGCATTCGATTTGCCTTTCTCCTTCAACAGATAATGTCCTTCCTGAATACATTTCAATTTGAAACCCACTTTGATTCGAATTAAAAATAGGTTCTATACCTTTAATATTAATTATTTCTTTTACTTCAGAAACAAAAGCATTAGCTGCCTTTTGTAAGTGTTCTGATCCCTCTAAGTTTTTTTCGTTATGAATTTGTTAATTTTTCTGCTGACTATTCTATGGGCTTTTTTTTTTAATTTTTTAACCAATGATCTGACGCTTTAAATCTTATATCTTCCTTTCCAATAATTTTTTGAGCCCATTTTCGTAACTCTACGTCATGAACTATATGCCCAGCATCGATTGCAGAACGAAAATTATCTAGCAAAAATTTAGCGATTCTTCCAATTTTTCTTTATAGGTGCCTCCTTTATTTAAGGTATGCGCCCATCGTTTCAATTGTGTAATTGACTTAACTTTTCGAAATTTATGTTGTACAGTTTTCATAGCGAGATTTTTTGTAACACATGTAAGATCTTCTTCATCCATAGTACATGTTTGTGAACTTTGATCAACGTCTGCTGCCCATATTCTATCATTATCTTCAACAATTTGCATCTCAACATCTTCGAACGGCTCTTGAAAATCCAATGTTTCTTGCTGAATGAATTCTGGTTCGTTAAAGTCATTCATACAAACCAGTAAAAATTTTTCTATACTATCCTTCAATGCAATTTTTTCTGTTGTAGTAGGACTTTCTTTTATATTCATTACTTGAAAGGACAGTAAAAGTAAATTTATAACGTTGATCGGGTTAATAGTCATTTCGTAAGTTGTCTATCTAAAAATAATTATTACATATTAATATTTTATAATTTACAGTTACTTATTTTAAAGTGTTTTTTTAAAACGGAAAAATTAATTTTTATTAAATCTTAAAGATTTTATGAGTAGATACGCAAATTATGATCTTTCACAGGAATCATAATATGGATTTCACTTATGTTATTATTAATTTGTTTATATTTTTCACGTTCATTCAAATAAAAATTAAACGCTTAAACTTCTACTAAACATATCAGATAGAAATATTAAATACATACGATTTATTCTATTCGTCGATGATAGATTCAAAAGATATTAAAGACGAAAAAAAAGAATTTTCAGAAAATATTTGTGATTTGTTTATACATAAAATTGTCAAATAAGAAAATTTTTATTATAGATGCATGTGTTCATTAACAAACCATTTGTAAAGAAAGTATGCAACAAACAGTATATGTATTAGAAATATATTATTTTGTTATAAAAAAATTATTTTTGTAATCTTAATGTATACCAACGTTTTAAAGAAATTTTACAAAGCTCTAATTCATGTGAGATCTACCTTCCGGAGTATTATCTTTTACAAAAATAACTCCTGAACTTGAAAAAAATTCTTAAATATTCATCGAAAATAAAATAACATATATGTTTGTAAAATATTATAAGATATTCAAAAACTGTTTTTTAAAATGGTTTAAAAGGAATAATTAAATTTATACTTGATATATAATATACAAAATACAGAGAGTTTATATAAAGATAAATATTGCTGACCAATGGTGATGTCATAGAATTACTTCATAGAACTTTCATATATTACTTTACAATTATAACAATACGTTGTAACATCACATTTTGATATTACAATACTAATATAGTATAAATTACACCCCTCTAAAAGTTATGTTTACTTACGTGTATTTTTTCTTACCCTTACAACAACCTCGGATTTCAGAGAGTATGCGTATTATGAGTATGACCATTATTTATAATTAGAAGAATAGAAACAATAAAACTAATATTACATTATTTTGCAATAGATATTTACCTCTTTAACTCAAGTAGTTACTCTCTTAAAAATATTTTAATATATTTCTTCGTAAATTTATTTAAAAATCTGTACAGTATATATAATAGTAATAAAAACAACTGTTAAAACAATGAACGTCTTCCGTTTTAAAACTATGAACCACAACTGTCTGTTGATTATAAAACAGAAGCGAAATAAACAAATAAAAATAAAATGAACGAGTTAAAAATACAAATTTATCTTCGGTCGAAGATCGGTGAATGATGAAAATAAGTATAGATTATAAAAATCACATTTTCAGTAATATTAAGGCATCATTCACGATCTAGAAACTATATGCAAGCACTTGTGTTCTTTTGTATTATTACAAATTATTTATATTATTACAGATCATTTATTGAAAAATTGGAATAAATTACTCTGAAAAGATTTTTTTTTATTCATAGTACAAAAATAGGAGCGTGCACTACATTTAAGAATATCAGAATTTTTGTTATCGTTTAATGTTTTTCAGTTGTAAAAAAAGCTATAATAAATAAAAAATTCGTTTATGCTTATAAAAACATTTTATTTTTCGAGTTTTATTCAGGACACATCAGTACATTTAAATATTGTAGTAGAGTAAAATATTTATTCCCTTTTAGTTTTTTTTCAGATCCAAATTTTTGAATTTTAAATAAGGGGAGTTTACCCTTGTACAAGGGACCAATATACCTATTTACATATTTAATTAGCCAAAAAAATAAGTTTTAGAATTAATTAATCACAGTTGCACGAAAAAACTATTTTTTAGTTGATCGAAAATCAAATATTGTAATAAAGGGTTGTTTACCCCCTGAAGGGGATACATTTTTTTAAGCGAATTAATTTATTAAATTTTGATTAGTTTTGTGTATCCAGTATAAAAAAGAAAAAATTTATTTATATATACATATTTAATATTGAAATAACTTAATATCCGTTTTAGGAGTAGTTTACTCCGTGTAAAAAGCATTTTCCGTAAAACACGGGGACACGTCAACTTTATTTTTTTAATTTGTTTATAACACAATTATTTTTTTTAGGATTCAATCAATTTGGTAATTTTTTGAGCGAAAACATTGTCAAAATTGTAGGGTTTCCTTTTATAAAAAATAAGGGATGCTACCCTTCTAGGTAGAAATATTGCACAAATATTCGTTTTTCAATTGCGAATCATATCCACTTTGTTCCATCAAAAAATTCCAATTCGTTCCGGAGATATAAAAAAAGAACTGTTTTTGGGGGTGAACTTTAAGGGTGCTTTTCACCCCTTAAATGAGCGTATGGGCACGTAAAAAAACACGTATCAAATATTTTTGGATGTACTACAACATATTAAAATTTGAAGAAAATCGATGAGGTACACCGGGGGCCCTTTCCTTGTAAGTTTATTGAAGTCTAAAGGTATGCGCCAACTGCCGTAGCAGCCTTCCTCTCGTTCCTTGAGATGGTAGTTGACACAGAATCACACAAAAGAAAAACGCACGAATTACGACTCTTGAACAATGGCGGGGATGGCCACGATTGCCACTGGTTGCAGCACCTAATGAACCTCGAAACCCCGTAAGTGATCGAATCCACGTACTCTGAAAAGGGGATAACAACTGGACCCGCTAACCTCAACACCAACTATGTTCCAACCAGTCACCACGCAAACTTTCTCCAACTCACTTCAGTACTGGTACTTTCTTTGGCGTTAATACTATTAGGATCTAGGCAACTTCTTTGCTTAGTCGGATAGAACTAGCAGAGCGACTGTTCCAACTTTCTCCAGCTCATCATTTCGCTTTCGACCCTTTTTGTGACTCGTGGTTATCAGTGATTGCCCCCCCCCCTTTTTACCCTATTTCGGGGCTTTTCCATGACTCGCATGTGATTAAAGCCATGATAGGGCTCTCTCAAGGCATGCGCAGTCGCCCCCCCCCCCCAAGACCACCGACTGGTATTTGCGATACCTGATTGGCCCGTTCGTAGGAACAGACGTAGGCGCGTACAATCAGACTCGACCCACTTGTCCCCATTCCGTCGCGCGATGACTCGAGTTGCGACTGAAGCTCCTATTATTTCGTCCGCTAGGTGTTGTTGTGCGTATACTACTCCTGACGGTCCCTGACACGGTTGCTAACGCGCGATGCTACGATCGCGCCTTAACTACCCGCGTTCTCTCCGATCGCACTCGCTCTTGAAGTCTCTTCTCCCTCCCACCCGCGACTGCTGTCTCTACTCTCTCTCCCATGCATGCGCGTGCAGTACTATCGTCGCAATCCCTACCTCGACACTTCGCGCTCTCACTCTCTCTATGCGCGCACGCCGGTGCGCGGAGCTCAGTTCTCGACGGCTGCGTTCTCGTTCGCCTCGCGCTCTCTCTCTCTCTCTCTCTCTCCCTCTCCGCGTCGCTCGACCCTCTCTTGCGCCTCCCCGCTAGTACCTCCCTCGTGGCTACTGCTCGCGCTCTCCTGGCCGCTCGACCCGGCGCGTGTTCGTGTGCGTGAGTGCGTGCGTCGCCTGCTCGGCGTCCTCGTCGTCGGCTAGACAACATGGCGGCGCGCAGCAGACAGGTGCTCGCGCCCCGCGGACTCCGTCACACCACCAAGACGTTAGTTACCCCGTAATTAACGGCATACTCGACCCAATGATCACCCCCGCGTGTCTCGACTGTTTCGCAACGGTTATACTCACAGCAGCTTATTGAGCCGGGAACGCTCACAGCGGCGTCTCCTGGAGGTCACGAGCTAGATGCTGGATGAAGGCCAAATATTCCAGGAGTGTTGTTCGCTGGGTGGTTGTGGCAGTGGAGTTGCTCCCTCCGGAAGCCTTCCCATTCCTGGACGGTGGGGTCGAGGCTGGCTAGGCAACTGGCCTCTCTGCTACTTGGAGCACAGGTGGAGGTGCTGCGGTCTTCCAACGGCTCCTACGTCGGCTAGGCGTCGGTGCCGGCGGCCCTCCCTCCTGGCTACCCGAGCCTATAGGCGAGGTGGTCGATTGACTCCAGCTGTCGTGGTTCACCAATCTACCTTGGTCCCGGAGGTAGATCAGGTGCGCCTCCTCGCACTGTGGACATGCGCAAAAGGTCGTCCGCCGACGGCCGCAGTTATAAAAGAACAGACTAGGCGACTCGCGACAGTTAAATCGCGTGTGCCCAGCCTGTCTGTATTTATTAAAGTATGCGCCACGAGGGGGGGAGTCTCGCCTATCCAACGGCACGGAGCCGATGCCTTTGAAAAACACCCCTCGGGTAGGGCACGCCTATGGGGCCGGAAACCGGTCCGGTGAACGTTATCGTTGTGGTGAAGGTGGCCTGCCTAGCGAGTTGAATACTGAGGGACCCTCAGCTCCGTTTGGGAAAAAAAATTCAAAAATCTTGCTTGAAGCCAATTCTTGATGAAAAAAAAAAAAAAAAATTCAAACGAATTTTGAATCTTTTTGATCTATAGAATAAGAAACCGAGTCCCTAGGTACCATATCACATGATTTAGGAGTAGTAACAATAAAATATGTACCAGATCTTTCGAAATTGCACTAAAAGCCTGTGAACTGGGTGTACACCAAGATGGTCCTGAATAAAAATACATATTCTTATGCACACACACACACTTACACGCCCACACACAGGCAATTATATATATATATATATATGTGTGTGTGTGTGTGTGTGTGTGTGTGTGTGTGTGTGTGTGTGTGTGTGTGTGTGTGTACGTATGTATGTATATATGTATGCATGTATTGAATCGATCCATATGAGCTAAAAGTTTGCATGCATCTTAGGTATGTCCTAACTTTAGACTGATTGAATTTTGAAGTTAAATGGATGACTTCAAGATCTCACTTAAATAAAAGAACAATTTTGCTAACAAATTTTTTTTAAATAAGATTTTTTAACTGGGTGCACAGCCAGTTCACAGGCTTTTAGTGCAATTTCGAAAGATCTGGTACATATTCTATTGTCACTACTCCTAAATCATATGATATGGAGCCTAGGGACTCGGCTTCTTATTCTACAGATGAAAAACTCTCAAAATTCGTTTGAATTTTTTTTTTTCATCAAGAATTGACTTCAAGCAAGATTTTTAAATTTTGTTTTCCAAATGGAGCCACTGTGCTACGGCCTCCGTTGTTTCGTTCCTGGGCCTCGGAGGAGGGGCTGGTGTCTCTACTGCCACGCTAGTTAGTATGAGCTCGGCCGGTTCCTCTCTGGCGATCTCGTCTTCGGTGGGCGGCGACCTGGCCGACGCCGATGGGGCTGGCTCCTGCTCGTCGCTGTCCAGCATCCGGGGGTTGAAGCGCTCCCGGCGCCCTCATCCTCATAGCCACTGCGCCACATTTTGGAGGAGCCGCGGGGGGGGGTCATCTTCGTCCCACTCCTGCCCTTCGTTCGGAAATGGCTTGATGGCTGCGAAGGTTAATTTTTTGGAGCTCCCTCACGCTCGAGCTGTTGTCGCACGTATCGGAACACCCCTATCCTCTACCCCTCAATTGTCGCGAGCCCAGGTATTGCCACAGTAGCGCTGGAGGCTCTGCCAAGTGGCCGCGTTGCAGCAGCCACCGGTGTAACTCCTCCACCGCCTATTGGCTGTGGGTTTCACCACGTCCCTTCCTTCCCTCCATCGGCCCCATCAGCACCTCGCAGTCCATGTCCGCCTCCATCATTGCGACGTCCGCACCTGCCGCCGAGCGCTACACCCCCTGGATGGCGATGGCGCCCTAAGGGTCGATTCCACCGCTGGGGCACTCGAGGTGTGTGCCATGTTGGCATCCGCTTCTCCAGGTGGCTTCGCAGCCCTCCTCGGGCACTTTGGGTGCCATTACCACTGCCACGCCCTACTTGTCACCCGGATTCATGCTCGCCAGCAGCATCTCCTGCAGCGAGGCGGCATAAGTGCTGGCGTCGACGGGTGAATGAAGAGGAGAGAGGTTCAGACAGGGACCCAAATGCCCGGCGACGTTGGCAACTGTAGCGGCTTCCTTGCTGTTTGACATCCTGCAACATAACCCCAATTACCTCGAAATCGAATCCTTCTTACTCCGCTACAGGACAGAACTAATTACACACAAACAACAGGAACACAGAGGGAATGGCATTACTACCTACCACCTTACTTCCACGACGATATACTTACTTCGCACCGCTGACATTGATACCTCCTTCACCACTAACACCCCCCCCCCCTTTTTCGACTCGACCCTCGCGATACTTCTTCAATTCTTTCTCATACACTTTAGGAGTCCTGCACCAGCCCTCCATATACATTCGGGGGTTTGACCTCGAGAAACGCGTAGGGCCCCTCCCAATCTAGGGCGAGCTTAGCGAAGAATATCTGTGCTCCACTTGGAAACGGACATCCTGACGGCCCTTATTATAGTATTCTGCTTGCCTCTGATGCGCTCGTTCTATGTTTTTCATCACGAGGTCGCGCAGCGCGTCCAGCCTTCCCACTCGGACTGCCCAGACTTTGGGTGACATATGCACCTTCGGATCCTTAACCTCTACCTCCCTCTATAGACTCTTCACCAGGGCAGGTTGCCTGCCGTAATTTAGGAATGCCGGCGAAACTTGAGTGCTCGATTGGACCGTTGTGTTCATAACTCGACACCCATTAATCCTTTTGGCGCCCTTTGGTCAGTTTTATACCGCTGCCAATCATCACATTACAGCACGAATTTGTAGACGTCGTGCCAGACACCAGGCCACTAATACTCCTGTGCGACTCTCTGATACGTTTTCTCTACCCCTAAATGGCTAACTGTTACCTAGCGATAAGCATCCTCGAGAACTCGAACTCGATATTCCTCTGGCACTACCAGCTTCCAGGTGTATTCTTCGCCCACCACTAGCCCTAATATCGGGTCCCGTCTCTCTTTGTACATTAACCCCTCCTCTATCCTCCAGGATTTGTACTTTATCGGATTCTCTCGAATTTCCTCCATTCGTCTATGTACAATGGGTCTCCTACCTCTTCGAACGCAGCGATCTCGACTTCCTCTGAATCGTTTCCTGCAATCTCAATAACGCGTCAGGTACATGATGCAGAGTTCCTTTCGGGTACTCGAACCGGACGTCCCATTGTTGTAACTCTAGGGTCCAGCGGGCCAGGTGCCCTGTTGGCTCTTTTTGCTTTTATAGCCATCTCAGAGCGCTGTAATCAGTAATGGCCTTGAACTTATACCCCTCCAGGTAGGAACGAAGCTTCTTGATCGCCCAAACCAGCGCAAGGCACTCCTTTACCGTGGTAGAGTAGTTTCTCTCAGCACTAGACAGGACACGACGGATGTATACTATCGGATGCTCTCCGTCCTTGAAGTCTTGAGATAATACCGCCTCGATGGCATCATTACTGGCGTCGCACTGCACCGTAAACTCTCGGGTGAAATCGGGCCTAGCCAGTACCGGAGCTTTCGTGAGCGCGAATTTTAATTGTTCGAACGCTTCTTGTTGCTCGGCACTCCACTGCCACGCTTGCGTTTTCTTGATCAATTTCAGAAGGGGCAGTTTAATCTCACTCTCTTTCTCGATAAACTTCGAAACCATCCGAAACCATCCAACCATGCCCAAGAATCGTCTCAACTGCCACTTGGTTCTGGGGACTGGGTATTGTAGGATAGGCTCAACCTTTACCGCATCTGGTCTCAACCCATCTCGATCCAATAAGTACCCCAGATATCTCATCCTCGAACACCCAAACTCACACTTTTTCCAATTCACCGTGAGTTGTGAGTCTCGAATTTTCGTTAGCACAATCTTCAGCCATTTCTGGTACTCCACGAACGTATCGGTCGCGATAATGATGTCATCTAGGTATCCGAATAATTTGGGCTCCATATCAAGGCTGAATAATGCATCAATCATACTTTGAAGCGTCGCTGGCGCATTTGTCAGCCCGAATGGCATTCTCTTAAATTGCCAAAGTCCTGACCCTGGGACCGCGAAGGCAGTATACTGTATACTCTCCTCATTTAGGGTGACCTGGAAATATGCATTCTTTAGGTCCACTTTCGAAATGTATTTCGCTCTTCGCAGCTTATCCAGTATGCCAGCCATGTTTGGTATTGGATATGCATCTCTTTAACTCCTGCCGTTCAGGTCTCGGAAATCAATGCAAAATCGAAATTTTCCATCTAATTTCTTTTGGATTACAGGGTCAGGTCTCGGAAATCAATGCAAAATCGAAATTTTCCATCTAATTTCTTTTGGATTACAGGGGTGTGGGACCATGCGCTTGCAGATCTCTCGATGATCCCTGCTCGATGCATCTCTCGGACAGCCTCTTGGATTACCACTCACATCACTGGTGATCGTCGCCTAGGAGCGTGACGAATTGGCGTATAGTCGGTCAGTTCGATATGATGTTTTGTCAGGCGGGTGGTTGGCCAGTAGTCTGTGGCCGGTTTATGAACCAGTCGGTCTGTGGCCGGTTTATGAACCAGTCGGTCGATCTCTTTGATTTGGTCCGCTTCAATCGACGTCATTTCCGTCAAGCCTGCGCATTCGATCATAATCGCCGGGCTAGAGTCCTGGACATTATCTGCAAAGGAATGCCACGCCCCTTGCTCTCCACACTTCCACTGTTTGGCTCGAAACCGCAATGATAAATTCGAAAGACCATTAATGATATCGTGGTTAATCTCCTCGACTACTCGAAACTCCCGTGTCCCTAAATGGCCATCGACGTCGATTGACATGCGTAAGTTACTCTGGACTTTCATGGGCACTCCTGACACCCCTTTCATCTGTTCCCTCGACTCTCGTTATTTATTTAAGAGTTGTGAGCCCACTACAGACATCGTAGTACCAGGATCTAATAGCGCAAGATACGGCTCACCGCCGACAATGACTCGAATAAAGTTTCAGTTGTCTAGTGCTGCTGGATCCACCACATCCTCGACCCCCACTAACTCCTTTAGTCTTATTTCTCCAGAATAGCGTCCTCCCCCACACTTAGACCTGAAATACCCCCACTCGACCCCGGAGGCTCCTCTCCCGCTGGCGGCGGTGTCAGGGTACTTTCTTGTGGATGCTCTGCTGCCACAATCTCTGGTTCAGCTATATTTCCCAGCATAATGTCGACCGCTTGTTGGATTTGTAGTAACATAGCCCTTTCCTCTTCTGTATCCGAGAGGCTCCAGTCTTCTAGAGTCAACTCCAATACCATCTCGTTGCTCTTTCGTAGTTCTTCATCCCTCTCACTCTCAGAGTCGCTGCCATCTTCGCTGCTGGAAGATTGCCAGCTGACCTGATATTTCTTTTTGGCAGGTTCTGCTGTGTCCACCCTATCCTTTTCCACTCGAGCTGTGTCACAAAGCTCCTCCTTACCCGAGGCCGTCACACCAGACCTCTCCTCACTCTACTCGAGCCGTAACACATGGCTAATTCTGTTCATTTGAACCTGTCACGCAAGGCTCTTGACTACTTGGACTTGCTTCACAAGGTTTCTGACCATCCTCTACTCGAGCCGCCACACAAGGCTCACTCTTACTCGAAACCGTTCACCAGGTTTCATCTCTACTCGAGCCGTAACACAAAGCTCACTGTTACACGAAACCATTGCACAAGGTTTCATCTCTCTCTCCTTGAACTCCCCCCCCCCCCCACTCGACCACAACTTCACGTTGTCGCTGTCTAACGTTGAATTTTCCTCCGCGCTTTGGTTTCCGGTGACTCCTGCGCAGGACGCAGGGCCCTCTATGCATTCTTGCGGCCTCGTTTTTCAAAGCCATGATAAGCTTTCGGCAGTTAGAACACTCCTTTATTGTTACCCCTTCTAGCTGCACCATTGGCACTGCGTTGCTCGTCATGTAGGGCAGTCGCGGGCGAAGTGGCCCTTCTGCCCACACGAATATAGACCAGTCAATAGAGAAAAAAATTAGTGATTTCGTGACATTAATACCATCGGCAAACGGTAAGCGCTATCCTACGCATAATAATTCACAGTATAACTGGGATATAAACTCGACAACCAAAGCTGTTCCATCTATTTAATGCAACAAAAGCGCTTTTTTTGGTTTTTTGCTTATAAAACCGAAAGTAATGGAACAATCTTGATGGTCCAAGGAGATAAACTTTAGTAAATGAAATTACGAACAAAATGAGATGTTGATCGAATCGATCGGATGATTAATAACGGAGAAAAACGTGAAAAACCGAAAAAATCAGCGTTTTTTCAAAAATTCGTATCTCCACCATTTTTAAAGATGTGAAAGAGAAATAGCCCTATCGACGAGGTTATAGACTATGTTTATTTTTTGTTGAGTGGGATGGTTGGAGAGATAATTAATCAATCTACCGGAAGAGGTGGGTTTGTTAAACTAATCTGTAATAATAGAATCATAGTGACGAATTAAGGAAATATCTAGAAAGTTGATTTGTCTTGTTCAAGTTCATACGTAAATTGTAAACGTTTATTGTATGAATTAAAGATATTTATAACTAGATCGATATGTTTTTTCTCAATACACATAAGGGTATCATCTACGTAACGGAAGTAAAAGAGAGGTTTGACGTTATAGTTATCTTCTAAGTTTTTTAGACAATTTGTTTCTAACATAAGTCATCTAACACCATATCTGCGAACAAGGGTGATCCATTATATTTCAAATAAACAATCGGAGAGCAATATTCATATTTAACTCAATATTATTAATATTTACGACTTTTCTTTTTTGTTTATTTCAAATAAACAATTGGAGAGCAATATTCATATTTAACTCAATATTATTAATATTTACGACTCTTATATTAAATTTAAAAAATCAGAAACAGTATTATATACCATTTGTATAACAACGTTTTCCGCACATATCGAGTGTTTTAAATATTTTGAAAGTCTTACTAAAAATCTCAATTATTATTAAATTTGAATTGTTATTTATAATGTAAATTTATAAAGTAATCTTTCTTAAACTCAAATAACAGGCACAAATTAATAAAACAATTATTGGAAAGAAATTGTGAAATATATTAATATATATACACATACGCCACACTTACACGCAATATATACATAAATTAAAACAAAATTAAAAAAAAAGAATTAGAAAAAAAAGTGGAACCGTGATAGTATCGGGGATCGAACTCCGGCCGCTCGAGTGAGAATCAAGTATCTACGCAACTTGGCTATCCATCACACTGGTACTCGCTCTTTCTACCCGATTCATTATACAGAATGCCGGCAATACAGATTCATTTTATATGCTCATACACTCTCAAACTTATTCTGTTCATGAAGCTATATTACAATTAAGAGAAGATCATTTAAAAAATTATTCAAACAGTTTGTTTATCACATTTGAATATTATTATAATTTATTTCTAATTGTTCAATAATAACATGTAACGTCTGATGGTCTTCTCGACCACCTTACATTGAATCCTCTTAACCCATTAAGTCCTGAATGGACAAATTTTCACTAAAGTTTTCAACGCTTATATTTTATGTGAAAATGAATTGTAAAAAGTATATGGATAAGCGCATTCGATGTAAAATTTGATGAACTTTCAGAATCTTTTGTTAGATTTTTCAAAAAATTAAACTGTCGAACACTGTACATGATTTTTTCCAAAAAAACATGGTTTTAAAAAAAAAAAAAATTATTCATTTCGATTTTTCAAATGGAATGCATTTAAGATTTAATGATCAAAATGCAGAAAACGTGGCCTCGAGACCTAAACTTGAAAATCTAACGATTTAGGTTTTGAAAAAAAATTTAAAACATAAAATGGCGGCTGAGACGCAGAAAAATCATAAAAATATTCTGGAATTATTTATTCGAAAAAGATGGACTTTAGAGAAAAACTTTACTGAAGAAAAAGTTCTTAGAATTGATCAGAGAACATGCTGGAATTTTTCCAGAACCTTTTGGCAAATTTCAGAATTTTTCAAAATTTTCAAATTTTGAAAAATTTAAAAACGCTTCTTATGTTTCTGAAAAAATTCCAGCGTGTTCTCTAATCAATTCTAAGAACTTTTTCTTCAGTAAAGTTTTTCTCTAAAGGCCATCTTTTTCGAATAAATAATTCCAGAATATTTTTATGATTTTTCTGCGTCTCAGCCGCCATTTTATGTTTTAAAATTTTTTTTCAAAACCTAAATCGTTAGATTTTCAAGTTTAGGTCTCGAGGCCACGTTTTCTGCATTTTGATCATTAAATCTTAAATGCATTCCATTTGAAAAATCGAAATGAAAAATTTTTTTTTTTTTGAAAACCATCTTTTTTTGGAAAAAATCATGTACAGTGTTCGACAGTTTAATTTTTTGAAAAATCTAACGAAAGATTCTAAAAGTTCATCAAATTTTACATCGAATACGCTTATTCATATACTTTTTACAATTCATTTTCACATAAAATATAAGCGTTGAAAACTTTAGTGAAAATTCGTCCATTCAGGACTTAATGGGTTAACATCTGCTTTAAAAAGAAAAAAGGAAAATATATCTTCCTTCCAAACAGTCCAAAAGAATTCTCGTATTCGAACCGTTGGCCCGCACAAAGTAACGGTCAGATTTTATGTCATGCAGATGCAAGACACTGCATTCCGATCTTTTCCGACGAAATAAGATAAAAAAAAAACAGAACACCATGCAAGTGGAAACTTACATCAAGAGCGAAAGCATTTCCTCCTATGTAAAAAAAAAGGGAAAGATTTTACGACCTTATCCCGAAAGGCAGGTCACCCCAGCTGTGCACATGCGTGCCTACGCGTCGCCAAAAAGCCATAAAATTTTGACCGTTACAACTTCCTTCGACTTTACATATAGCTAATTTTATTTTTACATTTTAACTTGTAGTTATTAACTTATGTTAATTTAAATTTTTCTGATTACGCTGATCTAAATTTTACGAAAATAGGCCTGGTAGAAGTAAAGATAATTAAATAGAACACCTCACAACAACTTCATTTTAGTATTAAATAATAAACAAACTCATAAATAAAAATGAAAAATAAGAATATAATGTTATTTGTGCACTTTAATTAAAATCTTTGTAAAACCACGTTACACACTCTTTTACATATACTATTTACAAAAGTTTACTAAAGTATAGACATATGTGTGTATATATATATATATATATATATATATATATATATATATATATATATATTGTAATGCAAGATGTATTCGCGATTTTATTCTGATACATATGTATTAACTGCATCTCTTACATATATATATAAACACATAGAGTATTGCAAAAATGAAGCAGGTTCTTTACTTTCTTTTACTATACAACGAGGATAACTGACAACAATAATAAATAATAAGTTCTGTAACTCGTAAAGTGTAATCATTTACAATAATATATTGCAACGGTACATAAAAATTTAGTTATAAATAACAATTCTTATACAAGCGTCTCGCCAGAATAATTTAGTTTAATTTATAAAATCTGTTCCTATATAAAGGAATGAATAAAAATTGTCACTTCGTTATATTTTTGACACTATTATTAATTTTTAAGTTAGTTTTAAGCTTACAAATGTACAAATAATATTTATTTTCTACTCGATAGTTAATTAGATTTTAAACCATGTATTTTGGAAGTTTTTAAATATTAAGTGTGTGCAAATTTGTACAACAAAATTAGATTTAATTAAGAAATAAGTCATTTGTTAAGTTCATATACAATAATTAACACTATATAATAAATAGTTAACCGAATTTTTATGTAAATGATGTATTTAACATTAATGAAAAATAGGCGCAGAAACACTACATGTAACGTCATCTCTGTGAAACGGTCGAAACTACAGCCGAAAGCTGGGGGATGCTCCTTTCCCCCACGCAGCCAATTAGCCGCGTCAAAGGGCCTTAGGCCCACCCTTATTTTTCCACCCATACTTGTGCGACCAGTCAACTGTCCCCAAAAATCTTTGTAAACTCCCCCACGGAGAGTACCCCCAAACCGTACTTGGCGAGGGAGGGAAGAGGGAGAAAACCGAACTAAGCTTTTCCCTCCGCCGCCAAACAGTTCCTCGCTACCATCAGAGTTGAACAGACAGTTCCTCGCCACCATCGGACTCAACCAGCCACCAGCACACCACTTGTAACCCAGGGAGGGAAACTCTGAATAAACCTAAGTGTAAGTCAAAAAATTGTCTTCGAATTTCATTTCTTCTCTCCAATCTTTTCTCAACTTAGTCTTTCACATATACCCACTTCCGAGGAGCGTTCAGATCGTTCTGTGCCGAATGGGCAGAGCTGGAATCGCTTGTCTCCTCAAACATATTAACCTTTCTTGTCCCTCCCTCCTTCAGTGATAAGTTCAAATAAAACGTTTGTAAGACTTGGCCATCCTTAGCTCTTGGTTTACTCCAGGCTAAAAAGGGCAAAGTGGTTAATAGTATTGACGGCCTTGACTGGACGTCACAAACAATTAAATAAAATGTAAGTTGATTTAAACTTCAAGTTATATAAAAAATTTTAATATTTTTAAATAATTAAAATATTAGTAATAATTAAGTAACTATTTATAAAATAAACACATATATAAAAGAAACTTTGTAAAGGTATAGTAGATACAGTCTCGGTGGCAACTGTAGAATAAGCAGCTGAAAAGACCGTTCGTAGCATCGCTTTCTCCTTCTTTGACCGCTTCAATCCACGATATACAATAGTATGGTATAGTGGAAGAAAGTGGGGACAAAGTGGATCAAATAGCATCAAATGGTCTACTGTATATATACAAGACAGATGTTCTGAGCGTAAACGTCCTTGATTATACACGCCCATATACGTGTATACCTGCTTCAAATCTCAAGCAAAATTAGCGTTTCTGTTTATTTTTCATCAAATCAAAGTACAGAATCTGTTTTGTGGGGTTGACTTCCCTGAAATAAAAAAAATGATTAAAATAGCTCCTCTAGTTGCTGAGGAAATCAAAAGCAAAGATCTATACGTTGCGTGCAGCGCGTTCTATTACTATATATATCGGTACCCCTCAGCCGCCGCGCGACCCCACCGCTCCGCCACTTTCGTGCGCTCGGACGTTTTTGGTCAACTTTGACAACTGTTTTCAGATATAAAACAGCACTTAATCAAAAATCCAAGATTGACGTTTTGTAGTACAACATTTGAACTTTCAGAATCTTTTTTGATAATTGAAATCGGATCACCCGTATGCCCTACATCTTTAAAAATGGCGGAGATATGAATTTTTGAAAAAACGCTGATTTTTTTTATTTTTCACGTTTTTCTCCGTTATTAATCATCCGATCGATTCGATCAACATCTCATTTTAGTCGTAACTTCATTTACTACAATTTATCTCATTGGATTCATCAAGATTGGTCCATTACTTTCGGTTTTATAAGCAAAAAACAAAAAAAAGCGCTTTCTTTTGCATTAAATTGTTAATAACAAATAGCTTTGGTAGTAGAGTTTATATCCCAGTTATACTGTGAATTATTTTGCGTAGGATAGCGCTTACCGTTTGCTGATGGTATTCATGTCACGCATGAAACATCTATTGATTGGCCTAATAGCACGCTCGTTTCGGGCAATCCATCGCACTATGGCTTAGCAGCTGACAGATGAAGCAGGGACCTGCAAAGTTCGACCGTCCCGCAACCAGTGGTGTGCCACTTCTTTGGTAGCGAATACAGAGACGGTTGGCTGACGAGGGCATTGTGCTTCGCTGCCTCATCCCCTGGAGCCCATGCCCCTGCTGATGTGTTCGCTAGCCCGTGAACTCCTTGGGTAGGGGCGCCTCTTGCTCCCTTTCCATTGTATCGCTCGGCCGGGCCTGGGCTGTTCACCGCCGCTACCTCCTCTGTAGATCCTCTCGTTCGTCCCTTTTTGGTCTTCTTGTTCTTCTTCCCCTTCTCCGATTAACTGCTGTCCTCGCTGGATGATTCTCTCGAAGCCGCTACGTTATGGGAGCTACAGTGTGGCCCACCATAGGTCGTACCTGGAATCCTTGATTTGCTTCGACGGGGCGGAGAATGATACTTATCCTTAATTGGCTCACATCTCTCGAATTCCCTCACAAATTTCTCCATTGCCTTAAAACTGTCCAGCTCCTTATCCCACAAGTAATCCTGATATTCCGGTCGCAGGTGGGAAAATGCATCGTTGCTCTTTCACCGAAGGTGGCCTCTTTAGGTGGGCGATGATCCTACGAAATTTGGTTAGGAATGGGGCCACCTTCTCCTTCAGCCCTTGGTAGCGTGCCCTCAGTTCCTCCATGAAGTCATCTTCGTGCAATTCTCCAATAAATTGGCGTTTGAAGGCCTTCTTGAACGTCTCGTCCTGGTATACATCATACCAATCGCCTGCCTCCTTGGTTAGGACGCCCGCAAGACATGGCAACAGCTGTTCATCAGAGACCCCCGTAGAGCGTTGGCATGCCTTCAGGCGTGACAAAAACTGCTCTGGTGAGTCTTTGTCATCGCCTGAGTACCTTAAGCCCCAGCACTTCAGGGTTTTTATCACATGCAGGCTGTTGTCTCGAACTGCCGGTGAGCCTTCATGGTAGTTTTCTCGCCGCGACCTCTGGTGCCTTGCATGCGAATCATCACCTTGACTTCGTCGATTGCGAGGAGTCACCCGAGTTAAGGTCTGTTTATTAGCTCTTATAAATCGCCCTTCCCTCGACTCATACTTCTCGTCCAAGTTCGCCCTCTCTGTGCGGACCTCGAAGTCTTGCGTATGTCTCGACCTGTCCTTCAGCTGTTTGATCCTCGAAGTATGGCAGGATTCGTCGTTTCTCGACTGTACTTGAAGGCTCAGCGGGTGTGTTAGTGGCGGGCGCGAGCTGGGTGTGTCCTATCTCGCCTTAGTCACCAACGCGTTGTGACGTGGTTGCGGTGGCATCAAGTATCGGCTATCCACTGGATTTCACAACCCCGTATTTTCCCCCGCCTCGAGTTTATGTTCTGTTCGATGCTGACAGCGACCCTGGGGATCGTTCCATTACTGGTCGATCCAGGAGGGCCCTGTGTTCCTTATCATCGCCATGGCTTCTGTGGCCATGTTATCCGCAGGTCGTTGGGTTATGTTACGATCAGCATCAGCTTCTGGAATAGGTAGCAGGGCGTCTCCGATGCGTGCGTTTTCTTGTCGCCGAGATAGCGCACCAGTTCGTCCTCTGTCGGCACGTCCCTTCCGTTGACCACATCTGTCTCTGGAAACCACGGCACTTCGGCCACTCCAACCATCCGCAAGCAGGCTCGAAATAATCTTTCTACTTTTGCTCGGTGGCTACCGCGATAGTTGAGTCTCAATTCTTGAGGGTTGACCTCGACCTCTTTGCTCGACTTCCTCGTCACATCGCGAAACTTGGCCCTGTACTCTCTGCTGTTACTGAGTTCTATCATCCAGGTCTGGTATTGATCCAATTTCTTCATTTTCTTTGTCGCCATTATGTCAGTGGGCTCGATAAAAAAAAACAGGAAGAAAAATGAATAACGGCAGAATACTCGACCCTCGTTTGTAGATGCCTGATGTCAGGTCCTGACCTCGCGACACCAAAAGAAAAGAAAAATTCTCGAACATGTAAATAAAACGATAGCTCGACCCAAAATTCTTTTCATCCACACGTACGCCCCTTCAGGAGTAGAGAGAAAAAAAGCAAATTCTTTTAGTCGAAGTCTCCTTAGACAAAATTCGTCTCAGCCCGTACTACACTTGTTCTAATGCGTGTAGGGAAATGATTAATATGGTGGATTTATCAAAGAAGTGAAAATTCTTCGATCCGCTAATTTATAATTTTATCCGAAGGATTTCGAAGATTAAACTAGAACCCAAGGGTTTCGAAGATTAAACTAGAACAAGGAAAAAGAAATAAGAACCGACTTGCGATTTTTCAACACAGTTCACACTCTGAAGGTCCACCTGGAAAGGAGTAAAATCTCAACCCACAATTTCGTAGCACAATTCGCACTCTGAATATCTCAATCTGGAAAAATAAAATCTCGACCCACAATTTCGTAACACAATTTTTACACTCTAGTGTTCGGTTACTCTACTACCAAGGGTTGGAATTGGTCCTAAACCCCCCTTACCAATCACTTATGCCACTATCACTTACTCTTCACCGACTGCTGAGTCTCAACTCTCTCGGGTGGTTCGAACGAACTGCACGACCACGCTGAACTCCGACACAACAACCCACAGCTACATACAACCGATATATTATTGCCCTGAAAACATGTATGGAGAAGGCGGGAATAGACACGCACACATATAAGTTACACTCGCTAATAAGAACACCAAGATTGAAATTAACTAAGTTTATTGAAGTCTAAAGGTATGCGGCAACTGCCGTCGCAGCCTTCCTCCAGTTCCCTGAGATGGTAGTTGAGCTACAACCACACAAAAGAAGAACACTCGAATCACGACTCTTGAACAATGTCGGGGATGGCCACGATTTCCACTGATTGCAGCACCTAATAAACCTCGAAACCCCGGAGGTGATCGAATCCACGTACTCTGAAAAGGGAAAAACAACTCGACCCGCTAACCTTATCACCAACTATGTCCCAACCAGTCACTAGGCAAACTTTCCCCAACTCACTTCCGTACTGGTACTTCCTCTGGCGTTAATACTATTAGGATCTAGGCAACCTGTTGCTTAGCCGGATAGAACTAGAGAGAGCGACTATTCCAACTCTTTCCAGCTCATCACCTCGCATTCGACCATTTTTGTGACTCGTGGTTATCAGTAATTGGCCCTGCTCCACTTTCTACACTATCGTGGCTACTGCTCGGGCTCTCCTGGCCGCTCGACCCGGCACGTGTTAGTGTGTGCGTGTGCGTGAGTGCGTGCGTCACCTACTCAGCGTCCTCGTCACCGGCTAGACAACATGGTAGCGCGCAGCAAACAGGTGCTCGCGCCCCGCGGACGCCGTGCAAAAGGCTACAGAATACCTTTCCAATTGTTCATCAAGTCTGTGCCTGAGTAATTCCATATATATCTTGCATTCTGTATCCATAATCGTGATCCCTCTATAGTTTCTTGCTTCTTTCCTGTTTCCTTTTTTGAACACTGGCTTCACGATTCCCTCCGTCCATTCCGCTGGTATTTGCCCTCTCTTCCATACCCTATTCATCTGCCTACGTAATGCCTTCCTCATCCTCTATCCTCCGTAGATCCACGCCTAATTTGAATATCGTATTTTCCGGCTGCCTTCTTCGTTTTCATTTTTGCCCCCGCCCTCTCAATTTCCTCTGCCGCAATCTCTGCTCATTATCTATCCGCACGTCCATGTCCTTACTTCAACCTGTATGTTGAAGTGTTCTATCCAACTCTCCTTTGGTATTTACTCATCCACTGGAGTTCTTTCTTTCCTTCGTTCACTATCTTCCAGAAGTTTTTTCCCTGTTGTTTTTTAAAATTTTTCCTAGGTTTTTATCTCCCCATTCTTTTTTCTTCTTCTCTATCCAATGTCTATAGCTTTTCCTTTCTCTTCTATATTCCGTTATTTCCACTTTTCCCTTTTTACATTTTCTCAGCACCTCCTTGAGTTTTATTTTCCTGTCGTGGCATGATTTATCCCACCACTTTTTGCTAATACCTTCTGTTCCTCTTCTCTTCCTCTTTATCATTGTATCATATTAACTTCTCTTCATTTCCGTCAAGCTTCTCTCTGTGTTCTCTATATCGGTCTCCTCCATTTTTCCCTTGAACTTCTCTATTGCCTCTTCCAACCAGTACGGAAACCATTTCTCCTCCTTTTCTTTCCCTGTCGGGTTTCCTGTCTCTCGTAGTTCTATACATAGGGGTTGGGGCTCCGAGTCCGTGTTTATCCCTACTGTCAGGTCCATAATCGCCTCTACCCGTTCCACCTTCCTCGTTGGTTAACAAGCGCGCGCGCGCGCGTAAGCTTGCCATCGATGGGTTGAAACTTGCAGGCGCACTGTTATAGGCTCGCAGCATGTTTAGCGCGAATTACTCTTTAATTTGAATTTAAAAAATATTTATGTCAAGTAAGTGCATAAAAACTTATTTATATAAACTTACTAGTTAAAGTATTGACTCATGCCGGAAACTAACAGATTGAAATACTTTAATTTATATATATATATATATATATATATATATATATATATATATATATATATATATATTGCTTTATTTATAATTATTAATAAATAATTATATCATTACTTTATTTAAATTTAATTTTAACTGAAAAAATCACCAAGAAATGACCATATCTGTTTTTCATTTACATATCTTTATTAAAGTTGTATAATATTTCAATTGTTTATGTACTTTATATTAATTATTATTGTTAATTTTGTATTACTTATGTATTTTGTGATACATTATGCCTCAAAATACTGTAAAAAATTAGTTGTAAAAATCTTAAATTCTGGAAACTATTGCTAAATTGTTTATAACTAATTAATGACCCACTTTATCGAAAAACACCTTGCGGATGCGGATTGAGGGGGTCAAAATACACAAGAAAAACTTTGGTGGAGCCTTGGACATCGATGGCCCACGACCATCATGGAGCTGCGCCAGGACTAACAGGTTGAACAAGTGATATTTGGATTGATGGAGGGCCGCTAGTGAATCCCGAATAACCCAACTCGCGCACGCGTTATACCCCCCCCGCTCCAGACGCAGCTTAGGGGACCTGTGAGCAGCTTTGCCATCCATGGCCGTCGTCGTACCTATACGTATGGTGGTAAGGTTTAGGAGAAGGAGGTTCGAAAAGGGAATCAGGAAGAGTTGAAGTCACCGGTTTATTTTTAGATAAGGTAATACCGATGTTGATGAGTTCAAAATGATGTAGTTTTTATTTGTGCAACGTTTCGGTAGCTGATTCGCTACCCTTATTAAGCACTGAAATTTATTAATACAAAAAATAGAAACAAGGTCACAAATAAACAAAAAAAGTATAACATATAATATCCAAACTGCACGTCGAGCTTACCTAAAGATTTCTGTTAAATAATTAACACCGTCATATACAAAATACTACATACATTCTTCGTTCTGCAAAAATAGAGCCAATAATTAGAAATATATAAAACCTTTGCACAGAGATCAGCCTCAAATAAATATAATTGTCACCTGATTTCTTAGGTAAAAACAATCTAAATGTTAACGAAAACATTACCACCTTCGTAAATCGAATAAATTAGGACGACACAGTAATAAATTAATAAATATAACACAACAATTTAATAAATTAACACAGAAGAGAAGCAAAGACAGTCAAAGTAAATAAAAGGAACGTAAAAAGTAGCTGTCTGATATACTATTTAAAATTATGGCAGCTGATATACTGATGTCAATAACTAAGTCAATAACAAAGCAATTTACCCAGTACATTGCAGTCATAATCTATAAAACTTATTTGACTATTAATTAAATAAATAATAGAAGAATTTCCTGTTAAAAGTCCTATTTTATTAAAACAAAGGTCAATACTATTATAAAATAATAAAATACATGAAGTCAAACCTTAATTTTTTTTTTTTTTTTTTACACCCAGAAACTCATTTCAAATCTCACGGTCCACTGCAGGACACTACACCTTCGTACTCGCACTACTACCCAAAATCATGCGCACTCAGATACGTAGTGCCCCGAGTGACAATATTACAATCATGCTTATAATATATCTAACAAATCAATAGTAACAATTATATTCATTTTCTATCTGATTTCCTTATTTTGTATAAAAGTTGTGAATAGTGACTCCTTAAATTTTGTGTATCTTCTTTTATATTTATTGGGTTATCTTGTAATTTTATGTTTACCATTTCTGAGATTATTCATTTTTTCCAACAGCTTTCAGTATCTAATATTTCTGTGTTATCAAAATCAAATTCGTGTTTACATTTTTTAATATGATTGTTAATTACGAATTTTTTGACATCATCTTTCTTAATATTGGCAATATGTTCCTTAATTCTTGTGCCAAGCATACGTTTACTTTCTCCTATATAACATGCATTACAATCTTTACAGGAAACCTTGTAAACAATGTTAGTATTTTCATTTTTATCTTGCTTATCTTTCCTTCTTACTATTATTTTGCTAAGATTATTGTTTATTTGTGGTACCGTTTTTATGCCATACTTTCTTAAATTATTAGAGACCTCTTCAAAGGTGTCTGGAATATATGGTAGGTTTAATAATGCTTTCCTTGTATACTCTTTATTGTTATTATTAATATTATGGTTAAATTTGATTCTGTTCAATCTCTTATTCAAATAATATTCAATAAAATTATTTGGGTAATTATTAATGATTAAGAAATCCCTAACCAGACTGATGTTTTTTTCCCAAAACTTTTTGTGTGAAAGTAAAATCGCCCTGTCTACTAGATTGTATACCATTGCTCCTTTCTGAGAAATCGAATGATGTGAATTAAAGTTTAAAAATCTGCCCGAGAAAGTTGGTTTATGATACCAATCAGTGATAATTCTATTATTTTCTTTGATCAGACTTACTTCTAAGAAACTTATAGTATTGTTTTTTTCCAACTCATGTGTAAACTTTAAACTATTGTGATACGAATTAAACCCATCCAATACTTGTTTTACTTTACCCTTAGGTAAACACATAATAATGTCGTCAACATATTTGTAATAAAACAATGGTTTAAAATCTGGTTTTTCTAAGCAAGTTTCCTCCAAATCGACCATCACTATATCAGCAAACGAGGGACTAATGGGACTACCCATTGGTGACCCATGAATTTGCCGATAATATTTATCGTCAAACTGGAAAAAAGTATTATTCATTAAGAACCACGAAGCCCCTATTATTTCGTTCAATGGTATATTATGGTGTCTCATATGTAGGTATCCCTTTTCTAAACCCTCGATTACTAGTTCCTGTGGAACATTAGTAAACAATGATGTTACATCCAATGATATCATAACGTGATCATCCGGGACGATAACATCTTTGAGTCTACTAATTAAATCAGAACTATTTTTTATATGTGAGTTGGGTTTCGGTAAACTATTCTGTATTATTGAGTTTAGAGTTTTTGATAATTTGTACGTAGGACTACCAACACAAGAAACTATTGGTCTTAGCGGAGTGTCTTTTTTATGTATCTTTGGGAGTCCATAAATCTTGGATAGAATGGTGTTAGTTTGTGTCAATTCATTTTTATGATATTTTTTATTGAAAAAATTATTATCGTTCCAAAAATTCATTATTCTTTGGACACCTTTCTGTAATTTGAAAGAGGGTTGCTAGTAACTTGTGTGTAAGTGTTAGTGTCTGTCAATAAACTATTCATTATTTGTTTGTACTGACTTTTGTCAATGGCAACAGTTATATTGCCCTTATCAGCCATGGTGAAAAAAAACATCATTTGTCACCGAACATCATTTGTCACCGAACATCATTTGTCACCGGTTTATTCTTTTTTTTTTAATTTTTATTAAAAAAAAAAACTCTTCGGGGCCTCTCCCTCTTCAGCTGGCCCGGGAGTAAGTCCAGCGCCCCTAGTGACGAGCATGATTGGGGCAGTGTTCTGATTTCTTCACCCCAAGCTTTATTATTATTTGGTATAGCACCGCTCCCAGATCTGTATCGCTAACGTCAGTTTGCACCACGAACTGCGCGTTAGAGACCGGTTTGTGTAGAATCGGTGCAGAAGCTACTAGCGCTTTTAGCTTTTGAAACGCCTTTTCGTGTGCTGTTGACCACTCGTATTTCCGATCCTTTTTCGTTAGTTCGGTCAGTGGTTCAGCAATTGTGGTGAAGTTCGATAAAAACTTTCTATACCACGAGGCCATTCCTAAGAAACGTCACAGCTGACAGAGGTTTTTCGGTACCAGATACTCCATGAAGGGCTTTATTTTCTCGGGGTCTGGCGTAAAACCATCTCTATTTACTATGACCCCGAGATATTGGAACTCATCGCGACAGAAGACGCTCTTCTCGTGATTTATTGTGAGGCCCGCGGCCTGTATCCTGTCCAGAACTCTTTTTAAACCTCTTTATGCTCCTCAAATGTCTCTATGACTATTATTATATCGTCGAGACACGAGTAAGCACAATGTTCGAGTTCGGGGACAATGACTTTGTCAATCACCCTCTGGAAAGACGCTCCGGCATACGAAAGACCGTAGGACATTCTCGTAAATTGGAAAAGTTCTTTGCCTGGCACGGTGAAGGCCGTAGTCTCTTTGGACTCCGGGCTAAGTGGTATCTGGTGGTACGCACTGCTTAAATCCAACGTGGAGATGTATCGCGCTTTCTGCAGTTTGCGCAAGATACTTTCCATGTATGGTAACGGGTACACGTCTGGCCTTGACGCTGAGTTCACTTTTCTGAAGTCCACGCAGAAACGGAACTTCCCGTTGGACTTGCGTGTACCATTACCACTGGGCTTGACAAGCCGCCTGTCGTCGGTTCTATTATTCCCGCGACTAGCATTTCCTCCACCCGTTTGTGCATCTCTTCCTCGAGTTTCTGATCTGAGATACAGAGTAGTACTTCTGTTTAATGGATCTTGTACATCCGACGTCTATTGCATGCTCAATCCACGAAGTACACCCTAGTGGTGCCAGGCTATTTCCGATCAGCTGAGCTCCTATAGCTTCTGCCTCCTTGCGCTGTTCCTCTGTTGGATTCGCCAACCCTACAGCTGACACGAACACGGTATTATTTGCGGTTATGGAGGCTACTTCGAACTTTATGCTTGCATCGTCATCTTTGAGATGCAGCGTGTTATCTGTAAGGTCTAAGACGGGGCTAAACTTTTTAATGAAGTTTACCCCCAACTAGCACTCCGTGTCTAGGTCTGCCATTATTACGGCACGCACGTCTTTGCACACGCCAGCCATGACCATGGGCAGATACACATAGCCAATCACTGCTATGCTCTGCCCAATTCTTTTCCACAGGCCGTAGCGAGCTGTAGGCCGATGGAATTCATCCCAGTCCAGGAAGCTCCTGTGTCGAAGAGTGTTCGTAGCCTGTAGCCGGCTACACCTACTTGAAGCCACCATCGCGAGCAAGTTTCTTGGTTGACTTCATTCGGTTGAATCACGGGCACTTCTTCGCTCTCCACTTCAGACGATTGGACCGAGTTACCCTTGGTCTCTGATGAGAGAGCAGGGGGCGGGCATGTGGTTGTGTTTACCTGCCCCCTTGGCCGTTTTCCAGTTGGTTTCCGGCAGCATTGGGCTTGGGATTGCCTCCCTTTAGCTCATATCCGGGTTCCCTTCGGTACTCTGGCCTTTGTGGAGGTCCATTATTTCTCGGACTTTGCGGCCTAGCCTGTTGGGTCGAGCGATTGCCCCCACTTGGCTGGTTTGTAACTTGCCCGCCCTCACGCCGCCTATTTTCCCAGTTACCCTTCTTCTTAGGTTTTCTGGTTGGCGGCGGGCTAGGCTTTTGCCCCCTGTTCTCGTCGGTGCCTTTTTTTGTCAAGGCCGATAAGCATTCGGCCATGACCCGACGGAACATAGCCTCGAGGCTCTCTCGAGGCTCGTGCTGTTGGTGCCCCATAGCCGCCACACCTGGATTCTGTTTTTTCCGCTGATCTGTAGGCGGCTCTGTCGGCACGTAGGCAAATTCTGGCAAGTATGTGCGCTCGGATGTTGGTGGCGAGTGATACACCTTATTTTCCGCGAGCACTAATTCGGCTTCCCGGGCCAGGTCCAGGAGCCCTCGGTAATCTGTAATTTGATTTCGCATTACCATCTTTTGCAGTTCTGGCCGCATGTTCCGGTGCAAGATGTCTCACTGTTGAGCGATGCTAGGCACCGGAACCAACTTTAGGATCATGGCTTGCAAATTTACCACGTAATCACGCGTAAGTTCATTTCTGCCTTGAGTTCTCGCGCTTATTTCCACCAGGACGCGCTGCTGATGTCTCCTGTCCCCGCCATACATGTGCGTTATGGCCTCTATGAAATCTGGCCACGATCGCAATATGTGGCGGTTACTCCGGTACCAGGTGGCTGCTACCCCAGTTAGGGGCTCTGACAACGACAAAAGTACCTCATCGTGTGTCACATTAGCTAGAGTTCTGCATTTCTCTACCCTCGTGTGGAATAACTCGACGTTCTGCTCCTTTGAGGACCTTGAGAACTTGATGTGCCATTTTCAGACTATCTGACCCACATCACGGTTCGTCTGCCGAGGCAAATACGTATGCCTCTCAGACGGGTCCTAGATCGCGCCATTACTTGTCTGGCGCTGGAAAGAATTCCCAGAAGGCACACATGTTCGCGATGGGTTTGTAAAGAATTCTTAAAATGAATTCGAAAAGCACTCTTTTACTAGGATCCTAAAAGAATTCTTAATGAGTTAAGAATAGCGAAAAAGAATTCAAAAATATCAAATGAGTTATTCGTAACGTGTTCGTAAAGTACTCTTAAATAATTCATAATGAATCAGTGCTATGTCAGTTCAAATGAAATCCACATAAACTCTAAAAGATGTCATGTTTTGAAAAATGAATTCATAATGAATTACTTTTATATTAAATATAAATTTATTGTAAAAACACATACACAGTTCTAAAAGAATATTTTACGAAGCAGTATGATGAACTCTAAATTAAATTATATTGATCGTTGGCGATAATTTGCTAAGAATTCCTCAAATGACTCATAAAAGTATTCATTAGTAAGAAGACAAAATGAATTATTAAGGAATTAAGAAGCATTCGGTGCGACTTCAGATAGTATGCTGTCCTTATTGCATAGTCGATTCATAATGATTTCTGAAATCGTTATAATAATAAATTCGTCTACATATACTACATAACAGAATAAATTCAAAATGAAATTATTTTGAATTCTTGAGTTTTTCAATAACATATAAATTCCTATTATTACGAATAAAAATTACGCAAATATATACGAAATAGTTCATCATAATGTTCATAGTTTAAACATAATCGAAAGCAAATACCATAATTATTATACTATATATATATGCAATTATAAATAATTTTAAATTTATTCATGAAAGCATTAAATTATACTACGGTTATTATTATTTTAGAAGAATTTAGATATCCGAATAAAGACTTAAATAAGTGTTCATAAAAAATTCAATATTCATTTATGAAGCCTTTATCAAGAATTCGGTATTTATTTACTATATGTCAAAAGAGTTCAAAAGTTCCGCCCATTTAATTTTGAAAATGAATTTCTGTAAATAAAGTTATGAATTATCCTTGTATCTGCCCATTACGTAGCAATCGTGCAAGTTATCATATTCACAGAAAAGCTACAAAATTCAAGTTGACAGCGACATTATTTATCTACATCCAGCAGAAAGCGCGCGCGATCGTGCGCATACCCATATATAAATATAGGTATACTTTACACACGGGGACCGGTCGCGTGCACGCGTGTTCGCGCGCGTTTTCCGCTGGATGTAGAGGCAGCCTTAGTAAGTCAACTTCACGCCGTCGCATCGATTTCATTCATCATGTCATATATTAAGTTTCTCATATATTTTGTGGCGCTATTTGGAACTTTGTTATCCCTATAAACGAGGTGTTATATTTGTCACTTAACATGATGAATTGTTCCATGAAATTTTTCCTTCACACAATTATACGTATAAGTATAATACGATAATGAGCAGGCGCAGTGTTGCTGCGGTTAGGTATGTTTATGTTCGTCAGTTACTCGCGGTTGGCTTGAGCACAACGGACTCTGAACTTCGAGCTAACGTTTATATTGAAAAAGACTAAACAAGTGGGTGCATTTCGTTGGATGGCAAAGGATCATCGAAATGAAAAAGGACAATCGCAGAAACAAAGTGCTTGAAGCAGAGCAATTCACGCTATACTAACCTCATCTACTAGCTGAGCTGATTACTTTTTTTGATTTGTACAAGGTAAGCATTAATTAACAGTCATTTAAAAATTTTGAAATTTGGAACGCCTTTTTATACTCAAAATCATAGGCATCTTCAAGATAGAATGTAATTTAGTCATTGCTGAAAGCTAAAATTGATTTTTGTACTTGTTTTTGCTTTTTTCTAAATATCATTATTGGTGAAAGCAGCTAATGGTAGTGGTCTAATAATCTTGTTAATTGTAGCTAGTGGCCAAAATTAGTACCAAAGTTTGTCGTGAGAAGGTGGCAAATAACAACAATAGTTTTTTTACGACGTTTCGGACATCCTTTATTGATTATGTCCCTCTTCAGGCAGCTAGTAACAAAGTACAACTTTTAACAACAACGTATATTAACTTAATTATGAACACATAATTTTACAAGTAACAATTAACGCTTACAAAGTCTGTATTTTCTCCTGAGTATTACGGAGAACTATCCGTTCGTCAATGTAACGAGCATGACAAAATTTTCCTATTTATACCTATCATTAGTGTATTAGTATTTTCAATCCAAAAAAAAATTTTACAAACAAATTTTCGGATCAGCAATGGGCAATCCTATCAGTCCAGTTTTATCAGACATTGTCATGGAAGACCTAGAGTCGCATTGTATAAACCTTTTAATCTCAAAACCGTTATTTTATTTTCGATATGTTGATGATGTATTATTATGTATACACAAAGACCACATAGATGAAACATTACGCATGTTCAATAATTACGATAAAAATCTTCAATTTACAGTCGAAAAAGTACAGGATAATAGTATTAGTTTTCTAGATGTTAAGATTATTATTACTGAACAAAAGAAAATTATAACAGATTGGTAGAGAAAACCGACTTTCTCAGGTAGATATTTGAACTTCAATTCACATCATCCGATTAGCAACAAAATAGCCATAATTTATTGCCTTATCGATCGAGCCATAAAGTTATCACATAGTTCTTTCCATAGAAATAATATTGCCTTTATCAAGAAAGTTTTAACAAAAAATGATTATCCTCTTGATTTTATCGAGTTTTATATAAAAAAACGATTAAAAAAGATCTATTGCACAAGAAGTACTCAACAAAATTCAAATAATGACAACAAGAATTTCATTTGTCTACCATATGTGAAAGAAATCGAAGGTTTCACAAAGAACTTTTTTAAACGATTAAATACTAATGTTATATTTAGTACACAAAACAAAATGAACAATATTATAGTACTAGGAAAAGACAAGAATGTAAAATTAGAAAAGTCTAACGTTGTGTATAAAATCAATTGTAATAATTGTAATGCGTCCTATGTTGGCCAAACTTGTCGGCGCTTAGGTGTGAGAATCAAAGAACACCATAAAAAATACATGGAAGAAGATGAAAATTCGTCACTACACATACATAGGATAGAAAATAATCATACTATAAATTTCAACACTGTTAATATATTAGATCATGAAAGAAATAAAGAAAAAAGACTATTTTCTGAAGCATTATATATACACATACAAAAGAAATTTATGAACAAGCAATTTGAAATTAATAAACTTCCAAAAGAATATAACACTATGACTAATAATTTTGAATTTCTATCTCCTTCCTAGTATCAAAAAATATCACATACAATAGTGAAACAGATATCAGGAGAGTAGGTTATGGAAGGTTGTATCTTGTGTGTACACACCCAAAAAGCTCTACACAATTAAGCCAGTACATGTTGCGTTCTTACTTACACTCACACTAATACACTAATGATAGGTATAAATAGGAAAATTTTGTCATGCTCGTTACATTGACGAACGAATAGTTCTCCGTAATACTCAGGAAAAAATACAGACTTTGTAAGTGTTAATTGTTACTTGTAAAATTATGTGTTCATAATTAAGTTAATATATGTTGTTCTTAAAAGTTGTACTTTGTTACTAGCTGCCTGAAGAGGGACATAATCAATAAAGGATGTCCGAAACGTCGTAAAAAAACTATTGTTGTTATTTGCCACCTTCTCACGACAAACTTTGGTAGTAATTTTGAACACTAGCTACAATTAACAAGATTTCTAAATATCATTATAAAACAAATTATAATTGCATGAATGATAAATTTTTGTGAAATGATGAATGATATTGAAATGATTATATACAAGTACGTACCCAAAAAATTATAATAACTGTAACCTCTAACAATGAATATATTATGAAGGAGAATGTGTTTGACTTATTACTGTTTAACGCAAGAGGGAGAGGTTCTTCAAAAATCTTTTATTTGTAATTTGTAAAACTGAATGTAATTTATTAGTTTCTGAAAGCATGTCATGCATTTCGTAGCTTGGCTATTAACCTTGTAATTTTAAGCACTGTTACTTCAGAGGGAAGGCATAATAATATAGAAGATTTTTAACAAACCTCACTCTGTTGCGCTAAACAGTAATAAGACAGATTGCTAATTAAGGGACAGTGTATATATAATTGTGTATTTTTAATCATTTGAAATATTTTTATTCTCTAATCTACACACAAGTTTTTTTTTAAACTCTATTGATATCGTACAGGCTTTGAACCAGTTATTAATGATTCTTGATTTTTGAATGCTTTTTTTTTATTAATACAATGAATGACAATTAGTATTCGTGTTGTATTTACTCAAAGGAAACAACCCATTATAGCATCTAAGGCAAGCGCCACACATGCTATAATTCACCGGCTCGATTCCTATTTCCCCAGTTACAGCTAGTTTCCTCTTTTTTATTTAGCCATATAAATAAATGATGACCTATTCATTGGCATTTAGCTTCTTAAAACTTAAATTAATAATTTTATTCAGTTTGTTATTAATGATCCTTCATATTATTATAAAGGAATAATTATTTGAAATCGAAAAATCGCTTCAAGACATAAATGCCTTAAAAAGAAAAAAAGAAAAACTGATTTTTAGACAAAAATAATGAAATAAAATATTGTAGTCGCATGAAAATCAATTTAGCAATAGCAGAGATCTCCACGAAGACATGTACATACCTATGTGGTGTGTACACAGAATGCTTCTTATATAACTCACACACATCTGACTTACCAGCACTCACATTAACTACTAACAACAAGCATAGATAACGATTTTTACTTTTACCCAAGTGTCATTACATTACTTTCCTTAATCTTATATTTTGAAATTTTGAAATTTATATTTCTTTGTTACTGATGATTTCTATGTTATTTTTCTATTTAAGTATTGATCCAGAGATTGATGTGAATAATCAATAACAGCTAAAATTAAACAAAAGAAAACATACAATTTATTCTTTCAATTTGTCTCAGAAATTAATTTCAAAAAATAAAAAAATACAGACAATTTACATTTGGCTTCAATTTATATTCGCCCTGACTACGCTTCCGAATTAGACAAGTTTTTAGTAATGTAGCAGAGGGATGAAATAAGAGGGGAAGAAATATTTGCTTTATATTTGATTTATTCAAACTGAAAAAAGGTATACAAACGCGGCGCTACGCGGGAGCTATCGACCGACCACTTCGAGGGTCGGCGAGCGACTGACTCGGCGCGCAGCGCCTACAACGCTCACGCAGCGCATCCGCCGCTCACATCCACCGCGCATCCGCCCTGCGCAACGACCGGGCCGTCGCGCTGCAAACGCAAGCTTGCACGTGCAAGCTATAACTCAACATATCCACACGCGACGACGAAAGGAAAAGGAACAACAAACATAAAATCAATTACAGCGCAACGACCGGGCCGTCGCGCGGCAAACGCAAGTTTGCACGTGCAAGCTATGACGCAACATACCCACACGCGACGACGAAAGAAAAAGGAAAAACAAACATAAAATCAATTACAGCGCAACGACCGGGTCGTCGCGCGGCAAACGCAAGCTTACACGTGCAAGCTATGACGCAACATACCCACACGCGACGACGAAAGAAAAAGGAAAAACAAACAGAAAATCCATTACAACGTATAGCGCAGAACAAAGAAGAAGACGCGCCGGCTCCGTGTGATCAGGCGGCCAGGACCCCCGGAAACGGCTCGGGCAGCCGCACGCCTCAGCACCCGCTCCTCAACTGTGCGCAAGGATGCCAAGCGCACGCCCACCCGTGCCTCCCCGGCGCACCAGGCCGCCGATCTCCCAACATGCCAAGCCAAGCAGACCATCCAACGCCCGCGGATGAACATCGGTGACGCGCACGCGCACAGGCGCCTCCACGTCTCTCGGCTTGCGCATTACCGCGTGTGCCAGTCCGCACGGAGCCTCACCTCCCGGATCCTGAGAGGCCGATCCGCATTACCGGACTGCGCTTTGCCCCACTCCCTCATAACCGCGCACGGTTCTCTGCTCGGAAAACCGAACCGCATTACCGCGAGGACGCTCGCACGGACTTCCAGCCATTGCTCGGGTCTTCGAGATGCCAGCTCGCATTACCGAGTTCCAAACTTCAGGGTGGGGCCTGTTTGCCAAGCGGCCTCGTCGAGCGCATGCCCCTCACCGCCCATTCCCGATCACACCATCGCGGTCCAAACCAAGTTTGGTTGGCGACAAGTAACGAATGAACATTTATAAGTAAATGGGGAGTTACAGCAGTCATATTACTGCCTTGCTTTTTAGTTATAAGTATCGTGTTTTCATTGTTGGGCATTGCCATAGAGTTCATATAAGGAAAACGGTATTTTAACTCTAATAATAACAAGCATAGGTAACGATTATGACTTTTAGCCAACTGTTATTACATTTATTTTCCTTAAGCTAATATTTTGAAATTTATATTTATTCTTACTGATGCTTTTATTCTTGTTTTTCCATTCAAATAAGATATTTACAAAAGTTTCGTTAAAGTATGTAAACTAATTATTACATAATAATTTCACAAAATATGATATTAATTAAACAAATTAAAAAAATATTAATCCATAAATTGGTTATTTAAAATATATTAAAATGTATTCCTAAATAAATAAATAAAAATAAATATATCAAATTTACATTACTTATAATATTATTTATGATTACCAATAAGTACCAATAATTATTATAATTATTGGTATTTATTATTATTATAATACCAATAAAATAATCATAATAATGTACTTAATCAAATTATAACTTTTTAAAGTTCTGGGCCGTTACAGTTTTGAAATATGTAAATTTTTCCACAAATGAGAGGCTGTGGAAAGAAAAAAAACTGAATTTTGACTTGGCCCCTCGATTGCCTGCAGTGGCATTGTTCAAGAGGCCAACTCGAAATTGACTTGTACCATTATTTCATACAACCCGCCAAATGCTAATTACTTTTGCGTTATACTAATTGTCCATTACGGTAATTAGTGTTTTTTAAATAACTGTGATTTCATTTCGAATGATTTTTATTTTATTTAATTTTTCCATTCTATCATTTTAAACATTTTTATAAATACATTTTGTGCAATGAACTGCAATAATAACCTTGAGTAATAAGTCACGTCAATTTTTATTCTCTTGTTACTGATTAACAAAGCCGGATAAAAAAAAATTGATTTCTATAAAATGTCGAAATATTAAAGAAAATTACGAAAAAATATTATCGCCCTAAAACTAACAAAACATAAGTGAAAAATGAAACAATTAATAAATAAATAATTGCATTATGTTAAGGGGATGCCTTATACCGACAAAGTTCTCTGCCGTACCGACTACAATGTTTTTAATTAAATATTGATTGTTATAAGCTCTTTCCTTAATTCTGAGAGTGGATGCACAAAGGCAAATATATTATCTAATACTCGTTCAAATGTCAGACAAGTCTATTTGAAAATAAAGACGAAATTTCAAAAACCGCAAGTTGTCGTATTTTGGGGTTAATATGATATTATATGACGTTGCGATTACTCAAATATCGTCTTTATTTTCCAATAGATGTCTGAAATTTGACCGGGAATTAGATAATAAGTTTAGCTTTATGCGCCCACAATCAAAATTAAAGAAAAAGTTTATAAAAATTAATATATAATTAAAAACTCGCGTATAAGCCGCAAGTTAGCGCGTAAAAACTAAGGGAAGGGAGTTTGCAATATCATCTCCCAACTAAGGGGTATATAAGTAAACATCCGCGTCCTTGCTGCCATTCCCTCTATATCTCAGCGTCAAAAATTAGTGTAGTCTCTGACAATTAATTAATATTAAGTGTTGGTCGCGTTGTAGAATTAAACTCTTTTATTAAATTTTTGTTTCTGTTCTAAGTGCTCTTTGTCAAAGATGAACGAATTCTTTTACCCTAAGAACTTTTCTAATAAATAATATACAAATTCTACATCTCCACAAGATCTCAAAGAAATTAAAACAATTTTAATGTAGTTATATTGTGCGACAACAAAGAAAGTCATTTTCAAAAAGTCTAAAATTTTAAATATCAAACATCTCAAAAAATAACCAAATAATCTGGATGAAATTTTACACAGGTATTGCCTATATTGCATACAAAATAGTCTATAAATTTCAAGCTGATACACCAAGTCGTCATTGAGAAATTACGATTTTGAAAAACCGTAAAAGAATTTTAACCTTAAATATCTCTAAAAATCATGAGACAATTCTTTTACCTAAAGGACTTATACAATAATATATAGACTCTATACCTTCACAAAATTTGAACATTTAAACCAATTTCTGTTTCCTCTAGTATTCATGTGACAAAGAAAATAACTTTGTAAAATACGAAAATTTTCAAAATCAAATATCACAAAAAGTAATCGTACGATCTTGATGAAAGTTCGCACACATATTATTTATATCACATACAAAATTGTCTATAAATTTGGAGCTGATACATGGAGCCGTTCTCGAGAATTTCTTTTTTTTAGTTTTTTCTCAAAAACTAGACGAAAAAATGAATTCAAATTTTTACAGATTGCAACTATTTATATTCTGCATTACGATGATTTTTCTCAAGAAAATTGACAGTTTGATTTAGGAGTTATAAGCTTTAAAAAAAAAACACGTTTTTGTTAATAACAAAAGAGCCGTGATAGCTAGAGAATTTTTTTTTTAGAAAATATAGGTATTTTAATGCTCTTTCGAATGCTATCTATTCGATTCAAATATCTCGATCTTATCATTAAAAAAAGCAAAAATCAATTTTGAGAAAACCGAAAATTCGAAAGAAAACAAAAACGCATAGGCGAATCAAAAAACGAATTTTTGACCCGCCATCACACAAAAAAAGCAAAAGAAATGAGACCTGTCCGGTCAAAATCGATCGAGTAGAAGCTGAGATCCAGGCGTACACACACACACACACACACACACACACACACACACACACACACACACACACACACACACACACACACACACACACACACACACACACACACACACACACACACACACACACACACACACACACACACACACACACACGCGCGCGCGCGCGCGCGCGCGCACATCTATACAGACATTTTTCAAAAATCATGTATGATGATTCCTAACACCTCCAAAAACAATTGTAACATGTTTTTACAATAGCTCAAAAAATTACTATCACAAAGCTTCCTCTAGGAGGAAGCAAAATTATACATGAAATTTTTCAAAATTCGCACTCGTGGATCGACGGCACGGACGGAATTGCGCGGGGTAGCACGCACTCATATCCCACATTAAAAAATTCGCATAGAGCAGGCCCATGCAAACACGGAAAATCACATGCATGGACATAGTTACTACGGTCGGTCAAATAATCTTCTGACGCAAGCACAAATTAAGTACAATATTCTCAGGGAGACGGAATTCCATGGAACGGAGAGAAAAGAAAAGAGTAAACAATAAATTAATTTAAAATCCAAATGCGTATCATACTGTAAAATGTGTGGAGTATATTGCACATAAAAAAGGAGCGACTTCGTACATGAGACTACTAGAACATTGAGTTAATAAAGCAAGAGAAAAGAGAAAAATTAATTGAAAGTCGATTATCAAAACTCGGCGAATATTGATTATACTTTATAAACTAAACGGTCTCTTAATTTCAATTTAATATATAGAACCGTTTTCGAGAAATTAAGATTTGGAAAATATAAAAAATTTTAATACTAAATATTTCAGAAAATCATTTAATTACAATATTCTTAGAAAATATTTTTTAATAAATAAATTTATATACTTATATAGCCAGTGTCAACAATTATATTATATTATTATAAAAAGAAATTCATCGAATCATACAAAATAATGTGTACAATTGCATAAGTTTTATAATATTCTACCCTACAAAAGTTGAAAGTTGAAGTTTTTTTTTGATAATTAATTAATTAAGTTGAGGAAGCTAACAAGGAAGGTACCCCAAGTGTAAGCCGCCGATTTCGACGATATTGCAATATGTTGTAGTACATTAAAAAATAAGAGACACGTATTTTTTTTACGTGCTGATAGACACTTTAAGGGGGTGAAATCTACCCCTAAAGTTTGCCCGCAAAAACAGTTTTTTTCAAATATTTCAAAAACGAATAACGCTAGTTTAATGAAACCGACGCCAAAAGTTGTAGAATAAAAAAGCCTTCAAAACAGCATTACTTTCAATTTTAAGGGTAGCAACCCCTATTTTTTTTCAAGAAAACTAAGCTTTTCTCATCGATTTTCAGCTATAAAATTACAATAAATTATATATCGCCTCAAAACAGATTTCATTTAAAAGAAAATTAAAAAATAAAGTTGACCTGTCTCGTGGTTTTGGCCAAAATTATTTTTTAGGGGGTAAATACCCCTTATTTATATTTTGTTCATTATTTCAGAAATAAATAAAGACATCTTAATAAAAGCAACGCTAAAAATTTTAAAATAAGAAAGGCTTAAAACAGCTTTATTTTCAATTTTAAGGGTAGCAACCCCTATTTTTTTCAAGACAACTAAGCTTTTTTCATCATTTTTCAGCTACAAAAATTATAATAAATTATATATCGCCTTAAAACTGATTCCATTTAAAAGAAAATTAAAAAATAAAGTTCACCTGTCCCGGGGTTTTAACCAAAATTATTTTTTAGGGGTAACTACCCCTTATTTTTATTTTGTTCATTATTTCAGAAATAAATAAATATACCTTAATAAAACTAACGCTAAAAATCTTAAAATTAAAAAGGCCATAAATCTGCATAACTTTCAATTTTAAGGGTAGCAACCCCTATTTTTTTAAAGGAAATTAAGTTTTTTATCAATTTTCAGCTATAAAAATTACAATAAATATATCTCTTTAAAAACCATTCCATCGAAAAGATTGACCATAAAATTTGGCCACTAACACAGACAAATGCTATGTAATTTTAGCGCTTTCGGGCAATACGAAATACTAATTTATCATTAATTTTGCAAAATTAGTTTGGTTAAACTACTTGTTTAAACGGATTATTGTAAAGCTTTTTCGAAAAACTAATTTTGACTTGGATTCCACAAGAAAAGTAACATGTTTATTTAAACTTTTATATGTTGTAGTGAACCAAAAAACGAAAAATATTTATATTTTTTATCTGTGAATAATACATTTTAAAGGGGTGCAAATCATCCCCGGAAGTTCATTATGTTCTTACTTCCCTTTATTATATTTTATGTATTATTATAAATACTTCGTCAAAGGCAATCGTACCGTTTAGATACGTGATAAATAAAGCATTAAAAAAAAATTAATGTGTGTGTGCGTGTGTGTACGTGGATGTAAGTGATTTTTATGCAGTAAATAAGAGTAATCGCTGATTGTGAATGAGAAAATAATATGTTATTTTTATGTTATTATGAGGCGGATATTTATAGATTGGTGATTTAACTCGTAGTTTCATATATTGCTGGCAAATATTGTATTTATAAATCGGTAGAGTTCCAGTCGTGCAGTGTTGTTTTGTGAAAGTGGCTATTACTACAATATTGTGGCTGTAATATTGCATCAATTAATTTTTTTAATGTCAGCAGCACTACAAAACTACAGGTAAATGTCTATTTATATATCAGATCTAATGCATTAATTGTAAGAATTTCGTATCTGTCTATAGGCTTTAATAAAATTATAACAGCTTTTCAAAATTATATTTTGCGTTATTTTTAATGAACATATTAGAAAGTATGCAATTTCGTACATTGTTACATTTTTTGGAGATACATTTGACGTTATAGAGCACAAATAGTTTAAATTGATTTTTCTTTAATTTTAAAGATTTAAAAAATCCTGATTTATAAGTGCATAAAGTATTTTTAATATTTTTACGAAAATTAAAAAATGTATCAAAATATACTTTATTGTGTATACTGTATTGTTTACTTTCTGTTATTAACAAAATTATAGACTCCTGATTCAATTTTTAGCCAAAATTGTATACGGTTCCTTTACTATTAGATGTTTTACAAATAATAAATTTTACATACAAATAATAATTTTACATAACTAAATCTTAATTTTAATAAATCTAAATTAACAGGCATTGTGCAATACATCTTATCGATTACTGTTTACAAATTTAAAAAAAAAACTCGAGATTACCTTCTTTTCATTATAATCAAGCGCTTTAATAAAGAAATATACAGATACGATATTCTTAATAGATTCTTAACAGGATGGCCCAAAGTATAAATATTTGTTTTATTTGTATGTGTCGCCTTTTTAAATGCAACATTATTATCTTGTGAAAATATGGTATTTTTTTAATATTTAAACAAATATTTCCCGGTAAAAAGACATTGGTCGCATGATGGCGTACATCAGTAAAAGCGTACAACGTACAACGTACAAAGCTTCCTCATTGAGAAATAGCTATGTTCTCGCAACATAGTAATGTAACGTTTAGAGGGGTGACGCATACAAATTAAAAAAATGTTTTTATTTTCAGCATTCTATATATGTGTGTTGTAAAGATACTATTTCTGTATGCAATTATTCTTATAAATGTTTGATTATTTTAGCACTCAAAATGAAAATTAATCCTCTGAATGTTATTAATTTGCTGCTTGCCTATTTCCAAACACTTGATATTGAAGATAGCCCTTATAATATTAAAGAAATAGAAATAAAAGACCATTTCCAAATGATACTGTTAGATTTAATGGAATCGTCTAATAGCATAGATGTTATAATGGAAAAATCGTTGGATTTTCAAGAAGAATATAAAGAAACAGATGCACGTATTGTGAAAAATGTTGATTTACATACACTTCCTTACTATCCTGAATTACCTACGGATCAATGTACGGGACATGAAGAACCATTGAGTTTTGAATACAAAAAAAGGGCTGTAGAATATTGGAGAAGTGGAAAAACAAAAAAGAATTTATCGCTTAAAACAGTTCAAAATAGATTCAGGAAAGTCAGTTCTGAAACACAGTTACATCGCTGGGCTCACCAAATCAATCAAGGTGGAACTTACCGAGAAAAAATTGCAAGAATTTGCGATTTCATACTAGAAAATTTTAAAGCTGCTACTGAAGCTCGATTAATAATTCATGACAACGATTTAAGAAGATGGGCTCTACAAGCACGAAAATTAATCGGAAATGAGGACGTAAGATTTAGAGCTTCAAAACATTGGCTTTCAAAATTTAAAAACACCCATAGAATTGTTTCTCGAAAAATTAATAAATTTATCACAAAAAGAAATGTAGAAAATAGAAATGATTTGCACAAAAAAGAAGTAGAATTCGTAACAGAAGTCAAACAATTGATTAATCAAATAGGCGCTGACAATACATATAATTCAGACCAGTCTCGTTTTCAGTTGGAAATGCACTCTGGTCGATCTCTTGCTTTTGAAGGAGAAAAGAAATTACAGTGCCTTCTACAGTCGATCACATCAACTCATAGCTATACTGTACAGCCGACAATTTCAGCCACAGGAAAGTTACTATCACCATTATTTTTAGTATTAAAGGAACGAAGCGGAGAATTTGGACCAATTGTCTCACAAAATTTGTTTGTGCCTACAAACGTATATGTTACATCCTCGACATCTGGAAAACTTAATTCAGGTAAAATCACGTTCTATTAATTTCTAAAAATAAAACGTTAATTATTTCGGAAGACACATTTAAATAAAATCAAAATTTGTAGAACTCTTTAAGGCGTGGTTAAAAGAGGTATATTTTCCTCAAGTTGGACCTAGAAGTATGCTGCTAATTGATTCGTGGAGTAGTCATTGTCCAACGATTGTACAGGAAGTTACGCCACACGATAAAACACTACATCTCAAAATGATACCTACAGGAACGACTGGAAACATAGAGCCGTTAGATGTATATAGATTCCGCACATGGAAGAACTATGTTAAACATTTTTCAGACCATGTTTTGCTCATAGACGAAGACTTAAATTTACATTTGAGAAATAATATAATTAAATTACAGTCTTTGGTTCATAACCAATTTTCATCTCCACGATATGAAAATCTATTTAAATATTCGTGGTATAAAAGTGGGTATCTTGTGAATCGACCAGGAGATTTCGATGACCCCGTAAGTTTCAGTTTCGGAGATTCCTGTGCAACGCATTGTGAGATCAATGGTTCTAATAATGTTGCAATTGTTAGATGTTCGTGGTGTAAAAAATCTTTATGCTTAAAATACTTTTTTGAAGAATATCATTATTGTACAACTTACAATCCATAATGCCTCGAGCTATTCGACAAACAATTACTTTTTTGAGAATACTTTAAATTTTTTGTAGTAATAGTAATAATAAAACTTGTGTTGTTAAAACAAAAACCATATTTACATTAGTTATCATTTCATTTTGTATTTTTCTGCAACACGTAACTTTAATTTTTATTATTTTTTTGAAAAAAAAAATTAATCGCACTAAATTTTGATTATTTACGCAATTTTTTCAGAAAAAAATAATAAACTCATTTACCCTCCCTGCTAGAAAAAGTTAGTAGAAGTCGATAAAAATCGATAAGTTTCACCATTGAAGTCAATAAAGTCTCTTAATTTCCTTAAAAAGAGAAAAATAGGGGTTCCTACCCTTAAAATTGAAAGTGATACAGATTTCTGGCCTTTTTAATTTTAAGATTTTTAGCGTTAGTTTTATTAAGGTAGTTACCCCCTAAAAAATAATTTTGGCCAAAACCACGAGACAGGTCAACTTTATTTTTTAATTTTCTTTTAAATGGAATCAGTTTTGAGGCGATATATAATTTATTGTAATTTTTATAGCTGAAAATTGATGAAAAAAGCTTAGTTTTCTTGAAAAAAAAAAATAGGGGTTGCTACCCTTAAAATTGAAAGTAATGCTGTTTTGAAGCCTTTCCTATTTTAAAATTTTTAGCGTTGGTTTTATTAAAGTATCTTTATTTATTTCTGAAATAATGAACAAAATATAAATAAGGGGTAGTTACCCCCTAAAAAATAATTTTAGCCAAAACCACGAGACAGGTCAACTTTATTTTTTAATTTTCTCTTAAATGGAATCAGTTTTGAGGCGATATATAATTTATTGTAATTTTTACAGCTGAAAATTGATGAAAAAAGCTTAGTTTTCTTGAAAAAAAAAATAGGGGTTGCTACCCTTAAAATTGAAAGTAATGCTATAAAAATTGAAGGCTTTTTTATTCTACAACTCTTGGCGTCGGTTTCATTAAGCTAGCTTTATTCGTTTTTGAAATATTTGAAAAAACTGTTTTTGAGGGTGAACTTTAGGGGTAGATTTCACCCCCTTAAAGTGTCTATCAGCACGTAAAAAAAATACGTGTCTCTTATTTTTTAATGTACTACAACGTATTGCAATATCGTCCAAATCGGCGACTTACACTTGGGGTACCTTCCTTGTAAGTGCAAGTGAATTGCCAGCGGTCTTGTTTTTACAACAAAAGAACTCCCTCCTGGAGAAAGCATAAACTATCCCCATGATTTAGATCTATTTCATTTTTCAAAAGTAGAAGTAACTTGTAGGCAGTTATTCAATTATTGTACCAAAGAATATTATTTTCAGATGAGTGAAAATTGTGTTAGTTATTACGGTTGTGTTTTTCGAAGACTCCGTATCAGTAGTACCGGAATTATGGGTAAATGAAATGGGTAAATGAAGTGTCATGGCCTCCGAAACCAATATTAAATAAAAAGAGGATGTCTAGTATGACGGTTCAAAAGAACTGGGCCACAGAAAAAGCACATAAAATTCTTGGACCCTTTGGTTAGTACTTAATATTAAATTATTTTAAAAAATTATTATTTTATTTCCTTAAGGAAATGCCAAACCACATTTTTATTATACAATAAATAAATTTATAAATTTTTAATTGCTAAACAATGATCTTTATGGCGTTCGTTTGTAACCATACAGAATGTTTTTGAGGGATTAAACTCATATCTTCCATAAGGGTTTTATTTTTAAAAAATTATTGATATTTCACCTCTCTTTCAGAATTTTAATATGTTCTAGAAATATTAAAAGAAAATATACATGATGCCTTATTCATCAAAGCTTATCGTAGTTTAGTATAATGTAAGAAAAAAATAAATAAATAAAAAAAAATTCCATTTCGATACTAGTGCGTGAAATAGATTTTATCTACGTGGAGAAGTTTGCACTCGAGCAAAGCGGGGGTGGGAAGGTCACACGAGGTTAAAAATCACCTTCTCGCTCATGTATCAAACATTATTTTTTGATACGACGTGTACAAAGCTTAATTAGCACATGCTTTTTTATTCAAGCGTAATTCCGTAACCGTCGAAGTGAGTAGCCTAATACTCGAAATGCAATTAATTTTGAGACGCATTCAAAACTTTCTTGTAATTTTAATAAATTTTTTAATACATTTTTTCGCTAGATTGTTTCCGTGCCAATTAGTTTTCTTATATAGGTGCTGCTTTTTATCCAATTTAACAGTGAAAACTATTTTGAAATATTTAAAAATATTAAATATTAATATCGCAATATGAGATAATATGCATGTATATTTAAAATTACAGAGTTCGAGTGCTCTCAAAATTGAAGAAGGGTGTGCTAATGTTAGTACAAATGAGGAGACAGATGCGATAGTAAATGAAATCGTTAACAAGAATACGAAGAAGCGAAATAAACCGAAGAAAAAATTTAGTAGCGAAAGTGATCTGGATAGTGAACGAGAAGGTTCAATAATATTATCGTTTATCTTGTTTATGTTGTTAGTGTATTAGTTAGTTTATGTTCAACTGATTACGTGCGTGAGTCGTAGCCGCTCCAAATTCGATTCCCACCTTAACCTTTAGAGGACGGGATGGCCCCTATACGGGCCATGCCCATGATCGACCCTTTACATGTGTTAGTTTTGAGATGTGAGACATCACAAAAACTCGATTTCTATAGAAAAGTGAGAGAAAACAGTAAACCCAAATCCCCGTCCTCTAAAGGTTAACAATACCTTGATATGCGCAATGTTAACTAATATATCCACCCATATATGTGTTGTTTCGCTTCATCTTAAATGTTAGTTTGAAGTAGAAAAAAACTACCATTACAATAGATAAACGAATATTTCTATAAAAATACATCAATATTTTTTACAATGACTTTTATAAGATTATATTTGTTATAAAGAGAAAGTATAAAATAAATTGTTAATTATATTTATATTTAAAAATAAAAATATACTGATCTGATACTGATATACTCAAAAATAGACTAGTAAACCTCAGTGTGACCAGGTTGTGGCAATAAATCGCCACTTTTACATGCGTAGTATTACGATATATATCGTTTACCTGGCCACACTGGTAAACCTACTGTGTGTGCGTGCGTGTGTGTGTGTGTGTGCGCGCGTGTGTGTGTGTGTGCGTGCGTGCGTGCGTGCGTGCGTGCGTGTGCGTGTGTGTCTGTGTGTGTGTGTGTGTGTGGGGGGGGGGCGTATATGCGTGTACGGGGGGATGCAAAAAGAATTGGTTTACTATTTTAATTCTGAGTTAGTTTAATTTTATTTTAATGTTAATCATTATGGAATATAGAAGTACACCAATTTCAAGAAAAAGTATAAATTAAAAAATATATACATTATGTAACGGATAAATAAATCCCTGGCTGCTCGGCAATGATCCGTTAACAAATAGTCCATGCGGCGGCGAGGCTAGCGCACCTCGTGCAATGCACACCGCATGCGAGTGTTTAAGTTTTGAATAAATGTGGGAGAACGGGGTAGTAAATAAATGATCACTCGCGAGAATTAAATAACATATAACAAGGTTTATTGAACGAGTCAAAGAGGGGAAAAGAGGACACAGCGCACAATGTGCGATTCGCGGTCAGCAGGCGCGAGGAGGAGGCCCGAGTTGCCGCGAGTTAGAGAGAGAGAAGAGTCGCGCCAGCACTTACAAGTGGTGCGTAGTCGCTGTCGCCGAAGACGCTTCGCAGGAGCTCCTGGTGCGCAGGTCGCTTTCAGTTGCCTCTCGGAGGCTGGAACGGGCAACAGGCTCGTGGGAGGGTCCACACACTCACACAAACACACTCTCAATCCGGGGTCGTACGTCACGGAACTCTCCCGTATATTTTTGGGACAAGGAGCTCGGGCGCTATCCTCAACGAGACTAATTACCTCCTGCCTCTCAGCAGTTCGCGCGCGCTCCTCGCGTGCTCTCTCTCTCTCTCTCCGTCTCTCTCGGTCAGGCGTCCTTCCGCGTCGTCTGCACCTATAACAACTTAAGGAATTAGTACATGATTAATGCGGGGAGAGAGGAAAATGACGGAGAATAATTTTCCGTCATATGCCCCTCCCCCAGACGCTGGCTACGGGCGACGTACCAGCTCGAGATAATCTCTCTCTCCGCCATGCAATATGCAATAGGAGCTAGAGCTTCGACGAGCCATGCAACAGGCTTTGGGATTGCAAAGAGCGGAAAAAACGTAAGCAACTCGGGTATCCTTTTAAATTTTTTCTTTTGGTAGCTCGCAGGCCCGTGGTCTTGCGGAGTCGCGATCCTTCGCGCGTTGCGCGGGCGCTTATCGGCTCATGCCTGGATGAGTCGCCCTAGCGGGAAAAGAGTTGGTCACTATGTTCAATGGTGAGGCGTGAGGTTAAGGGGTTAGTGACGTGCTTGGCGCGTTGCGGCGCGCGTACGTTGGGGGGAAGGTGTCGCGTCACGGTTCGTTGGGGCTGCGTTCCGAGAGCCTTTCGGTCGTCCGCGGCTTCGGGGTAGCGTTGCGCTTGCGTTTGTCGCGAGTGGTAGCGGCTTTCGCTCGTCAGCGTCTGCCGTTACTCGCGAACGCTTGCACGCCTGGGCCCCCATGACACGTGTGGTTCGCGTTACCACCAACCGTGCTTTGCGTTGTCTTCCCCTCTTGCGGGGTGCGAGCTGCTGCTCGCTCGCCAGGTCATTGGGAGATCCGTCGTCGTCGGGATCTTCCCGAGCCTGGTCATCGCGTGCCAAGTTAACGTCAGTTGAGCTCCCTGCCTCGGCGGTAAGATCAACCTTTTCATGATAGAATTTAAGGTCTTATACGTGGACCTTGCCGCAGTCTTTTCCATCAAGGTCATGCAGCTCGTACACATTCGAGCCTAGCTTGGTGGAAATTACGTACGGACCGGCGTATTTCGGCGATAGCTTCGCTGCTACGCATTGTGCTGCTGAGGAGAGAATGCGATTGCGCTTCTAAACTTTGTCCTTCAGTTCGAAGCGGACATCGCGGCGAGACGCATTATAATAATGCGACTGTCGCTGTTGCACTGCTGAAGCGTTCTTCGCGGCGGATTGTTGCACGTCTCGCAACTTCTGCAACCGCGTGCGCCAGCGTTCGAGCTCGGCCGCTTCTGCGAGCTCTTTTGCTGCGCGCTCCTCGCGGCGCTTCAAGAAAACAGGCAGAGTCGGTTGCCGGCCCATGTTCAGAAATGCTGGGCTCGACCCCGTCGACTCCTGCGTCGCAGTGTTGTACGCGAACATCAGTTCGGCGATGTGCAAATCCCAATCCTTGGGGTTTTCTTCGAGGAACGCGGTGATCATGGTTTTCACCGTGCGATTCACTCGCTCCACAGGATTTGCCTGCGCGTGATACGGCGGAATCGTCGTATGCGTAACTCCGCACTTGTTCAGGACGGAGTCAAGAGCCTTGTTCTTGAACTCCGTTCCATTGTCGGAGTGAAAAGCTTCAGGTACACCGAAGCGTAGGAAGATTCGCTGTTCTAGTTCCTTTTCGATGGTACGTGCGTCCGCCTTGCGAAGCGGCACGCATTCGATCAACTTAGTAAATAAGTCCAGGAAGATTAGAAGGTATTCGAAACCTCGAGCGGACCTGGGGAAAGGTCCCACAATGTCCCCTGCGACAATCTACCACGGGCGTAATGCGCGATGGCTGCTCATGAGGCCTGCCGGCGCTGTCTGCTGCACCTTGTACTGCTGGCAAATCGAGCAGTTTTGCACGAAGTCAGCAACGTCTTTGCGCAGCGAAGGCCAGTAATAATAGAGCGTGACACGCGCATGCGTTTTTGCTCGGCCCAAGTGGCCCGCAGTAGGTTCTGCGTGGCTCTCTTGCATCGCTTTCTCGCGCTTCTCTACTGGCAAGATTAATTTCCAAGCGTCCTCGTCCTCGAGCAAGTCTTCGACCGCAGGGTTCGGACAGTAGCTGTAGAGGCGCCCGTGAACTAACTTCCACCACGGGTAATCTCTGGGATTTTGTTCGACGGCGGCGACCATGCGCTTGTACCAGGCGTCATCTGTCTCTTCGGAGACATCTACTGCCGCGAGGTCTGGCGCTTCCTCGTCCTCAAACATGCGAGAGAGCGCATCAGGCACGTGATTCACTGAGCCCTTACAATGCTCGACGTCGTAGTCATACGCTTGCATTTCAAGCGCCCACCGTGCTAAGTATCCGGTGAGATTATGCAAATTGAATAACCATTTCAGACTACTATGGTCGGTTATCACTTTCAAATGATAGCCTTCGACGTAAGCACGAAACTTGCGTATCGCCCACAAAACTGCGAGGCATTCGCGTTCCGTGACGGAATAATTTCGTTCCGCCGCAGTCATCGTGCGGCTTGCGAAGCATAAGACTCGTTCTTCGACGTCGATCGTCTGCGTGAGTACTGCTCCAAGGCCAGTATCACTCGCGTCCGTTTGAATCACGAACTGGTGTTCAAACGACGGCCGGTGTAATACCGGGCAGACGTAATGAGAGCTTTAATCTGCTCAAATGCGGACTGCTCCGCGTCACTCCACACATACGCAACGTTGTGCTTGGTTAACTGGGTGAGCGGCACTGCCATCGTCGCAAAGTCGGGCAAGAACTTGCGATACCACGACGCCATGCCAAGGAACCTTCTCAACTGTTTGAGGTTCTTCGGCGCCGGGTATTCCAAAATAGGAGCAATCTTGTCCGGATCAGGCTTAAAACCGTCTCGGTTAACTAAGACCCCGAGAAACTTGACCTCGCTCCGACAGAACTCGCTTTTCTCACGGTTAATGGTGAGACCTGCGTCTCTAATACGCTGGAGGACGTGGCTAAGTGACTTGAGGTGTTCCTCAAACGTCTCCGTGACGATAATAACATCGTCCAAATAGGAGAACGCATGAGGTTCCATTTCTGGACCGATAACGCCGTCCGAAAGCTCTTGGAAGGTCGCGGGTCCGCCCACTATTCCATAAGGCATTCGAGTAAATTCGAAGAGGCCCATTCCAGGGACAGTAAACGCGGTTAGCGTCTGCGCCTCCTTCCGCAACGGAATTTGGTGGTAGGCGCTGCTCAGATCGATAGTCGATAAGTATCGAGCGTTTTGGAGCTTGCGTAAAATCGCATCCATGTGAGGGAGCGGGTACGCGCTCGCCTTCGTTACCGCGTTCAATTTACGATAATCGATGCAGAATCGGTACGTGCGATTCGCTTTCCGTTGCATCACAACCGGGCTCGACCATTCGCTGATCGATTGGATAATCATGCCCGCCTCGAGCATCTCTCGCACTTGCTTGTGCATTTCCTCCTCGATCTTTTACAAGACGGGGTAATATTTTTGCTTAATGAGCCTAGTGCCCGAGACTTCGATGTTGTGTTCGGTCCAGCTAGTGCATCCTAATGGCGCGTCGCTCGCGGACAGCAGTTAGTCTAGCAACTCTTGCAACTGTCGCCGCTGGGCCTCATCAACATCGGCGAGACCGACCGAAGCGAGGTGGACAGCGCTCGCTTCGTCGTGCGCTAGTGAAGCTAGTTCTAGCGGAATTCGCTCTTTAACTCCTTCGATGTTAAGCGTCGATTCGTGCGGCCACAGCACGGCGTTAAATTTCCGCATGAAGTCGGCGCCGAGCAGACAGTCTGCGTCCAATTCCTCTAGGATCACCACTTCGAGGTAATGTGGCACACCTGCCACGTCAAAGGGTAGGTCTAAGTGGCCCAGCACCGCTGCGGTCTTGCCGTTGGCGAGGCGTGCACCACTTCCGCGGTGCGGCGTAATCTGCTTGCCACACGCGGTCGCAATCTGCAAGCCAATCGGGCCTACTGCGGTGCGAGATGCGCCTGAATCGTGTAATGCACGTATGCGAAACCCGCCGAGACCCACTGGTAAATACCATCGTGAGTATTCTGGTTGACTCGGGGTACTCAAATTTCCCTCCAAGTCGGCAGAGGTTGCTGCGACGGACGCAGCCGGGGCGCCTTGGGGAGGCGCCGCTGTGGTTACGTCAGGTTTTGGAGGGGCGAGAGGGACCTCATCTACGCGCCCCCTCTGCCTTTTCCCGAGCACTCCGGGCAGTGTGGCTTAATGTAGCCAGGCCAGCTACAATCTCAACACCGCACGTGCCCTTTTGACCCGGGCTAGTTGTTGGCGTTCTTGTCGCTGGTTGGAGTTGGTGGCGCGTAATTCTTCTCGCCTGTTCTTGCCGGGGCGTTTTCCCTAGGCTTGTTAGGGGAGCTGCGACCATCCTGGCGGTACGCTCCTGTCCTCTTGAGAGGGCCGTTGCTCGCCGTCGGTGGACCCAGGGGTCGCTCCCTGCTCAAGTTAAGTTTGGAAAGTTTTTCGTCTAGTAGCCGGCTAATCAGCTGATCGAGCCCTTGGGCAGACTTCTCTGCCATCGCGGCTAGGCTTGGCTTGCCATCGCTCGTCACGGGTTGTCCGCGTGTGTCTTGCGCAAGCGCGCCACTCGTCATAGCCGCCAGACTACTCTTGCCACCCTGCGGTTGCGTTTTCGCGGACTTTGGCCCCTTGTAGGCTACGTCTGGTAACAGACTATCGTCCGGGTTCGGGGGAGGTTTGTAACTCCTCTCCGCCTCCCTTAGCGCTTCCGCTTCTCGTGCAAGCTCTATGAGCTTGTCTATGTCTGTAACTTTCTCCCACGGCACTAACGTTGGAGACTGGACAGCATATTTCTATATATGTGCTCGAGTTGTCTTTCATCCTCCCAAGGCTCCTCAAACTTACTTAAAATCGTAAGGAGGCATACAATATAATCCCTTACAGGCTCGCCTCTGCCTTGGGTGCGGTCTTGAGCTTCGCCGACGAGTCGTTGCTGGAATCGCTTGTCGACCCCGTAGCAGCGGCGTGCGGCGGCGCAAAAGTCTTCCCAAGTTCGCGAGCTTGGCGACAACAATGCCTTGCCACGCCAGACGTCAGCTCAGACATAGCATTCAGCAGGTCTTCGTCAGTTATTCGCGCGAGCGAGCGGCATTCGTTAAATCGCTCGAGAAATTCCTCAATGCTGCTGCCTTTCTCGACGGTGAATTGCAGTTTCCACTGCCGCACCGTTCTGCCAACGTCCACGTTTATGAATTGATGGAGCGTGGTACCTTCGCCCGAGTATCTGCTTTGCGAGTTACTCGGGAGGCTCCCCCTCCCCTAAGACTCTTGCCGGTCACGGGCATGAGGCTGAGGGTGTCGTTGGAGGCCACGCTCGTCCGCATAATACCTTTGCGGTGTAAAGTTTTGCGCTGCTGGATTTAGCGCTGGTGGCTGTCGTGCCTTTGCGTTCATCGCTGTGTTGCACGAGTCCGTTTGCATACTTCCTTCTTCAAGGTACTCTAGTCTGTACGTGTCTTGGAAGTTCACTGTTTTATGTTTTTGCGAGCTCGTTTCATTGCTTGTCGTTTTATTTGACGTTGCGTGCAGGCGTGTAGTCGCTATCAGGTCGGACATCTGCTCCTGCAGCTGCCTTATTTCCTTGTCATAGTCTCTTGCTATTCCCTGTATTCTCATCATTTCGCATGCTACTGCTCTTGGCATTGTGTATGTTCTGCCGTTTGTGAGCATGCATTGTACCGGGTCGTCGGCTGTAGGTGCTGTTCGTATCGTGAAGACCGAGTGCAGGGCCGAGTGTATTGTGTACGTGCCCGCGGCGCTGGCTATGGCCGTACTCGTTGTTGTCGTCGTGGTTGTTAGCATATTTACCCACGTTGACTGTGTTGTGATAGGCGTTGGAAATCTTCCTTCGGCTATCGCTTTTCCCGGGTTTATCGCATCACGGATATCTTGCTGCGCCGTTCGCATTGGTCCTGGTTGATTTTGCGTCGCTGCGGTCCCTATTTGCTCTGCGGTTGTTGCTAGTGCTGTCGCACCGGTGTTTTCTTCTTGTACTGCGGTGATCGACATGTCTAATTGGTCCAGTCGTGTGTGGCCATGGTCTAGTGGTGTTGACGGTTGACGTCCTTTCGTGTGGTGTGTGCCTCTCGCAGCTTCACGCCTTTCCACCAGTTCGTCCAGTGTGCGTGCGTTGAACGGCAGGGTTTGTGTAAGGTTTTCTAATTTTTTGTTTCTTCTATCGAATGCTTCTACTTCGTCTTCTGTTTCTTCCATTCGCATGAAATCGTTCGCTGTATAGTCACCTCGCAATCGCCTATAGAACCTATTCGCTTTTGCAAACTGTATGCCGCTTTTTAAAAGTTCTAATTTTTTGAGCGCATCGTCGAGCGGCTCGCCTGCCAGGTTCCTTATCCAGCCTTGGATTTCCACCCCCATGATGTCTTCGAATGTATCGTCGTCTAGGAGTGGCATGTTGTTGACCTGAAAATCTCTAATGCGCTTCGCTGAGGAATTCGGGTCTTAAAGTTTTAATTTTTAATTCTTACGCCTTTGGTGTTTTCAAGTTTAATTTGCGCTAATCGCTGGTCAATTCTCTTTTATATTTAATGACGATGGAGTTTTTAATATTTCCTTATTTAAATCGGAATGCGGTAAAAGAAAATTTAATAAAGCAAAAGAAAGAAAAATTTTGCCTCTTCCAGTTTTATTTGTTTTCTTGTGTATCAATTTAACCACAAGAAAATTTGAATTCACAAAAGGCAATTTTTTGTAAAACCAAGAAGGGATAATTTCAAATAATTTATAATAATTTATAATAATTTATAATAATTTATACTGTTTGTGGGGTCGTTTGCGCTTTGTCTAGATGCGTCGCATTCAGCTTTGCCCTTGCAACATACGTATTCAATAATTCATTGCAATAGGTAAATTACGTTCGTTAAATTCTGTGAATTTATTTTGCGTGAATCGCGGTAAATAAATTCTGAGAATATTTTCTTAGATACTTTAAATTATTTTATCTCTTTATTATAAAAAAAAATTTTTATTAATAAATTAGTTAGAATAATAATAGTGGTAAAAAAATAAAATAAATTATTAAATTAAGCTGGGTCTTTTGTTGTGGTCCTAATTTTAACTGGAAGGGTATTTGGTGTGACTTAAAATTCCAAAGGTCATTTTATTAAATGTTGTTGAAGACTTAATACTTCAATATACTAGAGAAAGAGAAACAAAAATTTTGTTTGATTTAAATAATTGTGTGCCCCGAATTTCTCTGAAATAGTCTAGAACGTATATGCGTTTTTGCTATTGGTTCTAACTTATTTCGTTTGTTTTCACTCTAATGTTTTTGACTTCGCATTTATTTTAATAAAGTCCGTTATATTCAGACTTATACGCTATTCGGTAATAAGCTTAATGTTTTTAATTTTTCCACCTGGTTTAAGGGGGTCGGACACCTTTAGAATGACGAAAAATCAATTTTTTTTTTTATTACATATTTTACTAAAAAAACAGTTGTAGAATATATCCCAATTAGTTTTAAAGCATTATCTATTTTTGTTTTAAGAATATACACAAAACACTGATAAAGCTTTTCATTTGTTTTTTGTTCAAATAACATTTTTCCCCTTGTATAGATAATTATATAATCATATATTATTTCTACTAATTTTTTTTTTCATTTCACTGTTCTTAATATATTTAAAATTCTCACTCTGAATATCTATCTGTATATAGTTTAAAAGATCCAAAAATAATATTTTAAACATTAATACAAAGATAAAAAATAAATAATATAATTTATGGAAGGTATTTTTGACAAAAATAAAAATTTTATTTTAAAACTTATATAGCAGTTAAGTTGGCACCGTAACAACCTGACTTATCAACGACAGCCTCTTACAGGCTCACAGCTCACTCCTTTATTGTAACAGTGAATCCACATTGCATGCCGTATGCCGTAGTCCGTATGCCGTCAGAAAAATAGTTGTTGTCCGAAATCTATAATATTTATAATTCTATGGTTACAATTCCTATAGGATTTATAACCATAGAGTTATAAATCCTATAGATTTCAGAAAACAACTTTTTTTCTGACGGCATACGGGATGCAATGTGGATTCACTGTAACAGAGCTGATTTTAACCTATGTAAAAGTCCGCAAGCAATGTAAACATGCACAGCTGTCATTTCATATAAACACTGTGATATCAGCATCAGCACCTTTTCTATACAAAGTGTTGTTCTTAATTTTCATTGTTTCCAACGGATTTTGGAGTAAACATTTAGTGTATTATAATACGTAAAGGTATTTTAAATCAGTTTTTAAAAGTGTTTGAATAATACGTGTGACAGTTGAATTAATGTTTTAGAAATAGCTTTTAGTACTTGAACTTTTATTGGAAACTTTATACTTAAAATAACAGGGATTGATACTAAAGAAAAATTAAGTCTATATTGACTATTACAAAAAACATTTAGTGTACAGATTTAAATCAACTTTTAAAGGAAGCGAAAGACATTGTGCAGAAAAATGTTATGGAACCTTCGCTTCCGCCAGAAAGCTACCATTATCAGCCATTGCCTGAATCTCACTATGATATAATTGACATTTTATTTTCTGAAGTAAAAACAGTTATGCACTGCAATAAATATGTATCAGTCATGTTCTCTTTATCAAGTAATAATATTATATGTGAAAAAGAATAATGAAGGACAAGTAAAGAAGTTCACCTTATCAGACATTAAAAGAAGATCAATATAGGAATGTTGCTGCTATAAACATTTTTTTCAAGCATTTGGCTATGGCGATACTGGCTTCATAACATGCATGAAGGATTTTCGATTTCTCAACACATTCTTTATTTACCTCGGTATATGTATAAGAATCTAATATATGTGATAACGATTATGAAAAACATATGGATTTAAAAGCACCAAAGGATCTACATATTAAACACATAACAAACTTGACTGACTGATGTGGATATGACTGTTACGCGTGCTCATAGCTTACAAGTCTGATAGATCGTATACTGAGGTACCAGAATATTTGTTCTAAATGTAAAATATTTTGAGCGAAAAACAAAATTTTTTTGTATTTCAGGGCAGAGATGGAGTTAAGAAATAAAGAAGAAGAAATAAAGAAGTATTTTAGTAATTTTATCTTTAAAGCTGTTTTCTACATAATGTAAAATTTTGAGCTCTGCCGTCGACTCCAGATTCAGGAACTGCATATATTTTAATGGGAGAGGTCCTAAAATTTTGGTATTTTATATGTCTATTGACTGAAGAGTAGTATGTATCCAATTTATTTGATTAAATAAGTTTTTATGGTCAAAGGTTGCTAAAAAATCTGAATTTCACTTAAATTTAAGGTTTTTTAGCAATTTTTGACCGTAAAAAATTATTTAATCAAATAAATTGGATACGTACAACTATTCAACAATAGTCATATAAAATACCAAAATTTTAGCACCTCTCCCATTAAAATATATGCAGATCCTGAATCTGGAGTCGACGGCAGAGCAAAAATTTTGAAATGGCCATATATTTGGTTCAAATCGATAAAAATTTTTTTTTTGGGTCTCGTTTTATCATAAATTGAATATATTTTTAGGATATTACTTCTAAGTATTTCTAATTATGAAAATTAATTTTTTTCAGGTCATTTTATGAAGAAAATTGTAAAGGTGACTTACCCCCTTAAATGCCGGGCGCTGTGAACGTTCGTGTTCGATTTATACAGTCTACTAGGTGACTATACGGAACTCGCGTTATTCGCTGTCGGGGTACGATGGTTCCCGAGCGATCAGCTGTTGCTGTTTCCACTGTGTATCGCGCTTCCCAAGCTACGTTGCTTGTGCCTATATACTGAGTTTCGAACAGCGAGTTCGCATATGAGGCGTTTCACGTCAACTGTCCCAGCACGCGGCGCGCGAGCCCTAAATCGTGCTATTTCTAACTCATGTTTATGATACTAAAATTTACTTTAAAAAATTGTTTGATAAACGTTTTCGACGTATTTTTTCCTCAGCTTTCCAATGACGTAAGCAGTTTTTCCAAAATTTTTCATTTTCACCTTCAAAAAGTACAAAACATGTTATATCTCAAAAAGTGTACTTTTAATTTTTTTTTTTACCCTCTAGATCGAAAGCTGAGCATTTTTTACGTAGAAAAGGATATTTTCCAAAGAGTGCCCGAGATGTTTTTTGCGAGAAATAGAATGCGAAAGCGTTTTTGAAGATGAAAATGGAAAATTTCGAAAAAACTACCTACATCATTGGAAAGCTGAGGAAAAAATACGTCGAAAACGCTTATCAAACAATTTTTTTAAGTACTTTTTAGTATCATAAACATGAGTTAGAAATAGCACGATTTAGGGCTCGCGAGCCGCGCGCTGGAACAGTTGACGTGAAACGTCTCATATGCGTTATTTCGCGTTCGGAAATTTTTCTTTCCCCTTGTTGCAATTTTTATTATTTTCAATACTCGTTCAAATTATAATTAATTTGAATACTCAATTTAATGATTTCGAAAATGAGTCTGAGTTTTAATTTAGTACAATTTAAATTTGTGTCGGTGACAAATTACCGAAAAGGGAGACAAAAAGATAATCTGTTTAAATAAATTAAAAAAAAAATTTTCCTATTAATTTCTCAATAACGCGTGTCACGATTCATATAATTAATCAATGTTTATTTATTAACGTTTATTAATTAACGCTTGTTATTGCGAAGTCGCTTTCAAACCGTAATTTAACAATAAAAGAATGAGTATGCATAAGACGCACTGTTGTCATATGCGCGTCGCGTATTGAGTCTCGCTAGAATAGCGCCTAGGTTGAAATAATATTCAGCCGCGCACGAAATAATTCTTGCTCCGAATATAATATTTGGAGTAATCTGTCTCTCTCCAACACACAGTGCGAAAACTTGTGTGCTGGAAAGGCGCGCTTTTTTACGTTCTGCGCGGCCCGAGTCCTGTATCGGCGGGCAACGTAAACACTGTCCGCGGTTGCCGTCGCTGCACGTGTGCGCGACGGCTGTCGAATGTAATATTCGACAATAACCTTGGCGTAAAAATGCGCGTTCGCTGGCTTTTCCCGGAGTGTGGCGATGCTTAATGCATCCACCCCACCGGTGTTTAGTTGCCAGTGTTCAATACACTGATGCGCTGCGTGAACTAATGTCACCGCGCGCTGCAATTTTCCGTACTCCGGTGCACGCGAATACAAATCGTTAAACGAATATTATACCCACGTTCTCGAAACTGTGGGTTTTTTCGAGGGGTGCCAATTTGTAACGGATAAATAAATCCCTGGCTGCTCGGCAATTATCCGTTAACAAATAGTGCATGCGGCGGCGAGGCTAGCGCACCTCGTGCAATGCACACCGCATGCGAGTGTTTAAGTTTTGAATAAAGGTGGGAGAACGGGGCAGTAAATGAATGATCACTCGCAAGAATTAAATAACATATAACAAGGTTTATTGAACGAGTCAAAGAGGGGAAAAGAGGACACAGCGCACAATGTGCGATTCGCGGTCAGCAGGCGCGAGGAGGAGGCCCGAGTTGCCGCGAGTTAGAGAGAGAGAGAAGAGTCGCGCCAGCACTTACAAGTGGTGCGTAGTCGCTGTCGCCGAAGACGCTTCGCCGGAGCTCCTGGTGCGCAGGTCACTATCGGTTGACTCTCGGAGGCTGGAACGGGCCACAGGTTCGTGGCAGGGTGCACACACTCACACAAACACACTCTCAATCCGGGGGCGTACGTCATGGAACTCTCCCGTATATTTTTGGGACAAGGAGCGCGGGCGCTATCCTCAACGATACTAATTGCCTCCTGCCTCTCAGCTGGTCGCGCGCGCTCCTCGCGTTCTCTCTCTCTCTCTCTCTCTCTCTCTCTCTCTCTCTCTCTCTCTCTCTCTCTCTCTCTCTCTCTCTCTCTCTCTCTCTCTCTCTCTCTCTCTCTCTCTCTCTCTCTCTCTCTCTCTCTCTCTCTCTCTCTCTCTCTCTCCAGCTCTCTCGGTCAGGCGTCCTTCCGCGTCGTCTGCACCTATAACAACTGTGAGGAATTAGTACATGATTAATGCGGGGAGAGAGGAAAATGACGGAGAATAATTTTCCGTCATAAATCATAGAAAAGTAATTAAAAAATAAAATAAAAATACTCCATCATCCGCGTGACGCAATCTTTTCGTATTCTCCATCTGAACATTATAGACTGCTCTTCCGGTGTACGGTGTTGCATTCCTGACGAATGCATGTCTTGAGAGAGGTGGATCATATTTTAACATAAAAAATGTTTATGCTAAAATTTATAAATAAAATAGTACAGCCCCTCAAAGATTAAAAACAGCCATTCAATCCTTAAAAGAAATCCTTTTCTGATATCTTATAATTTTTTCTATTCTAAATAATCTGCAGGGTTTATTAAAAGATTATTTTGATGAACTAATTAAACTCGTTCTGTGTTACATGACAGAAAAATAAATAAATAATAATAATAATAATAATAATAATAATAATAATAATAATAATAATAATAATAATAATAACAACAAAAATTATTCTGTTAAAATAAAAAATAAGATCTTGACATTTTTTAAATTAGTTCTGTAATCTGTAATTGGTTTATATACACCAATTCAAAAGATAGGAATTTTTTTTGCGATTGCTATAAGAGTATAGTAAGAGATTGATAATAACACGTTTTAAGTGTAAAATTACTAGTTTATAAAAAAATCAATGTGTGCCAGTACAATATATTTTTATGCACAAAAATAACGGTGCTTTATTCACTACGAGAGATTCAAGCTTTGGATCACGGATTCGACTCAAACTTTGGGATAGGTTTTTAAATGTAGAAATATGAAAAAGCTGCAATGTTAGACCCTAACGCTAAAAAAACTCAAGCTCCGGACATTTTTAGTTTTATTTTGCTAGAAAAACTTGAAAAATACTTCTTCTTGAAACGGCAACCATTTAAATTTGAAGTCTCAAATGTTATTTCAAAAAAAAGAAAATAAGACTAGGGAATACAAGCTTTCATTTACTTTCTTTAGAATTCAAAACTATTAAGGTAAAAGTACCCATTACGAAACATCGCTCAAATCGTGACCCCTTTATGGAACAGTTTAAAATATAGTAAAATAAAGTCTATTAATGATACAGATAAACAATATCAAAATTTTATCTGAATAGTGAAAGTTTATTATATTATTATGTAATATGCAAAGAGATTCACAGTTCTACATGATAATTATAATTTTTTTAAAATATATGACTGCGTGTATTCTGAGATCGACTCAAATCTGTGGCTGTTGAAGTCAATGGTGCTGGTTTCATACGTTTTATTTTATTAACTGTAACTATGCACTCCAACACTTTTCAAATATCAATCTTTTTATAATATGCAGTTTTTTACTCATAGATTAAAGTTTTACAGTATTTTTTCTGCAACAATAAAGATTTTCAATAAATATTTTAGTGTTTCATAATTGCCGCATACGAACGAGTGTAGTCCGAGTTTATGGAACAGCCAAAGGTGGCGTTCCAAGTTCGAGGACCTCTGTCTCTAAGCATGTCCCCTTTATGGAGCACGTTTTCACTCAACAGTTTTAAAGTTATTTATTATTTAACATTATCTTGAGACGTGCGTGAACAATCATTTGAGTTTCCTGCATCATTTTACTAATAAGTAAGTATATATTTGTTTGTGAAATTCTGATTGTGAAACATAAATAATAAACCTAACCTATAAATTTGATAAAAAATCAGTTTGTAAGTTAAATTCATTTAGAAATTTATTTTTTATTTTTTACAGATTTTATGAAAATCAAGAAAAATGACAGCGAAGAAAAAAATAAAGGCACAACATAAGACAAATAAAATGAGACTACGGAAGATATTAAAGAGATGTTAAAAAAGAATGCTTAGCACAACAAAGTTATTCGCAAGAAAGTTCAACCAGACAAAAGGAAACTAAAAATCAAAAGGAGACTGTATTCTGCATTACATTGCAAAAAAGCTTTTAATGCAGTTAATGCTGCACTGCAAATTGCAGCTAAATTGAATGTCCCAGCCACATCTCTCCACAGAGCTGTAAAGATCCACAAGAATCTCCTTCAAGACCTGGCTCGTCTAAAGTTTTAAAACCTCATATAGAAAAGTAGTATAGAACTAAGCAACAGTTTAAATAAGGATAATTGCATATTAAATGAAGAATGGTTACTCGATAACTGTGAAGATTTTACAACAGAAAATTTGATTGAGAAACTAAGTCAATGGGGTTCGTACAATCTAATTACAAATTATTCATGTAACTATATTAACATTTTTCTTATTTTAATCATGTTGAATTTTTTTAGGAGTTTTTTCTCCATCTGAGATATAGTATACAATGATCAAACACAAGAATCTATCAGTCGAACAGTTAATAATGAGATTTGTCAAGAAAGTGTAATAACTTCTGAAAAAATAAATCTTCACTCGAGTAATCTTGAAAATAACTTAAAAAGTAATACAAATAGTATACAAAAGTAATAAAAATAGTGTAGCAAATAATAAATCCAAACCAAAAAATAAATTAATTGTTATTTCAGATATTTAAAAATAAGTATTAAGTACTTTAAGTTGTATGCAATTATTGTATTAATTTGATACGTTTAAAATTGTATTTTGTATTCATGGTTTTTAATAAAAAAAATTATAAAAAAATTTAAAATCATCATTTGTATATCATAAGCCACTTATTGTAAGTAAAATAGTACATAAGTTATTAAATTAAAACTGATTTCTATCCTGTTCCAAAATGGGGACATCGATTATGGAACGAGGGGACAATCTGTAAAAATGTCGTTCCATAATACGTACTTGGTGTCAGTTTGGTTTTTTAATTGTAATAATTACAATTCGTATTCAATTTGCTTTTTTAAGGTCTCATTTTAATCTTTGATCTTTACCCCATCGATTGATATCCAAAAATTGTAAATATTACTCCTGTACAATAGTTTTAATCTCAATCCAAACTCTAAACTAGCAAAAACTGTTCCATAAAGGGTACTTTGACCTTAATTCCTGCAAAATTTATGAAAATTTAAAGTTGAGAAACCAAAATGCACCAAAATATGCATTAAGTGAAACAGCGAATTTTAGCGGTGTAACAGTGCAATTTTTTTGGTAAACTTTAAACTATTATAAATTTGGAAGGAAATTTTTTTTTTTTAAGTATACAAAAAGCAAATGAAAGCTCGTATTTTGTAGTTTTAATTTTTTATTATTTTTTTTAATAATATTCGAGACTTCAAATTAAAATTGTTAACGTTTCAGGAAGAGGTACAAATGTCCAGAATTTTAATTTTTTAGCGTTAGGATCTAATATTGCGACTTTATATTTCTACATCCAAAAACATATCCCAAAATTTGAGCCGAATTCAGAATTCGGAGGCCTGACTCTCCTCGTCAGTCGAGGAGACATCTGCTCACGTATGGAACAAACATCGTCTGATTTTTTCATATTCTAATTTTCACCCATCTGAATTTCTTATAGTGAAGATAGATTTCATACTAACTCTAAATGTTTCTTTTGTTATTTTTTGTATTGTCTATCGTCTAAATAGTATAGAGGAGTGTATATGAGCGTCAACCTTACTGTGGAATGTCAGCATTAAATAATATATTTTATACCACTCTAACCTCAAAATCACAACTTTGATATGATTTTTCGGCGCTCGTGGTATAAAATACCGTTCGAAACTAGTGCGTAAGTCGATTATTTAGCTGGTGTGACTTTTTCGCACTCGCTTCGCTCGTGCAAAAAGTCACACCAGCTAAATAATCGACTTCCCCACCCGTGTCAAAATGTACTATTATAGCACTGTCTGATATAAATCCGCACTTATGTCACGCCTATCTGTGGTATAAGTATTAGTACATTATAGCACTGTGCTTATCATATAGTATACACTGTACGTACGGTGCTACCGTACAGTGCTATAATAATGGTCTACTTATGCCACGGATAGGCGTGACAGCGTATTTATAAACGTGCTAAAAAATATCTTATGACACTAGTGCCTTTGGTGACCGACTGCATGACGTGAATTATTACCCTCACTGCGCTCGGACGCTAATTTCACATCGTGCCATAATGGGCCACTTATAGCACTAGTATCATAATATACTACTTACTTTACTTTGTCTTGTTTCATCTTTGAACATTTTTCAAATAAGCAACTTCTTTCATACAATATTAATAAATAAACCAATAAATTTTATTAGATGAGCGTCCTTTGAAACAAGCTCGAAGCTCGCAGCAGCCACTAAGTGGATATGTTGTTAACCCCTTGGACATTAACGAAGTAGATCCCCAAGAGCAGAACGAAATACTGCGTACTATAACTGATGTCCCAAAGAGTCCTGAAAATCTCTTAGAGAGGCCAAATAAACCAGGAAATCTCATAAGCACTCCTTCATATACCTCCAAAAAAGTGTTATATGAGACAGTTCACAATTTAGTTAATGACGAAAGTAAAAATATTTATTTGAAATTTTTTTATTTACCATTATCAAGGTAGTACTCAAGGTTATAGTATTACCGTTCAGATTTGGCCGAAATTTTCTATACTGGTTGATTGTAGCATAAAACTTAGCTAATTTTTTACCAAGCCAGACGTCCCGTGAGAAAAGTTAATAATATTCTTATTTCTACAAGTTTAACGGGGTGGCATAGTCCTACCATTACCGACCGAGCAATTGACACAGTGCAAAGCTTATTAAAAATAAAATACGTAGAATCATAAAAAATCAAGAGCACACTGCTCTGTGGTTTTGAAGGTTCTATCATCTAGTAAAAGTTTGAAGGCGAAATATCAAGTGGTTTTTGCAAAAACTTTGAACAAAACAAAATTCATTTTCATTCAAAGTTTTTGCAAAAACCACTTGATATTTCGACTTCAAACTTTTACTGGATGATAGAACGTTCAAAACCACAGAGCAGTGTGCTCTTGATTTTTTGTGATTCTACGTATTTTGTTTTTAATAAGTTTGAAACTGTGTCAATTGCTCAGTCGGTATTGGCACGGCTATGGCACCCTCTTAACATAGAATCTTATAGGAAACGCAAAACATTTACATATAATATTAAAGCATTTACCGTTCAATTTTTGTGTACAATTTTTGTCTTAAAAGATAAAGATATAACAAACATTTATACCACTCTAACCTCAAAATCACAATTTTGGTATGATTTTTCGGCGCTCGTGGTATAAAATACCGTTCGAAACGAGTGCGGAAGTTGATTACTTACTTCATGTGACTTTTCGCACTCGCTTCGCTCGTGCGAAAATCGTCACATGAAGTAAATCATCACCTTCCGCACCAGTGTCGAAATGTACTATTATGGGTTTTAAAATATATCATTGTGGACTGTTAACTGAAAAGATTAATTTATTGAAAACAAAAAAGACACATGTAACTTTAAAAAGAAAGTCAACTCAGCAACTTTTTATCAATAACTTTGATGATTATAACTGGTTTATTTCGATGCATTGAAATAATTAGTTTACTTTAGTAATAGTTTAAGTACTTTAACTCGGTAAAATAATAAATGTAAAGTAGATAACAGTCTACACATTTTTACTAGTGCTATATCGTGAGTAATACCCTTAAAACAGGATCATCGAATTTGAAATAAGAATTTTGATAAAAAAAGATTAGTGCTGTACTATAGTGAGATAAAGATTTTTTTTGTAATTTTTTTGTAACATTTCATATGGCTGATTCCATCTCTAATCGAACAGTTAGACTATATGTCAGTTATTTCTTTTTATTCGAAGTATGTTATTCTTATATTAAATAATTTCATGCTTTTTTTTAATTGTTGCTGTTTGACGAGTTTAAGGTTCTATATTAACAATACATTATTTTACTTACAAGAAAAATAGAAGAGATGTGAATTCTAGATTTTGATACAACTGCTGCGAGTTATAAGTTATAGCCATTTTTTATTTATTATAGAAATAATTTTGTACCTAAAAGTTCAGAAAAATACGAACCCATAATATTAATGTGATTTAAGGCTTATTAGGCTGAAACATCTTTATTCATTACCATTAGAGCAGAGATTTATTAGTCGAAAGGGAAGGGATATAAATACAATAATAACCAGCACTTCTTAGAAGAGAATAAAATAGAGTTTATGTATATCTATGAATGGATTGGTGGTACACAACTTAAATTCTACAATGCTCACACGAGAAACCTGCTTTCGAAAATGCGGCTCGTGGTTAACTGAACGCTTACGGCGTGCGCGGCGCGAGTCGACGCGAGAGACGTGCGAGCGGAAGCCAGAGATGGCACCATAATCTCTTGTTCTCTCTAACGCATGGGTAGCGTGTAAAAACATTTCTTCAACAATTACAAACTTATGTGAAATTTAAAATTAGTAAAAAAAATATGTGCATTTCTAATGACTTTAAGCCATACATTTAATATTATTTTTCTAATCTTTACATAGATTTTTGCGATATCGAGGATAAAGAAAATCCATACGATCGACTATCAACGAGTAAAGATCCCGTTCTAAAAAATATAGAAAATGTTACTTAACCAATAAAACTGGTGTACATCCGAACAAGTGATAGAAGAGGTAGGATTTTCTTATTAGTATTCCTGTTGTAAAATACCCATAAAAGCTTGTAAAAAGGGTGCAAATACCGCGTGAGATTTTTGCACCCGGATTTATGCTATTTTATAAGATTTTATGAATATTTTACAACGGGAATGCTAACAAATAATTCAAATATAATTAGACACAGATCCCCCCCCCCCCCCCACACACACCCATTCACCAGACACAAATCTCACTGAAACAAAAAAGTAAGTATTAATTACTAACAAGGAGATGATCTGGGGTACAGGTCCTGGATTTGGCTAAAACTGCAGGAGGTAGTTCTTTATGACAAATAATGAGACACGTGTCTCGGGGTTCTTGTGAATGGGCCTTTTTCCCGAGCCTCAAGCTATTTTATGTCTAAAATGAACAATTTCCGATAAAAATGGGTGGTACTAGCTTTTTGAATATTTCGGTCATATAAATGTGCTAAAACGTTTATAAAAGAAGGCAAAAAAAGCTTTAATTTAAACTGTGCTTCATTAAAAAATGTCGATTTTTAAAAAAGTTATAGGCTATTAAAAATAAAGTAAGAAGATAGCTTAAAATACCACCCGTTAAATGCTTGAAAAAAATGAGAAATTTTTAGTGATTTTCTTACTCTATTTTTAATAGCCTATAACTTTTTTAAAAATCGACATTTTTTAATGAAATACAGCCTAAATTAAAGCTTTTCTTGACTTCTTTTATAAACTTTTTAGCCCATTTATATGACCGAAATATAAAAAAACCTATTACCCCATTTTTATCGAAAATTGTTCATTTTAAACATAAAATAGCTTGAGTCTCGGAAAAAAGGCCCATTCACAAAAACTTCGAGACACGTGTCTCATTATTTGACAAAAATAAGTACACGGAGAGAATTTTAGGAAAGAAGAACTCCTAGGTAGTCCGTCCGTGCTACGAAATGCACCATTTGATTTGTACTATAGGTTAAGATCACAGCTGCACTAGTGTAGTATTCACGCGAAGCTAAAGTGGTGCTACCGCAGTCCGAAAGAAATAGTGCAACGGCTTTCCGGCTTTTCGTGCAACGCTAGACCGAGTTTAGTATAACATAACCCCATTTCAATATAACATTCGCACTACACGCACAGAGCAGCCGCTCCCCCAAAACTTAGTGCGGCAGCGGTCCTAATTTAGCATAGCTGCAACTCGAACATTGTAGGGTAGCTACTTGATAACCACTAAGATGTCTCCTCTCCTAAAATTCTCTCCGTGTGCCTCCTACAGTTTTAGCCAAATCAGGGACACGCACCCCTGATCAAATTCTGTGGTGTGGAATAGTCAATGGTTACTTGATGGGTCCGTATTTCTTTGAGCGAAATGTCGATAGAAACAGCTGTTTAGAGCTAATAAGAGATCATTTGCCAGTACTTTTGAAAAACGTCGACCTAGCTACAAGACAAACAATGTAGCTTCAGCAAGATGGTGCAGCACCACATTTTGCACGAATCGTTCGAGAATTTTTAAATAACAACTACAATGACAGGTGGATTGGACGAGGAGGTCCAGTTAACTGGCCTGCTAATTCACCAGATATGACGTCACCAGATTTTCTCCTGTGGGGGTACCTAAAAAAATGTAGTTTTTGCTCAACGGCCTACAACAAGGGAAGATTTTATGGATAGAATTGGTAGAGCTTGCGAATCCATTTGTAGAGCAATGTTGCTCAGGACTGTGGATCATTTTCAACGGCGAATACGCCTGTGTCTGGAAGCCAACGGAGATAACTTTGAACATGTACTCCGTGGATAGATAATGTCAACTGCAGTAATAATAGTGAGAGGCAAGGGGACTCACGTTAAACAAGCACCCCAGTGAGAGGCAAGGGGACTCACGTTAAACAAGCACCCCAGTGAGAGGCAAGGGGACTCACGTTAAAGAAGCACCCCAGTGAGAGGCAAGGGGACTCACGTAAACAAACACCCCAGTGAGAGGCAAGGGGACTCACGTTAAACAAGCACCCCAGTGAGACGCAAGGGGACTCACGTTAAACAAGCACCCCAGTGAGAGGCAAGGGGACTCACGTTAAAGAAGCACCCCAGTGAGAGGCAAGGGGACTCACGTAAACAAATACCCCAGTGAGAGGCAAGGGGACTCACGTTAAACAAGCACCCCAGTGAGAGGCAAGGGGACTCACGTTAAACAAGCACTCCAGTGAGAGGCAAGGGGACTCACGTTAAACAAGCACCCCAGTGAGAGGCAAGGGGACTCACGTAAACAAGCACTCCAGTGAGAGGCAAGGGAACTCACGTTAAACAAGCACCACAGTGAGAGGCAAGGGGACTCACGTTAAACAAGCACCCCAGTGAGAGGCAAGGGGACTCACGTTAAAAAAGCACCCCAGTGAGAGGCAAGGGGACTAACGTAAACAAGCACCCCAGTGAGAGGCAAGGGGACTCACGTTAAAAAAGCACCCCAGTGAGAGGCAAGGGGACTCACGTTAAAGAAGCACCCCAGTGAGAGGCAAGGGGACTCACGTTAAAAAAGCACCCCAAAGGAAACAGGCCTTACTACGTCCGCGTCGTTGTTTCTGGGTAACGCTAAAAGTAAGGACCCAGTATTATCAAAAAGAGCTTAAAGCCAATAGAGCAATGTTGCTGGAACTTCTGTAGATAAGTGACCGCGAAAACTCCCAGGATAGTATTTTTAGCGATTTTCATGGAAATTGGAAAATTGACCCCACTTAAAGCGATTCAATCTCCATGTGGTACTCTGGCGTCGCATCTGACTTCGAATTTATAATCAGCGACCCCTGAAGCTCTCAGAATGTGTTTTTAGTGATTTTCATGGTGATTCAAAATGACCTCATTTGGGATATTTCAGCCTCCATGCGGTACCATCGCATCGCACCCCATAGAAACCTAACATCATATTCACAATTGACGACCACAAAAATTTCTTAATTGGTTGGGTTTATCAAGTCTTGTTCTGCTTGAGACAACTATGAAATTTCGCGTTCTGACCAATTTTTAAGCATTTGACCTTGATTTAACCTTGTCGAGGTAACAAAAAAATGTTTAAAGAACGCTTTTAGACGTAAAATTTCCGGCTCTATCCGATTCCGACGTCAGAAATAGGGGTTCTAATTTGAAAAAATGATCTTAACCTTGAAATGACCTTGAAAATGAGCTCAAGGTCACATTCAAGGTGACCAAAAGTTGACCCATATCGTCACGAACAATTTTCATGTGAACCATTTTTCTGTATCTGGCCTGCATTCGGAGATATTTGGCTGCATAGATTAAAATGAGACACCGTGTATAATATTTGTGTGAGTTTTCATCTAGATCGTACGATTACTTTTCGAGATATTTGATCTTGAAAATTTTCGTATTTTACAAAGTCATTTTCTTTGTCGCATGATTAGAGAAAACAAAAATTGGTTTAATCATGTTAAAATTTTGTGAAGATGTAGAGTTTATATATTTATAAGTCCTTTAGGTAAAAGAATTGTCTCATGATTTTTAGAGATATTTAAGGTTAAAATTTTTTTACGGTTTTTTTCAAAATCGTAATTTCTCAATGACGATTTCATGTATCAGCTTGAAATTTAGACTATTTTGTATGCGACATAGGCAATACCTGTGTAAAATTTAATTCAGACTATACGGTTATTTTTTGAGATGTTTGATATTTAAAATTTTAGTATTTTTGAAAATGACTTTCTTTGTTGTCGCACAATATAACTACGTTAAAATTGTTTTAATTTCTTTGATATTTGGTGGAGATGTAGAGTTTGTATATTATTTATTAGAAGAGTTGTTAGGGTAAAAGAATTCGTTTATGAATTTCAGAGATATTTGAAGTTAAAACTATTTTAGCCCTCTTTTAAAATCGTAATTATTCGGAAACGTATTTATGTATACTAGAAAATGGAAATGACATGCACTATGCGCTATGCGCGCGTGTTGTGTACCTGCTTTTGTTTTGTAATAGCCATTTATTATTTGTAAGGTTAGAACCTTTTTCTTACATCGGAAATTCCAAAAAGAGCACACAAATACGGACAGGCATACTACTAGAGACAAGTACCCTATGTGTGAATTTTCACAAAGAAAATATAATTTGAAGTAAAGGTTATTTAGGAATTTTAAAAGGTTTTGACGGTAATATTACAATCAATTATTTTATTTATTTTTCACACATAATTAAAAAAAAAATCATACCTATTATTTTATTCATATTTTATACATAATTTAAAAATTAATACTTTTTAATCTTCATAAATGAATTTAATTATAATTATGTCATAAATTGTTGCAAAAATTATAAATTGTTATTAAAACTTAATTAAAGGAATAAGCAAATTGAGTTTGAGGAAGCCACGGGCCAATGAATTGGCCGCGGTTTTTTGTCTTATCTTAAAAAATGGCTGACTATTTAATTTGTACATGTTCTAAAGCTTTTATAGTAATGTATCGATCACCCCTTATTTTTTGTTAATTCGACATCGGTCATCAATATAAATAGAAGCGAAAAACATCGTCGCGCGAGATAACGTCTTTTTCAACCGGATCCTGAAATAATTCTTTTTTATGCTGAAGCGACGATATGAAGACTTAATTACTTGGAAGGCGGATTTTCGTACGCGGTTCTTATTTTCTACAACTAATTGCAATTGTATATACAATTATCATTATACAATTTTAAAATTTTATTTCAGATATTTTAACTGAGACGAAGTACAAAAAGTACCATAACCAACTTTTGAGAAAACTTAATAAGCTAGTTAATGAGAGTAATGAGACTGATATTATAAGCGTTTTACCAGAACTGCCATTAGAACATTTAGAAGATCTAAACGCTTTCGAAAATTTATTAAAATCATCGGTAGAAGCCAGAATGCAATGTGTAAGTCTTTTGAAAAATATTATGTCGTAAATAGATTTGCCTGCTCTTCCACAATAATATTGGTTTGGTTTTTCTTTCTTGAGTAGTACTATATATATATATATATATATATATATATATATATATATATATATATATATATATATATATATATATATATATATATATATATATATATATATATATATATATATATATATATATATATATATATATATATATATATATATATATATATATATATATATATATATATATATATATATATATATATATATATATATATATATATATTCTTACTATCTTTAATATAATTCTATTCTTAAGCGTCTGTTCTTGTATTAAAATAACTTTTTCTTGTCCATTAATAATAAAATAACCACCAGGGTCATGAGGGCACTCGTTCATTTTTGCTAATTCAAAAATAGATTTTTCAGACAGTACACAATTAGGACTTCTCAACATTATTGGCTATATTACATTTATCTCCATATCGTCAAAATGACTCGAAAAAAATCTTCTGGTATAATATCTATAAAAATAAAAATCACACAAAGTACCAATTTTTAAAAAATGATTTTAGCCATTTAACATTTAGCCAGTAAGTACTTATCTAATAAAAGTTATTCCCCCGTTGAATGATACACGAATAGATGAATTCTTCTCATCACTAGTTGACTACTTAAGATCTTTGAAATATATATTATTAAGTAAAATAAAATATTCTATGATTTTTTTATCTATAAAATTTCTTGTCTTATATAATAATACCACTGGGTAATACGTAGGTATAATAAAAAGTAGGGTTCTGCATCCCCTTCTTGGTCAGGGTAGCGCTGTTCGAACGCGTGTGTATGGAACTATGAGACTCGCGCGCGCGCGCGTGTGTGTGTGTGTGTGTGTGTGGGTGTGTGTGTGCGTGCGTGCGTGCGTACGTGTGTGTGTGTGTGTGTGCGCGTGTGGATGCGTGCGTGCGTGCGTGCGTGCGTGCGTGCGTGCGTGTGCATAGGTATCTGTGTGCGTATACGCCGGAAGTGTCGTCAGAGCTGCAAATCTCCAAACCGGATCTTGGAATAACATGACGAAAAGTCAGAAAGGAAAACGAATATAAAATAATTCAGTTGTCTATATCTTTTGAACGAGACAATCTTTTTAAATAAAATCTTTTGATTTGAGTAGAGCAATGAAATGGCTTTTGATTGAAAGTAATATCAAAGGGCGCGGCAACGCCCTGCTTGGCAAGTATAAGGAACGAAGTGACAGACGAGCAAGCGGGGCGTCGGCGCACCCTTTATTCTTTGGTGTGATGTTCTAACCCTACTTTTTTTGTCATATTTACTTTATCATTTTTTATATACGGAGATACCGCGCATGAGGTACTCAATTAGAAAGCATTTTTCATTTACATTCTACCTGTAAAGTTTCTTCGTGAAAGATGCTTTCATATTGAAGCTATCAAGCTACAAAGTTTTCGTCGCCGCGAAATCAAAATATTTTTTTGGGTAATACGTAGGTATAATAAAAAGTAGGGTTCTGCTTCCCCTTCTTGGTCAGGGTAGCGCTGTTTTAGTGAAAATTTTTCGCAGCCTGGGGAAAAGACACCTTGGCTATAGTTGATGTCAAATCGTATCAGAATATAGTTATATTTCAGTACTAACGGCGTACGAAGCGCGGCGCTACTGCGCTTGATTCTTGATCATGGGGAGAGAGAGAGAGAGAGAGAGAGAGAGAGAGAGAGAGAGAGAGAGAGAGAGAGAGAGAGAGAGAGAGAGAGAGAGAGAGAGAGAGAGAGAGAGAGAGAGAGAGAGAGAGAGAGAGAGAGAGAGAGAGAGAGAGAGAGAGGGGGGAGAGAGAGAGAGAGAGAGAGAGAGAGAGAGAGAGAGAGAGAGAGAGAGAGAGAGAGAGAGAGAGAGAGAGAGAGAGAGAGAGAGAGAGAGAGAGAGAGAGAGAGAGAGAGAGAGAGAGAGAGAGAGAGAGAGAGAGAGAGAGAGAGAGAGAGAGAGAGAGAGAGAGAGAGAGAGAGAGACTGTGTCAGTGTGTGATTGCGGAGAGAGAGGGTTATGTTGTCTGTCAACCAAAAATAGCTACTATATTGATGCCTAACCCCTAATATATATGTATAAAAAATATATACATTGACAGTAGAAAGCAGAGATCAAGATGTAGTTCTGTTTTTATTTTTTTAAGTACTGTCAGATCAGATCTTAGAAATTGAGTCTATCCCAACTATACGGCTACTACAATACAAGAGTTTAAATAAGTATAATTTTCAAGTAATTTGTCACAAAGACACTATCTCTCATAATGTAGGCTAAGCGAAAAGCTCCAAAACCTATTTCATTCATCGTAAAGGAATTTCAATGTTTTATTTTTGCAACATGACCAGTCGGGTGAAGGCTTTTCTTGAGACAAAGTTTATATTCTTTGTATAAATGGTTTATAGTTATGATTTGAAAAGTATCAAACATAAAAATTTTCTAATTTTAATTATTTTAAAAAACAAGATATTTCACAATGCCATTTCACAATAAATTTTTATATTTTCTCACTTTTAAAATCATAACTATAAACCATTATATGAAGAATCTAAACTTTGTCTCAAGAAAAATCTTCACCCGACTGGTCATGTTGCAGAAGTAAAACATTAAAAATCCTTTACGATGAATGAAATAGGTTTTGGACCTTTTCCCTTAACTTATATAATGAGAGATAATGTCTTTATGACAAATTACTTGAAAATAATTCTAAATATTTTCTTCTTTTATAAATGGGTTATTTGATGTAAAATCAAAAACTGTTATATTCCTCAAACTTGTTAGCCTTACTGTTTGAGGTAAATATATATAATACACTATTCAAGAATGGAAGCAAAGTCGTTTACTAAACTCATCTTACAGTCTCCTCATATTTAATTTATAGTTCTGGTTCAGAAGGTTGAACTTGAATAAAATATTTCAAGTAAGTCATTTGTTAAATGGTAAAAGCTTTACCAGATATGAGAAAAAATAAAAATTAACAAATTTTAGTTTTGGAACTTTTCAAATCATAACTATAAACCATTTATACAGAGAATATAAATTTTGTCTCAAGAAAAGCCTTCACCCGACTGGTCATGTTGCAAACATAAAACATTGAAAATCCTTTATGATGAATGAAATAGGTTTTGGAGCTTCTCGCTTAACTTATATTATGGAAGATAATGTCCTTAAAAACAAATGTAAAATTTGTTAATTTTACTTTTTCTCATATCTGGTAAAGCTTTTACCATTTAACAAATGACTTACGTGAAATAATTTATTCAAGTACAACTGTCTGAACCAGAACTATAAATTAAATAAAAGGAGACTGTAAGCTGAGTTTAGTAAAGGACATTGTTTCCATTCTTGAATAGTGTATTATATATATTTACCGAACAGTAATACTAACAAGTTAGAGGATTATAACAGTTTTTGATTTTACATCAAATAACCCCTTTATAAAAGAAGCAAATATTTAGAATTATTTTACAGTAATTTGTGACAGACATTATCTCTCATAATATAAGCTAAGCGAGAAGCTCCAAAATCTATTTCATTCATCGTAAAGGATTTTCAATTTTTTATGTTTGCAACATGACCAGTCGAGTGATTATTGAGACAACGTTTATATTCTTTGTATAAATGATTTATAGTTATGATTTGAAAAGTATCAAACATAACAATTTTCTAATTTTAATTATTTCAAAAAACAAGTTATTTTACAATGCCATTTCACAATAAATTTTTATATTTTCTAACTTTTCAAATCATAACTATAAACCATTTATACAAAGAATATAAACTTTGTCTCAAAAAAAGTCTTATCACCTGACCGGTCATATTGCAAATATAAAACATTGAAAATCCTTTACGATCAATGAAATAGGTTTTGGAGCTTCTCACTTAGCTTACATTATGAGAGATAATGTCAAATGTGACAAATTACTTGCAATTAATTCTAACTATATATTTTCTTCATTCTTGAAGGGGATATCTGATGTAAAATCCAAAGCTGTTAATATAACAGCTATAGATGTTAATTCTTAAAACCATATAATGTATGCGTAAGGTATTTTCAATATATGGCTTTTGGTATATAACTAATTGAGTGAGGGATGTAAAATCCAAATTGTTAATAAGTATAACAGTTACAGGAATACCTCTACTTGTTTGCATTACTGATTGAGGTAAATATATAATAATACACTATTTAAAAATGGAAGCAAATAGTCCTTTATTTTAGTCATATAGTTCTTTATAGTTCTTCATTTTAATCATAGGTTCGAAAAGTTGTACTGGAATGAATTTTTTGCGTAAGTCATTTGTTAAAAAGTAATCATTACAACGGATATGTAAAAAATTCAAATTATTTTATTTTACTTACAATTATGAAGATAGCAATGTTTATTTTTATAACAAAACTTTCTACGAAAGTATAATATAAGGCAAGTATAAGGTGTTTCTGTAATATATAAAAATATGAATAAAAAAACTTATACTCTATGAAAAGGAATTCTAATAATAAATAATTATTTTCTTCTGACAATTTTATCTTACCGGTTCTAAACAATAAATTAATTTGTCTATAAAAAGAAGAGTATATATACTATTATTATATATAGCAAAAGGAATTTCGTGATACAATGAAAGTGTTATTCCATTCTTTTTTACAAATACAGCAGCCTCACACGATGCAATTATCATCATGTACCCACACGAAAATTAAATCTATGAAATATGGTATCATCATCCTTTACCGTTATAAAACTTTGTAATTATTATTGAAGCTCTTAGAAACTTGTAGAATCTTCCTAAAATAACACTTTTTAAAAAAAGTAATACTTTGGCCAGTATAAGTGTATCTGTAATCTCTCTCTCCCTCTCTCTCTCTTCCGCCCTCTCTCTCTCTCTCCTCTCTCTTTCTCTCCCTCTTTCTCTCCATCTCTCTCTTTCTCCCCCCCCCCCCCGCCCAAAAGAATATCATAGTTTAAAACAAACACATGAAAGAAGTGGAATCAATTATTATTTTATATAGACAAGTACATTTTTGTAACACAGAAATATGGAATTATTTTTATAACAAAAAATCGTAAGTACTACTATTTTTATAAACTCATGAAACTGCTGGAATCAATTAAGTGCAGGCAAGTCAATTATTATAATAAAGAGAATTTTTAAAATAAAATTTATTTAATCAAGGAGCGCGGGAGCGCTCCGAAGGCAAGTAACTGTCCAAATGTAGAAGAAGCCTGAGGGAGGACGACCGCGGTTCATATACTTTGAAATGGGTGTGCGAGAATTTCACTTTTTTTTTACGACTTTGCATTATGTTTTATCTTATATTTAAATATATCAGTGGATAGCTTTTTTTGATATATTACATGTATAAAAAATTTCAATTAAAAATATTATGTCGTTTTGATTTATATCTAGTTTATATATTCCGGAGGGTTGTTTTCTGATTCTCTAAAATTTTTCTTCTTCTTTTCTCTCCTCGATCAGCTGTTTTGTTCCGACCTCTGCTCTGTTATGATTGGTCAACACAAGCTCCCATAATATATATAATATATACACATAATGTAACTCGAAGAGAGAGAGAGAGAGTGAGAGCGAGAGAGAGAGAGAGAGAGAGAGAGAGAGAGAGTGAGTGAGTGAGAGAGAGAGAGGGGAGAACATAAACAAAACTGTGACTCTATACGACAGCCTCAAAATATCTTATGTCGTATGGTATTTTTAGAATATACGTATAATTAGGTATAAAAAAAAAGATATGAATTTCAATCAGCTGATGGTATATGAGCATACTTTTATACATATTAGATAAGTATTTTATAAAAAATTGATATAACTTAAAGAGATATACAACTTAAAAAAAATAAAGAATAGATACTTTGTGAAAATTTTTTTCATTTTCAGATTATAGAATTTTTTCACAGACTTTCAGGAGGTGGAATAGAAACAGGATTACAGAAATCTTTGGAGAATTTAGAACTGGAAAATCACAGCTTTTACACTTTAGCCGTTAACTGCCAACTACATGTTGATATGGGAGGTCCAGAGGCTAAGTCCATATACATTAATGCCGAAGGTACTTACAGATCTGAAAGATTAATTGCTGTAGCTGAAACATATAACATCAGTGTACTTGATAATGTTCTAACTGCCCGTGCATACAACTCTGACCACCAAACTCAGCTTTTGATAAAAGCCAGTGCTATGATGTCAGAATCTAGATACGGGCTACTGATAGTAGACAGTGCTACTGCATTATACACAGGACAGATTTTGCTAGAAGAGGAAAATTGACAGCTCGCCAAATGCATTTACAAGTGGATGGTACAGCTAGTACGTTCGAAGGTGATCAAAAGATGCATTTACAAGTGGATGGTACAGCTAGTATGTTCGAAGGTGATCAAAAGAAACCTATTAGCGGCAATATTATTACCCATGTGCAACTAGACTTTATTTACATAAAGGAAGCGGTGGAACAAGGATATGCAAAATTTGCGATTCATGCTTACCTGAAAGGGAAGCTACATTTGCGATAAATGCTGATGGAATTGGTGATGTTAAAGAATAGTATTATTATAGAATTATAAGTATTATTAATTTTTTTAATTACATTTATTATTTCAGTCACAGGCTTTACTGTTTTTTTTTACTTAAAAGGCAAATGCAGTTTGAAAAAGATTTATACATTAACTTCAAGATTTATGTACATCAACAACAAAAATAATCAGATAAGTATTAAATGACTAAATGTCTATTTTTAGAATATAAAATATCAGTTAGAGATGAACATTGAAACTTTGTGTTAATTTTTTATATTTTTTTCAGATTGTATAAGGAATATGATCCAAATTTGTACGTGATTGTACAAAATGAAGGAATCATTATAGTTTAGTTGAAGTTATATTCAAAAATTAGATTTTTTTATCTAGAATGGGGATCCACGCAAAAACTAGCAGGATAGAAGTTTTTAAACGATAAAAAAGACCACAGTAAACTTTTTTCTACACAAGATTAAGATAATAATTTCAAGAAGTTATATCCATAAATAAATGTCAAGAAAGTTTTTGTTCTCTCAGTAATTCTTATAGTTAATAAATTGTTTCAAAAGATTATATGAAATGGAAATTGAAGTATAGAAAAATGCCAGAACAATGTGTTATTTTGTGAATATTTGAACGAATAAAAGTGCTCCGAATAATTTAATTTATGATTAACTCATGGTAAGAGACGATAAAATGTTTCAGAGTCCACAGTAAACTTTTTTCTACACAAGATTTAAATAACAATTTCAAGAAGTTATATCCACAAATAAATGTCAAGAAATTTTTTGTTCTCTCAGTGATTCTTAGTTCATAAACTTTATTTTTAATTTTACAAGATGTGAGCAATGATAGATTATTAATTCAAGTGATTTTATGTAAAAATTTCAACAAATCCAAGTGTTCAGAATAATGTAATTAATGATTAATGATTCATGGTGTGGGACGCTAAATGTTTCAGAGGAGCCATCTGTTTAGAGAACATTACAGTTATCTTAGTTCATAATCTGTTTAAAAAATTATATAAAATGAAAATTGAAATACAGAAAAATGCCAGAACGATGTGTTATTTTGTGAATATTTGAACGAATAAAAGTGCTCAGAATAATTTAATTTATGATTAGCTCATGGTAAGAGATGATAAAATGTTTCAGAGTCCACAGTAAACTTTTTTCTACACAAGATTTAAATAACAATTTGAAGAAGTTATATCCACAAATAGAAGTCAAGAAATTTTTTGTTCTTTCAAAGATTTTTAGTTCAAAAACTGTTTATTTTTAATTTTACAAGATGTGAGCAATGATAGATTATTAATTCAAGTGGTTTTGTGTAAAAATTTCAACAAATCCAAGTCATGCTGAGAATAATGTAATTAATGATTGGTTCATGGTGTGGGACGCTAAATGTTTCAGATGGGACTTACTCGGACAACATACCTGTGTTAACTGCTTTCCAATTTGAAAAAGAAAAAAAAAGAAGACCAAATGGATGCAAGAGTATTTTGTGAAAAAATTCTGTACCGGCTGCTATTACGGAAATGGGATAGTTGAAATGAGATTATATTATGTTATTTCACAGTGATTCTTTCTGGGATTCTTAGTGTTTCTTCATACAAGTTACAGTTGTCAAATCATGTGTGATCGAATTTTATATTTTACTATCTAGATTTATAAGAAGGCTACAGAAAAAGATGCTACTAGAGAAAGAGACAGCCACAGGCAACAACTTGATACATATGAAAAAGAAATATCTGGATATATCAAAATAATGAAACTCGAAATTTACTTAGCGAACGAATTCCAGCTTTAGAATATGCAATAGAAGGTTACAGGTAAATTTTAGCATAACTTTCATAATACAAATATATTTGTAATTTTAATGTTTCAACATTAACATGTATATTGGCTTTTTAGGGAACTAGTGTCAAAATTTGAATCTGATCTCGAAGGTATGCATGGAAAAAGTCAATGAGATGAAGTCATCAAATTAAAAGAAGAAATCGAGAAATTGATAAAAAGAAATTTCCTACCTAATATATTTTTTTAACAACCCACAAGACATTCTATAGAAAAATAATGTATGTAACTGACATTTTCAAAAACATTCATTACAAAAAACATTTTAATTAGAATCATTGTTAGTTATTACCATCGTCAATTATCGAAATTCAATTTTCATTTTATTTTCGTCATACTTCATTGTTTTCTTTAATTATTTTAATAATGATGTATCAAATAAAATATTCATACAAAAAACTATTTAAGATAACAACTGTAAAGTTTCTTTACCAAAAACAATAATTACAAAACATATTTTAATAAGAAAAATAGAAAGTTCATGCATTTTTTTAAAACAGCCAACAAGACGTTCTGTACAAGAATAATATACTAACAAACTTTATATTGAAAAAACTACAAAATCTTTGAAAATTGTTTTCTCTAAAAAGAAAGCATTGACATTATTATCGCACTATGTAATTCTTATTTTCTCTTAAAAAGTTGTGAAATCTATAAAAACATTTTACAAAAGTTTGCACTAAGGCAAGTATTAGTCTCTCTCCCTCCCTCTCTCTCTCTCCCTCCCTCCCTCACCCTCCCTCCTTCTCTTTCTCCCCTGTCTCTCGCACGCCCTCTTTTTCTACCTCTCTTCCCCTCCCCTCTCTTCCTCTCTTCCTCACTCTCAACTTTGAATCCAAACTGACTACCAAAAACTTTAATGAGAGCTTAAATATTTTTTTAACACAATCAACACGTTTTTTAAAAGCTAATTTTTTAAGTACGTTCTAAGAACACAATTTCTCTAGTCCTTTTAATTCTTCTAGTCTCATCTATTTAATAAGTACTCTCTACAAATGGTAATAATTTTGTTCATGACTGTACAAATAATAATATTGCTAATATAAAACTTTCTACGAAAGTATAAAATAAGGCAAGTATAGAAGTTTTTTCTTTATAATCTACTCTCGCTCCCTCTCTTCCCCCAACCTCTCTCACCCACTATTTCCTCCTCTCTCTCTCTCTCTGTCTCTCTTCGGCTCTCCCTTTTTCTCAATATCAGCCAAACTCTGTACCAAAAACTTTAATAAGAGCTTAAATATTTTTCTTAATACAATCAACACGTTTTTAAGAAAAATAAGATTTTAAGTACGTTTTAACAATACAATTTTTATCTAGTCCTTTTATTTCTTCGAATCTCGTCTATTCAATAAGCACTCTCTACAAATGGTAATAATTATTTCATGACTGTACACGGAGAGAAATTTTGTAGTGAAAATTACAAATATTCGAGACAAAATTACCAGTTTCTATGGTAATGGATGGACAGACTGACAATTTCAAACTTTTTACCAAAGTGCCTTGGTAAAATTTTTTTTTAGTTAATTTAAATTAAAAAAATTAACTTTTTTTATCCATATTGATGGATATATCGACGCCTCCTGTTCATATAATTCTAACTCACGGAAGAGTGCAATATAATTCTAACTCAAAATTCTATGCAAGATAATTCCAACTCGAAATTTCGTGCAATATAATTCTAACCCGCAACTCCGTGCATTAAAATTCCAATTCGGGCCAATACAATATGATTCCTATTCAAACTCACAGTGCAATATGATGCTAACTCGTGCGGCAAAACAATATAAATCTAATTCAAATAATCCTGGACATTATTTCTTATGACAATCAATTCTGTACTCAAGCACTTCTAATAACACGGGAGAGAAATAGTAGTACCTTATTTATCAATTAATCTGATGTTTTACATATATTGATATCCATACATAATCATGAAACGGAGGTATAAACGCAAAAAAAACACGATTTTTCACAGAAAATAGGGGTTACTAATTAAATAAGCTTTACTCGAACATAAAGAAACCACCTTTAAAAGTTGAAATAGATTGGGTGCACGAGGAAACGGGCTCTCGAAAACAAGCTTCTTACGCGTGCTTATATTCAAAGCGAAATTACTGGTCAAATTAAAAGTAGCTTAAGCCTACCAAATTTTTTTGTCAAATGACTAGTAAATTTTTATATATAGTAGTACAATATCATGTACTATATATGAACCTATTATATGTTATGATACATAAAAATAACCACAATACATGCGATATATATGCGTGTAAAAAAAGCACGATTTGCGGTTTTTATGAAATTAAATTTTAATTTTTCTGGTGACTTGATATTTTCTTTACAGAAAAAGATTTCATAGCTCAAATGCTATACTCTCTAGGTGGTTTTATGAACAAATTATCGATTCTCATTAAATGACGAGGAAAAATGCCTTTCTCTCCATAACAGCCTATCGAGGGCAGTACAAAGAGTACATACGAGAGTACAAAGTGTACCAAGAGTACATACGAGAGTGCAAAGAGTACAAAGAGTACGTCCTAGGTACACAATATAATATTTAAACCTAAGTAGCCGGGGGATACGAGGTCCACACATATTAGGGAACAACGTAGAAATCCTACAAAACGATTATTTAAATAATTTTTAAACCCAAGCACCTGGGGGATACGAGGTCCACGCGTGTTAGGAAATTACGTACACGGAAAAAAAGTAAATCTTGCTGTTTTGCAGAAGTTAAATCAACTAGGTAAGGAAAAAGTAGAAACTGCCTTAAAAAAGTAGAATTCACTTTTTTTTAAATTTTAAAAGTAAAAACTACTTCTTATTTGAAATGCATATCAAAGCATAATGCTAATCTTACCTTACTAAAAAGTGAATTGTACGTTTTTTAAAAGCAGTTTCTACTGATACTTATGAAAGTAAAATAAACTTGCTTTTATAAGTTAAATCAACTGTGTAAAAAGTAGGATTTACTTTTTTTCCGTGTAGACGTACAACAGTAAGCAAGAAAATAATTTAAATAATTTTTAAGCCCAAGCAGCCGAGGGATACAAGGTCCCCGCGTATATGAGAATTACGTAGACGTGCAATACGATTATTTAAATAATTTTTAAACCCAAGTAGCCGGGGGATACGAGGTCCACGCATATATGGAAATTATGTAGACGTGCAACAATATGTAAAACAATTATTTAAATACTTTTAAACCCAAGTAGGCAGGGGATAAGAGGCTCACGCATATTAGGGAATTACGTCGAAGTACAACAATCAGTAATACGATTATTTAAATAATTTTTAAACCTACGTCACCGGGAGATAAGAGTTCCATGCATATTAGGGAATAGCGTAGAAGTAAAACAATAAGCAAAACAATTATTCAAATAATTTTTAAACCATAGTAGACGGGGGATATGAGGTCCACGCATGAAAGGGAATTACAAAGACGTACAAAAATAATCTCCTACCCCCCGGCTACTTGCGTTTAAAAATTATTTAAATAATCGTATTGCACGTCTAAGTAATTCTCATATACGCGTGGACCTCGAACCCCCGTCTACTTGGGTTTCAAAATTATTCAAATAATTGTCTTGCTTATTGTTGTACCTCTATGTAATTCCCTTACATGAGTGGACCTCGTATCCCTCGCCTACTTGGGTTTAAAAATTATTTAAATAATCGTATTGCTGATTGTTGCACTACTATGTAATTCCCTAATATCCGTGGACCTCTTATCACCGTCTGCTTGGGTTTAAAAATTATTTAAATAATAGTTTAGCTTACTGTTGCACTTCTACGCTATTCCCTAATATGTGTGGACCTCTTATCCCCCGGCTACTTAGGTTTAAAACTTATTTAAATGATTGTATTGCTGATTGTTGTAATTCGACGTAATTTCCTAAAATGCGTGGACCTCGTATCCCCCGCCTACTTGAGTTTAAAAATTATTTAAATAATTGTTCTGCTTATATTGTTCCTCTTCTACGTAATTCCATAATATGCGTGGACCTCGTATCCCCCAGGTTGTTGGGTTTAAAAATTCTTTAAATAATCGTATTGCACGTCTACGTAATTCTCATATACGCGAGGACCTCGTATCCCCGAGCTACTTATGTTAGATTTAAATAGTATATTATGTACATAAGGCACAAAGTTGGCCTTTGTAGACGGTGTATGGACTCGTCTTCGGTTCGCCAAATGCACTCGCCTTCGGCTCGTACTGGCTCACTTACGGTTCGTACTACAAACACACGAAGTCAAAAGGCCTACTAAGTCCTAGGTGCATACCATATTTTTTGTAACTTATGTATTGATTTTCGGCGTTTTTGTGCCTAAAAAGCAAGGCTAAATTGATTTTTGCTTTATACGACAACGAAATACTCGAAGTAATAAATAATAAAAGAACTTGTTAAGAATAATCAAAAATCTGATACAAATTTGTGCGAATATGAAGATGTTCATTTTCAAATAAAAATAGTATACTGGATATATCTCTGAATAAAAAAGTCATAAAAAACATGCATTCACAAATTGATAGTGGATTTAGCTTAATTTTTGCAGTTTTACGGAATTTTAGAATTGCGGGCGCAAAAGTATTTACAAAAGATACTTATGCGCCCGCCGGGCAAATATAGTATTTTTGTATCCAATTAGTCAAAAAAAGTCACTTTAGAACCTCTTTTTAGGCCGAATAACGTCTTTTCCTCCCGCTCTTACGGGAGGCCTCGCTAGGTGTTCGAAATGTTCGATTTTCCGTTCACTTTTCTACGCAGAAAATGGGCCTTTTTCATGAACGCGTTGAAAAAAATTATTTAAATAATCGTATTATTGATTGTTGCACTTCTACGGAATTCCCTAATATGCGTGGACCTCGTATCCCCCGGCTGCTTGGGTTTAAAATTATTTAAATAATCGTTTTGCACTTTTACGTAATATACTCTTTGTACTTATATGTACTCTTTGTACTCTCGTATGTACTCTTTGTATTTTTATATGTACTCTTTATACTCTCTATATTTTTTTCTTTTAAGAGAGTAACGAGAGCACAAGAGAGTATAAGAGAGTACATTAGAGTACAAGAGATTATTTTAAGAGTATTTTTTGTGCACATTGAAGTGCTTACTATGCCCCCTCGATAGGCTCTTTGGACAAAAAGCATTTTTCCTCGTCATTTAATGAAAATCGATAATTTGTTCATAAAGCCACCTAGAGAGTATAGCATTTGAGCTGCGAAATCTTTTTCTGTAAAGAAAATATCAAGTCACCAGAAAAATTAAAATTTAATTTCATAAAAACCGCAAATGGTGCTTTTTTTTACACATATATATCGCATGTATTGTGGTTATTTTTATGTATCATAACATATAATAGGTTGATATATTATAGTACATGTTATTGTACTACTAAATATAAAAATTTACTAGTCATTTGATAAAAAAATTTGGTACGCTTAAGCTACTTTTAATTTGACCAGTAATTTCGCTTTGAATATAAGCACGCATAGGAAGCTTGTTTTCGAGAGCCCGTTTCCTCGTGCACCCAATCTATTTCAACTTTTAAAGGTGGTTTATTTATGTTTGAGTAAAGCTTGTTTAATTAGTAACCCTTATTTTCTGTGAAAAATCGTGTTTTTTTGCGTTTCTGCCTCCGTTTCATGATTATGTATGGATATCAATAATATGTAAAACATCAGATTAATTGATAAATAAGGTACTACTATTTCTCTCCCGTGTTATTAGAAGTACTTGAGTACAAAATTGTTTGTCATAAGAAATAATGTCCAGGATTATTTGAATTAGATTTATATTGTTTTGCCGCACGAGTTAGCATCATATTGCACTGCGAGTTTGAATAGGAATCATATTGTATTGGCCCGAATTGGAATTTTAATGTACGGAGTTGCGGGTTAGAATTATATTGCACGAAATTTCGAGTTGGAATTATCTTGCATAGAATTTTGAGTTAGAATTATGTTGCACTCTTCCGTGAGTTAGAATTATATGAACAGGAGGCGTCGATATAGTATTTTAATATAGAAATAGAAACAGAAACAATGATGAAAAAACATTAAACTGAAAAAAATTTTTACGGAAGCGGGATTCGATCCGACGATCTTTGGGTTGAGAGTCCGACGTTCTACCGACTGCGCCACAGAAGCTGTTACCAACAGTCATTTGAATCGCCGTTATTACTTACTGAAAATATGTGTATTGTTTTCATTTTAACGTCGCGCACGCCTCTAGTATCAATCTTCTGAAACACAATAATGCGCAGTGCGCATGCGCGAGTACACAAATACCAGGTTATTTGGTAAAATTTATCAGTTTTCTTAGTAAAAATTCTTAGGTTACCTTGTAAAAATGACTAGATCTCAATTTTTACCAGTGTTTCTGGTAATTTTTATTCAGATAATTTGGTATTTTTTTAAAGTGGTTATGGTAGTTTTTCTTGGGAAACTTATAAATTGTATTAGAAACCTGGGAATAACACGGCTTTTGACATTCTGTCCATGCGCTACCAAGGCACCTTGGTAATTTTTACTCTAAAATTTCTCTCCGTGTACAAATAATTAATGAGAGCTTAAATATTTTTTTATAACAATCAAGACATTTTTTAAAAGCTAATTTTTTAAGTACGTTCTAACAGCACAATTTGTCTATACTCCTTTTAATTCTTCTAGTCTCTTCTATTCAATAAGTACTCTTTACAAATGGGAATAATTTTTTTCATGACTGTACAAATAATAATATTTGCTAATATAATAAACTTTCTACGAAAGTATAAAATAAGGCAAGTATAGACGTTTTTTCTGGATAATCTATAAAAAACAACACATAATTTGTCTAGTCCTTTTATTTCTTCGAATCTCATCTATTCAATAAGCACTCTCTATAAATGGTAATAATTTTTTCATAACCGTACAAAATGCTGAACAAATTATATGTAAGTAAGTACATTCAAACTGTTCACTCCCAATCAAACAAACGAAAGTTGTGAAATCAATTATCAAATAGTCAAGTAATGCAAACAACTGTCGGAAACTACTGTATGACTGTTCTTAGAAATGTATTCAAATTTGTTCATCTTTCTATAGAAATTAAACACAAGAAAGTACTGAAATGATATAAAACTTTCTACGAAAGTATAAAATAAGGCAAGTATAGACGTTTTCTTTGTATAATCTATAAAATAATAGTATTTATGATTTTTTAACATAAATCAAATAAATACCAGTTAAAAAGTCTTTCACTTCTTTGAGTCATTGTATGCTGAACAAATTATATGTAAATATTCAAATTGTTCACTGCAAATCAAACAAACGAAAGTTGTGAAATCAATTATCGATATAGTCAAGTAATGCACACATATCTCGGAAAAAACTGTAGACTGTTTTCAGAAATGTATTCTAATATGTTCATCCTTCTATACAAATTAAACACAAGAAAGTACTGAAATCAATTTATTGTAGTCAAGTTCCAATAAGATAACTTGACTGACACAATAGAACTTTTCGTACCTTGCGTGTAAAATTACATTTTATGCCGACGTTATAACTTCAAAAATATTCAGCCAGTGGGCATAAAGTATTACTTAACGCCTAAGAGACGCAATAGCTCACATACTCCTGTACAAAACCTTATTGAACCTATACGCACTCTACGCCCGTGTGGGTGAAAATTATTTTATATCTATTATGCATTCTTTTCACTTCTAAAATTCATAAGAATTTTTTCAGATATTTACGAAAAGTCAAAGTTTTGAACTTTCTATAATATTACGCATCTTGGGAGGACAAGAGAAGTCTAGAGCTGCTCTAGCAGGGGTGGTTCTCCAATCTCCCACACATACTTGGCGGGCCCGACGGTTTGCAGTTCAAGGTGTAGACATGGTCATTTCCATATATAAAGATGAGATAAAATGTATAAATGGGTTGCATTTACATATTAAATACTGATCCATGAATGTATCACTCTGTTTTTAAATAGAAATTGCAAACCCGCGTGAAAATATCATATGAGATCTCATATATGTGAATATGGGACATCAGATATCATGAGATTTCATGTGAGATCCCACTCTGGTAGCATGTCCATTGCAATTTTGATGCAATTCTGCCGCAATTTACAGAAATTTAACGGAAATTGCATCAGACTATGTGTGATCTGTTACCTATTTCGTGCATATTTCTGCATTTTCAGTAAATTGCGGAAAAGTTACAACAGAATTGCAACATGTCGCAGCAGAATTGCAACAGAATTGCGCAAGCCGCGCGAGGCAGATTGTGTTTCCAGGGCATAATATATAAAATTGCAGATAACTATATATATAATATATATGAGATCTCATATGAGATCCTGATGGCTAAAATACACACATGAGATCTTATATGATATTTACTCGCGGGAAAAATACGTGGCTTATAAAATGGTTAGTAAAATCTAAAGTACTTTTGAGTAGATTTTTAAGTACAATTTATATACATTTTTATTTCATTCCTGTTTAAAATCGACGGACACAAGGAAAAATATTTTGGGTAATGTAAGTAAATCATGAAATTCTGCACATATGTAGGGATTATATATTTCAAAAGTATCAATTAAAAATTAGAGTCATTGTAATTATTTATTAATTATGGTGGACTTATAGGTATAAACATTTTTAATGAATTTATGCAAAAATTTAGCACATTTAGCTACATTTGCAAAGCCCACCGGTAAACTGCAAACCGTCGGGCCCGCCAAGTATGTGTGGGAGATTGGAGAACCACCCCTGCTAGAGCAGCTCTAGACTTCTCTTGTCCTCCCAAGATGCGTAATATTATAGAAAGTTCAAAACTTTGACTTTTCGTAAATATCTGAAAAAATTCTTATGAATTTTAGAAGTGAAAAGAATGCATAATAGATATAAAATAATTTTCACCCACACGGGCGTAGAGTGCGTATAGGTTCAATAAGGTTTTGTACAGGAGTATGTGAGCTATTGCGTCTCTTAGGCGTTAAGTAATACTTTATGCCCACTGGCTGAATATTTTTGAAGTTATAACGTCGGCATAAAATGTAATTTTACACGCAAGGTACGAAAAGTTCTATTGTGTCAGTCAAGTTATCTTATTGGAACTTGACTACAATAAATTGATTTCAGTACTTTCTTGTGTTTAATTTGTATAGAAGGATGAACATATTAGAATACATTTCTGAAAACAGTCTACAGTTTTTTCCGAGATATGTGTGCATTACTTGACTATATCGATAATTGATTTCACAACTTTCGTTTGTTTGATTTGCAGTGAACAATTTGAATATTTACATATAATTTGTTCAGCATACAATGACTCAAAGAAGTGAAAGACTTTTTAACTGGTATTTATTTGATTTATGTTAAAAAATCATAAATACTATTATTTTATAGATTATACAAAGAAAACGTCTATACTTGCCTTATTTTATACTTTCGTAGAAAGTTTTATATCATTTCAGTACTTTCTTGTGTTTAATTTCTATAGAAAGATGAACAAATTTGAATACATTTCTAAGAACAGTCATACAGTAGTTTCCGACAGTTGTTTGCATTACTTGACTATTTGATAATTGATTTCACAACTTTCGTTTGTTTGATTGGGAGTGAACAGTTTGAATGTACTTACTTACATATAATTTGTTCAGCATTTTGTACGGTTATGAAAAAAATTATTACCATTTATAGAGAGTGCTTATTGAATAGATGAGATTCGAAGAAATAAAAGGACTAGACAAATTATGTGTTGTTTTTTATAGATTATCCAGAAAAAACGTCTATACTTGCCTTATTTTATACTTTCGTAGAAAGTTTATTATATTAGCAAATATTATTATTTGTACAGTCATGAAAAAAATTATTCCCATTTGTAAAGAGTACTTATTGAATAGAAGAGACTAGAAGAATTAAAAGGAGTATAGACAAATTGTGCTGTTAGAACGTACTTAAAAAATTAGCTTTTAAAAAATGTCTTGATTGTTATAAAAAAATATTTAAGCTCTCATTAATTATTTGTACACGGAGAGAAATTTTAGAGTAAAAATTACCAAGGTGCCTTGGTAGCGCATGGACAGAATGTCAAAAGCCGTGTTATTCCCAGGTTTCTAATACAATTTATAAGTTTCCCAAGAAAAACTACCATAACCACTTTAAAAAAATACCAAATTATCTGAATAAAAATTACCAGAAACACTGGTAAAAATTGAGATCTAGTCATTTTTACAAGGTAACCTAAGAATTTTTACTAAGAAAACTGATAAATTTTACCAAATAACCTGGTATTTGTGTACTCGCGCATGCGCACTGCGCATTATTGTGTTTCAGAAGATTGATACTAGAGGCGTGCGCGACGTTAAAATGAAAACAATACACATATTTTCAGTAAGTAATAACGGCGATTCAAATGACTGTTGGTAACAGCTTCTGTGGCGCAGTCGGTAGAACGTCGGACTCTCAACCCAAAGATCGTCGGATCGAATCCCGCTTCCGTAAAAATTTTTTTTCAGTTTAATGTTTTTTCATCATTGTTTCTGTTTCTATTTCTATATTAAAATACTATATCGACGCCTCCTGTTCATATAATTCTAACTCACGGAAGAGTGCAACATAATTCTAACTCAAAATTCTATGCAAGATAATTCCAACTCGAAATTTCGTGCAATATAATTCTAACCCGCAACTCCGTACATTAAAATTCCAATTCGGGCCAATACAATATGATTCCTATTCAAACTCGCAGTGCAATATGATGCTAACTCGTGCGGCAAAACAATATAAATCTAATTCAAATAATCCTGGACATTATTTCTTATGACAAACAATTCTGTACTCAAGTACTTCTAATAACACGGGAGAGAAATAGTAGTACCTTATTTATCAATTAATCTGATGTTTTACATATTATTGATATCCATACATATATATATTTACTATAAAAATTTGTATAAAAAATAATTACGTCTAACAAAAAATATTACAAAAATACTAACATAATAACTGTAATTGAAACACAAAAAGTAAAAAAATTTTTGCGTAAACATTTTCGAAGCATAGATCATAGAAGTCACCACCCTGTAAAATAGTTTAACGATGAGCTGTTATACATCATAAATTCATGTAAGTTTTTCTTACACAAGTCAATCTACCTATTATCTGCAAATATGAATTTTAATTAAACATCTTCTTAAACTGTTAATGTAATTTTTAAAATTTTGGGAAATTTTCTTTTAAAGACAGAAGATACTTGCCGGACGCATCGTTTTGTAGTATTTAGGTAATCTATCAAATATTTATTTTTATATCATTATTTTTTTGGAATAAGATTTATATATTATATTTTATAAAAACTTTTCAATTATATTATATCTATCTATTATATCTACTAATTTCACAGAAATTTTATGTCAATCTTTATAATTTCTATAATTATAATTTCATTATAATTTCATTGTAATATCTTCATTATACAAATTCATTATACAAATTGAATTATTATTAATTCTATAGTAAGATAATAATATTTTTTTACATTGCGTATGTACATCTATATATTACGTAAGCTTGTTCCTAAAATTATATAACGAACAAGTTTTGTGCAAGTTTTGCTCTAGTCAAATATCGAAATATACTTATTTTCTTGAACTGTTATTACCATTTTATTTTAATTATTTACATACTACGTGATCAATAACTAAATACATAGAAGGTTGCGATTCCCGTACTACGCACCTTGAACTACAAAACGATGCATCCGGCAAGTATCTTCTGTCTTTAAAAGAAAATTTCCAAAAATTAAAAAAATTACATTAACAGTTTAAGAAGATGTTTAATTAAAATTCATATTTGCAGGTAATAGGTAGATTGACTTGTGTAAGAAAAACTTACATGAATTTATGATGTATAACAGCTCATGGTTAAACTATTTTACTGATCCTACATTCATGGAACGCATTATAACTGGAGATGAGACATGGGTCTACGAGTTTGACATGCAAACAAGTCAACAGGCATCTCAATGGCAAACAAAAGACGAGCCAAAACCTAAAAAACCACGTCAAAGTCGATCAAAAGTGAAAGTCATGCTGACTATTTTCTTTGATATTCATGGTTTGGTGCATCATGAATTCCTACCAGAGGGACAGACGGTCAATAAACAATATTATTTGAGCGTTTTGAAGCGTTTGCGTGAAAAAATCCGTCAAAAACGGCCAGAATTGTGGCAGAACAATTCGTGGATTTTGCACGACGATAATACACCACCGCATAGAGCCGCAGTTGTAACCGAATTTAAGGCCAAAAACTCAATAAATACAATCGAGCAACCACCGTATTCACCAGATTTGGCCCCGTGTGACTTTTTTCTGTTCCCGAAACTAAAATTACCTCTCCGTGGAAAACGTTTTGAAGTGATCGAAGCCATACAAAAACAAAATTCGTTGAGGGAACTGAAGGCCATCCCAGAAAACGCTTATAAAAAATGTTTTGATGATTGGAAAAATCGTTGGCACATGTGTGTTGCATCAAATGGGGCCTACTTTGAAGGCGACAAAATAAATATTGATAAATAATTGAATATTGTGTGTTTTATTTAAAAATTCCGGGTAGTTTTTTGACAGATAGTACAACTGTTAAATGTTGAACTAATTCTTCGTGAAGTCTTTTTAATATCAGTACCGAAATGAAAATAAAATTGTTTCACGAATTCTTTAAGAATTTTTTAAATAATTTTTTTGAATGTTCAATTAATTCTTTACGAGTTCTTTTTGAATAAAATTATGCATTCTTTCATACGAACAAAATTTTAAAATCAAAATAAATAAACATAAAATTCTTTCTGAATTCTTTATGAACTTTTTGAATACAATTTTTTAATACTCAATTAATTCTTTATGAGTTCTTTTTGAATAAAATTAAGGATTCTCTCATACGAACAAAATTTTAAAATCAAAATAAATAAATATAAAATTCTTTCCGAATTCTTTATGAACTTTTTAAATACATTTTTTGAATACTCAACTAATTCTTTACCAGTCTTTTTGAATAAAATTATACATTCTTTCATACGAACAAACTTTAAATATCAAAATAAATAAAAACAGAATTCTTTCCGAATTCTTTATGAACTTTTCAAATGAAATAGTTGAATGTCAAACTAATTCATAGCGGGTTTTTGTGTGATATCAATATGAACACTTCCATGCGAACAAAATCTTAATATTAAAATGTATAAGAATAGCATTCATTTCAGATTCCTTCAGAATTCTTGAAAAAAAAATCGAACACATTACGAACTTTAAATGAATTCTTATGAATTGACATTCAGGTAGGTCTTAAAGAATTGAAAATGAATACTTTTGGATCAAATTCTGATCATTTCGCGAATTCGTACGAACTCTTACGAAGTCATGACGAATTCTTTATTAATTATTCTTGCCGTCTGGGATTTCTGGCATTATTCCTCACAGCCTCTATTGGGGACTGGAAACTCGAGCTGCTGCTGTTGAACTCTGCATACGTGAACGTGTCTTGGAAGTTCACGTTCGGTGATCCTCGTCTACGGCCCGTGCTTGGGGGTTGAACTCCCTCCAAATGCGTACTTGAGATTGGATGTCGAGCTCCTTGCAGTATTCACAACCTCTCCTTAAGCTCTTCAACCTCCTCGACGAGTGTTTTGATCACCGCCAGGAGCTACTCCGATAGTATAATGTCTCCCACTGCTATCCCAGCGGTTCGCAACTCACGCTGTCGCGGCCACTCCAGGTTTTCTGGCTGCGGCGGGTTTCACGATTGCTGCCAGAACCCGTGCTGCCCATTTCGTGCCAACAACGATTCTTCTTCATGGTTGCGCTGGTATTGTCGTTGCCTGCGCTGCTCTTCCGGGAGTGCTTGCTGCCGCTGCTGCTGCTACTGCTACTGCTGCTCCTGTTGCTGCTCCTGCTGCCGACGCTGCTGTTCCTGCTGTTCCTGCTGTTGCTGCCGTCGCTGCTTTTCCAGTCTTTGTTGCTGTTGCTGCTCCAGCTGCTGTTGCTGCATTTGCTGCTGCTGCAGTTGTTGCTGTTGGAGCTTTTGCTGTCGGAGCTGTTGCTGTTGGAGCTGTCCCTCAGCTTCGGCTAGAGATGTCCCAGTGGGGGCTGCAGAGCTCAATAGCTCTGTCCCGGAACCCTCCTGGCCGTTTGCATCTTCCCCTGACTCTACCACTGCATTGTGTTCTTATGATGGCGCTTTCATCGTCCAAGACACCAAGAGTTTCTGCCTCACATCGGGTTGTCAAGGAGAGTGGTGAACGGCTGCGGGTGGTCTAGGTCGATATTGGAATCCACAATAGTCAACCCAGACTTGTTCATCAATGTTAAGTCGATGAACGCCCTTCGGGACTGCTCGCGTTTGGCAAACGGTTGCTACTCCGACAGCTCCGGCTCTGGTACGAAATAGGCGGCACTATAATAGCCCATAACCCACTTGATCGTTGTCAGCATATTTACTGACTGTAGATCTGACTGCTGTAGATCAAGGGCTTGCATGGCCTCGTTAATCTCCTCTTCGGGCTGTGTATACGCCCAGTTGCGTATCGCAGATTCCGCAAACTGCGATGATCGGGCCATGGTGTCAATTGGCTGTGCGCTTCCCTATGAACTTATTTTACTAGCACGAGTAGTATCCGGATTGATGGAAGAGAGTTTGCCTTTTCAACCCGTCAGCTAGCTTTTTCAACGCGGACCCGGGTTATTTTCTAAGAACTACGGCGGTTGCTCTTAACCTCGATAACGCACAAAGGTATCCCGTATGCGGCTCTAAAAAAAAACTATTTCTGTACTTAATTACTATTTGTAATTAATTACGCTCAAGTACTCGCACTTGTAATTTTAAAATAAATATATATGAACAAAAAATAAATGTGTCAAAACGGACAATATCACAAAAAAAAAAACAAAAATAAATATAATTTTCACCTAAAAAAAAATTAAAAAAAAAAAAAACAATTTTGAGGTTCCAGGGGATTTTTGCGCTCGAGTTTTTACTCGGGCGCGCAGTCAACTTTTTGCTCCGAGAGTGCTTGCCGACTTCCTCCCGATTTCCTACGAACTGCACGAGAAAGAAAAAAAAATTTTATTTTCCGTCCAAAAAAAAAAAAAAAAATTCGTGTAGGGAAGACCAGAGAAAAAAAAAATTATCGAGTCGAGAAAAAATAAATTAAAAAAAAATAATTATCGCTAAAAAAAATAATTGTCGCTAAGAAAAAAAAATTTAATTGTTATAAAAAAAAACAATTTTAATTGTTGAAAAGCAATTAACCAACGAACAATAATTTCCGCGATCGAGATCTCTCCTCGTCGGCACTCTAGGTCGAGGGTTTTTGACTATCGCTCGCCTAACGTCTCGACCGCACTCTCGCAACAGCATGGCTGTGTCGCGCAGACGCACACACACGCTTACGACCTGCGGCACGAAGAGCCTTGCTTTGCAGTTTATGCTCAGCTACGCTGCTGAGCTTCTTCGCACCAAGCTTTGCGAATCATGTATGCGCCGCGGGTCCTTCTCCACCCCCAAAACGTTGTGACGCCAATTGTAATGGGATGGCTAGTGAGGGAAAATCCCAAAAAGCCACAGCCCAGCGATGCCCTAGAACACGGTGCCGCGTGTATCAGACTAAAATGACTTGCTCGGGGATCTGCTCCTGGAATCCCGAAAACAACGCGAAAATCGCACGCGAACTTCGCTTTCCAGCTAATTGGATCGCTGAGTGAAAAGCGCGCGTTCAGAGAGTAAAGCGCGCGGTCGCTATGCTCAGATATGAAAACGACCGGCGGAGTCGTTTACCCGCAGAGCCGGCGGTATCCGGGAGAAGGACGGAATGTACAAATAACAACGCGACGATTAACGAGATATTTGAGTATATTAAAACACAAATACTTACAAGCACTACGCAAATGCTGTGAAAACAATAAGTTAGTTCGCGCGCGACGGTGAATGTTCGAACGCGCGAACGATACGGCGCGCGGCGAAACTGCTATAAAATACGCGCGCACTTGTTAGGCGGCCTGACACACACCCGCACGTACACGGAACAGAAAACTTGCACGGGGCTATTTCCGTGCAAGCCTTTACATTAAATGGGAGAGATGAGAGCAGAAAACTGACGTTTAAAAGGAGTAGCCGGTGCACTCGATTCTCTCTCGCTCTCTGTCGCTCGCACAGTAGTTGCGCTCTGTGTCTCTCTGGCACTCGCTGGACAAGATCGGCAGGCGGACTGGCTGCCGGCTCTTTGCTCGCTGTCTCTCTCGTTGCTCGTGGTATACGCGGCGCGGGATCTCTCTCTCTCTCTCTCTCTCTCTCTCTCTCTCTCTCTCTCTCTCTCTCTCTCTCTCTCTCTCACTCTCACACACCCTCTCTCTCTCTCTCTCTCTCTCTCTCTCTCTCTCTCTCTCTCTCTCTCTCTCTCTCTCCCATATGCACACGGGTCGGCGCCTCCACTTTCCCCACACGGTATATATATTAACGGCGCGGACGCGATCCAACTTGAGAGAGAGATGGCACGATGTGACTCGCTCGATAGCACACACGAAGATGGCTGCCGTGACTCGCATAAAGCCGCAGCAACTTCGCCGACCCAATATAGCAATCGTGATTCGGGTGGTGATCGCGCCTCGTCGCTCGCCAGTTATATTAGCGAATGTGTATCGGACTTGCACTTCGCGCTGCATCGAGCACATCATTTCTCCACGGATAAGTGTGAGTCTCGAGATCGATGAAATTAATCCCGATCTGGCCTCCCGAGACAGGAGAAAATTAAAAAGCGCCACCTATAGGTATCTTGCGCTCGTAAGGATAGGTCGCGTTTGAGCTGGGGGTATAACGGAGATCACAGATTCGGCGCTAGTCGGCGCATAGTAGAGCCCTGTGATACCGGCATTCCGGGAAATCACGGATATATTGGCCTGGGTGAGTGTGCGACCGGTCGCCCCGTGGTTAGGGCGCTCGACTCTAGTCCGGACAAATGGGCTTCAAATTCCGATGCCTATTATTTTCTGTTTCTCTGAAATCTGTAATCCGGCTACAGTGACACCACATCAATTTTGAAAATTCAAAATTTTCAAACTTTCAATTAATTGTAACTTTATAACGATTGCGTATTTTGCTCTAAAACCTTATATTTGTATTTTGGGGCTAATTTGAAATGAGTAAAAAAATTTGGGCTGAACAGTTGACATGAAGTTACACACACGCACACGCACACGCACATGAACACGCACACACACACACACATACACATATGTACACATATATCTATATTATAACGAAGTTTTAGGATAAAATACAGAGGGAATAAGAATCTTGGTTCTCCGTATTCTATCGAACTCGTTTGGCTCTCGTTCCCACAAATTCGTGCATCTCAAGCGTTGTTGACATCACCCGAACGATCTATTCGCAAGCTGCGCAAGAACTGCGCGACTTTGGCGGTTGCAAAATTGCGCTCGATTCATTTTTCAATCAGATTCTCTCGGGCCGTCGAACCGCGCGGATGCGAACGAAGATCGTCCGGAGAAAACGGTCACCATGCGATACATCGGTACAGCGCAACGCCTGTCCACGTACCGTCCACGGAGAGCAGCGCACGTGAACAATCCGAGCTACTCCTGGGGGTCTGAAGCGTTTGTAGGTGCAGTCTGGATGTTAGGACTCGGCCTGAACACTCCGAAATCGACCGGAGGATAAAGCCTGACGCAGGAGCAGATTCGTGAGCGAGCGACGAGGGGAGTACACTCCCCTCCCGGTAAGCCTCTCTGTACTTTCCGCGCAGAAATCTATTTATGTATTTTCGACTCGCAGCGGCGGTGGTGCGTTCACCGGGCCAGCGAAAACAATCACGTTGATCCGCCCGCGCTGAGCGGCGGATTCCGTATTCTTGTCTGCGCGCAACGCGACGCATAATTTTGTGTGAAGATTTATGAATAGACCGTTATTGTGCTGTGAAATAATTGAGGCCATGCTTCATTTATCGACCTTAACCTAACCTCCTCCCGGATACCATCGCCTTCCGCGGGAAAACAACTCCGCCGGTCGTTTTCATATCTGAATCTAGAGGCCGCGCGCTTTACTCGTCGAGCGCGCACTTTTCACTCAGAGATCCAATTAATTGGAAAGCGAAGTTCGCGTGCCATATTCGCGTTGTTTTCGGGGTTCCAGGCACAGATCCCCGGGAAAGTCATTTTAGTCTGACACCCGCGGCACCGTGTTCTAGGGCACCACTGGCCTGTGGCTTTTCGGGATTTTCCCCCATTAGTCATCCCGTTGTCTACGATAAAACATCCCTCTCAGTATTGGCTAATACCACGACGCCTGCGGAGCCCGCTTTAAGTTCCGTCACCCACCCACCCACCCACCCACGCACGAACGAACGAACGAAGCACGCACGCACGCACGCACACACGTACACACATATATACCATGTCAACTGTTCAGCTCAAAATTTTTTTGCTCATTTCAAATTAGCCACAAAACACAAATATAAAGTTTTAGAGCAAAATACGCAATCGTTCTAAAGTTACAATTAATTGTAAGTTTGAAAATTTTGAATTTTTACATAAATCTTCAATTTTTATGATTTTTTTAAGTCAAAAACTTGAAACTTTTTGTACACACGGAGAGAAAAGTTAAGTATCGTTAAGTGGAGACAGGCCAAAATGGCCTGAGTGACTCGGATAGTAGGCATAAAGCTAGTATTACTGGAGTCTTTGGTAGTTTCTGCTTGAGAGTCAACAGTAAAGATTTTTTTCCACGTTCACCGATTCTTAATAAATGAATTGTTTAGCCAAATTATAATAGAAAAACGTATTACAATGAACTTATGTAAATCGTATATAAACTATGTAAAGTTTATTTATTTGCGTGCAAATGATGTTTGCATCTCCTAACCTCAAAAGAACATGCGACTGTGATGTTTACGTTTACGGAGGACTCAGGCAAAAACGGCCTAAGAGTCCGACATTGGCGATTGGCTACATGCACTAACCTTGTCGGATGAAAATAAGGTTATATTTATTCCAGTTTTCTCTCTGTGTATGTTTTTTTCGCCTAAAAACTATAAGACTGTATTCTAAGTCACATTTAAGGAGGCATGTGTCTCGGGGTTTTGCTTAAAAAAAATTTCTTTTTTACTCTACAGCCCAATCAATATTAGACACAAAAATAGAGATTACAAAATTTTAAAAGTACCTCAATTTTCAAACTGCTGTAACTTTCTCAATTTTTAACCTTTTGAAATGTTTTTTTGCAGAAGGTGAGGAATTTCATCTAGTTTTCATAAAAATTTCTACTTTGATGATTACAAGTCATCTTACAGAGTTATTAATGAAAAACTAAAAAATGTCGATTTCAAAAAATGTAAATATCTCAAAAACTATATTCTTTTTTCTCTGAAAATTTGATATGGTTTTATTCATTAAAAAACTAACTTTCCCAGTAGGTGAGAATATTCTATTTTTTTATTTTTTATTTTTTATGAATTTTCAAAGTTTTTATCGATTTTTGAGCTCTCAACTCGTACCATTTTTCAAAAATGATGTCATTTCTCTATCTGTTTACTATCCCATTTGCTAATATATTAATAGAATAAAGAAGAAACTTTAAAATAAGTCACCAGGAAGGTTTCTTGATCAATTAATTATACGTGAATTTATAGCGAGTGGAAGTTTAAAAAATCATTGAAAGCTTAAACAAAAATGTATGTTCATCTTGATTTACTATTCTCACACTGAATCGACAGTGGTGCTCCATTTGCTCTTTTCGCGGCGCAGGATTTCCCCCTCGACTGTCGGCATAACCGTTCCCCCGTTTTTGGGAGAAAAATTACTCCGCGGTACTCATCTTTTATAGATTATATTTAAAATCATTGCCTGTATAGAAATTACTGCCTATGACTATACAATAAACGCACTATACATTTAAACTTTGCAATACAACATGGACGCAAATAAATAGCAATGCGTTTTATAGGTTATAATTTTACATGTTTTATTTTTGATTGAAAAGACAATTTATTTACACGGAGAAAAAAATAACATTGTTTCTACTGCGCTCTCCCGTAACTCTAACTTGAGCTAGTTCAGCGAATAAGCGAGATTCAGTTGAATCAACATTATAGCTTCTCATGTTAAACGTTTGTTTACGTCTCGAGGTTGCGGTGCGCCCTGTCGCAGTACATTATCTGCTGTCCGGTCAAGAGAGCGCTATTGTGCCTTGCCGTTGGGATAGCGAGTGTGCTATTCGGAGCAATTTCTCTCCCTAAAATGGAGGAGAAATTATGCCGTCGCAAAGCACGACGGGAACGCCGACACGCATGATACTTTGTACACCTATCCGTAGAAATCTTCAACCGCTCCCTTTCCAGTATATGTCATACTCTCGAAAAATCCTTTCGAGAACAACAGGAATATTTATTTATATGAATGAATATTTATTTTGTTTGAATTTGAATTGTTTGAATTGAAACTTCTGTTTCAATGTAAGCTTTTCCATTCGTGCTTCGCAGTTCTAGCAGTAAATAATTTTCTGTTCACTTTTCCAGCAGTGCAACTTTTGTATTGCTTTGATTTCTTTAGCACGTTCATCCCTTTCCACTTTCTTAGTTTGATGAAAAACTTCCAAATCATCCTTTTGTAGAAAAAGAATGTTAATCGACGAAGAATAGCTTGAAACATGAGTCACAAAATCGTCTGCATTTCTAATAAAACCAACATCTTTTTTAGACAGATTATGGGTTGTGGCATAATGTTTAACTAAACTCCCAATACCATCGCATGGACCTTTTCCATGACCTGTTGCAGAAAAGGCCCATTTTTTCTATTTTCTATTGAATTTTGAAGTTCATAGAATTGGTATCTATTTTTTAAATGACTCGCAGCTCCATCTGAAATAATTGTAATATCTCCTATCTCTTGCAAAATGTATTTTTCCCTCAAATCTTTTATAACGAAATTCCTAGCCATTAAGGCATGAGAAGAATCATGTTTCAAATCATTATTAACTGTTACATAACTGATTGTTGTGTCACTTCCATAATAACAAACTGACGTAAATATTGATATTCGATTTTTACTCCAATGATAGCTTTGAATTTCATTTTGTAGTATGATTGTCTAATTTTCTGCAAAGTCTACATGTATAACTAATTGAGATTCACTATTTTTTGCTTAAGTTTTTATTTCTTTTACTGCAAAGCGCTAAATTTTTTTAACATTTTATGAGTGCTTACAGTGAGCGCGAGCTTTTTTAATTCTATTAAAAAATTTTCTATTGTGTCAGTTTTATTTAGCAAATCTGATTTTTCCCAAATATTATAAGTTATTTCTTCACAAAGATCTTCTGTTAAGGAGATTACTTCAAAATTATTACCATCTTCATTTGGGCATTTTTGACATTCTTTTAATACGCACTTCATATCATCTTTGGAACAAAATAACGAAGAAAATATTTTTGATTAGACATCTGAAATGCTAGATTTGTTTTTATTATAATTCTGTACAGCTATTAACATTAGATTTAAATTATTACAATAGACGCAAAGACACGTATCGCTGGGTGGATGTGGTACAACCCATTTTCGCATTAAGGGGACAAGCCATGGTTAGGGGGTCGAAAAATCGATTTTTTTTTTTTATGTACTATTTTGATAGCAAATTTTCCGCTGAATACTATGCTTCCAACCGCATTTCCAAATTCGATTTCGTTTAGAAAATACAGCTAAAACCGTGAAGTCACTTTTTTGCATATTTAGTGATTTTTCTTAAATTATCCATTTTAGATATACTATTGTTAATCTTATATTATTTTATGCTTCACAGCATACAATACTGAATTTAGAACGTAAATGTACATTGACATAGTAGGCAAACTTAACTCGAGGTATAAACCTCGTGTATTTTACTTTTACTCTACTTATACAAAAGTATAATACGTACAATACATATAGATGGTTTAAAATCTCATCTATTTACGTTCTGTCAGCGCCATAGTCGTTGGGATTTAAACTAAAAGTGTTTTGAATATAATTGAATCTGCATTTTTCAATGCAATTTATTCAGTATTGACAAAAAATTTTTTGTAAATAAAGTGCTGTGTAGAACTCTTTTAACTGAGAGTGTAGAAGACAGCGATTTTAGGTTAACTGCACTGTGCAAAGTGTTGTTAATATTTTTAATTTAGTGAGTTCAGTGAGTGACTTTTATTTGTGTTTTTTAATAACTAACATTATAGAGGATTAGATATTAGCCACTATGGATTCTGACAAGAGAAATAGAACATCAGGAGCTCCAGGAAAGAAGAGAAAATTTGGAAGAAAAAAAAAAAACATAAAGGATTTAACAAAAATTCAGAGAATGTTCAACAAAAAATCACGAACAAAAGGAAAAGAAGTACAACTTCAGGGAAAATAAAAGATATATCTGTAGAAGCGTCACAAACAACAGAAACAGAATAATAGATATAAACATTCTGTTCTTACAGCTGGAGAAATTTCTTGTATGTGCAACATGTAAAGGACAAGTTAAAATTATAGAAGAAGATATTCGAGGACTTGGCTCCAAATTTAACATTATGTGCAAAAATTGTTCAGAGAGAAGAATTATAAGCACGAGCAAGCAAGTTGGAGCTCAAAGCAATGCTTATGAAACCAACAGACGCAGTCTTCAAGGAATTTCAAGTTTGATTGGCTTGCGTTCTCAACAAGTTCTTGACATATTTATCAAGAACAGTTTTTGTAAAGCATGTTTAAAGTGGGAAAATAGAAAAGGCACAGAAGAATATGAAGACTGGTTCAGTGATCATCAAGATAAATGTGCAGCAAACCATGAAGGAAGTGCTGGAAAGATGGAAGTCGATGGAGTTGTGGAAATGTTTAGAAGATCTCAAGAAAAGTATAATGTAAAATACCATCATTACATTGGAGATGGAGATTCGAAAGTGTACAGTGCTTTGTGCCAGGCCAAACCGTATGGAGATGAAGTTAAAGTTGAGAAGAAGGAGTGTGTGGGACACGTCCAGAAACGAATGGGAACCAGACTCAGGAATTTAAAGAAAAATTTTGGAAAAAAGTTATTAGACGATGGAAAAACCATTGAAGGCCAAGGACGATTAACAGCAAAAGTAATTGATCAGCTCACCACATATTATGGTAATGCCATCAGAAACAATACGGACTCTGTAGAAAAAATGCTGAATGCTATATGGGCTACGTACTACCACAAGATTTCCACAGACCAGAATCCTCAACATCATTTATGCCCACCAGGACAGAGCAGTTAGTGCAAGTGGCAAAAAGCGAAGGCTCAAAAAAAACTAAAAGATTTTCATCATAAAGACAGTATTCCTGCAGTGATTATGGAGCAGATGAAACCAATTTACAAAGATCTCTCTGAACAGGAGCTGCTTCACAGATGTTTAGGCGGTTACACCCAAAATAGTAATGAGAGTTTTAATAATTCAGTTTGGAAGATTGTAACCAAGACCTCCTTCAGTGGTGTACATGTGCTCACAGCAGGTGCTTGTATTGCTGTCACTTGCTTCAACGATGGAAGAATTGGTTTTCTGAATATTACGGAAGCCTTTGATGTGAAACCTGGAGTAGCTGCAATTGAGTGGGCACAGAAAAGCAATGACATCAGATTATTTCATGCTGAGAGGAATGCCGAAGAAAACACTTTAGAAAATAGGAGAAAACGAAGGAGACTGCAATTGAATTTACCTGAAGAGTCATATGCACCAGGTTCTTACTAGAGTAGGTAAAAAGTTATTTTTATGCGATAATAGGTAATATAATATTTATTAATTTTTTTCTTTTTACAGGTATGTTATTGGCTCTCATAAAAGGATTAATTTATTTTGAGGTTATTTTTACTGTCAATAACATTTATGACTAACAATGTTTTCAGTCTAGTACGAAAAAAAAAAATAAGTACAACATTTATGTATTAATCTAAAAAATTTAAAAATATTGAATTAATGAAATTCTTTTTTATAGGTTTATTCAACAGTTAAAATGATTTAGCCAGGACTACTTTCATCTAATTGGCATCTGTTTCATTTTTCCACTAAAGTATATCATACAGAATGAAAAAAAAATTTTTGGTAAGTAGTTTTGAAACTTATATAAAGTTATAGAAAACCAAAACTTTGAATTGAATTTCTGAATAACTTGTTTTTTGTATTTACAGGGACTTTGCCGCAGGATTTCTTTTAAATAAAGCAAGCTAGAGGTTTGCAAATTTAGGAGTATCTTTAAAATTGTGTTGGTTATAGAAAATGTGAGGTACTTTTTTGAAAAAGGCTTTAGAAAAAAAATTATAAAATAAAATTACAAAAAATATTGAAATTTTAATAAAAAAAACATAAAAAAATTAGATTTTTCATTAAAAAACAATTTTAAAAATTTTTTTAAAAAAAGTAGCTCACATTTTCTATAACTGGTATAACTACAAAGGTACTCCTAAGTAACCAGACCCCTGCCTTGCTTTGTTCAAAAAATTTCCTGCGGCAATGGGTTTCTTAATCTAATGGACTGCAAGACCAAAATCTTAAACACTTGGATGATGTAGTCTTAAATTATAGGTAATTGCATAACTTAATAATAAAAAAAAGTTTGAACTCTTAAAATTATATATTGGCTTTGTTATTAAAGAATTAATACAATAGCTTTTTTTTCAGGTTCAACCATGGCTTGTCCCCTTAAATCATCGAATTTCGATTTGCCGATTTTCACTGCCATTTCTGGATTCTCCTTTATGAATAATATGTACATTTCTTTCATGCTTCGAGTGAGAAAACGCTTAATTCGTTTAGTTTTCATGCATTCTCTTTAACGGACCTTGTGTCACTTTTATTTGCACTCTGACGAGATCAATTAAAATCATTGTTTAAATAATAATCTTTGACTTTGAAGAAACAGGAAGAAACCTTCCTGATGACTTATTTTAAAGTTCCTTCCTTATTCTATTAATATATTAGTAAATGGGATAGTTAAGATGGCATAATTTTTGAAAAACGGTACCAGTTGAGAGCTTAGAAATCGAAAAAATCGATAAAAACTTTAAAAATCCATTTAAAAAAAAAAAAAAAAAAAAAAAAAGAAAAAAAAATATTCTCACCTACTGGAAAAGTTAGTTTTTTAATGTATAAAACCATATTAAATTTTCAGAGAAAAAAAAATTATAGTTTCTAAGATATTTACTTTTTTTTAATTTGTCATTTTTCAGTTTTTCATTATAACTCTGTAAGATGTACCGTAATCATCAAAGTAGAGCCTTTTCTGAAAATTAGATGAAATTTCTCACATTTTGCAAAAAAACATTTCAAAAGGTTGTAACGTTGCACTTCGATGTCCAATTGCAACCGTCACAACTTATTTGTTGAGCAGGATCTGGAGACTGACGCTCCGACTGCCTCGAAGTCGGTAGGAGGCCGACTCCTGTGCTGAGAGAAATGTAGGGAAGACGCACGGAAAGAATCACTCACGAATGGCCATTGACTCTACCTTTATTCGTTCGTAAAGTACATCACATAACTCGACAATAAAGTGGCAACTCGTAATCAACCCGATGCCGCGCGCAACGCTGTGCGGCCTCGCTGTGGGAGTCTGTAGACTCCGCTCGCTATAACTGAGGATGACCGTTGTGCGCTGCCAATTTCTCGGCGCGTAGCGGCGATACAAATCCTCGCTCTCGTTATATACGTGTGCGGGCCACTGTACGGCCGAATGGTACATCAACTCACCTGTTTCGGAGAGAGCTGCTCTGGCGGGCTGCCGTCGACCTTGCCTCTGCTTGGCTTGGCGCTCCAAATGCCGCAGTTGCTGTGGCTGGCCGGAGGTGGACGAAGGCCTCGCCGGTCGGGTTGTTCGTGACCGGTGACTTGGTAGAAGGCGGTGGCGAAGGCGACCAGGCTAATGGTGATGCGCAGAGTGGCCAGCAGAGCTGGCTTGATTGCGATATGGCGTCCGCAGCTCGATGTCTCTTGCTCGCTCTCTCTCTCTCTCGCTCGCTTGATGGATGATTTGCAGGCGACTGATTCTTGCCGAACAGTGCCGGCGAGCGTAGTGATGAGACTAATTGTCTCACGGCCTAATCAGCCGCGGCTCTCGCGCTTTTCGGTGTCGCTCTCCCTCTCCGACAATTCTTTCTTGTGCGTGTGCCCACGCCTCCTTATGTGAGTGTGCGTGTCTCGCACCTCGAAGACCGCGCTCTCCGAGCTCCTTCTAGCTGTGTTGCCGAATCCACGAAATAAACAAAGCCGTGTTAATGTATCAGCAACGCTGTACATAAACGGGCTTTGGTCAACGCAGGTACCGCGAAATGCGACACGACGAGGGCATAGCCACTAGGCGTGCTCCTCGTCACAGCCCCTCTCAAGCTGTGAATCTCTCCCAGATCAACGGCTTCAGTATCCACGTACCCGCGAGTGGCCACCGCCTCGTGTACTCTCTATTTCATTATGCTCAGCGCCCACCAGCGAAGCTCTAGAACGCTTCGCCCGTGCGCGCGCAAGTCAGATGCCGGCGAATAATTACGCCACGTCATTACAAGTTGTGACTTTCCGAACATACAATCTCACATGCTTATCCCATACCTTTTCGCCGTCTGACAAGCCAGGGGAAAGAATCAGGAAGAAAATACGCGCAATTTTCCCCTTTCTCTCCTCTCTTATCACTGCTGAGAGACTATCGTCGTACATAACAAGCATAGACTACCCAACACAAACATTCACTCATCCACTCTCATCTTTGCAGGTCTATATTTTGCTGATTTGCCAAATGCCAGCGCTCGCTGCCTCAACAGGTGCGCTGCCACTTCGCGATTAGCAAACTCTCAAAACATTTTTCATTCATTCACTTCTACTCTTTATCCTGATCGGCGCTCAGCTGACTTCTCAGTGGCTCACGGTCAAGCTCGCTAATTAAGATCTCTCGATCTTCTCTCTATGCTCAACGCTCTACGCTTGACGCGATGCACTCAGCCTAGCTTCAGCTCGTGCTTCTCAACGCCTGAAGTCTCATTCTCTCCTGCGTTAGCTAACCATGTGCAAGAGGAGCAGCTTCTATGTTCGCATCTCACCCTGTTGTCATCACTGCACCACGACACACCGTTCGCGAAGGCGCGAGCATTTCGAAACCGCTCCCACCTTCGCGATGCAAATCCTGGCTCGATCTATCGCACGCGCGCTGGCCATCTCGGCCAAATCTAGGGCTATTCGCCTGTTACGGGAGAGACCATGCTGAACTGGCCTGCCGTCACTCGCCGCTCCACTGTCTTGACGCTGTCGACTGCTGCTGGCGCTCGGGCGTCCCCCAAGGCGATGGTGACTGCGCGGGTTGGCTGTCCTGCAGAGGCAGCTACTGGTCGATACGTCGCCGGCAGCTCATGGTAGAAGCAGCCGAGAAGCATCTCTACCCTGGACTCGGCGTGGTCTTCTGTCGCCACTGCTCCTGCCTCGATGGTGTGCGCGAGGCGATACTTGCGCCAAGACCTTTTGCGGCTAGATGGCCTGCGCCACGGGTGCCGCGACGAGACTGCCGGCCCTTAATGCTAGTTGCCGCGCGACATCTCGCGCGACATCAATGCCGGCTCTCTTCTCTCTCTCGCTCTCTCTGGACGGGTAAGTGTCAACATCGTTAAATTTTGCTCCTGATTCATTCGAGCTTTTCTGAAAAACTATTTCACTCCTCGGAGTGCTTTGTTAACAGGAAAGTAGCTCCACCGGCTCTCAAGCTCTTCGCCTAAGGGCCCATATTTTACATGGTGTTCTATGAGCCAGGAATTACTTTTCTATTGAAGACGCTTACCCTAACCTCCAAGGCCGACAAAAATCATAGCTACCATCAACGAGCACATATTGGCTTTAATCGGCGGGGAGTGACAACACCTCAACACCACTCATCAACATGAAATCCTCATCACTACTCCATTCCACTGTACCACATGGCAAGTCAATGCACGGTTTTATTGCAGCAGCTTTCCAAGCATCTCGGCGAATTTTTGAATTCAGCGAGTAACCAGCAGCAGACGGAAAGCTGTCAACATCAACAGAAGTGACCGTGTATTTTTGTTTTGTTGTGGAGCATGGAGAACAGGTGTGCCGTATGTGATGTATTATCACATCGATGAGGCAGCTGGGATTGTGCCCGAAATGTCGACGGCCGTGCCATTCCAAGTACTCCGGCAAGAAAAAAGATGCCCCGTGTGATTTATGCCGCACCGAGGAGCAGCCATCAGCAATAGCAAAACTGTCAAATTTTATCAATCCGAAGAGCGCGCAGGTGAGCACGCGTGCGTGGCTCTCGCAACGACGCACGCTTAATACCTCAACTATCGACCCCCACCACCGCGCGCCACTTGGCTCGTCGACACCTGCTACCAGCAAGCTTTCCTCGCGTAACAGCAGCGCGCGTACGTCTGGCTTGCTGCTTGCTACCCGCGCTGAGTCCGCGGGACGAGCAGCCGGAGTGCAGGAGCCAGGAGAGCCAGAGGGAGATGTCGTGCCGGACAATTGCCTGCAGGCGCCAGCAACACAGCTGAGTGACAGTGCTGGGCTGATCACTGTCGCGCTGGTGCCTTCATTATCATCATTATCAGTCCAAGACATAGAAGAAGGAAAAATTATGAACACAAAAGCGGCGCAAACTCCGGCCACCATGCAGGTACCTCCCCTGCCGTTGGGGGAAGTAAATCTAATTGAAGCGACACATGTTATGATGCCGGTAAGCCCGCTGAAATTCTTTTTAAATAGATTTGATTTACTTGCAACTGAACGAGCTTAGGCATCGTGGGAGCCAGGGCCCCACGGTGCCTTGACGATTGTTGACGCAGGTACAAATGTACATAATAATGACAAGATGGAGCTGTGTATGCGGGTTTCTGCTTTGGGGGGGCATATAGATAAACAAAACTTATTAATAAATGAAATAAGTACAAGTAGTAGCCTGCTTCTCGACGACAATGAAATACTTAAAAATAAATTGGACAAAGCTAATGCTTTGTTGAAGCTGCGTCATAGCAGCTTCGACCGCCTCCAGCGTGCTCATACGGTGCCTGGTATAATTGAGACCAAAATCTGTGATATAGTGAGTCTTACAACTCCGCCCATTCTGTCGACAGCAATGCGTTTGGGCAAACTCCATCCTCCCGGTCGGGACTGGAAATCGCTGTAGCAGGCACGGGGGCTTACGGTTCTGAGTCCTGTGAGGTTATTATAAATGGTATTTTAATGAAACATTATAATGAGTCAGCAAACGAAATTAAATGCATTGCTTTTGCGGTACTCAGAGCTATATCTCCTTCCTTTGTTAAGGATAACATTCTTGAGGCCCGCGTCTTGCGGGCTCGAGACCGAACTGGGATGAGTGGTGGCGAGACAGAGGGAGGCTTGGACTTCAGATCTGGTGCACCGCCATCTTGTGTGGTTAGGCTTGGTAGCTCTGATCTGGTCAGGGATCTCATGCTGGCTAGGCATTCGCTCACCAGTAGCTATTAAACAACTAATGATATCGATTCGGAATTGCTTGGTCCGGCGTCAGCCGCCTGCATGCCAAATCATACAATTTTCTTTAATAAAAAATTAACTCATGAGAAGTTTCAGGCTTTCAAAAGCCTGAGGTCCATCACCGAGAAAATGGGCTTTAAGTATATTTGGCATTCCGGCGGTAGATTCCTGGCTAGGTACAAGGGAGGTTAGCGTGCGCACATGTTCGTCACAGCCGCTGTTTTGTAGGCCATTCACACGGCATGCCAGGCTGCTCTCGACCAACCTGAAACGAAAGCATGAAATGGTGCAACTATTGGTAGTAAGAAGGCAAACAGAAAGCAGGGAGCAGCACAGGCTACTGGGTTGACGCAGGTTCTGTGACTAGGACGGTTACCTGCTAAAGGGACGAGGGGTGACGAAGGGCAGTTTTATTAAGGCGGGGTTCTTAATCATAAGTTCCGTAAGCCCACATCTAAACAACCTCCGCATGTATCTGACTGAGGATCCCTCCTACCACTTCTTTGGAATCGCAGAGGCTTGACTGGGACCGGTTGTTGGCGACAGTCTCATTCAAATTGCTGGCTACTCTGTGGTCAGGCAAGATCGCAATACAAGTGGTGGCGGAGTTGCCCTGTATGTATGCAATGACTACAAAATGCTGGCTTGCTCTAACTTAGACATAGACCTTCCCACATAGCTATGCAAAAAGACACCGACTTTTTTAGCGTTTTGCATGATCTTGCCTCCGAGTATAGCCACAAATGTATCATAGGGGATTTGAATGCTGATCTGTCGTCGATGGCTGACGCTGATGCGTATACTGTTAGGAATCTTGCCAAGGAGTTGGCTTTACAAATCGTTCAACATGGTCCAACCTATCACAAAATGCCACACATGCCAACATCTCACACATGGATCGACTTGATCCTCACGGACGAAAATAACTAAGTGCTAGCGTATGAGAATGAATGCTTGCCCAGCTTTGGTAAACACGTTATTATCGACGTTACTATTAATAATTTCGTTCCAGCACCTGTAAGGGAATATTTTTCTGGCAGGAATTTTAAAAATATTTGTTTTGATACGTTAAATGAGCTGCTGGTTAGCTGTGATTGGACAAGCATGAATTCTATCGAATCTAATCTGCAGGGAGCCTTAGAAAATTTGAACATTAACTTAAATCTTTTCATTGATAAATTAGCTCCTTCAAAAATTATAATTTCGAAGAAAAAGTATGCTCCTTGGTTTGGTCCTGAACTGAGGCAACTGGTTAATATACGTGATGCCACCCATAAACGCTACAAACGCACTGGGCATACGGCGTTGCTTGGCGAGTTTTTTCGACTTAGTAATGAGGTCGAAGTGCGTATCTCTCAAGAGCGAAACTCATTCCTCCACAGACAACTATCAGATGCTCTTGATGCTAACAAGGATATTTGGAAGGAAATGTGCAATCTCGGCCTCTTACCAAAGCAAAAGGAAGAAAATCTTCATGATTTTACGCCGGCACAATTGAACACGCACTTTGCCAGCATTTCTTTGTCCCCCTCAGAAAACATCGAGGATGCAATGGAATTTATTCTATCTGCTGGTGAGGAGGGTTTTTTATTCCAACCTGTCAACCTAATCGATGTTGTTTTAGTAATCTCGCATTTTTCCTCACAAGCGAGGGGGGCAGACGGAGTGCCCCAGGGTGTGATTGTGAAGGCGTTGCCAGTTATTGGTAATTTTCTTATGAAGATTTTCAATATCTCTTCACTCATGGTATCTTCCCGAGTGCCTGAAAGAGGGCACAGATAATCGCGCTTAAAAAGAATATTGCTCCGTCGACAGTCTCGGACTTATAAGAATAGCTTACTTGATCTCCTCCAGACTGAATTCCGCAAACACAAAAGAACCCAGAGAGCATTACTCAAATTGACTGATGATGTACGTATGGCCATAGGCAAAAAGAAAGTGACGATACTGTTACTTTTCGATTTTATTAAGGCATTTGACACAATATCTTCATCAAAGCTTTTAAAAAAGCTTCACCAGCTGGGATTCTTCAGGTCGGCTCTCCTGTGGGTCAAATCATATTTGCAAGGTCATACCCAGACGGTTTGTACGAACAACAATGGAAGCTCAGTATGGCTAGAAACAAATATGGGAGTTACACAGTGTTCCGTCCTGAGTCCCTTGCTATTTTGCCTATATATTAATGACTTGCATAACATACTGGGTGGACGTACGATTAAACATATTTTTTACGCGGATGACCTTCAGATTTATCTTCATACCGTCAAAGATAAAATCTTGGAGGGCATTTCTCGGCTATCTGATGCCGCACAAATGGTATTAGTCTGGGCGGAGGGCTCTCGTCTGCGTCTCAATGCAGGTAAGACCAAAGTAATTCTTTTTGGCTCTAAATCGATAGTTAACTCCATCAACTCGATGGGCTTGCCGGATATTGGAATGGGCACTGGAGTACTTATCCCATTCAGTAGCGAAGTTGTGAGTCTCAGTGTGACACTTGATAGCAAATTAACATGGAAACCGAACATCAAAAAGTGACAAAGGAAGATAAATTGAATTATTTTTTGTTAGCCCTGCCTGAAAGTATGTCGCATATAGTTGATATAGTAGATGCTTTACTGCAAAATGAAAAAACAGTGGAATATGTAAAGTCGAAACTAGCATTAGAGTTTCAGAAAAGACAAAGTGCTAGTGAAAATCCAAGGTCGAACGCTGTTGTGTTCGAAAAAAAGAAAGAAGAAAATAAAAGGACATGTTATGTATGTGGTTGTGTAGGACATATACAGTACGATTGTCCAACGAACAAGAGTTCGTGGAATCGAGGGACGCCACACCGAGGAAGCGGCAGAGGCCAGTCGCAGCAGCGAAGAGGTGCTAGCGGACGAGGAGCCAGTCAACAGCGAGGATCAAGTTCTAACCGACACGGGAGTGGGGGTTACGAACAACGTAGACGAGGCGCGAGAACCAGCGACAACAGCCAAGCCGAGCGACGCGCTGAGAGAGCGCAGCGTTTAGCACATCAGTAGAGGTTATGTCTGCGAACACTGAGAATGGTAGTGTAAACGAAAAGAAAATAGAGTCGATTTTAGACAGTGGTTGTACAAACCATGTCATAAATGGTGAAAATTATTTTAGTAATGCGATTGTATTAAAAGAACCAATTAATGTTAAAGTAGGCGATGGTAGAATTTTAAAAGCAATCAAGGTAGGATACGTAAATAGTAAATTTAAAACTTTTAATAATAATATGACAAATATTGAAATGAAGGATGTTTTCTATGTTTATGATATCGATAGAAATTTAATTAGTTTTGCTAAAGTAACTGATAATTATAAAGTTGTATCAATTGGAGATAGTTCTAAAATTTATAATGAAAATAATAAATTAATTGCAGTAGCTTGGAAAAACAAAAGAATTTATAAAATGACTAGTTTTATTGAAAGAGTTAAAGAATCTAATTTGACAGTTAAAAATGATAAAATGACTTTAAAAGAGAAGTAGCATAAAACGTTAGGACACGTTAACTTTAATTACTTAAATACTATGTGTAAAAATCATATATTGGAAAGTTTGCCAGATGAAGTAGAGTCAGACTATTTTAAATGTGCTACGTGTATTGAAAACAAAATGAATATCATTCCCCTCGATAATAATAGAAAAAGACCAAAAGACATTTTAGAGATAGTACATACAGATTTAAATGGGCCATTTTTAGAAGGTTATAAAGGCGAAAAATATTTTCTTACTTTCATTGATGAATATAGCAAAGTGGCTAAAGTTTATCAAATTAAGACAAAAGATGAGGTATATGACACATTTATTGAATATATTAATTTAGTTGAGAATAAGACTGGAAAGAAAATTAAGAAACCGAGATGTGATAATGTGATATATATTGCATATAGTGGATGTATATATGTTAATTATTGTAGTCCAGATAGCCCAGAAAATTTTAGAAAGGCTATTAATTGTAATGAGTCTAGTTTTTGGGTAGATGCAATGAATGAAGAAATGAACAGTTTAAAGAAAAATAAAACGTGGGTATTAGTTGAGAAACTAAAGAATGAAAAAGTTTTAGTTTTAAAATGGATTTATACTAAGAAAATGTGTATAAAGCTAGAATAGTGGTAAGAGGTTACCAACAAATGATGTTATGGATGATATTTATTCTCCTGTAGCTAAGACACAAACTTTGAAGATATTGTTATCATATAGTTGTCAAAATGGATTGTTAATTTAGCAAATAGACGTAGAGACAGCGTTTTTAAATGGAAAAGTAACGTGAAAAATATTTGTTTAAGCAGCCTGAAGGGTATGAAGACAGTACAGAAAGAGTGTGCATGTTAAAAAAAGCGTTATCCGGTTAGCGTGAAAGCCCCAGGGCTTCGTACGAGTGTCTGAATAGTTATTTAAGAGAATAGGATTAGGTACATATTTAGGTATTAATATTGAATATCATGAAAAGAAAAACGAAATGTAATTAGATCAGGAAAAATATATAGAATCATTAGCTAAAAGGTATAGGCTTGATCAAGCAAAGTTGTATGAGACTCCAATGGAGCAGAATTTAAAGATAGAACCTGCTGAAGAGGTAGATGAGAAAATAAAATATAGAAATTTGATAGGTATACTTTTGTATATTAGTTCAGGAACAAGATTAGATGTAAGTTATAGCGTTAATTATTTAAGCAGATGTCAGAATTGTTACAACGAGACGCATTATAAATATGCTGTGAGAATTTTAAAATATTTGTATTTAACTAAAGATATAAAATATTATACTACTACATTATATTATAGTAATTATATTTTAATTCATTTTTTCAAGTAATTTTGCCTCAGGAGCCATTAAGTATAAGACCACCTTAATTTAGTATATTCGCGCAAATTACCATTATATAAATCTTACTTTGATACACAAATCATTAAATAATTAAATTAATAATCAATACCACTTGCGTTTGACTTTTATTTTAACACGAAAACGGCTTACGCATCTGCTCCGCGCCAATCACAGCGCAGCAGCATCTGCTTCGCGCCAATCAGCGGCACCCTCGTTGCGGAGTAGGTGCGCCAGCCGGTATAAATAGAGGCGCGGCGGCTGCAATCACTCAGACGACTCCCGACGCTCCTCCGAGCAAGCAGGGGTAATCCGGGCTAGGGCTACAAGTCAATAAACTCCAATTAAGATTAACTTGGCTAGCCTAAATTATTTACCTTTTCCCTCTTCCTACTCCCGCGGGTATGGCTGTACAAGCCATCACCCTCCATCTCTCTCCTAACATATACTCCCCAGTGCATGAATTGCATACAGCGTCTAATAGCCGGCCGTTTACTCTCCCTATCTTCGATGCGACGACAGAGAGAGAGAGTAGGCTGTGTAGCGACCCGTGGACTGCCAGGCGAACCCACAACCGGCACCTGGAGCCTGACAGACCAGACACACAGGAAGGTCTCAAAAGAGAGTAGTCGGTCGGGAAGGCTCGCCCGTAGAGGGCTAGTCGAACCGGAGGGCTGACTACCTCCTGCTCACGCACATCCTACCAAGATACAGGAGCCTGTGGCAGTCGACACCAATCGGGTAGATGGTCTCCTGCTTCTTTCCCTTCCTCCTCTCCCGTCGAGGCGGTGGGGAAGTCTACCCGTACAGGGCATGCTGAACCTCCAGAGACGGTTTTTCACAACCCTTCCTTTTTTCTCCCTTTCGTCGATATGGTTGCGATGACTTGCTCACACAGGGCAAGTTAAACCTCCGTGCCGATTCATTCATACTTTTCTTTTTTTACCATCTCCTCGTGGTAACAGAAACGATTTACCTGCACAGGGCAAATCGAGTTTCAGATTCGTCATGTGGGATTCCTACCTCTTTCGTCCTCACCACCAAAAGTAAGCAACCAATTCCCGGCATTTTGTCAAACCGGCGACACCTTATTCAATATGTTCACTATCATAACATTCATATTTTTTTTCCTAAATTCCAAATGAAATATCTAAAAAGAATTATTTGTCAAACAATAAGTGTGATAAACGGTTAAAATTGTGTTCCTAAATAAAAATGTATAGATAATTAATTGTTATTTATCATTGTTCATGTCTTTTACATATTTTTTCAATCTTATTTTACAAATTTTTAACTTTAATTTTTATTTTTTTTAAATTAAATTTAATTCTTTCCTTTTCCATTGAATTTATATATTTGCCGAAAACAAGTTCAGATAATCTCTTAAAATTTTAGCTAAATGTTGTACTAGATAAGTGTAATAAGACGTTAAAATTTTAAGTCGATGAATAAAATATTCTTAGAAACGATATTAGAAAATATTAAAAAAAAAAAATTTAACCTCAAAATCTTTGGTCGTGATAGTTGGATTTTTTTTGGGGCAACGAACTGGGTTCGAAGATATAAAAAAGGTATCTCTGTGCTATATTTCAAGACGATTGGTCGATTTTTACTGTTATGGTAGAACTGTTCACTATTTGTGAAGCGGTTTGAGCGAGTACAGTGCTTGACACACACGCACGCACGCACGCACGCACGCTCACGGCCTGTCAGCTGATACGGTGTGTCTGTGCCGTGTGCGTGTTCTCTCAGACTTGCTCAACGACTTTCGGCTTCTCGTAACTCTTACGGTGGTGTGCAGTTTCTTTAACAGTTTCTTATGCGGATTCTGATCATCATGTCCAAATCTGTCCAATATAGAGCGACTTCGCTATCTCAGAGGCTGTCTAGAGAGACCACCGGCACAGCTCATCAGCGGGCTTAGTCTCTTCAGCGATTCTGTTGAGCCTTTCTAGCAGCTGGTCACCGAGCGGTATAAAAACATGCCATTTTTCATCCGCTTCCATTTGGATCAGCTCTTTTCGGGAACAACTCAAATGGCGAAGACTCCAGCGATGCTAAGCACCCTTCTCAACACAATCAACAAATCTTTAACAAATCCATCTGGTGGGTCCAACCCGCCGCCAGTGGAGAAGACGAGCCTTGCAGTCACTCATTCATCGTCTCATCCGGCTTCTTATCAATGCGACTGCTGCTCCAGAAATTACTTCATCACGGATCGACGTAATCTTGCACGTGACTCGGGGTTGTGCTACAACGGTTTTGAAAGGCACGCAGTACACGCCTGTCGCTCAACAAAAAGGTAGAGGGTTGGCAACGGAACTCATCACTCAATGTTGCATGATTCTCAACCGGCTATTGTGCGATCAACAGAAACGCAAGGTAGCCCACCCATCCACTAGGAAGTCGGTGCGGTCGTCAACCCTTTATGCATATTTTCTCATAGAACTCTCCTTGCAACAGTGGTAGCACTGATCTCTCATCTCGGCTCATCTTAACCTGTGAGAATACTCATCGACCCCGGATCAGAAATTTCATTGATTTCGGAAAATCTCATCCCTCAATTTCGAATTCATCGGCACCGCTCCTCACTCACCATCATCGGAATTGGTAGTCATCAATCAACGCAATCAGGAGGACCAGCTCATCTCACGCTTCGTAGCCGTTATCAAGATGCACAAGTCGTCATTCAAGCGTACATTTTGAAGCAGCTAACTACTAAATTCTCTATTGAATTGACGACTTGGCCTCACATCAAGGATTTGAGGTTAGACTACGTATTTACACGAACGGCAATTGACATCATCATCAGTGCTGATTAATACGGTAATATTATCAAGCCGAACATCATTTGCAGAGATCCTTAAACGCCAACAGCTCAACTCTTTATTTTCGGCTGGCTCATCATCGGTCCGGTGCACTCCTCATCTCCTTCAGTCAGACTCACTCATCTGCACGAGGTGCTTACCCAGTTTTGGGTACAAGAAGAACCCCTCGCGAGTATCGGACCAGCTCAAGATGAGGAGGAGTACGAACAATTCTTCAGGAGCACTCATCATCAAGATTATATCGACAGATACGCTGTGCGTATGCCTCTCAGTTTTCTTGCATCAAAGCTCGGGCGTATTTACCATGCTGCTCTGTGCTCATTTCAACGGTTAAAGAAGCGCCTCGTAAGAGACGAAATTCTAGCTCGGCAATATCATCGCTTTATGTAGGAGTACGAGGAACTCGGCCACATGATCAAGGTATCACCAGAAGCTTTACGATCTCGCATGAATTCCTACCTCCCTCATCAAGGCGTGCTGAAGCCTAACAGCACAACTACCAAGCTTCGGGTTGTGTTCAACGGATCAGCTCACATCTCATCTCGAGTTTCGGTGAACAACACTATGCAAGCTGATACAACTCACTCTTGAACATTTTTGAAGTGCTCATTTGGATCCGGTAACATCGGCACTCGATCGCTACGGATATCAGCAAGATGTATCGGCAGGTGAAGGTAAATCCTCTCGACTGAATTAACAGAGAATCATTTGAATAGATGCTGAAAGAAAGGAAACGGAATACCATCACGCAAGCGTGACGTACGCTCTCAATGCTGCTACCTTCATGGCGGTACTCACTCTCTTGCAGCTAGTCGAAGACCAAGGCCATCGTTTCACTCTAGCTGTGCCGTCTCTCACTTACGGACGCTTCGTGGATGACATATCCGGTAGTGCGGACTCCACGAAGCATTTCACTCGCATAGCTCTGTAATTGAGGAGATTCGTCTTGGAAAATATTCTTCATAATAAATATAGCTGAGTAGCCTTGACGTAGTGGATTCTAGTTGTCTACTGTAATGTTGTGCCTCAGCTAGCAATCTTCGAGCTAAAAAAATTAAAAAGTAAAAAAAAGCATTAATTCAGTATTTAAAAAAAGTAATCAGCATATACAATTTAAGAACAAGATGGGACTTATCTGATAGTTAACAATTTTGCAGTTGGATTTTAGCCAATAAAGCTTCTTTTCTTGTATCTCCTTTTCAAATGTTAGATTATTTTCTTACCCTTCCTTACAACATTGGAAAAATTACTTTTTATGTACACTGGCAATTTGACAAATAAATAAACTCAGCTGTCTTCACAAAAACGTTGCTTTCGTCTGCTTGACTGCATGGACTCGGGAGACTTGGAAGGACGAGAGGATAACAGCTGACGGCTGTCATCTGCCGACGTTACTGCCATCGATAAAATAATCGATTCTGTAGTTTGTCTTAAACTGCAGAAATGGCGCTGCTTGAGCGCGGTTTGAACGACTCTCCTAAAAGCGAGTCATTTCAAAATTTATTCTTAAATTATTCGTTAGCGATAATTCTACCAGTGAGTCCATATTGATAAAACAGCAGACACCGAGTTAATCTTTTGATATTATTCAAATTTTGCCGCATTTTTTATTTATTTACATTATTTCTTTATCTATATCATTTATTATTACATAATTATATTCATATTTTACTTATTTTTTAATATTTCTATAATTATTATACATGGAATAATTTTTATTTTTTTTATAGTATCATATTTTATTTGCTGGATTTATTTGATTTATTTAATTACTTATTTTATTTGATTTATTTGATTATTTATTGATTTCATTTCTAGATCTATTTAATTTCCTAAGTACTTGGTTCTTTTATAAATCTTATTACTGGCTTTTGCAAAATAGAAGTGAATGAGATTTTGGATGATCCTCACATGTTCAAAAGGATTTATTACAGATGGTATTTTTGTTTGTATTGATATTTTAAAAGATAATGGTTTCATAAATTACGAACCAAATGATTCAGTCTCTGATTATGCAGAAAACTTGGAAAAGGAGATGGCAGAAATATTAAATGAATATGTAGAGAGTATTCAGCTTGTAAAAAGGTATGAGCTTTTAGATTATAGCGAAATTAATGAAGGAGAAGAAATGTTTTATGAAAAAAAAAAACGCTTCTGACGATATCTCAATAGCTTCTTCTGGTAAGAAACTTTTATTGAATATGAGAAACAGTTGATATTTTAATCCATAATGATACATAATTGAAACCTTTAAATTTTCTTCAAATCTAGAATAATATTAAAATGTAGAAAGCTTAATACCAAAGTGACCAAAGTTCTTCTGATTATGAACCTGAAGAAAAAGTTTCAAAATATGATATCGTCTCACTGGAAAAGAAGATAGAAGATGTCAACCTGAAAAGAAAACATCCAAACTGGACTTACTTACTTAAGTAAATAAAGATAAATAGCTCAATAAATCAAATTTATTTATTCATGAAACAATATTGGAAAAATGAGTGAAGAAGCTTATTGCAATCATATTATATTTTTAGAGTGTTAAATAAAGTGATGTTACTTACCTCATTCAATTTGAATAATATTCCATCAAAACAGATATTACAATTATTAATTATTAAAACACAAATAACATCAAATTGCAAAATCAAATCACGAAACAGAGTCACATCATCACATGTTCTAAATGATCCAAACTAATCCAAACTAAATATTGAAACTCCACTAGTGCCATTTCTATAGGTCAAGACAAACTTCAAAATCGATTATTTTATCGACGGCAGTGACGTCGGCAGACGGCACCAGTCAGCTGTCAGCCTAATAGTGGACTCGTACCCTTCCAAGTCTCCCGAGTCCATGCAGTCAAGCAGCCAAAAAAAACGTTTTTGTGAAGACAGCTGTAGTTTATTTTGCGACGAGGTACTTAGGCGCAGAATACCGAGCCCGTGCCTCCTCAAATACCTGACCTCTACTCGCTTTCTCTCTCTCTCTCTCTCTCTCTCTCTCTCTCTCTCTCTCTCTCTCTCTCTCTCTCTCTCTCTCTCTCTCTCTCTCTCTCTCTCTCTCACACACTCCTGTCCGCCACGCGTACACGGAGAGAAATTTCCTGCTAAAAACGCATGGATTTAAATCATGCGAATATTGCAGAACGTTCCGCCAACGAAGAACGCAACAATTGCAGCGATTATCGCATTCTTCCAATCCTTGACAAAAGCGAAAGATTTTGATGCCATCTATGTGTGAAAGCTATACTATTATCGCTTCGAGTTTATGAAAATATCGCAAGAGCGCCCCTATACCGTTGTTCCCACAAACTTGATACCAATTTGGTAAAAGTCCGTTGGGATTATAGCAAAAACGGTTGAATGCGGATGAAAGCGGAGCAGCAAAAAGGAAATATACAAATCATATACGTATGCTGATTACGTTTAAACATTAAGATTCAAAGTAAGTTTTGATGTTTTCTATTAGAAATAATAAATGCATAATTTACTAATATTATCTTTGCGTTTACAATTAACCTGAATTAATACTATTTAATATACTGCATAACCTCTCACATATATTTTTTTATTCTTTTTTCTTGTACTTATAACAATTTTCAGACAAACTTCAATTTTATGTTTTATATAAAACAAATGTTTTTAGTTATATAATACTAATACCTATTTTTATTCTCCCATATTGTGTCTTAGAATGAATGAAAATCCTGGTTCAGCCTTTCCACAGAATCCTCAGTATGAATTGGTTCATAATCCTAATGGTTTGATATAATTTAATACTTATTTTTTTTAACAGCTATCATGATATTGTAAACTCTACTATCTCTCAGTATAAATGTATATTTTATATGAATTTGAAATTTAATATCGAACAATGAATTTTAGTTGACTGTAGTTTTAGTCGAAGAAAGTTTTAGGGTTTCGAATTAAGATATTTAAGTTTATCAACTTTGGAATTAAAACTGTTTATATTATATCATAATTAATTAACTTTTATTATTGACAAGTCCATTTAAACTATAAATATTGTAAATGATAAATAATTTACTTTAGTACTAAAAATATTGTCTTTATTTTACTGTATCTATACAGATCAATGTTATAAAAATGAATTAGTTTATATCATGTTGCTCAAACTTCAAAAAATATTACAATACTTTATTCATTATTTATAAATATTTAAATTTCTTAAAATAATATTTCTCATGATATCATAGCTTCATATGGCAGTGTAAGCAGTGAATGAATTATTGTGGAATGTTTGGATGTTACCGGTCCAGCTTCTACAAGTGCTACTGATGTAAACCTGCCATGGCACATAGAGAGTAACCAGGAAAACTTAATAAAGGCTATAGCGGGATAAGATGGTCAAAATTGCACTCACCTGAATTTTTTTTTGGGATTGACCATTCGAAAGTACATTACTGAAAACCTCTCTAGCCAAATTTCCAGCTCCCTAGGTGATGATTTGAGTCTCCTAACCTAAAAAACGTATTTTTTCGAAAAAAATTTTTTCCGCTCGACCCTTTCTTTAAAAAAATCTGAGAAAATTCACGGACGTGTGTTTTTGAGCAAGAAAATCGCCTGATATTTTTCAGATTTAAAAAAAAAAATTGAGCTCAGGAAAAATTTTTTAATTTTTCAATGATTTTTTAGGTTATGTAGGTAATTTTTGGCTAACTTGTAAATAATGATTTTTTTGTGTATTTTTTCCCGTTCTTTCAAATAGCGGTGTCCGAATTTGCGTTTTCGAGCCGGAACATACTCAAAATTACAAAAAACCGATTTTTTAAGCATTTTTCCCATGTTTTTGGCACATAACCTCAAAACCAATAGCTAAATAAGCGTTTATGAACAATTTTTTTTCAATTTCCTTCTATATCTTCGAATTCCACTGTCAGAACTACCATTTTTGCATCAAATAATGCTATAAAATCAAATTATAAACATTTTTTTCGTGTTTTTACCATGTTTTTGGAACATAACCTCAAAGAAGATCGTTCAATACGTGTTAAGGCATACAAAAATATTCTTAAAATTTTTAGAATCAAGTATTACTTCGTCGGTAGCTACAAAGGGCCTGATATAGCCTTTTAATTAATTATTTTTATTCAAATTCATTTGTAGATAAATAAAAATGAGTAAATATTTCTAATAGAAATTAATTATTATAAATATGTTATGAATATTTTTGTGCTTTTATTAAAACAATAAAATAAGTATGTACCATTCCATATTTGACCTTTATTCTTGCGAAAATTGTTTTTAGAAGTTCTATTTGACAAAATTACATGAGTAATAATTTTTAATATTGAATTATAATAATATTTTTAATCCTCGTCATTATCTTCGTCTATTACAGGACCAATACCTGAAGTAGTAAATAATTCGGAAAGAACTTTCGCTGGTCTAATAATTTTTGACTTGCATCTCAGTAATGCAATATCTTGCATTACTGAGATAATATATGACTGCAGCAATGTGAGAACAGGATCCTACAGTTCGTAATTCATTGGCACAGTCACACGCATGGCGTAGGATACCGCTGTATCCAATTGAGTTAGGTTTGTATTCGATGTAGCATTTCTAAGTCTTACTGTTAATATGCCTGGACCTTATTAATACTTTAATGATATTTGGTTTGATCTTAATATATTCCAAATTGATATTGTTACTATCATCCATTAACTCAGCCAAATAACATACGGCTTGACCTAATTGATAGGTACCTGAAAAAAATATTTTGAAATCTCTTTCAGTTATCTCCGGAAAGTCAATGATTTCTTGGGATGTTCGCTTGATCGTAGTAGTGGGCCGTCTAGACCATCTGGTTGTCTCAGCTTCTAATGCTAAAGTATTTTCACTTTAAATAGAATTTAAAATTCTTTCGATCATTATACCTTATAAGCCACCGTCATCTTTATCGCTATTCAAACGCTTACCAAAAAGGTTGTTGAGAAAACATGCATTTCTACAATATGCACCAGCTTTTAGTAAAAGTTTATTATCTAATTGCTGGTGAAAAAGCTTATACTTTTTACCAAGAATACGATGAACAGCCTCTACAACCCATCTCAATTTCGTAACGTAACGAGATTCATTCGATTCAGTCGTACTCAAGTTGGGTCTATTTCCCTTTAAGGCAGGCATGAGAATCATAAAGCCAAGACTTTTTAAATAAGGTATCACATCCCTAAAACCTCTATCTACAACGCAAACATCACCTTCTCTCATGATAGTTCTTATACCATCTGGATCATCCATTACTTTCTTAATGATGCTTGCATCATTTTCTGTGGCTAAAAACGGATCAGGGACATCAACAACGAATCCGTCTATGGTGCAAATAGTGAATGGCTTGGCCAAAGGATATTTCTTCTGACCTGAATATGACTTTCTTTGGTATTCATTATTTTTACTTTTTTGGTGACGTAAGTAAGTTCCATCAAAAACCAAAACAAGCTCGTTCTCTAATTTAAACAGTTTTTTTGCATAAATGGAAGTGTGATCACGTATGAGATCCTCTCTTTTAATACTTTTTACTTCAAAATATTTCGGTAGGACATCTTTTTCAAATGAATTAATTACTGATTCATAAAAATCTGAAACTTTTATTTCGTTTTCTATTGCGAAAATAGACGAAATAAAATTATTCGACGATCCAGTTCGTAATTTAAATAAACATATAACCAGGGCTTGTGTAACGTCTCTAGAATCCTATGATCTCATAGAAACTAATAATTTTCTCAGCTCTTGCAATTGATCAGTCGAAAGATTAGTAAAAGAGAATAATTGTTTTTCGCTAAGCTCTGATGATTTTATTTTATCTAAAAATGTTTCCGAGGCTAAATCTGAAATTTTTTTTAAAAATAAACATATTTCATCTGCAGTTAAAAAACTCGTGTTACTGTATATCTGTATTAGTTTCAGGTCATCATCAAAAAATCGTTTTTTTATTAAATGCTCGGTACAAACTCGATTGACATTTGGAATAAAGATTTGCATTTCTTTGAAACATTGCAGTATTGCAGTCAATGGTACACATGTCAAGTTATTTTTGTTTCTACAAACGCAACATGCTATATCAGAAATCATAGTTCTTTTGAGAGGAAACTCGGTGGAAGGTTTTTTTTCTACAGTTGGTTTTAATACTACCTCAACAACGCTCCCTGAACTCTGAGAGCTGGGTATTTCCGAGCTTGACTGCGAACTCATTGCGAACTGACTTTGATCACTGGTTGAAGGTTCTACTTTTCGTGTCCCAAAAAAAACAAGTCTTCTACATTTATCGCAAAGTTTAAACCCAATGTCAACATTATCTACATTTAACTGCTCACAAACTGCGTCGACTTCACTAGCTGAATTAATGATCTTAATCTGAGCTGAAATTTTACTGAGATTTCGCTTGAAGCAGTTGCAACATTGATCAGTATCATCAAATTCATCCATGTTCGATGTAAAAACTAAAATGGAGAATATTTAAGATATATTATGGGATCACAAATATAATTACAAAAAATATCGGTGATCTTTAAACAGTTACTTGTGTAATAATCAATCTTTTTTAAAGCTAAGCCATTATGTAATTCTCACAAAATTAATGAATTTGATTATTATTTTATATTAAAATGATTTTTTTCACCAAGAAATATAATGCACTTAAAACTATTTTGATAATAATTAATGAATGGTAAAAAATTAAATATTTCTTGAAATGTGGACTGTTTCTGTTTTTTGTTAGGTATTGTCAGAAATTGAGATGACGATCTATTCTAATTGACTCGAAAGTACAAGTATAGACATAGATAATTTAAGCAAAACGAAACCTTTATAAAGAGAGGGTTCTCTATTAAGAGAGAGCTTTTAAATACACTTCTTTTAACGCACATCTTTGTAAGAATGAGATTATCTATATATAAATACTATTTGGCAACTTGCTTGCGGAAAGCTAAGCAACATCTAGTGATTACAATCCCATACAATCACTAAAAAAAAGAGATATGTTCTTAATTATTTATAATATTGTTTAAAACCTGGACCATCATTATTATCAATTTCCTTTAATATTAACTACTATTAAAATACTATTACAATACTAATAACATGTTGTGAAATTATATAGTGCAATATTTCATTATATGTAGGCCAGGCTTAAAACTGTGCATGACAATGCTTGATAGCAAGTTCTCATAAATAAAATATATGTTTTCAATGAACATTTGATCTTCTTTTATTAGGTAATAAAAAATTCATTGGATTTGCAACATATTCCAAGAAACTAAAAGTTAATTAAATCTATACAATATTGTACTTAATCATCAATTAAGTTACCAAATATGTTGCACAATGGGTGCATTTCTCAATTTAATAAAAACCTCTACTCATTGGAAAAACCCATTTTATTTATGAGAAGATGATATTAAGTATAGTGATACGAATTCTTAAATCCCACATCTAATATTTTTAAAAACTTTCCAGACAAAAAGCTCGATTTATGACTGCATTACACAATGTTATTTCACAACGCATTAAAAAAAATTAGTAAACTGTTCAAGATTTGTTTAGGTTATACAACATGGTAAATGCGATAAAATTAAAAAAAAAATTTTGATCGCTTTACCTAGAAAGCATTAAAAGTTTACAGAAATGAAATATTTAATAAACTCGATGCTAGTAGATTTCATATATTTTGATAATCACCAATTTCTATCAATAGTATGTTTGTGTACTTATCAAATTCAATTTTGCAATAAACAGTGGTTTACAGAGTGGTTTTCCAAAACATACTTTAAAAATGTATAACCTGGCAATTAAATATTTAGTTTGTGTAATGGTGCAAAATAACCGATACTTTCCTGTGATAAAATTAAATAAGAAAAAAAAGAATAGTAATATTCTTCATACATATATCCGGAAAAAACTTACGACATACAAAACAGATGCAAAAACTAGCTGGCTTTGCAACAAAAGTTGTACTTAAATATTTGAGAAAAAATTAATAAGTTTTCGACTATCCTTTTAAATAGACTTGCAACTAGCAAGAAATTGTGATGTACTTTTTTAGTAGCAAGTATTTAAAAAAGTATTGTTCTTCATTTTAGATAAACAATATACTCACTCAAACTCATTTCAATAGGCCCGTTACACTCAAAAAAATATAAGGACCAGATACGGAAATACCATGGGTTAGTATATCTATATATATGAGGAACAGTGCTTATTCCCGCTGTATATACTAACCCATGTTATTTCTGTTCGTTTCACAAGTGAACAGACCATTCCGGTCGTTTCTCCTGTCTAATTAACAAAATAAATTAGTTAAAATAGACAATTTGAGTTAAACTGAATGAAGAAAAGTAACATTTTTTTTTATTTTATTTTATTATATTTTAACACAATTTGTCTATTTCAACTCCTTTTTTTTATAATTAGACAGCAGAATCGACCGAAATAGTCGGTTCACTAGCGAAACGACCAATAAAAAAAACGCACCCCACATGTTGATATTCAATTACTGAACTATTTCAATCGTTTGTTACTTTAAAGCATATTTTTATCATTATAATTATGCAGATCGGTAGTTGAAGTACAGATGAATATATACTCCATGCGGCACTTGACTATCTACATATCAACTCATAATAATTAATATTGATGCATAGTTACAAATACATACATATGTTCATATGTTTCACGAATAATTCTGTAATATGCAGTTTCCCTGCGCCTGAAAAAGGCTATATCAGGCCCTTTGTAGCTACCGGAGAAGTAATACTCAATTCTAAAAAATTGTTTTCAATAAAACATTTTTAGAATATTTTTATGTCCTAACACGTATTGAACGATCTTCTTTGATGTTATGTTCCAAAAACATGGAAAAAACACGAAAAAAATGTTTATAATTTAATTTTATAGCATTATTTGATGCAAAAATGGTAGTTCTGACAGTGGAATTTGAAGATATAGAAAGAAATCGAAAAAAAATTGTTCATAAACACTTATTTAGCTATTGGTTTTGAGGTTATGTGCCAAAAACATGGGAAAAATGCTTAAAAAATCGGTTTTTTCGAATTTTAAATATGTTCCGGCTCGAAAACGCAAATTCGGACACCGCCATTTGAAATAACGGGAAAAAATACACAAAAAATCATTATTTACAAGTTAGCCAAAAATTACCTACATAACCTAAAAAATCATTGAAAGATGAAAAATTTTTTTCTCAGCTCAATTTTTTTTTTTTTTAAATCTGAACAAAAATCAGGCTGTTTTCTTACTCAAAAACACATGTCTGTGAATTTTTTCAGATTTTTTTAAAGAAAGGGTCGAGCGGAAAAAAATGTTTTCAAAAAAACACGTTTTTTAGGTTAGGAGACTCAAATGATCACCTAGGAGCTGAAAATTTGGCTAGAGAGGTTTTTAATAATGTACTTTCGAATGGTCAATCCCAAAAAAAAAATCCAGGTGAATGCAATTTTGACCATCTTATCCCGCTATAGCCTTTAACAAATGTAATACAATCAGAAGATGAATACTCTTTAGATTTACGTCAAAAACCAAATTTAAAAGTAGTTGCTAATGAATCTGTTTTATACGACAAATCAAATATTTTGTTCGACAAGAATTTTACACACACATTTCAAGTGGCTGAAAGAAATGGTATGTATATCTTTATAATTAAAATGTTATTATAGTTATAGAATGTTGATTTAGTTTTTACATAAAATATAATTTTTCTCAGATGAAGTACTTCAAAGATCAATATTAAGTAACTATGTGTACCAAATCTTAAAGTCAAATTATAAGGGAGATTTTTTATTAGCTTGCTACGAATTTGAATCAATAGAATCTAATAAAACTGCGTTATTGGATACAAAAAAACAACCTATTTTTCCAAGAGTAAAATAGCAAAGCTCATAGTAGACCATGAAATCTTTCGAGCAAACAGTTATCAGTAAGTTACATTTGTGTTATTTTAGTTTATATATATATATATATATATATATATATATATATATATATATATATATATATATATATATATATATTGCAAATTGGTAGTTTCAGGAATGTGTGTGTATTGATATATATATACATATATTTTTTCTTGTGTTTATTCATATGTATATCTGTATAATTATTTTTACAGTATACCAGCTAAGTGATTTTTAGAATTAGCCCAGCTGACAACCGAAGTATTTCCGAAACTTTTACCAGAAAGTTTTTACACAGAATCTACATCGAGCAAATCTGCAGGACGGGCATTTCAAATACACTACGCTAAACAGAGGGAGAAGGAAATTGCCATAGGATGGTTAAAGCCTAAAAAACAAAAAAGAAAGTTAATTGATAATGGTAATTGTTGCTTAAAATAATAATTAATAATTTGAATATAAACTTTTTACGTAAATAATTTCATTTAACTAATCCATGTAATTTTTTTCAGAAACTGGTGATTCTGACAATTTTAAAAAATTGCAAAATTTAGTTCATATAATTGATGATGATTATGTGCAATTTTGGTCTACAACTGCTGTAACGGAGAGACACGAAATTTATAAACAAAAAAAATTAGAAGATATTTTACAAAAACTGCCAAATTTATCGCATCCAGCTGGTCATAAATTAGTAAGTTATTTTATTTTCTAATGAAAAATATATTGCACGTAATTAAAGAAAGAAATTTTATCATAAAATTGAAATCTCTGTTACAGATTAAAGCAGACTTCACAATTATTTTTGAAAAACGAAACGATATTTTTCAAATCCTTTGGACAAAAATTGCCCCGCAAATAATAAACATTGCAAAGTCTAAGAGCGATGTTGACATAAAGAAATTACTGTCGCAAAATGTTATTACTAAGGAAAATGGTAGGCGATATACTTGTGTTAATTACATAATAATAATAATATAATAATTATACGGTGCTGTTAAACGTCCGACAGATTTATCGCTTGTGTATTTATGTTACATTTATAAATCACATTTTCTACAGTTGCTTAAATTTACTATTGATGCATTTTTTATTAATTTTCCCGACAAGAAGTATTTATTTTCATCTGTCGGGTGTTTAACAACAGCCATAATTATAATGTATTATATAATTTCAATTTAATTTTTTAAAACAATATTATGTATTTTTTAGAAATTTAAGATCATAAACTCCCTTACAAAGATTTTTTTTTTCAGACTACACAAACACGTTTGCATTGATGTTGTTGCCATTTCTGTTCAACCGTACAGCAAAAATAACCCCAAAATCTAAATCAAAGTCTAGCTAGATTCCTTTGAAAGCTGAAATTTTACATAGTTTTATTATCCATCTAGAGGTTAATATTTTATAGAATCTTTACTGTTTTAGTAATTTCTGATGATATGTAACTATAAGTATGACTTTTTTATAACTCTTCTAGTGTACTGATAAATTCCAGATTGCATTACAAGAGGCACACACGAATCTATTGACCTTGTATAATGATCATAAGCTTGTCATTCGTCCCTATGTTGTAATATGTGGCAAGTCATTGTCTAATATCCAAGCAGCTTTTGTAGTAGCTGAGCCACTCAGATATCAACTTTCGTCGCCTTTAGAAGCAGTTGATTTATGTCTTCAGTTAATGAAAGTTTTTGAAATACCGCACTCCTCTATTTGTAACCACATATGCCAATTTTTTGAAAAAAAAAAAAAATTTATGGATTCGATATTAAAAGTTTGTATAGAGGAGTCACGAATCTGTTAGAAAAATTACAATAATTTTTTTGTACTTATAATTAGGTTTGCACTTATAATTGTACAATAAAGGTGAATTACTAAAGTATTAGTCATTTCGATTTCCCTCAAGATGGATATTTTTAATGAACCGAACGCTAGCATAAATTATTTAAGAAAACAGTTAGATCTTCAAGTATTTAAATTTACATTAAGTCTTTATAAAAATCCATTACTGTCAAGAAAAGCTGTTGACGATGTGATATCAATGTTTAGTGGTTTCATTTCTGACAGTTTTATTCCATGTATTCAAACTCAAATTCAAACGCAATTAGAATCGATTATAGATAAAGAGCTTTATCATAAAATTTATTTTATTTTAGAACAAAATAAAGATTTATTTGCAAAATTCTCAACGGAACATTTAAGATTAAAACTATATGAAGAAAGAAGTGTGTACGTACACAGCCAGAAAATTTTGAAATCGGGGAAGACTCAGATTTTGTGTTTCAGGGTGATCAACCAAAAGTTGCACCAAAAAAAGTTTACGCGATGCATATTCCTTTAGGAAAAGTTCTGAAGATGTTCTTAGAATTGCCAAATGTATTTGATTCCATCATTCATTTCATGCAAGAACTACAGACGACAGACACCAACAGCTTATCACACTTTCTTCAAGGATCGTTGTGGTTAGAAAAATATGTACCAAAAAATCAAGGAAAAATTGGCTTGCCAATTTACTTATATTTTGATGATTTCGAAGTAGGCAATCCACTTGGCAGTCATGCAGGCGAGCAAAAATTAGGAGGTACATACGTTTCACTGGCATGCTTACCACCACATTTGGCTGCAAAATTAGACAGTATTTTTGTTTCAACTATAGTTTATTCAAAGTATTTTAAACAGTTCGAAAAAAAGAAGATATTTTCAAAAACAATTGAGGATTTGAATGATTTAGCTGAAAACGGAATAATTATTAACATCAACAACTCAAGTGTTAAAGTATAGTGTTAAAGTATACTTTGAATGTGTACTTATTTTAGGAGACAATCTTGGTGTCAGTCAATTGTATTTGCCGTTTTTCGGAAAGTTTTACTGCCACTAAATACTGTAGAATATGTTCGGCAACCTAGAGCAAATGCCAAGAAATGATTATTGAAGATAATAATGTAATTAGAACTGTTGAATCATACGAGACTGACGTTTTAGCAGCTAATCCTACTCAAACAGGCATCAAAGAGCGCTGTGTTTTCAACGAAATAAAAAATTTTCATATAGTTGAAAATATATATGTTGACGTTATGCATGATTTCTGCGAAGGTATCATTGGATATTCTGTAGGCAAAGTTCTCGATGCTTTAGTTAAAAAAAAGTATCAACTTACATGCATTAAACTGTAGGATAGAGAGCTTTCCTTACGGAGAATTAGAAAAAGCCAATAAGCCTATGCCTTTGTAATGGACAACTTCTAAAAGAGGAGCTCAAAAATTAAAACTCGAACAGTCATCTGCCGAAATGCTTTGCCTTGCACGATATCTTGGTCTAATAATTGGGGATTTAATACCACCACAAGATGAATACTGGAAGTTATATAAATGTGTTCGTAAGATACTTACATAACGTCACCTGTTTTAAACAGAGGAGAAATAGAAACTCTTGACGACTTAATGCAAAAGCATAATACCCTATACTTAAAACTATATGGTAAATTAAAACCGAAAATGCACATGTGGTTGCACTATAAGAGAGTTATGCTCTTAAACGGTCCTGTAACACGTTATTCCACGTTAAAATACGAAAGAAAAAATAAGGAATTAAGAGAAATATCTCTTGGAACTACATGTACCATTAATTTACCATATACAATCGCGATAAGACATCAACTAAATTTATGTTATAAAAAAGAAACTTATAATGCTTCAGTTGAAACAGTCTTACTTGGGCCTATACTATGTGAGAATGCATACCAGGAATTCAGACGTTTAATTCCTAACTTAAGAGATGACGTACCTGTTACGACCTTAAAGTATGTTGAAATTTTAGCAAAAAATATATGCAAGAAAGTATTGTTGTTACTCAATTTTCAGAAGAGGGCCCTAAATTTGGAATTATTAAGAACATATTTTGTGTGATAACTGATGGCGAAAAAAACGTATATTATCAAGTTAATGAATTTGTAACTTTGTACTTCCATAATTATTATTATGCTTATGTAGTTGATTCAACCAATGCTGAAATGGCAGTATTTAATATTAATTTGATTCCAAAATACCCACCTTGTTTGTACGTTAAAAAAAAAAAAACGTTGAGTTTGTAAATACCAGGCATATTATATAGAAGATATACTTATTTCTACTATTATCACTTATTATCACTTGTTTTCCCGCAAACATATAAATAAATTATTATTTATTTAAAAAAGGATAGTTTTCGTTAATTAACACATATTCCCTATTTATAATTAAATTTTTTTTTTAATAGTAACGATTTACGTTTACAGTTTATAAAAAATATTTGAAAAAAAAAACGTATTATAATTTTAGATATTTTCCAAAATATTAATACTATATGAACAAATATAGACAATAATATAAAATTATACTCACATTTTCTAATTTTAATGATTGTTACATTTTATGACTGTAGTTATTGTTACTTTTTAAATAGCTTTATTTATAAAAATAATATAAAATAAATAAAATCATTTTTCTCCATACGGCGCGTAAAGTGCGTACTGTACGCCCTGTGGGCGAAAGACAGCCTATACGCATTTACGCTCCTGGTGGAAAATCGTAGCACCATGGGAGTAAGTCAAGAATCCCTCAGATCGCATGTTTATCATATGTATAAGTATTTGTCATTGTCGATTGCATTTGTCTCGCCTTCGGCTCGGGTGACAATTATATGCGATCTGGGACATTCTTTACTTTTACTCCCTATAGGTGCATAATGTACTATATTATAAATACGTTCTTCGTCTTGTATTTGAATTTATATATTGTTCATACGCGTATGCACCCTCCGATCTCCTCATTCGTGCCCCCCCCCCCCAAGTCTCGCGTGAATTCCCATAGAGTTCTTACCGAAATCGCAACAACGCTCTTGGGTATAACTAACGCGATGGTTTTCTAGTATCAAGCTTTAGACAAAAACGTATCGATTTCAAAGCAATTGGAGTAAAGGTATGCAGCTTATTTAGTACTGGAGAGGTCCATGCAAATAATGCTCGTTTCTGTTGCGTTAGTAATGTTGATCACCTACCAATCTCGCAACATAAAAACTGACAATTTATAAGCAACAAGATTTACACCAAAGTCGCTAGAAACTTCTCTCCGTGTATGTGATCGCCGATCGCGCACTGTTCTCGCCGCACACCCACCTGGTGCCGTCTCCCTGAAGCCGCTGTGTTCGTCGCCGCGATGTCGTCTCGCTGTTGTCCGGGACCTCGCCGGCACTAGTCGCTCGCACTCCCTTGCACGACTTCGCCGATAAACGCCTTCTCTCTCCACTCTTCTCAACGCCTTCCTCTCGTCCTGCTGCTTGATACCGCTCTCTTCGTAGTTGTTACTCACTTTCTCCCTGCTGCTTCGCACCGCTCTCCTCGTCGTCGTCACTTACTCTCTCTCTGCTGCTTTGCACCGCTCTTCTCATCCACGTCCTTCACTCATGCCTCCCCACGTGACCCCATCGACGGTGGCTTGCCTGCTCGGTGCTTCCGTTCCTCCGTTCCGCCGCAGCCCGTGAGGTGCTCCCACCTCGCTCGACTTTGCTACCGCTTGCGAGCGCGCGAGTTTCGAACGCGCAGCTACCTTTCTCTCTCTGTCTCCACTCCACCTACATATTTATCCGCGGGCCAACCAACGGTGGCCGCATCAGCATCAATATCCTACTGAACTCTCGCCACTCATACGCCCATGGGCACAGCACATATAAAAACAAAAGAATAAAAGAAAAGGCCCTATTAGTAATTCGGCCTAGGTATCGTTTTATGCCCGACTGACACGAGTCGAGAGAGAAAAGGAGCGAGGAGTCAAAATACATCGTTACAATTTACTTGTCAAATTGTCAGTCTAGATAATAAATAATTTTTCCAATGTAGTAAGGAAGGACAATTAAATAATCCAACAGAAGAAAAGGAGATAGAAGAAAAGGAGATAGAAGAAAAGGAGATAGAAGAAAAGAAGCTTTATGAGCTAAAATCGAACTGCAAACTTGTTAACAATCAGGTAAGTCCCATTTTGTTCTTAAATTGTATATGCTTATTACTTTTTTAAATATTGAATTAGTACTTTGTTTTTTATTTTTTAATGTTTTAGGTCGAATAATGCTAGCTAAGGCATGGCATTGCAGTAGACAACCAAAATCCAGTACGTCAAGGCTATTCAGCTATATTTATTATCAAGAATATTTTAATAAATATCAACCCATTTTACTTTACAAATTGGAAGGAAGAGAAATAACATTTACCATTGCCAAGCAAGTGCAATAAAATATAAGATTACAGTTCCAAGGTGGAAATGATTTTTAAGGAGCTCAACCCACATTGAATAAAAAGAATGCATTTTGCGACTTCAAATAAGGGAATATAAAATAAAAAAAATATGTTATTTTTAAATTACTATATTTTCTATTAAATTATAACATATTCAAGCAAATAAAATTATTTAAAATGTGTTTTTACAGGAAGAAATCTAGTTTTATCGGCCAAATGTGTAATTTTATGGTATAAACAGTATTAATTATAATAAAATACAATATGCCATTACTTTCAATCTTGAAGGCATTAGGGTCTATAACTGTACAGGCTTTGTAGCATATAAGGAAGTATTTCCAGGAGTAGATAGTGAATCCTTGATCCGGATCCATGACACTCTCCTAGTAAGTAGATGTAATGTCCAGTTTCAACCACGTGTGTAGCAAATGCAGAATAGTTCGAGTAATTTTTTACGGCTCTAATATGTTCTATTAGAGTTTTTATCTTGTGGACGCTTGGAGAGACATAACCTCGAAAGATGTAAAACAAAAAGCAAAAAGTTGACCTGGTACCTCGTTCATGTCTTAGTGGAATGCAAAAATTTGACTGCACTGCAACGTTGTAGGTTCAGTTATAAAAACAGCAGTGGGGCGAGGCTGGTTCCGTGCTGTATGTGACTGCATGTGTGTAAGCTTCATTTCAGCACAGAAACAACGCCAGGCTCGGAAAATTGCATAAGAGCATACGATTTATAGGGAACGAGCTTAAGAGCCATCGGAACCGACCTCCTAACGACAGAAATATGCTCCAAAGAGTAAATACATGGTTAACTAGGGGGGCCGAGCCCCCTGCATGTCTTCGACACGCCAACCCCCCCGCCCCCACACATACCTGCTCCTCGCTTCGCTCGTCGCCCCCCCCCCCTCTCCCTATGTAAAAACTTCGTTTGACATAATAGGCACGACCGCAATGCTCAGAAGAACCTTATAATTTTATTATTGCAAAAATTGTAATACTTTATTTTTATCGATTTTTGGATATCGATTTTTCCGATCTTATCGATAGCTATTGTATTTAATATTTCTGTATCGAATCGAATTCTGTTAAATAATAAGCGAAAATTGACTATGTAAGGTGCATTGATGCATTAAAAATCGGGTTTATAGGTTTAGATACCAGGAATTGATTTTACATGAAAATGTTAAATGGGAAAAATTTTTGTTTTATTATAATCTACAATTTTTATATTAATATATTTATGTAAAGTTAGACCCTGTCAAGTTATAGCCGAAAATCGTCCATTTTATGTATATTTAGGCGTTAAAAATCGTTTTTATGAGTTTAACTCGTCAGGAATTAATTTTACACGAAAATGTTAAATGGAAAAAAGTTTTATTTTATTATAATCTACAACTTTTACATTTAACATGTTTGCGTAAAGTTAAATCCTGTCAAGTTATAGCCGAAAATCGTCCATTTTATGTATATTTAGGCGTTAAAAATTGTTTTTATGAGTTTAACTCATCAGGAATTAATTTTATATGAAAATGTTAAATGGGAAAAAGTTTTACTTTATTATAATCTACAACTTTTACATTTAACATATTGGCGTAAAGTTAAATCCTGTTGAGTTATAACCGAAAATCGTCCATTTTTGACCTTTTTTGACGTTTTTTCGCATTTGTGTTAGTAAATATCGCTCGTAGCGATTCCCAACAGAAAAAAGGTGTCTTTTAAGTAGTTTTAGCAGATAGACCTGTAGATATTAACTTAAAATTAATTTTTCTAGACATTGAGGTTAAAAATCGATTTTTTGAAATGTTTCTTTATGCTCCCATTTCTAAAGTTTTCCATCGATCATCTTCGTTAGGGAACTGTCAGTTACGTATAATTAGACGAGTATATTCCCCAAAGCCCATTTGAATCCATCGAAATTTCGCTCAGATAATCGGGTTACTTGATCACATACATACGTACAGACATACATACACCTCCAAAAACGCTTAAAATGAACTCATTGTGGATGGAAAATAGTTTTTATATCGCAAATTTTCAGTTTTTGGAGTTTTACAATTTTCGCCCTGATGAAAATATAAGGCTCTCCCGAGAAGCGGTCGTGCCTAAAAACAGATTTAAAACCGGATCAATAGTAAAAGCCGTGCTCACTCACTAAGACGCCAGCACGACCAAAAGCATATGAGAAAGTCAGAACTACCGTGGAAAGCAACCCTACATGACCAAGTTTGCAATAAGTATTCGGTAAATACATTTTAACTTCACGAAATCTGTACGACAGCAAGTGGCTGCGTAGAAACTATATTGCTTTTTCCCGTCAATGATGAATGTTTATTGGCTTTAAAAGATCAAAATAATTATTAGAACGTGCGAGAACAACAACAGGAAATCGATCATTTCATTGTGTCAAAATGTTGACGAACACTAAAAGACTAGAACTGTACCTTCTAATAAAAAATTTTTCTGCGAAAAAAGATGTATATTTTTTTTAGAAAAACTGCTTTTAAATTTTCTTTATCATTTTTCAGGGTAAAAAGCATTTTGGAAAAAAGAAAACATAACCATACCGCCTAAAAAAGCAAAAATAAAAATTTATGATCTATGTATATTAACTGATGAGAATTTTTCCATGGGTCTTACAGTCTTATAAATTAAATTAAAATACTATTTATGGCAGTCAGATTGCCCTTGTTTATAATCACCCCCCCAGAATCTGAAATAAAAACTTAATTAAAACCTGTATATCAATTCTTTTTTTTATGTTTTACCGTTTAATTGTGATCCAGTTGAACAGAGCGCGTCTTATGCGAAAAATGTGCCAGCTAGATATTTCCATAATATACACACACGCGGGCAAACACGTGTACGGATGGCTAAGTAATTTAAACTATTTGTAAAAATGTATTGATACTGTAATAGTATCAAGAATTGAACAAAATCTTGAAAATGCGTTCCTCCTGAGTAGCTATTAAATTGAAAATAATTAATAAACTCTTTAGTGTCCAGGGTATGTCCCTGCAAGAAATTTTTTTTTTTTTTTTTATATGCTATTCCATTAAAAAATGAGTTAAATATGAACACACAATTATTAAATTAAAGAAAAAATCTGCAAGAATAAAAACAATTATTAGTCTAAAAGTGCTTGGACGAATTCGTCCTAATGATTATATTTTATGATTTAGAGAATTCTCTCAAATAACAAACGGTGCCATTAAAAAATAACAATCTTTTATGTCAATTACGTACATTAGTATAGTTACATTTCTAATCAGAAAAAAATTTATTTTTTCAGGCACACTTTTCTCATAAAGCTAGATTTATTTGTTTTTTCCTCAATAACAAGTAGAAATTGTAGAAATTGCAATTTAGAAAACATTGAAACTGATGGAACTTAGAAACCATGTATTTTGAGATGCACTAGTGTTATTAGGCGCGCTTCGCGCCCCCTTAACAATTTTCATCTATATTCCCGACACGTTTTACGCTCCACGTACTGCGTATGCGCGGGTGCCATCTTTATCTATCACTGACAATCCCCTTTTTAAGGCGGTCTTACAGCTAAAAATTTTTAAAAAATCAAATTTTTTTTATTGAATTTTTTGATTATATATGTTATTTCGAACCTAAAAAAACTATAGTTTGGATCAATAATTAAAAAAATTTTAAATAAACCGCTGAAAGAGCTTACTATCTTTAAAATGACGAGAAAATTGATTTTCTTGTTTTTTGCCTTTTTTATAGACTTCTGATAGGAAAACGTTATTTACTTAAATGTGTTATAAAATATCAAAAAACATTATTTATATAAGTATATACTTATATAAATCCTTATATAAGGATAAAAAAATAATTAAATTCACATACAGTATTTATTATAAAAATTAAATAAACCATATTGTGGAATTCGAAATCCAGTGGAATCGTCTTGTGACCATTTCCCACTTCTGCTTCTAGTAAAGTGACCACTCCGTGACCGAAATTATTCACTATATTAATATTCCCTTTTGTACCTATATATATATATATATATATATATATATATATATATATATATATATATATATATATATATATATATATATATATATATCACTTTCATCTTTTTTAGAATATTATGAATACAAATATATATATATATATATATATATATATATATATATATATATATATATATATATATATATATATATATATATATAATGCCAGTGTAAACACAGTGGCACAGCCGCACAGCTGACAGCTCAAAAGCTCAAATGAGCAGAGATACATAACTATGTGATTTCAACAGTTTGTTTTACAGAGTTTTGGTTTCCTCAAATAGAAAGATTTTTTTCATAATGTTTCATTATTTGTATTCATAAGTGAATTTAGGACTGAAAATTTAATGAATTATATGTGAAGATATATATGTAAAAGTATTTATAATTGTGATTATAATACAAGCGTACAGTGACAGTTTTGTTTAAATTTGGAAATTATAGCTTCAGTTCAAGATGCATGAGATTGCTGTATGAAAGTTAATACAGAAAAACAAGTGGATTTAGTTAAGTATTCGAAGGAAGAAGCTGTAATAATTCTTTACGGATAAAAATAAATACATCTTTTTTCTAAAAAAGATGAAAGTGAAATAATTGAGTTTAGCTTACTATAGGATATAATTCAATTCAGAAGAGTTGTGAATTACAATAAGTGTCAATATGTATCTACGCAGAAAAGCGACAAGCCTGCTTAGCACACAAGAAATATATAATACAGGCTTGAATTCAAGATATATTTAATATACAATATGCGTAATCAAGTGATCATTGACAAAATGGGTTTATCGGCTTTTATGTATTTATGTACTTTTGGCCATAACAGTGATGGCTTCTTAAGTTGCGATTAGGATTTCATATTTCATAAGACCTGCTGCATATTCTACATTAATCTTAGTATAATAAATAATAATATAACTCAGTACAATGTGTTAGAAAGTGACTCAACAGTGGATGAATCAAAAGTACAAAAGCGAAAGACAGATTGTTCAATAACTTTGAATGGAACGCATGCTGTTAGATTAGCAATAACTTTTAAAGGAATGGATGCATGCAAGGTGCCAGAGCTTCTGTTTCAACATATTTATATAGAAGAACATATCTTAGGTGTACAGGAAACTGAGTTTCATGAAGGGAAAAAAATTGGGAACCTAATGGCTGGTTATTTTTGGAGTTTTATGGTATTTTTCTTTGTAGGCTTATTTCTCAAAATGTCATTTTTTAAAGTTTGGCGTTACTTTAAAAAAAAAAAAACTATTCCATTGATTTTGATGGGAGAGGGCCTGAATTACTTGAAATTTATTCATCTATGGCAGGAAGAGTTGGAAATATGAAAAATATTTTATTAAATCATTTTAAAATGGTAAAATCCACAAAAAAACATAAAAATTCATAAAATTCGTGAATTTAAAGCAGTTTTTTCCATAAAAAAAATATTAATTTTCAGAAATTTTATTTTTCCAACTCTTCCTGCCATAACTGCATGAATTTCAAGTAATTTAGTTCCTCTCCCATGAAAATCAATGGAATAGTTTTTTTTTAAAGTAACGCCAATTGAAAAAAATTGAAAATGCTATATCTCTGAGTAAAATTGGTCTACAGATTAAGTCTTGGGCCATATTATCAGAAATAGTGTATATTTATAGTATATATATATTGTATTTTGTTTAAACTACATTTTTCTTTTTTTTATAGCTCATTTTGGCCTCAGAAGCCACTAGGTGTAAGACCGCTTTAAGAAGGGATAAAAAATGAGCGACACTTGTGACACCTAAGAGTTCATCATTTGATTATACGAGTGGCACAGTTTTTTAAATACCCATGAAAATTTTCGTCTTTGTAAATTCTATTATTGATCAGCGTTTGAAAATCCGCTCATGGGCGCTACGAAAGTCAGTTATAAATATGGATGTTTTCAAGTTTGTATTTCATAAAACCGCTAAAACCAAGAACAATCTTAGGCTCACCTTACATAACTTGTTCTTAATTAGAGATAGAATGATATAAAAAATCATGTATCCTTTTTATTTCTATTTATATTGGAAAATATATGAGGGGCATGAGAGTTAAAAGTTCCAGAGATTTCCCCATACTTATGCATGTACAGAATATATTAACAAACGTTTTGAAATATGTTACTCTGATTTCGACAAAGAAATTTATCGCTACAAATTTTGTGAGACCGTTTATTAGCTTCGACATTTATTTTTTTAAACGTATTCTGTAATGTTAAAAAATAATTTGCTTGAAATCAGAAGTCGTTAGAACTACTTTTTTTTTATAAATTAAAATTTGTATAAACAATCTAAGAATTTATTATCTCTTTAAGAAAACTTCGTATTTTTTAAATTATCTTTAACAATATAATTGCAAATCTTATTGTTTAAAAAAATGTGTAAATGATTATTGAAAAACATATACCATTGATATTGTTTAAATAAATAGTAGTTTTCGATGCTAGGCCGTAAAGTAACATTTTATGACTGAGTAACGAACATTATTTTTTGTTATATGTGTACGTAAAGTACGTACTTTACGGACTGTTTTGCGGCCATAAAATATGACAAAAGTGATATTATTAGTTTAATGTGAATAATGATCATTAATTATGTTACTAACCAGCTGACGTATTAGAAAGCGTAGATTGTTGAGACCCTTCATCTAAGGATGTTCCATCTGGACCAGTTGTGATTACAGACGTAACAGTACTACCTGAAGTAGTTGTTATTACTGCTGTTGAGACGGTAGCGATAGTTGTTATACCAGCCTCATTGGATGAGTCAGAATGAACACTACATTCAGTAGCATTATTACCAGTCGATGTCGAAGACGTTGCAGTATGTGAATTAGGCGTCGTACTGGGTGGTGGCATAGGGCTACCTTCAGAATTGATTATTGTATTTGACGAAGTATGTATATGCATTGACGATGAAGATATCATAGATGAGTGCTGATTATTAAGATGGCTTGAAGAAGAAGGAGGAGGTCCCATTGAACCAGCTGGAGGGCCCATATTACCAACACCAGTTATTGTTGGAACACCAGGGGCCACTATGCTAGGAGAACTACCTGTAGAGTTGTATGGCTGAGGAGGAACAGGACTTGATGGCATACCCGCAGATACATTGTTAAAACCCAATTTATGCTACATAGACCAGAAATTACATAATTTTAAATAAAAATCTTAATATATAATAGAATCGGTAACTTTGAAACATATTCTTACAGGATATGGAGGGTACTGCGTCATATTACTCGGTCTTGCAGACTGATACTGGTTGTTAGTCGGCTGTGTATGACAATTACCGCCTTGAGAATATGTTTGAGAAAATTGCACATGAGGACGTACTGCTGAATAATTTCCTTGAGATGAATATCCGACTGTTTGGTTGGTTGCAGCATTCATATATCCAAGACCTCCACTCATAGAACTTACGTTACTTAAGTTTGGACTCGAACTTGACTGAGCAGCATTTTGACTGTTGTTCGTCTTATAATTATGCACGTGAGATGGTGGACCTAAAGTTTTTTCAGAACCTATATTTTTGTATGCTTTATATATATATATATATATATATATATATATACACATGAAAAAAAAAATATACGCACGCACGCACGCACGCACGCACGCACGCACGCACGCACACACACATATACACATACGTACACACACATATATATATATATATATATATATATATATATATATATATATATATATATATAAACATGTATAACGTTAGTTCCCAGGACCCCATGTTACTGTATACCTATACGTGACTAAAGAAATAATGTCTCTTATGGGGGCCGATGTGCTCAAAACTGACGTTAAACATATGTAGATTCAGGGACTGTCCCCAAAACTAACAAATGTCCCCAAAACCAATGTTAAACATCTGGAATGTCCTGGAAACTAACATAAAACATAAATATATATATATATATATATATATATATATATATATATATATATATATATATATATATATATATATATATATATATATATATATATATATATATATATATATATATATATATATATATATATATATATATATATATATATATATATATATATATATATATATATATATATATATATATATATATATATATATATATATATATATATATATATATATATATATATATATATATATATACACACACACACACACACACACACACTATTCATATTTTATGTGTAACGCTAGTATCCAGAACATTCATTATGTGTAACATTAGTTTCCAGGACATTTATTAGTTTCGGGGACATGTCCTGGAGAGTGCATACGTTTAACGTTAGTTTTCAGGACCTTTAGGATCACTTTTACAACGGGTTTTTCCGTAAAATTGTTCCGAAATCAACGCAAAATTCTGGGGACCTCGAAGCGGGCGCCGCAGGAGTTCTACGAAAGTCAATAACCTGACGGAGGTTTCTAGTGTAGACAACGGCGGCGCCAAGCGCCGCCCAGACCTCCTTATATTACAGAAAACATAGAGGGGTCCTGTCCATTTCACGTCAACTCTCCCAGCACGGCGCGCAAGCTCGAAATCTTGCTATTTCCAACTCATGTTTATAATTCTTAAATGTACTTTAAAAAATTGTTTGATAAGCGTTTCCAACGTATTTTTTCCTCAGCTTTCTAATGATGTAGGCAGTTTTTCCGAAATTTTCAATTTTTACCTTCAAAAACTACAAAACATCGTATATCTCAAAAGTATATTTTCAATATTTTTTTACCATTTAAATCGAAAGCTGAGCATTTTTTACATAGGAAATGATTTTTTTCAAAATTTGCTCAAAATGTTTTCTTTGAGAAATAGAACCCAAAATAGTAGACGCAACGTCTTTCCTGCCCCCGGTACCGCGCAGTACGTCGCGTGGACTAGGCCTGTCTCGCTACTTAATAACATTTAATCATAATCTTTACCTGTTCTTTCGAATTCTTTAGAATGCATTAATAATATTTTATTGGTTATTTTGTATAAAAATAAAGTTTCATTACTAACAGCAATATAGTCATTATACCAACGCTTTTTTCTCAGTGCAGATAATTTTTCTTTGTTTTTCTAACAGTTATTCTCGGAAAGATGTGATATTCAGAACTTAAAAATGGTTTTTTGAATTTGAATATACACTGAGAACAAAATATAGTATATTTTCATATAAAAGTACTATAAAGTATAGTGGTATTTGATTACATATATATTTTATAGTGATAAAAACAACAAAATTATGGTAAACATACCTAAAAATTCGTTATTGGATATTATATTATATAGTAAAATTTAAAATACCTAAAGATTTAGAATGGAAATATTATATTATACTAAATAAATATAGCAAACTTTAATGGAAATTTAGTTAAATAACAATAATTGAGTTACTATAACTGTATAGTTGTTTAAATTATATGGATATGACAATAATTGAGTTATTTGTAATAACATAACTGTTTAGTTGTTTAAATTATAAGAATATATTTTTTCTCATACCCCCGCCGAAAGTTCGACTTTTGCTCCCTGAAATCAGTGACGAAAGTCCTTGATTTGCTCCCTAGGGAAAATAAATGAGAGCAGCGCGGACGGATACAAAAAAGTAGTGCCCCCCCCCCCCCCCCCCGTCACTCTCGCTCGCTCTCTCTCTCTCTCTCTCTCTCTCTCTCTCTCTCTCTCTCTCTCTCTCTCTCTCTCTCTCTCTCTCTCTCTCTCTAGTACACATTCAAATAGAAACAAAATAACCTATTTCTTTGCATGTACTGAAATGTATTGTTTCATATGAAAAATAAAAATGCAATGTAATACTGAAATGAAATTAAAGTCTCGGAAAAATTATAATATTGTTTGCAATCAATTTTTTTTATTATTATTGCATAAACATTGTAATTATGTAACATTTTTTAAAAATATTACAAAAACAAACACTTATATTTAAATAAAGTTAATATTTGTTAACGTATTTCAAATACTACGAAAATATAAAAACTTACATTTAGTTTGACAATAGTGAGAAGTTTTAAAAATACAAGAGTTTTTGTTTTGAATTAAAAGTAATTTACATGTGTATAGCATTCTGATCTTTGCGCGAGTAATTATGAATTATTACATTATTCACAGTACAATTCTTAAACTTAATACGTGATGTATTAAGAGTAGCTTGACTATGCTCCAGACTTTCATTATAATATGAAGAGTCAGATAGGTTTACATTAACACTATAATGTCAGAATTACCATCAGATAAAATGGTTTGCTGGGTATCTACTTTTCTCTTTTTTTGTACTGGTTGATCAGCGTTTAATCCTGATGTACTCACACCTTGATGTACTGATAATGGATGAGATCTATTAGATTCTGATTGAGTAACTAATTTTGGGTTATTCACAGGTACTTGAGTATCATTTTCTTTTAATTCATCAGAAGTACGTTTCACTCTATTGATGATTTTATCAAAAATGTTCTTTTTGCTTGCCAATGAATTTTCGACGTACTCTTGAGCCACAGTATCAGATCTCCATCCACCTAACTGTTTCACTGCTATTAAATCTCCGCCACCATTAGATAACAAAGTCGCAGCCGTGCGACGGTAGCAGTGCCCAGTATGACTTTCAGGATTTTGGAGATTCAACTACATAGCAATGGTTTTTGGACCATCGCTAATTTTGTTTTTGCCTATTGCTTGTCGAGTGCAAATACCTTTCTGGAAATTGATAAATAGTCTTGTATGTTCCACTTTATCAGGCCTCAACATAATATATTTCTTGACTGTGTCGTAAAATGGATCAGTAATTATAAAACTACGAGGGTAGAAATTTTTTGAGTCCTTAATGTTGACAATAAACTGAATATCAGTATCATGAATATCATTTACGCTAATATTACATATTTCTTGAGTCCTTAAAGCACCACAAATGCGAAAAATAAGTATTACCTGAAACATATGTATAAATGATACTTCTAATAATTTCAAAAAATACAAATCTTGTGATTAAATTAGTAAGTACCTTATGAGCTAAATATACATGATCTTCGCTATTCAAAAATTGTTGTACTTGTTCCCAAGTTAATACTTGTGCCTTCTTTGGTTTATATCCTTTGGAATGATTCTTGAGTAACGACTTCAATTTTTCCAATTCATTGATTTTAATTCCATGTCTAAGATTCAGAGTCGTTTTTAACATAGACCATTGACCCCAAACGGTTGTCGGTTTCAATTTTTTCAATAATTCATTGAAATATACTATTAACACATTTTCGTTAATTGCGTTCAATTCAATTTTGTTGAACTCCGTCCACCTCTTAAATTCGTCATACATCTGATTATAACGAAGCATTGATTTCGGCGGCAACAAATTGTTGGTGATCATCTGGCCTTCTCCTTCAAAATCTCGCACGTCCTCTTCCAAATCCTCACTATCACACGAGTCTGATGAAACCATGTTTACTGAAAAGAAACCATCAAGAAATTGAGGTTATAGCTACATTAGAAAGCAATAACAACTTACCTTACAAGAAGTTGGATTAAAATACCGTTTGTTGACAGACTGCCAATGGAACTTACTTTTAGTTGCCTTACTTAGAATAATATAAACAATAAACGAAAAGTTTTATTGAAAAATACTAATTGATGCATTAATTTACGGAGCTGATATGAGCTAACTTGTTTTCTGTCCGCGTGAAAAAAAAGCTCACACCAGAGACCAGAGAGGCTATGTGTTTCCATTCGGCTCGCACTGCCGTCGAATACGCATGCGCGGTGGACATAGCGCAGGCACGTACACAGAGAGAGAGAGAGAGAGGGAGAGCGCGCGCGTGAGAGGCTAAAAGGCGTTCCGCGGCCACATTACTACGCACACGCGAAGTAATCACTTAGCAAATCTGCTGTTAAATAAAAAGTATGTCACGAACTTTCGGCACGGGTATGAGAAAAAATCGTATACGCCACACGGGGCAAAATGGACCACTTCTCCTCACGGGTGTTGCTGCCCTCCCTCCTTCGCTGCGCTCGGCCCTAACTTCACGCCGTGCAATAATGGGCTTCTTAAGGCACATCTATCGTAATGTACTATAAAAATATACTTTTTGAGATATAAGATGTTTTGTAGTTTTTGAAGGTGAAAATGGAAAATTCCGGAAAAACTGCCTACACCATTAGAAAGCTGCGGAAAAAATATGTCGGAAAAGCTTATAAAACAATTTTTTTAAATACATTTAAGTATCATAAACATGAGTTGGAAATAGCAAGATTTCCAGCTCGCGCGCCGCGCTGGGAGAGTTGACGTGAAACGCCTCATATATATATATATATAAACACACACACACGCACGCACGCACGCACGCACGCACGCACCCACGCACGCACACATACACACAGGGTGTCCCATTTTAAAACCACCAACCAAATATCTCGAAAACTAAGGGTGATGGAAAAAAACTGAAGACAAAAGTTATAGGATTCCGAGGGGGACATTCAATGGTGACATTGACATTGACCTTCACGGTCATTTTAAGGTCAAATCGATTTTTTCAAATGGACCCTTTATTTTTGACCCCGGGAATGAAAAGAGCGGGAAATTTTACGTCCGAACATGACTTTGACCTTGACCTTCAAGGCCATTTTAAGGTTAAGTCGATTTTTTTTACATGGAACCCCTTATTTTTGACCCCGGGAATAAAAAGAGCCGAAGATTTTACGTCCTAATATGACCTTGACCTTGACTCTGACCTTCAAGGTCATGTTAAGGTCCAGTCGATATTTAAATGGAACCCCTTATTTTTAATCCCGTAAATGTAAAGAGCAAAAAATTTTACATCAGTTTAATTAAGAAATCTGGCCTTGACCTTGAACTTCTAGGTCACTTTAAGGTCTAGTTATTTTATTATTAAAGAATAAAAATTAATTATAGTTATGTTGATGAGAATCGAATGGTCCAGCTGTCAAGTCGGTGAATAAATTTACACCATTGGTTTATTTATTCACCGACTTGACAGCTGGACCATTCGATTCTCATCAACATAACTACAATACTATCGCTGTCATTCATCTCATAATTTTATCAAAAATTAATTATTATTGATAACTATTATTATCTAGTTATTTTATTATCAAGTTTATTTTTAAAAATCAAAAACCACAGTTTCTACTACTGAAATGAAAAGAACGGAAAATTTTAGGTCTGGATATGGCCTTGCAAAAAATTTCGTTTTACTAATTCGTGCACATTGATACCTTTAATCAGTACGTCAATATTACAATATCAAAGTTTGAAGGAATTTAGCTGAAATTCATTATGCACAAGGATTCTGCGAGGCACAAATGACCTTGTCTTTGATCTTCATGTCTAATACTAATGAATAAGAATTATGTACTTATTACCATTAAGGGGATGCCTTACTTGTATAGTCTGTACATACTTATCGACATTTATTGATTTTTCAAATATCTATCTCAATTTACATATTTTTGCTTATATTGAAGCTGACGCACATTCTTTGAATTATATAGATTGTGCGTGTGCTTCAATAATTTTGATAATATGAAAATTGGTTGAGAAATTTGAAAAATCAAGTGCAGAAATCTGCAGTTAGGTAAGGCTTTCCCTTAAGGCGGTCTTACACCTAGTGGCTTCTGAGGACAAAATCAGCTATAAAAAAGAGAAAAATGTTGTTTAAACAATATAAAGTATATATCCTATAAATATACTCTATTTCTGACAAAATGGCCCAAGACTTAATCTGTAGACCAATTTTACTCAGAGCTATAGCATTTTCAATTTTTTTCATTTGGCGTCATTTTTTAAAAAAGCTAGTTCATGGATTTGCATGGGGGAGGGCCTGAATAACTTGAAATTGATCAAACTATAGCAAGAAGAGTTGGAAATATTGAAAAAAATTTTTCAATCATTTTAAAATGCTAAAAATCATAAAACATCACAAAAATTCTTAAAATTAAGTATTTAAAAGTGGTTTTTAACATTTTAAGATTAATTAAAATTTTTTTTTTTAATATTTTCAACTCTTCTTGCCATAGTCCAATGCATTTCAAGTAATTCAGGGCTTCTCCCATGCAAATCCATGAACTAGGTTTATTAAAAAATAACGCCAAACTTTAGAAAATGACATTTTGAGAAATAAGCCTGCAAAGAAAAATACCATAAAACTCCAAAAATAATCAGCCATTTGATCCCCATTCTTTTCCTTCTTGAAACTCACTTTCCTGTATATCTGTTATCTGTTCTTTCATATAAAATAGTTACAACAGAAGCTCTGGCACCTTGCATAGATACTGCTAAGTCACCAGCATTCGTTCCATTAAAAACTACTGCTCAATCTGCCCTTCGTTTGTACTTTTGATTCATCCACTGTTGAATCACTTTTTAACACATTGTACTGAGTTAGATTATTATTTATAATACTAAGATAACTGTAGAATATGCACCAGGTCTTATGAAATATGAAATCCCACTCATCCAACTCGAAACTTAAGAAGCCATCATTGTTATAGACATAAGTACAGTAGTACATAAAATCCGCTAAGCCCATTTTAAAAATTTTCCCTTGATTACACATCTTGAACATAAAATATATCTTGAATTTAAGCCTGTATACTTGTGTGAGGAGGCTTTATTGCTTTTAAGTATATCGATACATCTGGACACTTATTACAATTCACAAATCTTTTGAATTGAATTATAAATCCTATAGTGAGTTAGACTTAATTATCTCACTTTCATCTTTCTTAGAAAGAAGATGTATTTATTTTCATCCGCTGAAAATGTTTACTGCCTCTCCTTTAAAATACTTAATTCAATCTTGCCAATGCACATGTTTTTCAGTATTAATTTTCATACAGCATTGAACTGAAACTGTACGCTGAAACTGAAACTGTCACTGTACGCTTGTATTATAATTACACTTGCACTTTTCAGACAGATATCTTCACATACACAATACATTTCATTTTTAGTCCTAAATTCACTTATGAATTCAAATAACCAAGCACTATGAAAAAAAATTTTCTTCATCAGAAAGCAAAAACTCTGCAAAACGAACTGTTAAAATCACATGGTTATGTATCTTGGCTTATTTGAGATTATGAGTGATAAGCTGTGCAACTCTGTTGACACTATGGTATTATAGTTTTATTCCATGGTATAGAAAAGTGAGTATTAATAATATAGTAACTTACTGTCAAATGTTGGTAACGGAATGGTCACTTTACTAAAACAAAAGTGCAAAATTGTCACAACTCAAAAGACGATTCCACTGTATTTTAAATACCAGAGTATGATTGATATTATTTTTATAATAAACCCTGTATGTAAATTTAATTATTCTTTTTACAATTCTTATACTAATAAGTCTTAAATAAAGTTTTTGATATTTTAAAACACATACAAGTATATATATATATAATCCCTTAACCCCTTTATGGAGCCCATCCCTGTATATTAGTACCTACGCCCAGAGTTCCCGTATACAAGTGACTAAAGAAATAATCCCTCTCTGGGTATAGAAACTCTAGATCGGGCTCCATAAACGCCGTATAAGAATATTTTATGGGACCCGGACTCCATAAATGAAAACGGGCTCCATAAATATGCTCATGTGAATAAAAGGGTTCCATAAATCTGGTAAAAGAAATGTGTGTGTGTGTGTGTGTGTGTGTGTGTGTGTGTGTGTGTGTGTGTGTGTGTGTGTGTGTGTGTGTGTGTGTGTGTGTGTGTATATAAACTTGTATAACGTTAGTTCCCAGGACCCCATGTTACTGTATACCTATACGTGACTAAAGAAATAATGTCTCTTATGGGGGCCGATGTCCTCAAAACTGACGTTAAACATATGTAGATTCAGGGACTGTCCCCAAAACTAACAAATGTCCCCGAAACCAACGTTAAACATCTGGAATGTCCTGGAAACTAACATAAAACATAAATATATATATATATATATATATATATATATATATATATATATATATATATATATATATATATATACATATATATATATATATATATATATATATATATATATATATATATATATATCAAATGCAGCTTTTGAGGATCTATGTCAGCACGGATTCGATACTTTGAGGATTTTTCGGACTTTGGAGGACATCCTCAAAATTCCTTCGGTATGAAACGGTACTTTCGGTCGCGATTCTTGCGTTGAGAAATTTGAGGAGTCTCTTCAAAATGCCGACATCTCTTCAAAAGTACCGATCTATACGGTGATATCTCTTCAAATATATCAATTCCCATAGTTACAATATGTCTCTCTATATTATATAGTCGTAAGCGTTATTTGTGTCAGGCAGACCCCCCTCGCCGCCCCTCGCACCTCTCAGGGCCTCCTCAAAATAACGTAAAATTGGGATTTTTTCTACGTTATTTTGAGTATGGTAGAGCCCCTCCTCGCCCCCCTCGCCAACCTCAGCACCCCCGCGCACCCCCCTTGTGACCCCCTTCAGACCCCCCTCATTTAAATGTTCACTTAAAAGGTTATTTTTTTCATGTATTTTTCATATGTTTTATTAATAAGGTAGAATATACAGATGTAACGTTTAAGAGTAATTTTGAATTCTTAATTTCTCAAATAAAAAAGTAAATTATTGAGAAAATTACATTAATTATATATAAAAATATATTTTATGTATATTTCATATATTATATAAAATTTATAATTAATAATTTATATTTTTCATATGTTTTATTAATAGGGTAATATTTATAGATGTAACGCTTAAGAGTAGCTTTGAATTCTTAATTTCTGAAATAAAAGAGTAAATTATTAAGAAAATTACATTAATTATATATTAAGATATATTTTATTCTATTTTTTCCACATCACCTTGGAGGTAAATAGAAAGATGCGTTTTATTTTTAAGTGGTATCCCCAGTAGGCCTAATCCATAATGAATTGTATCCAAGATTTAAATCTTTAAGAATCTCGATGAAAATTGTTACTCAGAGGTTTTCGGGGTCATAAAAAGGATGCAACCACAGATATGTGAAGCTTACGAAGAAGTTGACGATCTCAAACATAATAAGATGGTAGATATTTGAGTCCCATGGAAGCAGCATGGAGATTACAAGAATGTCCTTTATGTGTCACACCGTAATACGTTTAGCAATTCACACCGAAAATAAACAAAATATAATTTTCGAAGAAAATAAAGAGGAAAAAGCTTTAGATAACTGGAAAACTACATTAACTTCGTGGTTTGAATTAAATAAAAAAGATAAAAATGCAAAAAATATTAAATACGTTAATATACTAAAATATTATATTTTTAAGAATAAAACTTGGATAAAACGTCAACGAGAACTAAAACATGTTGCTATAGGATGTTTAAATGTAGTATCTCCAAGAGATATTGAAAGATTTCATTTAAAATTAATTTTAAATCGTGTTAAAGGCGCAACATCATTTGAAGAATTACGTACATTGAAAATAAAACACATAATACTTACAAAGAAACAGCAATGCAAATGGGTCTAATCGAAGACGATTTACAGATTGACAAAATTTTTGAAGAAGCTTGTAATATAATGTTACCTGTTCAATTGCGTAAATTTTTTACTTGGTTTTTAATAACAGATAACATCAATGGTAATACTATTTGGACAAAATTTAATAAATATTTTACAGAAGATTTTGACAATAATAAAAATAACTGAGCTCTTCACCATATAAACGAAATTTTAAATGTTGAAGAAATGTCTTGTAAAGATTTTGGATTACCTGAACCTGATGAAATTTTCGATACAAATAATGAAAATAATAAAGAAAATATTTTATTCTGTAAACAAATGTTTAATAATTACTATAGTCAATTAAACACAGATCAAAAAACAATTTTTACACAAATATTAAATAATGAACATAAAATTAACTTTATTGATGGTCCTGGAGGTTCAGGTAAAACGTTTTTATATAAAACTTTAATTTATTATTTTTTGTCAATAGAACAAAAAATTATATCAATGGCTTGGACTGGTATAGCATCTATACTATTACCAAAAGGTATGGCCAGTCATAAAACTTTTAGATTACCTTAAGATTTAAACAATATTGAAAATGCATTTTTAAAATTTGAATCAGATAAAAAAAATTTCATGAAGTTTTTGCGATTATTTGGGATGAAGCGTCAATGATTCCACGTAAAGCTTTAGAAATTGTTGATAAAACTTTACAAGGTGTTTGTAATAATAATCTACCATTCGGAAGAAAATTATTAATTTTAGGAGGTGATTTTAGACAAATTCTCCCTGTTGTTAAAAATGGTTGTAGAAGCACAATAATTCAAGAAACGATAAAATATTCAAATCTTTGGTCATTATTTAATATAATGTATTTGAAAACAAATATCCGTTCAAAAGATATCATGTTTGCTTCATTTTTATTAGATATTGGAGAAGGTAAATTTAATTCATTTGTTATACCTGATAGTTTTAAAACAAACGATGTTTCTTTTAAAATATATGAAAATATAAATTGTAGTATATCAATAAATAGAGTTATATTAACATCACATAATGAAGATGCAAATATTTTAAATAATAAAATTTTAAAACTATTAAATACTAAAGAAAATACGTATTATAGTTTAGATTATGCTACTCATAAAGATGTAGATTTATTTGATGATAACATCCATATTAATTACCCGATTGAAACTTTAAACAATATACGTGAAGGACTACCACCACATAAATTAAAACTTAAAATAAATACTATTGTAATGTTAATAAGAAATTTAAGTATTAACGATGGATTATGTAATGGAACACGATTAAAAATTACTAAATTATTTAAATACAACATAGAAGCAGAAATAATAACAGGTGAAAACTCTGGAAACATAGTTTTTATTCCTCGAATTACATTAAACACTGGCAATTCTTCATCATTACCATTTATTTTATATAGAAAATAATTTCCTTTAATATTAGCGTTTACTATGACTATTAATAAATCACAAGGTCAAAGTTTTGATAGTGTTGGAATATATATTAGAAGACCATTATTTTCTCATGGTCAATTATATGTAGCATTATCAAGATGTAAAAACCCGGATAAAATTTTTATTGAAAATAATTCAGAAAATAAAGAAAAAAATTATAAATATCGTTTGGAAAGAAATTTTAGATAATTAATTTTCAAATATTTTTCTTTTTAGAATATGTCGACTACACAGAACGAAAGTAAATTATAAAAAACAACAATATATTTATTCGTTATTCAATAACAATAATAAATACATAATAAATTATTAGTTTTAGACTATTTAGAATATGAACAAAATTATATGGAATACATGATTAATTTAGAATCAGATAAAATTATTGAAAAAGATAAATTAAAAAAACTAAATCATCAGTCAAATAAAAACAAGAAAACAACAGAACAATAAAAATACAAAACTCAAAATTGGAAAACTTAAAGTTGACAAAATTTTAGAAGAATTTAAAAATCTTTCTTTACAATAATTGAAATTTGTTTTTTAGGTAAATTTTTATATAATTATTAATTAATTAATTTTTTGAATGATTTTTAGTTAATTAAAACAACAATATTTTTTCTTTCATTAAAGACAATGGAATATACAAATAACGTTGGAAAATTTTAAATAGCATATCAGAAAATATTAAATATAAAAAAAAAAATAATAAAAAAACAATTCAAAAATTGAATAAAACATTTCGAAGAATTTAATTTATTATCAGGTAATTCAAACCATTTAATTATTAAATTTAATTTTACAAAATATATATCATATTATAAAAAAATATACATTTATTGTAACAATTTTAATGTTTTCTGAAATTTTATAGTGACAAAGACAGTGGATTAGGCCTACTGGGGATACAACTTAAAAATAAAACGCATCTTTCTATTTACCTCCCAGGTGATGTGGAAAAAATAGAATAAAATATATAATTTTCGATATATTTTCTTAATATATAATTAATGTAGTTTTCTCAATAATCCATTCTTTCGTTTCAGAAATTAAGAATTAAGAACGACTCTTAAGTGTTACATTTGTATTAACTATCATCCTAAAAAATATGAAAAATCTCAATAATCTATTCTTTCGTTTCAGAAATTTAGAATTAAGAACTACTCTTAAGTGTTACATTTGTATAAACCATCATCAAAATACCGACATCTCTTCAAAAGTACCGATCTATGCGTTGATATCTCTTCAAATATACCAATTCCCATAGTTATAATATATATATAAGTATGTGGGTGAACCGGTTTTGGAGAGGTATAGTTCTTTTTCTCAGAGTTGCCTATGTTAACGTGACTAAAGAACTATGGACCCTGGGGTTATAGACTCTAGAAAATGAAGAGGCTCTTCAAAACCGGAAAAACTCTTCAAAACCGGTATATAATATCTAGAAAAACTGTCCAAAACCGATAAACGACATAAATATATATATATATATATATATATATATATATATATATATATATATATATATATATCAAACAGGACTTATGTTGACATCGCGTGTTAATACTTATGTCAAACCGCATAAGTACCGCAAGGGCAGCAAAGTCTCGCACCAGTTCAGAAATTGTCTGCATAAGTCACGTTCCACACACACACACACGCACACACACACACACACACACACACACACACACACACACACACACACCCACCCACCCACACACCCACCCACACACACACACACGCACGCACGCACGCACACACACACACACACACACACACACACACACACACACACACACACACACACACACACACACACATATAAGGCCAAAAAAAGGAAAATTAATGTTTTCGTTATTTTAAAGATTATCTTTTTTTAACGATATCATTTTGAATTTTTAAAATTTTTTATTCAAACCAGATTTTTAGATTTAGAATAACATATATAATTAGAAAATTCAATAAAAAAAATTTGATTTTTTCAAAATTTTTAGGTGTAAGACCACCTTAAGTGATATTTGTATCTTTCTTAATTTCTCGAATAATTTCAGTGATAAAAACAAGATAATTTTATATCAACGTAAATGTGCGTATAATCATCTCTTTCTGATTGTTATGAAAAACAGATTTTTCTATTTAAATTTTTTTTTTTTAAATTGTGTTCCATATTATAGACATTTAGTCATTTTTTTCATTAAATATGACTGTACTAGTATTACATATTAAATATTGAGTTAAATTCTTAAAGATAAAAAAATTTTCCAAAAATTTTTAGTTTCTTCACTCAAATTCTTCGATTTTTTCTAATTTATTAAACTTCGTTATTTCAATGTCTCAATTCATCTTTTTCTGAGATCCATTCTCAACTTGGGTATTAATAGAGATTAATTTGCAGATTAATTAATATTAACGTTTTATTTTGTGTAAAATTATACAAGTTCGTGTTTTTGGATATCATTTTCAACTTTGCAAAATATACCAAACTACGTGTACACCCCTAATTAAGTAGCTGATATTCTGATTATTTTAGGAGAATGTCTGATTATTTTAGGAGAATTTTGTTTTTGCCTATTGCTTGTCGAGTGCAAATACCTTTCTGGAAATTGATAAATAGTCTTGTATGTTCCACTTTATCAGGCCTCAACATAATATATTTCTTGACTGTGTCGTAAAATGGATCAGTAATTATAAAACTACGAGGGTAGAAATTTTTTGAGTCCTTAATGTTGACAATAAACTGAATATCAGTATCATGAATATCATTTACGCTAATATTACATATTTCTTGAGTCCTTAAAGCACCACAAATGCGAAAAATAAGTATTACCTGAAACATATGTATAAATGATACTTCTAATAATTTCAAAAAATACAAATCTTGTGATTAAATTAGTAAGTACCTTATGAGCTAAATATACATGATCTTCGCTATTCAAAAATTGTTGTACTTGTTCCCAAGTTAATACTTGTGCCTTCTTTGGTTTATATCCTTTGGAATGATTCTTGAGTAACGACTTCAATTTTTCCAATTCATTGATTTTAATTCCATGTCTAAGATTCAGAGTCGTTTTTAACATAGACCATTGACCCCAAACGGTTGTCGGTTTCAATTTTTTCAATAATTCATTGAAATATACTATTAACACATTTTCGTTAATTGCGTTCAATTCAATTTTGTTGAACTCCGTCCACCTCTTAAATTCGTCATACATCTGATTATAACGAAGCATTGATTTCGGCGGCAACAAATTGTTGGTGATCATCTGGCCTTCTCCTTCAAAATCTCGCACGTCCTCTTCCAAATCCTCACTATCACACGAGTCTGATGAAACCATGTTTACTGAAAAGAAACCATCAAGAAATTGAGGTTATAGCTACATTAGAAAGCAATAACAACTTACCTTACAAGAAGTTGGATTAAAATACCGTTTGTTGACAGACTGCCAATGGAACTTACTTTTAGTTGCCTTACTTAGAATAATATAAACAATAAACGAAAAGTTTTATTGAAAAATACTAATTGATGCATTAATTTACGGAGCTGATATGAGCTAACTTGTTTTCTGTCCGCGTGAAAAAAAAGCTCACACCAGAGACCAGAGAGGCTATGTGTTTCCATTCGGCTCGCACTGCCGTCGAATACGCATGCGCGGTGGACATAGCGCAGGCACGTACACAGAGAGAGAGAGAGAGAGAGAGGGAGAGCGCGCGCGTGAGAGGCTAAAAGGCGTTCCGCGGCCACATTACTACGCACACGCGAAGTAATCACTTAGCAAATCTGCTGTTAAATAAAAAGTATGTCACGAACTTTCGGCACGGGTATGAGAAAAAATCGTATACGCCACACGGGGCAAAATGGACCACTTCTCCTCACGGGTGTTGCTGCCCTCCCTCCTTCGCTGCGCTCGGCCCTAACTTCACGCCGTGCAATAATGGGCTTCTTAAGGCACATCTATCGTAATGTACTATAAAAATATACTTTTTGAGATATAAGATGTTTTGTAGTTTTTGAAGGTGAAAATGGAAAATTCCGGAAAAACTGCCTACACCATTAGAAAGCTGCGGAAAAAATATGTCGGAAAAGCTTATAAAACAATTTTTTTAAATACATTTAAGTATCATAAACATGAGTTGGAAATAGCAAGATTTCCAGCTCGCGCGCCGCGCTGGGAGAGTTGACGTGAAACGCCTCATATATATATATATATAAACACACACACACGCACGCACGCACGCACGCACGCACGCACCCACGCACGCACACATACACACAGGGTGTCCCATTTTAAAACCACCAACCAAATATCTCGAAAACTAAGGGTGATGGAAAAAAACTGAAGACAAAAGTTATAGGATTCCGAGGGGGACATTCAATGGTGACATTGACATTGACCTTCACGGTCATTTTAAGGTCAAATCGATTTTTTCAAATGGACCCTTTATTTTTGACCCCGGGAATGAAAAGAGCGGGAAATTTTACGTCCGAACATGACTTTGACCTTGACCTTCAAGGCCATTTTAAGGTTAAGTCGATTTTTTTTACATGGAACCCCTTATTTTTGACCCCGGGAATAAAAAGAGCCGAAGATTTTACGTCCTAATATGACCTTGACCTTGACTCTGACCTTCAAGGTCATGTTAAGGTCCAGTCGATATTTAAATGGAACCCCTTATTTTTAATCCCGTAAATGTAAAGAGCAAAAAATTTTACATCAGTTTAATTAAGAAATCTGGCCTTGACCTTGAACTTCTAGGTCACTTTAAGGTCTAGTTATTTTATTATTAAAGAATAAAAATTAATTATAGTTATGTTGATGAGAATCGAATGGTCCAGCTGTCAAGTCGGTGAATAAATTTACACCATTGGTTTATTTATTCACCGACTTGACAGCTGGACCATTCGATTCTCATCAACATAACTACAATACTATCGCTGTCATTCATCTCATAATTTTATCAAAAATTAATTATTATTGATAACTATTATTATCTAGTTATTTTATTATCAAGTTTATTTTTAAAAATCAAAAACCACAGTTTCTACTACTGAAATGAAAAGAACGGAAAATTTTAGGTCTGGATATGGCCTTGCAAAAAATTTCGTTTTACTAATTCGTGCACATTGATACCTTTAATCAGTACGTCAATATTACAATATCAAAGTTTGAAGGAATTTAGCTGAAATTCATTATGCACAAGGATTCTGCGAGGCACAAATGACCTTGTCTTTGATCTTCATGTCTAATACTAATGAATAAGAATTATGTACTTATTACCATTAAGGGGATGCCTTACTTGTATAGTCTGTACATACTTATCGACATTTATTGATTTTTCAAATATCTATCTCAATTTACATATTTTTGCTTATATTGAAGCTGACGCACATTCTTTGAATTATATAGATTGTGCGTGTGCTTCAATAATTTTGATAATATGAAAATTGGTTGAGAAATTTGAAAAATCAAGTGCAGAAATCTGCAGTTAGGTAAGGCTTTCCCTTAAGGCGGTCTTACACCTAGTGGCTTCTGAGGACAAAATCAGCTATAAAAAAGAGAAAAATGTTGTTTAAACAATATAAAGTATATATCCTATAAATATACTTTTCTGACAAAATGACCCAAGACTTAATCTGTAGACCAATTTTACTCAGAGCTATAGCATTTTCAATTTTTTTCATTTGGCGTCATTTTTTAAAAAAGCTAGTTCATGGATTTGCATGGGGGAGGGCCTGAATAACTTGAAATTGATCAAACTATAGCAAGAAGAGTTGGAAATATTGAAAAAAATTTTTCAATCATTTTAAAATGCTAAAAATCATAAAACATCACAAAAATTCTTAAAATTAAGTATTTAAAAGTGGTTTTTAACATTTTAAGATTAATTAAAATTTTTTTTTTTTTTTTAATATTTTCAACTCTTCTTGCCATAGTCCAATGCATTTCAAGTAATTCAGGGCTTCTCCCATGCAAATCCATGAACTAGGTTTATTAAAAAATAACGCCAAACTTTAGAAAATGACATTTTGAGAAATAAGCCTGCAAAGAAAAATACCATAAAACTCCAAAAATAATCAGCCATTTGATCCCCATTCTTTTCCTTCTTGAAACTCACTTTCCTGTATATCTGTTATCTGTTCTTTCATATAAAATAGTTACAACAGAAGCTCTGGCACCTTGCATAGATACTGCTAAGTCACCAGCATTCGTTCCATTAAAAACTACTGCTCAATCTGCCCTTCGTTTGTACTTTTGATTCATCCACTGTTGAATCACTTTTTAACACATTGTACTGAGTTAGATTATTATTTATAATACTAAGATAACTGTAGAATATGCACCAGGTCTTATGAAATATGAAATCCCACTCATCCAACTCGAAACTTAAGAAGCCATCATTGTTATAGACATAAGTACAGTAGTACATAAAATCCGCTAAGCCCATTTTAAAAATTTTCCCTTGATTACACATCTTGAACATAAAATATATCTTGAATTTAAGCCTGTATACTTGTGTGAGGAGGCTTTATTGCTTTTAAGTATATCGATACATCTGGACACTTATTACAATTCACAAATCTTTTGAATTGAATTATAAATCCTATAGTGAGTTAGACTTAATTATCTCACTTTCATCTTTCTTAGAAAGAAGATGTATTTATTTTCATCCGCTGAAAATGTTTACTGCCTCTCCTTTAAAATACTTAATTCAATCTTGCCAATGCACATGTTTTTCAGTATTAATTTTCATACAGCATTGAACTGAAACTGTACGCTGAAACTGAAACTGTCACTGTACGCTTGTATTATAATTACACTTGCACTTTTCAGACAGATATCTTCACATACACAATACATTTCATTTTTAGTCCTAAATTCACTTATGAATTCAAATAACCAAGCACTATGAAAAAAAATTTTCTTCATCAGAAAGCAAAAACTCTGCAAAACGAACTGTTAAAATCACATGGTTATGTATCTTGGCTTATTTGAGATTATGAGTGATAAGCTGTGCAACTCTGTTGACACTATGGTATTATAGTTTTATTCCATGGTATAGAAAAGTGAGTATTAATAATATAGTAACTTACTGTCAAATGTTGGTAACGGAATGGTCACTTTACTAAAACAAAAGTGCAAAATTGTCACAACTCAAAAGACGATTCCACTGTATTTTAAATACCAGAGTATGATTGATATTATTTTTATAATAAACCCTGTATGTAAATTTAATTATTCTTTTTACAATTCTTATACTAATAAGTCTTAAATAAAGTTTTTTGATATTTTAAAACACATACAAGTATATATATATATAATCCCTTAACCCCTTTATGGAGCCCATCCCTGTATATTAGTACCTACGCCCAGAGTTCCCGTATACAAGTGACTAAAGAAATAATCCCTCTCTGGGTATAGAAACTCTAGATCGGGCTCCATAAACGCCGTATAAGAATATTTTATGGGACCCGGACTCCATAAATGAAAACGGGCTCCATAAATATGCTCATGTGAATAAAAGGGTTCCATAAATCTGGTAAAAGAAATGTGTGTGTGTGTGTGTGTGTGTGTGTGTGTGCGTGTGTGTGTGTGTGTGTGTGTGTGTGTGTGTGTGTGTGTGTGTGTGTATATAAACTTGTATAACGTTAGTTCCCAGGACCCCATGTTACTGTATACCTATACGTGACTAAAGAAATAATGTCTCTTATGGGGGCCGATGTCCTCAAAACTGACGTTAAACATATGTAGATTCAGGGACTGTCCCCAAAACTAACAAATGTCCCCGAAACCAACGTTAAACATCTGGAATGTCCTCGAAACTAACATAAAACATAAATATATATATATATATATATATATATATATATATATATATATATATATATATATATATATATATATATATATATATATATATATATATATATATATATATATATATATATATATATATATATATATATATATATATATATATATATATATATATATATATATATATATATATATATATATATATATACATACATACATACATACATATATATATATATATATATATATATATATATATATATATCAAATGCAGCTTTTGAGGATCTATGTCAGCACGGATTCGATACTTTGAGGATTTTTCGGACTTTGGAGGACATCCTCAAAATTCCTTCGGTATGAAACGGTACTTTCGGTCGCGATTCTTGCGTTGAGAAATTTGAGGAGTCTCTTCAAAATGCCGACATCTCTTCAAAAGTACCGATCTATACGGTGATATCTCTTCAAATATATCAATTCCCATAGTTACAATATGTCTCTCTATATTATATAGTCGTAAGCGTTATTTGTGTCAGGCAGACCCCCCTCGCCGCCCCTCGCACCTCTCAGGGCCTCCTCAAAATAACGTAAAATTGGGATTTTTTCTACGTTATTTTGAGTATGGTAGAGCCCCTCCTCGCCCCCCTCGCCAACCTCAGCACCCCCGCGCACCCCCCTTGTGACCCCCTTCAGACCCCCCTCATTTAAATGTTCACTTAAAAGGTTATTTTTTTCATGTATTTTTCATATGTTTTATTAATAAGGTAGAATATACAGATGTAACGTTTAAGAGTAATTTTGAATTCTTAATTTCTCAAATAAAAAAGTAAATTATTGAGAAAATTACATTAATTATATATAAAAATATATTTTATGTATATTTCATATATTATATAAAATTTATAATTAATAATTTATATTTTTCATATGTTTTATTAATAGGGTAATATTTATAGATGTAACGCTTAAGAGTAGCTTTGAATTCTTAATTTCTGAAATAAAAGAGTAAATTATTAAGAAAATTACATTAATTATATATTAAGATATATTTTATTCTATTTTTTCCACATCACCTTGGAGGTAAATAGAAAGATGCGTTTTATTTTTAAGTGGTATCCCCAGTAGGCCTAATCCATAATGAATTGTATCCAAGATTTAAATCTTTAAGAATCTCGATGAAAATTGTTACTCAGAGGTTTTCGGGGTCATAAAAAGGATGCAACCACAGATATGTGAAGCTTACGAAGAAGTTGACGATCTCAAACATAATAAGATGGTAGATATTTGAGTCCCATGGAAGCAGCATGGAGATTACAAGAATGTCCTTTATGTGTCACACCGTAATACGTTTAGCAATTCACACCGAAAATAAACAAAATATAATTTTCGAAGAAAATAAAGAGGAAAAAGCTTTAGATAACTGGAAAACTACATTAACTTCGTGGTTTGAATTAAATAAAAAAGATAAAAATGCAAAAAATATTAAATACGTTAATATACTAAAATATTATATTTTTAAGAATAAAACTTGGATAAAACGTCAACGAGAACTAAAACATGTTGCTATAGGATGTTTAAATGTAGTATCTCCAAGAGATATTGAAAGATTTCATTTAAAATTAATTTTAAATCGTGTTAAAGGCGCAACATCATTTGAAGAATTACGTACATTGAAAATAAAACACATAATACTTACAAAGAAACAGCAATGCAAATGGGTCTAATCGAAGACGATTTACAGATTGACAAAATTTTTGAAGAAGCTTGTAATATAATGTTACCTGTTCAATTGCGTAAATTTTTTACTTGGTTTTTAATAACAGATAACATCAATGGTAATACTATTTGGACAAAATTTAATAAATATTTTACAGAAGATTTTGACAATAATAAAAATAACTGAGCTCTTCACCATATAAACGAAATTTTAAATGTTGAAGAAATGTCTTGTAAAGATTTTGGATTACCTGAACCTGATGAAATTTTCGATACAAATAATGAAAATAATAAAGAAAATATTTTATTCTGTAAACAAATGTTTAATAATTACTATAGTCAATTAAACACAGATCAAAAAACAATTTTTACACAAATATTAAATAATGAACATAAAATTAACTTTATTGATGGTCCTGGAGGTTCAGGTAAAACGTTTTTATATAAAACTTTAATTTATTATTTTTTGTCAATAGAACAAAAAATTATATCAATGGCTTGGACTGGTATAGCATCTATACTATTACCAAAAGGTATGGCCAGTCATAAAACTTTTAGATTACCTTAAGATTTAAACAATATTGAAAATGCATTTTTAAAATTTGAATCAGATAAAAAAATTTCATGAAGTTTTTGCGATTATTTGGGATGAAGCGTCAATGATTCCACGTAAAGCTTTAGAAATTGTTGATAAAACTTTACAAGGTGTTTGTAATAATAATCTACCATTCGGAAGAAAATTATTAATTTTAGGAGGTGATTTTAGACAAATTCTCCCTGTTGTTAAAAATGGTTGTAGAAGCACAATAATTCAAGAAACGATAAAATATTCAAATCTTTGGTCATTATTTAATATAATGTATTTGAAAACAAATATCCGTTCAAAAGATATCATGTTTGCTTCATTTTTATTAGATATTGGAGAAGGTAAATTTAATTCATTTGTTATACCTGATAGTTTTAAAACAAACGATGTTTCTTTTAAAATATATGAAAATATAAATTGTAGTATATCAATAAATAGAGTTATATTAACATCACATAATGAAGATGCAAATATTTTAAAATAATAATTTTAAAACTATTAAATACTAAAGAAAATACGTATTATAGTTTAGATTATGCTACTCATAAAGATGTAGATTTATTTGATGATAACATCCATATTAATTACCCGATTGAAACTTTAAACAATATACGTGAAGGACTACCACCACATAAATTAAAACTTAAAATAAATACTATTGTAATGTTAATAAGAAATTTAAGTATTAACGATGGATTATGTAATGGAACACGATTAAAAATTACTAAATTATTTAAATACAACATAGAAGCAGAAATAATAACAGGTGAAAACTCTGGAAACATAGTTTTTATTCCTCGAATTACATTAAACACTGGCAATTCTTCATCATTACCATTTATTTTATATAGAAAATAATTTCCTTTAATATTAGCGTTTACTATGACTATTAATAAATCACAAGGTCAAAGTTTTGATAGTGTTGGAATATATATTAGAAGACCATTATTTTCTCATGGTCAATTATATGTAGCATTATCAAGATGTAAAAACCCGGATAAAATTTTTATTGAAAATAATTCAGAAAATAAAGAAAAAATTATAAATATCGTTTGGAAAGAAATTTTAGATAATTAATTTTCAAATATTTTTCTTTTTAGAATATGTCGACTACACAGAACGAAAGTAAATTATAAAAAACAACAATATATTTATTCGTTATTCAATAACAATAATAAATACATAATAAATTATTAGTTTTAGACTATTTAGAATATGAACAAAATTATATGGAATACATGATTAATTTAGAATCAGATAAAATTATTGAAAAAGATAAATTAAAAAAACTAAATCATCAGTCAAATAAAAACAAGAAAACAACAGAACAATAAAAATACAAAACTCAAAATTGGAAAACTTAAAGTTGACAAAATTTTAGAAGAATTTAAAAATCTTTCTTTACAATAATTGAAATTTGTTTTTTAGGTAAATTTTTATATAATTATTAATTAATTAATTTTTTGAATGATTTTTAGTTAATTAAAACAACAATATTTTTTCTTTCATTAAAGACAATGGAATATACAAATAACGTTGGAAAATTTTAAATAGCATATCAGAAAATATTAAATATAAAAAAAAAAATAATAAAAAAACAATTCAAAAATTGAATAAAACATTTCGAAGAATTTAATTTATTATCAGGTAATTCAAACCATTTAATTATTAAATTTAATTTTACAAAATATATATCATATTATAAAAAAATATACATTTATTGTAACAATTTTAATGTTTTCTGAAATTTTATAGTGACAAAGACAGTGGATTAGGCCTACTGGGGATACAACTTAAAAATAAAACGCATCTTTCTATTTACCTCCCAGGTGATGTGGAAAAAATAGAATAAAATATATAATTTTCGATATATTTTCTTAATATATAATTAATGTAGTTTTCTCAATAATCCATTCTTTCGTTTCAGAAATTAAGAATTAAGAACGACTCTTAAGTGTTACATTTGTATTAACTATCATCCATAAAAAATATGAAAAATCTCAATAATCTATTCTTTCGTTTCAGAAATTTAGAATTAAGAACTACTCTTAAGTGTTACATTTGTATAAACCATCATCAAAATACCGACATCTCTTCAAAAGTACCGATCTATGCGTTGATATCTCTTCAAATATACCAATTCCCATAGTTATAATATATATATAAGTATGTGGGTGAACCGGTTTTGGAGAGGTATAGTTCTTTTTCTCAGAGTTGCCTATGTTAACGTGACTAAAGAACTATGGACCCTGGGGTTATAGACTCTAGAAAATGAAGAGGCTCTTCAAAACCGGAAAAACTCTTCAAAACCGGTATATAATATCTAGAAAAACTGTCCAAAACCGATAAACGACATAAATATATATATATATATATATATATATATATATATATATATATATATATATATATATATATATCAAACAGGACTTATGTTGACATCGCGTGTTAATACTTATGTAAAACCGCATAAGTACCGCAAAGTCAGCAAAGTCTCGCACCAGTTCAGAAATTGTCTGCATAAGTCACGTTCCACACACACACACACGCACACACACACACACACACACACACACACACACACACACACACACACACCCACCCACCCACCCACACACCCACCCACACACACACACACACGCACGCACGCACGCACACACACACACACACACACACACACACACACACACACACACACACACACATATAAAGCCAAAAAAAGGAAAATTAATGTTTTCATTATTTTAAAAATTATCTTTTTTTAACGATATCATTTTGAATTTTTAAAATTTTTTATTCAAACCAGATTTTTAGATTTAGAATAACATATATAATTAGAAAATTCAATAAAAAAAAATTTGATTTTTTCAAAATTTTTAGGTGTAAGACCACCTTAAGTGATATTTGTATCTTTCTTAATTTCTCGAATAATTTCAGTGATAAAAACAAGATAATTTTATATCAACGTAAATGTGCGTATAATCATCTCTTTCTGATTGTTATGAAAAACAGATTTTTCTATTTAAATTTTTTTTTTTTAAATTGTGTTCCATATTATAGACATTTAGTCATTTTTTTCATTAAATATGACTGTACTAGTATTACATATTAAATATTGAGTTAAATTCTTAAAGATAAAAAAATTTTCCAAAAATTTTTAGTTTCTTCACTCAAATTCTTCGATTTTTTCTAATTTATTAAACTTCGTTATTTCAATGTCTCAATTCATCTTTTTCTGAGATCCATTCTCAACTTGGGTATTAATAGAGATTAATTTGCAGATTAATTAATATTAACGTTTTATTTTGTGTAAAATTATACAAGTTCGTGTTTTTGGATATCATTTTCAACTTTGCAAAATATACCAAACTACGTGTACACCCCTAATTAAGTAGCTGATATTCTGATTATTTTAGGAGAATGTCAAAAAAGTTATCGAGCTGCAGCAAGGCTTTATCAACAACAATTTCCTGGAAGACAGCATTATCCTGACCATACGGTCATAAAAGACATTGAAATGCGTTTGAGATCAGGTAATTTAGGTCGAAAAAGAAGGTCTTTTAATGAAGAAGATTATGAAAATATTCCTCGTTTATTAACACTTTTAGCTATGATACATATTAATGTTCACTTCAGCTTACGTGAAGTACAAAACACACTTGGAGTTCCAGGATCTACTGCAAGTAGATATTTAAGAAAAGTGAAATATCATCCCTACCATGTAACCTTGAATCAGGCTTTAAGTGAAGCTGATCATCAGCAAAGGGTTATATTCTGACAATGGGCTACACAAAAAATTGCAGATGATCTGGATTTCTTTAACTACGTTCTCTTTAGCGACGAGGCTACATTTCATAGTACTGGCGCCTTGAATCGGCATAATTCCCATTACTGGTCTCCTATTAATCCTCACTGGATGCAAGAAATTAATTATTAGCACCGCTGGAGTTTAACGGTATGGTGTGGGATAGTCAACGGTTATTTAGTGGAACCTTACTTCTTCAAAGGCAATATAAAAGGGGAAAGATATTTACATTTAGTAAGAGATGAACTTAACAATTTACTCGAAGATGTTGACCTTTACACAAGACAAAAAATGTGGTTGCAGCAAGATGGTGCACCGCCACATTATGCTAGAATCGTTAAAGATCATCTCAATGTTAGATTTAGCAACAAGTTGATAGGAAGTAGAGGTCCCACACAGCGGCCAGCGAGGTCTCCCGATCTATCTTCTCCAGATTTTTATGTATGGGAATTTCTGAAAGATACTGTTTATAAAAATAGACCAACAACGAAAGATGATATGAAAGGAAGGATCACGGTAGCTTGTTTAAACATTCCACGCGAAGTATTGCTTAAAATTATCGCACACTTTAAAAAAAGAATTAACGATTGCATACAAGTAAATGGTAGATTGTCCCAACATCTTTAAATAAATAATACTGGATGAATTAAACCTTGCCTTAACTGGCTGGGTGATTTTTTTATCTTGCCTTAACTGGCTGGATGACTTTTTTATCTTGCCTTAACTGGCCGGATGACTTATCTTGCCTTAACTGGATGGATGAATTTAACCTTGCCTTAACTGGCTGGGTGACTCTTTTATCTTGCCTTAACTGGCCGGAAGTTCCTTTTATCTTGCTTTAACTGGCCGGATGACTTTTTTATCTTGCCTTAACTGGCCGGATGACTTTTTTATCTTGCCTTAAGGGGATGCCATACTCGTACCATTACCGACCGAGCAATTCACACAGTTTCAAGCTGATTAAAAATAAAATACGTCGAATCACAAAAAATCAAGAGAACACTCTTCTGTGTTTTTTAACGTTCTATCATCCAGTCAAAGTTTGGAGTCGAAATATCAAGCCGTTTTTTCAAAAACTTTGAACGAAATTAAATTTAATTCCTTCTCAGGTTAAATTTAATTTCATTCAAAGTTTTTGAAAAAACGGCTTGATATTTCGACTCCAAACTTTGACTGGATGATAGAACGTTAAAAAACACAGAAGAGTGTTCTCTTGATTTTTTGTGATTCGACGTATTTTATTTTTAATCAGCTTGAAACTGTGTGAATTGCTCGGTCGGTAATAGTACGAGTAAGGCATCCCCTTAACTGGCTGGATGAATTTAACCTTGCCTTAACTGGCTGCACGGAAAGAAGTTTTCACTGAAAAAAAGGATACTTAAAAATAACGGGACTAGAAATTCTCATAACATCACCGTTTTTACGAATACTAGTATTGGTTTTTCATGTGCTTTAATGAGAACGTTTATAACAGTTGCTACATATATTATTTTAGGCTATCTGTCATTGTTTTAAATCGACCCTTGGTATCGGTTTTTCCCGTACCAACCGTAGTGCCAGAAATTTGGAGGCTATAGTATTATAAAAGCGGGCATGTATGCTGACTTATTTCAGAACTTGTATTTTGTATTTTGAAAATAATAATTAATAAGCAATTGTGTTTGCAGTGAATAGTGATCGTGTATACATTATGGATAATTTTGTACAAGAAATGTTAAATAAATGGAGTTTAACAAACTACGTAAAGCTGTTTAAGTGTAAGTATAGTAAACTAAAGCTTTTTCTTAGACTAGAATTTATAGGTTAGAAATAAAAAAAATGTAGTTTTAATATCAATTAATGGTGTTTGATAATGTTCAAATCATGATAGAAATGCGTAAAGCATTTAGTTCACTGCTTAAAGTTGAAGATTAGAATTTGTATGTAAATTTATTATTAGTTGATTCCTTCATTGGCAATATCCTTTATTGACAATGAATCCTTTATTGATTATGTACCATATCTTGTTTTCATTGAAGTGGCTTCGATCCATCAAAATCTTTTTTCAATGATAATGTTTGTTATTGTAATTTAACAGTTAACTCCTCCGGAGAGAATATTGGCCTACGTAAGATAACTTGCTGTTTTCATTGAAGTGGCTTCGATCCATCAAAATCTTTTTTCAATGATAATGTTTGTTATTGTAATTTAACAGTTGACTCCTCCGGAGAGAATATTGGCCTAAATAAGATAACTTGCTGTTTTCATTGAAGTGGCTTCGATTCCATCAAAATCTTTTTTCAATGATAATGTTTGTTATTGTAATTTAACAGTTGACTCCTCCGGAGAGAATATTGGCCTACGTAAGATAACTTGCTGTTTTCATTGAAGTGGCTTCGATTCCATCAAAATCTTTTTTCAATGATAATGTTTGTTGTTGTAATTTAACAGTTGACTCCTCTGGAGAGAATATTGGCCTACGTAAGATAACTTGCTGTTTTCATTGAAGTGGCTTCGATTCCATCAAAATCTTTTTTCAATGATAATGTTTGTTATTGTAATTTAACAGTTGACTCCTCCGGAGAGAATATTGGCCTACGTAAGATAACTTGCTGTTTTCATTGAAGTGGCTTCGATTCCATCAAAATCTTTTTTCAATGATAATGTTTGTTATTGTAATTTAACAGTTGACTCCTCCGGAGAGAATATTGGCCTACGTAAGATAACTTGCTGTTTTCATTGAAGTGGCTTCGATTCCAGCAAGATCTTTTTTCAATAGAAATCAATATTTTGCCTAACTTTTTAAACTTTTAAAATTTTTTCTAATATTTGAAGAATAGTATTCATTTTTTTTTATTTACCTAAGAGATCTGCTTTAAATTATAAAATAATACAAGGAATAGTTGAAAATTTTGAAAATTGCTGTACATTTGTGGTTATATTCAAAATTTGTATATTTTAGTTTATAATGTAGACGAAAGTGCTTTCCGTACATTGACTGAGGATCTCATAGATAAAATTTTTCCTGTTGAGGAATTAAAAGCGAAGGATGAATTTAAAAATAAGTATAAAGCTTACTTAATGAGCGATGATTGTCATGAAACTAGTCCACTTGAAATTAATGTAGTGCAAGTAGAAAATATCTCGCCAAATATAATGAAACCTAATAGTAATGGAAGTTTTGAAAGTTTACATAAAATTAATGAAGAGATGTCACTTGATTTTGATATTGAACCAGGGTCAAGTAAAAATTCAGAAGCTACAGATATCGATGATAATGTTGAAGTCTTAGTTTGTGGTGAAAAGCTAGCCGCATTTATTTTAGTTGAAAATTCATATACTCACAGTACATATTAATTTTTATTGTCTTTATCTCAACTATAAATTTTGATTATTGTTATAATCATTATATATTTTCCAAAAATCTTTACAGTAGAAAAAAATATGCCATTATTTAAATTGCTAAATGAAACGGTCACAGGAAAAATAATTTTATACCACTATAAACATGAAAACAAAGTTTTGCAAAAGGATTTATGTAAAATTATTATAGAAAAAGAGATGAGAGATAGTTTAAGCACTGCAACACCATTGTCGTAAGAAAATAAATAGATTATATTAAAATTTGTATATAAAAAGTGTTAGAATTTTTTTTTTTTTTTTCATGTCTTTAATATCTTAGACCTGTAGAAAAATATGCTGTAGAAATATTAGACTATATTCATTGAGGTTAATTTATTTCGGGTAATTACTTAATAATATTCATTATAATGATTATTTTAGATTAGGTAAAAATAGATTTCTGCAATTAAGAGATGACATAACAAAATTGTTCAAAACCGAAGTTATCAAGGATCTGTACTATACACCAGCATATTACGTGCGTACTAAAGAAGGTCAACTTAAAAAAAAAAATGCAATTGGATTTTTAGTTAGTGCATATTCTACATTTAGAGATAAGTTGATAAGTATTGGAATTTATGAATCGGAAATTAAAGTACAATCAAGCAAGTCTAGCAAGAAAAATAAAAAGAAAGGTGTGTTAGCATTTTTAGTTTTATTTCTATAATTTTTTTAAAATCAAGGTTAAATTATTATCATTATTGTATAAATTCATTCTTTGGGTACATTCAATGGATTTACATACGTTATTAAAATGTACAATTCAATATTCTTTATTTCAGAACCAAATAAATATGTCATAGATATAAACGTTTTGTATGATAGTAATCCAGTTGACAATGACAATGTGTTAGGCACATGGAAAATATCATTTTTTGAAAGGCACGAAAAATTATATATATCAAAAAATTCACTTGAAATTTGAAATGAATTTTCCGTTTTAAAATCTTCTTTAGGTCCACAATTAGTGAGTCAAATTAAATTATACTTACACTGATTTATAATTTATAGTAAAAACATAACAAATTTTAAAACATTTAAAACATTCTTTCTTTTTTCACAGGTAAACCTAGATTTCGAGGAAATAATTAAAAAATAAAAAGTTCCCCAGAAGATAGACATAAAAACATAGATATTTCAAAACGTTTAATTACAGTTTGTCCTGGATTAGCACAGAAAATTATTTCCTTTGGAAATCAAGAAAACGAAAACAAAAAAACTCCTGCTAAAAAAAAAAAAAAAATAATATAATAATGTGAAATAGTTTTTAGAAAAAAATACACCACAAACGATAGATGGTTAATATTTTTTATTGATTAAATTTTGAATAACTTTAGTTATTAAATTCCATTATAATTTTTCAGATCATAAAAATATTGTAGCGTTTTTGCTTCTTCCAAGACTAATTAATTACACCAGCAGAGTCACCGGTGCTGAAAAATTTGATAAAGCAGAAATATCAAATTCATTTATCTTCCACGTTGACGTAATAATTATTTGGTTTTATTTTTCAAATGTTTATAAATCTGTTTCTTGTTTAAAAATAATAATCCATTTTTTCAGGTTGAAGTAATTTCAAATGATGTAATTGCAGGCGTAATCGACGACAGAAGAAATTTTTTTAAAAGCATTAATGCGAGTTCGCTGCAACCTTACATCCTTGTTGTTGGCCCTTTAGCTAATATAAAAGCTTGTTACGTAGTTTTAGATACAGTTAAATACGAATGTAAAACGGTATTAGAAGCAGTAGACTTATGTTTTAAAACATTTTTTTCTTTGCAAAGTGATTATAATGTATGTTGCCCACATGTATGGGCTTTCTTTCATAAGTGTATTTATGAAATTAAGGGGATAAAGGGAATTGTTGCACAAAAAAAGGTTTTGGAGTTCTATGCACAAATCGATAAAATAAAATAGTTTTAATATTTCATTTTAAAATTTACTTTAAATAATTGATTATTTATTTGTAGTTTTAATAAATTATTTGTAGCTTTAGTTTGTATTATTACGAATAAAAATGGATTTGCAAAACGGAATTTTGAAGTTAACCTGCGAATTGTACCGAGACTTAAAACTATCAAGATCGCAAATTCAAAATATCTTAACATCTTTTAAATCATTTATTAATGATTATTATCATCCCTTTTTATTAAACAATTTAAATGATAGTCTTAATAAAGCTATTAATAGGGAAGTTAGCGACTGTATTCATAATGTATTAAAGGAGTGTAAAAATCCCTTTCAAAATTTCGAAACAGAATACAAACGATTAAAGTTATATAAAAATTTGCATTTGTACATTGATCCTGAAATTTGTTCTCTACATGAAGAATATGTACCAAAATTGCAGGGAAGTCAAGTTTTGGAAACCATGAAAACTTATTCAATAGTACATTTATCTTTAAAAATTTTCACTGACAAAATTATTTGAAATTGAAAATTTGCTTAGTTCAACATTACAGTACATGCAAGAATTACAGTCTGAAGAAACTTTAATTTCAAATTTTATCCAAGGATCATTGTGGAAAAAAGTAAAGGCAAGTTTTAAAAAAGAGGGTATTGTGTTGCCTCTAAATATTTACTACGATGATGTAGAAACTGGAAATCCATTGGGTTCTCATGCCGGAAAATATCATCTTGGCACAGTTTACGCAAGTGTACCTTGCTTACCTCCAAACTTTGGTTCGAAACTGGATAGCATCTTTTTAACAGATTTATTTTACTCAAAAGATAGAAAGCGTTTTGGAAATAAAGCTATTTTTAAAAAACTTATAAGTGAATTAAAAGAATTAGAAGATGAAGGTATCAATATTTTATTGGATGGAAAAATTACTAAAATTTATTTTATACTTGTTTTAATTCTTGGAGACAACTTAGGACTTAACAGTTTGTTGGGTTTTGTTGAGTCATTTGCGTCTACGTATTATTGCCGGATTTGTTATGGTACTCCGCATGAAACAAAACGTTTAACTTTAGAAGATGAAACCTTACTACGAACCTGTGAAAAATATGAGGCAGATATAAAAAATATTGATTATAAGAACACCGGAATAAAGGAAGCATGTATTTTCAACGAACTGAAATCTTTTCACGTTATATAAAATTCATCAATTGATATAATGCATGATGTTATGGAAGGTGTTGCAAATGATGTGATGTCGAAAATTGTATTAAAATTAGTAGAAGAAAAATATTTTTCAATACATGCTCTGAATAATTGTTTGAGAACAACGAATTTTGCTTTCGAATCATCAAATGTTCCTCTTCCTATTTCTCTTGATTATGTAAAATCGCAAGGCCGAATGAAAATGTCTGCATCAGAAATGCTCTTTTTCACGCGGTATTTTGGCTTAATGATGGGAGAGTATGTGCCAGATGATTGTGAAATGTGGTTATTGTACATTAAATTGAGAGAAATAGTTCACATAATAACATTTCCAGAAATACTGCCTTCTTATCTTCATCATTTACAAATTTTAATAGACGAACATCATAAATTATATAGAAAGTTATTTGGTGATTTAAAAGCTAAGTTTCACATGTTGACTCACTACATTCGTATAATACAGCAGAATGGACCTGTAATAAATATATCTACTTTACGCTTTGAGTCGAAACATACAGAAATTAAATCAATTGTTGAATCGTCATCTTCAAAAAAATTTGTATTACAGTCTGTAGCAACAAGATATGCACTAAGTTTAATGCACCTCCGATACCAGAAATACAAACAAATGTATAGTATATTCGGTCCTGAAGTAGAAAATGATGACGCTAAGATTATTTTCCCATCTGCTAAGATAAGTAAGCAGTTTACTAAACTTACCATTAACGATGTAACTTATGAGTCCGGCGTAATAATTTTAGCTAAAATTTGTGACAGTGGCCCACAATTTGGACTAATAAGTGGAGTTTTTTTAGTAGATGATGTTGTTTATTTCAGTTATACACCGTATAAAATTTTTGGTTTCAATAAACATTACTACGGATACAGCGTCATAATTAATAATAACAAAAGAATTATTACGTACGACGATTTACCATTTAGAACACCATGTATATTAATTAAAAAGAATAATATTTCGTACATTGCAACAAGATGTATCGTATAAAAATGATTAATACATAAATATTTTTATAATATATGTTATTACAAATGTGTATATAATGGAATTTAAATAAACATTGTATATAAACAATTTGAAATACGATTTTTTTCCTAACCTTTATTTTGTTAATTAGAATTTTTTATATTCGTTTAATTTTGATTACGTTAATAAATTTTTATCAATAAAATTATATATATGCTGTAATGCGTATAATTGTTGTACAAATAATTTTGCATACACTTATGCGTGCGCGTGCATGCGCATCTGCACGAATATAATATGCTTATATAATGCACCTGCGCGATATATATAAAACGTATTTTTATTTGCTGCGCTTGACCCGTGGGAAAATAGCAGCATATGTTGAATTTACAGATACGTAGTACGTGAAAATGGAGTTCCAACAGTAGTACGGGAAAAACCGATACCACGTATTTGAAAACGGCAGACTTCACCTCGCAAATACAGACACTAACATAAGTACCTTAAATTTAAGTACCTGTCATCGGTTAAACTGAACATGTTACGATAATTTGTAGGAACAAGGTATAGAAATTATACATAACTAACGCTAGTGCGTGTTTTTCCGGGGAAAACTTCTTTCCGTGTGTGTGATTTTTTTATCTTGCCTTAATGGGGCTAGACACCTTTTTTCTGAAATAAGAAATCATATTTTAATACATAAATGTAAACTAATTATTTCATACTTTTTACATATAAAAGTGGGTATACTTACCTTACCTTAGAACTTTCTCCGATGGCCTTTTATATGTTTCAGAATCATAGTCATCGATGAAACAAGTTTTTTCACTATCCGTAAGCTTTGAAATTTTCCTGTGGATGGATTGACTCCAGATTTGAACTAAATTACTCCTGAATAGTATAATTCTCATATGAGTGTAGGGATTTAGGATTAAATGTCCGAAAAAATTTTTACCACAGAAAATTTTGAAAAAATTGAAAAAATAAAAAAAATTCTTGAAAAATAGCACAAATTTTTTTTTTTCTCATCGGATCCAAAATCCCTACACTCATATGAGAATTATACTATTCAGGAGTAATTTAGTTCAAATCTGGAGTTGATCCAACAAGAAGGAATTTCAAAACTTACGAATAGTGGAAAAACTTGTTTCATCGATGACTATGGTTCTGGACAATATACAGGGCCCAGACCAAGGTCTAAGGTGAGGAATATACCCCCTTTTATGGGTAAAAAGTGGGAAATAATTAGTTTACGTTTGTGAATTAAAATATGACTTTTTAATTCAGAAAAAAAGGTGTCTAGCCCCCTTAACTGGCTGGATGACTTTTTTATCTTGATAGCTGGCTTGATGAATTTAACCTTGCCTTAACTGGTTGGGTGACTCTCTTACCTGACCTTAACTGGCCAGATGATTTTTATTAATAAAAAATTTGACATTATGTTTAAAAAAATCAATAAGATCCTAAAACGACCTTGAAGGTCAAGGACAAGGTCAAGATCATGTTCGGACGTAAAATCTTCTGCTCTTTTCATTCCCGAGGTCAAAAATAAGGGGTTCCATTTAAAAAATCGACTTGACCTTAAAATGATCTTGAAGGTCAAGGTCAAGGTCACGATTGGATGACCCCCTCGGAACCCTACAACGGTTCTCTTCAAAGTTTTTTTCTATCTCTCTTAGTTTTTGAGATATTTGCCTGGTGGTTATGAAATGGGACACCCTGTATATAAATATTTAATGTATACATGATTTTACTACTATATTCCAAAAAATGTGACTTATTTTATAATTACACTAAAATTAATAGTATGCAATAATTTTTATGAGAAAAAACTAACAGTGAGATTTCAATTATAATTTTGAAATAAAAGAAATTATCACGTCACTTAAGGGGTCAAGTCATGGTTAATAGGTCGAAATATCGATTTTTTATTTGCTGTTTTCATAGCAAATTTCTGTAAAATAGGATTCTTTAAACCGCAATTCAAAATCGAGTTTCATTTACATGATACAGCTAAAAGTGTAAAGTAATTTTTTTAGGAATTTAACAATTTCACTCGGCATAGCTCTTTTATATATTATAATACCTTTGTTAAATCTATATTACCTTAGGTTATGAAGCATGCATAATATAACGACTGTTACGAGTTAGAACTCGCAAATAGAGGGCTCGATAGAAAGGTGTGACTCGGCGGAAAACAAACTCCGGACTTTCCGTTTTCGCGGCGAGTGCTCTTACTCTCAGCTACCAATGTCTATGCGCGACTTTCTTCGAGTTATCCTCATATTGGTGGATGCGATCCGAACCGCTTTGTCACTTTTTTTATACTATGCACAGTGTATATTACCTTCGCGCACCGCAGAGAGGGATTAATACCCTCTCGTAAATTAACCCCGTTACAACAGGTATCACGTATGCAGTTACTAAAATCGGGCAGTCCACTTTATGAACAACACGGTACGAGCCACTTCTTAACGATGACTTGACTTCAGAATAGTACGAGTAAGAATTCCTAAGTAAACAAATGGAGGAGGACTCGAGAAAAAACGGTATGGCGTGACTCGTCAGGGAATCGAAATCCGGACCTTCCGGTTTTGCGACGCGTACTCGTTCCCTGAGGAACCAATGCATATGGGCGTCCGGCTTCGAGTCATCCTCATATTTCTAGATGCAACCCGAATCGCGTCGTGCCGTTGTGCATACTATGCACACGTAATAGGCGCTTACAGAGTCATTGTAGACAAACCTGTATATTTTTGACTTAGGTTAGAAATCTATAATGGTATAAATAAGTTTCGAGTGGAGTTTGTAAGGGCGATTGATAAACCAGATAAAAATTGGGTCTATGACCCATCCAGGCATATATTATGTAATAATTAATATATGTGCAAATCTCCGGAACCTTCAACTGTTGGAAAACTGTTTTTTACAGTAATTTATTGCTGATTTTAGCGGAGCATGCGAAGTACATAAACCAGACAGGGTATAAAATCTTTAATTTTAACTTAGAAAACCAGTACTGTAATCCACATTAGTGTCCAACACAGGCTCAAGTCTGGGGATGTACAAAACTGTCAAAAAAAGTCGCTGAAACCGGTTTCATGATCGTGCTCGCCCGCTGTTCGTGGTACCGTTTGTGACGTCATAATTGAGTGTGAGATAAAGAGAGAAGAGAGAGAGAGAGAGAGAGAGAGAGAGAGAGAGAGAGAGAGAGAGAGAGAGAGAGAGAGAGAGAGAGAGAGAGAGAGAGAGAGAGAGAGAGAGAGAGAGAGAGGGCAGAGTAGGTAAGGTAACGGCCGTCGCGTTTGAGCTCAGCGGCGGCGCGGTAGAGAACTGCGCAGCCAGGAGAGCGCCACCGCGCGGGTGAGATTCGCGAGACACGAGGCGACAGTGTACGTGTGTCGCCAGGCTCGAGCGAGGATTTTCACGCGCGAGAGAGAGCAAGGGCGGTCAGTATCAGCAGAAAGTCGAGCGAGCGCGTGCGCGCAGTTTTTATAGAGAAGAGCTGAGGATTGTTCGGGATAGCTGCGCGCAGGGAGAGTGAGTAGGTGAGAAAGAATGTGAGAAGTGAATCGCGGAGAGTGGGAGCGGTGTATGTTAAGGAGAGAGAGAAAGAGTGAGACGCGGAAGAACTCCAGGCGAGGGGATCGTTGAGGAGGAGTGATGCCGGCGATTTACGTCCGGCAGAGCCGCCGAGCCTGCCCGGATTCGCAAGGAGTCGGCGAGAGAGAGCGGAAGGAAGGAAGGAAGGAGGAGAAGAAAACTGCAAGCCGGTAATCATCCTCGTTGATGAGGGGACTACAGCCGCAGAGAAGGTGAGAACGTGCGTGCGGGCAACGTTAGATTGAGATGTGACGCGATTTTCGGCGGACCGCGCATTCGGAAGGAGAACGTGCATACTTCTTTGTTGCAAGTGCCGTCGGTGTGCGTTCGGAGACACGTACGCGTGAGGAGCGAGAGCGGGGCTGGAGGGTTTTCGGAGCGAACATATTGTGGCTTGCAGTTCGGAGAATTGCACGAGGCAAAAGAGAGAGAGAGAGAGAGAGAGAGAGAGAGAGAGAGAGAGAGAGAGAGAGAGAGAGAGAGAGAGAGAGAGAGAGAGAGAGAGAGAGAAGGCGAGAGGCACTTCGTCGCAAGCATCGGGAGGCACGCGGTTCAGAGAAATACGTCAGAGAGAATAAAGAGAGAGTGTAAGCAAGAGGGGTTTGTCGCGAACGCGCGTACGTAAGGAGGAGAGGGGCGTGAGGGTTCGCCGCTAGTTTCGGTTCGGCGCACGGTTCCAAGAATCGCGCGCACATAAAGAGAGCGAGAATGATACAAAATTTATAACGCAAGCGCAGTACAAAAAACAATGATCAATATAAGTGAGTAAAACTTTAAGACGTGAGTGAATAAATATATAAAACTAGTTGACAAAATCTAAAATATAAAAGAGAAAAAAAGAATTTGTACAAGTTCAGAACGTATTAAAATAAACGCTATATACGTACGTGTCTTAACTATAATCGAGGTTTAGCAAAGAATTCTAATAATACTTTTTTAAAATAAGGTCGCATAAACGATGCGCGAACATCGCGGGGCAGCGCATTCCACAGGTATGTCACACCGATGTAGGAGTATCGCAGGCAAACAGTCTCAAATTTTGGTAGCGTTAAATCTAGTACCGATGTCCTCTTACTACCTAACCCACCGCACGACCTGAAGTTGAACTTATCCAACAGATATTTAGGCTGTTTAGACCGCAGAATTGAGGCTAGAAGACATAATGAAAAGTAGTCTCGCCTGGTCTCAAACACCATAATATTATTGGCTTCATAGTCTGGTATAATATGCTCGTAGATTTTTGTACCAGTAACAAAGCGAACTGCTGCATGTTTGCATGTATTTACGAGGGTCATTTGATAAGTACCTAGCCTACAAATGAAAACACCAAAATTTTACAAAAAATAAAATTTATTTTTCAATGTAGTCTCCTTTTAGTTGAATACATTTGGTCCAGCGGTGTTCCAATTTTTTTAACCCCGTTGAAAAAAATGTTTTCTCTTGGTTTGCAAAATAGGCCTCCGTGGCGGCGATTATTTCGTTATTGGAGCGGAATCTCTTCCCGGCGAGCGAATTTTTTAGGTTCGGAAACAAAAAAAAGTCGCACGGAGCCAAATCTGGAGAATACGGTGGATGAGGCAGCAGTTCGTAGCGTAATTCGACCAATTTAGCTGTGGCGAGTGCAGAAGTGTGAGCCGGTGCATTATCGTGGTGGAAAAGCACTTTCTTTTTAGACAAATGGGGCCGTTTTTCTTCTAACACGGCATCAAATCGGCTCAATAGTTCGGCGTAGTACTGTCCTGTGACCGTTTTGCCCTTCTCCAGATAGTCAATAAAAATCACACCTTGAGAATCCCAGAAAACAGTGGCCATCACCTTTCCGGCCGACGGGACCGTCTTCGCCTTCTTCGGAGCAGGTTCACCGGGTAAGGTCCACTGTTTTGAATGCTCCTTGGTCTCTGGAGTGTAGTAGTGAATCCATGTTTCGTCGACGGTCACGTAACGACGCAAAAACTCTTTTGGATTGCGATTAAACAGCTCCAAACACTGTTCTGAACTGGTCACACGGATGCGCGTGTTGTCTGCAGTCAGCAAACGCGGCACCCACCTTGCTGACAGCTTCCCCATGCCTAAAATCTCATGTAGGATATGCCACACGCGTTCTTCTGAGATGCCTACTATCGCAGCTATCTCGTGCACCTTTAATCGGCGGTCTGACAAAACGATATCGTGTATTTTTGTCACGTTCTCCTCCGTAGTGGCTGTTTTCGGAGCACCTGGGCGTGGATCATCAAAAACCGACGTACGACCACGTTGAAACTCGTTATACCAAAATTTAACGGTCGCCATCGAAGGAGAAGCATCCCCATACACTGCATCCAAGCGTTCTTTAATTTCACTGCGCGATTTCCCTTCCAAAAACAAGAATCGAATCACCGACCGATATTGTTCTTTCTCCATTTTTTCAAAAATCAACGGACACATTTGCTTTCACACGCTCTCAAAAATAAACTACAACTCCGATCCGGCTGAAATTTCGTCTGTAACCGTTTACAGGAAGATACTGCACTGTAGTGTATTTCTGGTGCGATAGTGGCACCATCTGGCGGTGAGGCTAGGTACTTGTCAAATGACCCTCGTAATTTAGTGCATAATTCTTTAGAAAGGTCGAGGAAAATCCCTGCGCAGTAATCAAAGTATGGAAAGATTAACGATTTGACCAGGGTCATCCTCACAGAAGCCGGTAAAAGACCTTGATTATTCCGTAGGCGTGCAAGTGCAGCAAAACTCTTCTTACTTGTAATGTTACATTGTTCCCTCCATGAAAGCGTGCTGTCCAACGTAATACCAAGAACCTTCACCGACTCACATGGGGTAATGGTAGTGCCATTGAGAAAAATCAGGGACGTATTTAGTCACCGCAGCTGACTCATAAAGCTTCTTGACCCAATCCAGATAGCTTGTGTCTTCTGCGTGTAGATGGTTAGGCCGTTTGCACTCGCCCACTGCGAGATACCGATAATATCGGTATTTACTTTTGCACAGATGGACTCTATTTCAGAAATATGCCCACTCCGGTAAATCACAAAGTCGTCCTCATACAGGCAATAAAGAGAAAGAGAGAAAGAGAGAGAGAGAGAGGGGAAAATCGCAAGTAATCGTGGGCTCACCCTAGGTTGCTGAGGTCGAGTGTATAAGGAGGGGGAGTGGGCGAAAGGTATGATTGATATTGTGAACATAGCTCCGACGCGCATTTCCAGCATTGCGCGTATTCAGAGAGAGTGACAGAGAGCGACAGTAAAATACAGCAAAGGCGTGAGTGAAATTACGGGCGTGAATTCGGGGAAGTTACATGGAGGGTGTAGTAATCCGCGTCTGTAAGAGGGAGGGAATGGAGTGAATGAAGTATATTAGTCTGTAAAAAGGTAGGGAATAAAGAAGAAACGTATACATTATTTGAGTGTTTGCATGCTTTATTTTGCGTAACCTTCACCCACAATTTTCAGGTTCTTCGCAGTCCGAACGAGAACAGCACGGCCGAACTCCCCTCTGGTAAGTGAACGAGAATAAGACGTGAGCGTGAAAGTTATTTGCCGTATACCAGGCAACTATAGGGTTTCACAGATCTAAATATATAGTAAAAAGTATACCATCGTACGTTGATGACGGATTCGACAAGAGTTTCGGTAGCGATTACGACAGATACGGCGGTAACAACGACAGAGCGGGCATTAAATCCATTACACTAGCGGTGTCACGCGTTCTCTACGCGAACTATTCTCTCAATTAACAAAATCAAAATAGCCAGTAATAAAGTTTTCTATAAAACACTTTCTAACTCATTCGAGAAAAAAAAATTGTTGTCTTAATACCCAAAAACGTACATTAATATAGATACTAGCGGTAGTTAACTGGCTCACTGACGCTCCCTCGGTTTAAATACATTTTTTCTTATGATAAAGTTATAAAGAATATGTCGACGCCCCCTATTCATAAAATACTAACACAAATGCGACTGCATCAAAACTCTAATTGATAATTTGGCGCAAAAATTCCAATTGAAAAATTTGAGCAACAAAAATCTAAATCAGAATTTCATGCAATAAAAGTTCAACTCCCAATGAAATGCATTAAAATTGTAATTCACCAAGAATTCATTAAAATGATGACTCGCGCAAGAGTACATTATAATGCAAATTCAAATATGTAAGCATTATAATTCCAATTCACGAGAATGTACAATATAATGACGTCTATTAAGCTAGCACGACCACTTTCCAACGCCCTCTTGAAAACTAGTTGTTAATTTGTTGATAATTTGTTGCTAATGTGTTACGCTAATCCCGATGTTGTTGCTCCAGCCATTTCCGAGTTATACAGGCCGTGCTACCTTAAGACTTAAGCTGGCACGGCCACAGTTATAACTTTTGAATGACAAAACATTTTTTGACGGGACAGGTGGCATAATTTGTTGCTAATTTGTTGCTTCAATATAGGCTAGGTCCCAAATCTTCAAAATCAAAATGGCGCCTAGTGGTGGTGGTACCCAGCCATCACCCGCCTTACGTAATTTTTTTAAATCTTGAATAATTCAACAAACTGCTATGGGATATTTTGTTGCTAATCTGTTGCTAATTTGTTACGCTAACCTCGATGTTGTTGCTCCAGCCTTTTCCGAGAAACAATGGCTATTCTAGCGTAATATTAAGCTGAAAAAGCCATTACGTTGTACCTTCTCAGCAATTGACGATAGCAACACAGGGTTTGGCCTCGATTTTGTCGCTAATTTTTCGCTGAAAGATGCCGTAGATCCCATGTCTCAAAAGTTGACTGCTGTCCCAAAGAACGACCTCCGGCCATGCGCATGTAAACAAAAATTATAAAAATCATAAAAATCAATCAACTCATAATTGCACATTTTGTCACTTATTTGTCGTTCACTTTTCCCGCAAATCTCGATTATGTTGCTAAAGTTGTTCTCGAAAAAAAAATCGCAGCTGTAGCGCCATTTTGAAGCTGGAAAAGCCACTGTTGTATCTTCTCCACAAGTGACGATAGCGACACGGGCTTTGGTCCAGATATAAGCAAAAATGATAAAAATAAAAAATCAATTAATTCATAATAGCACAATTTGTCGCTAATTTATCGCTCATTTTGCCCGCAAAGCCCGATTTAGTTGATTTAGCCGTTATCGAGATACATTACCTTAAGGTAGTTGGATACTTGTGTTCGGAAGCGAAAGTCGCATCTAGTCGCAAAGAGAGTCGAATCTCTTGCCTGCCACGAGTGCTTTTTTGTACGCTGGGCGAGCGAGAACTTTTTAGCGATCAGTATAACCTAACCCCGCATTATCGCTGTTTCTCACGCTTACACGTGTCCTCTCTCTTGCACTCGCAGCGTGTGGTCGTCTACCAACTAAAACAATGCTACTTTGAATTACAATAATTAGAAAACAGTGTCCAATATCTCCCTTAGTAACTATACGTTTTCAAAAAACATTCTCCAGAGATTCTTTCTTTAGTCGATGAAAATGTAATTCATGTTCATTAATCAGTTACGGGCACTATAGAGGGCAGCAATATGAATCATACCTTAATTTATTGCTAATTTGTTACTAATTTGTTACGCTATTCTCGAATTTGTTGCTCCAGCCGTTGTGTCGAGAAATCCAGGCGGTGCTAATTTAAGACAATTTAGCACAGCCACAACTGTATCTTTTGATTGAATAAAGATATTGCAATCATTAAAGAGAGATAATTTATTGCTAATTTGTTGCCTTGAGACTGAGTTGGACCCAAAATCGATAGTCCAACGGGAACGTAAGAAATCGACTTTCGGGCGCTCTAAATTGTATTTTATTTAGTAAAACGGTAGGTAGCAAATTCAAAACTATGGCAACCGTTGAGGCTAATATGTTGCTAAATAATAATTTCCGCTAAATTATAATTTCTTGCTTCAAGATAGGTTAGATTCCGGAGTCAGAAGTCGATCGAAAACGTGTTTTAGACGTCGTAAATGTTGTTTTATTTCGTTAAACGGAAAACAACAAACTCATAACTGTACAGAATCTTGTCTTTAACATGTTGCTAAGTTGTTTCAGTATTCCTGAATTTGATGGTTCACAATAGGCTAGATCCCGGAGTGGAAGTCGATCGAAAACGCGAAAAAAACGTGTTTTGGTCGCTGAAATGTGGTTTTATTTAGTAAATCGGTAAGCAATAAATTTATAACTGTGCAGAATGTTGTTATTCATATGTTTCTAATTTTTAAGACTATTCCCCAATTTTTTGCTACAAAACAGGCTAAATCCCAGAGTCGAAAGTCGATCGAAAACGCAAAATAAAACTGGTTTTGGACGCCGTAAATGGGTTTTATTTAGTAAATCGGTGAGCAAAAAATTCAAAACTACGCAAAATTTTTTACACTCAAAAGTTGTTACACTATTTCTAAATTTGTTCACTCAGAAAAACGATACTCCGGTACCGAAATAAAATTCCTCCTGAAAAAATCTTCCTACCATAAAAAGGACTTCCGCCCACTCCGTAGAATCGTAATTCGATTACAGGAACCGTGGTCTCCTGTTAAATGAGAACAATCCTCCTGTAGGAGAATTTCATGTTTTATTACAAGAATATTATGTGTCAGTAATGGAGGAATGATATTTTGGGTTTTAGGTCGCCAAAACTCTATTTTATAAATATCAATAGATTGCATTGTAAGACAAGTTTTATTGATAACAGATGACACTAGGACTAGTATATAAATAATTAAAATATTTTGAGACGGTGGCTCGTACGTTCCAGAATATTAATTTAGGATGGAGTGAATAGGTCGATCAACGAGGAACCATAAATAATAATAAAACTTAGTTTATTAGGCCGACGTTTCGGTACTGAAGTAAGTACCTTCTTCAGGGCTAATGATTTTTTTTTTAATAAATCATGGTGTAAACCTTTTTTTAATCATTAGCCCTGAAGAAGGTACTTACTTCAGTACCGAAACGTCGGCCTAATAAACTAAGTTTTATTATTATTTATGGTTCCTCGTTGATCGACCTATTCACTCCATCCTAAAATAATTAAAGTAACTAAATCTTCATGTACAACAATTTTATTTTTACATTCATTATTTATTTTTTTGTTAATAATTATTATATATACGGGAGGAATTCCTCTTATTGCGATGCGACATTGTACCAAGCGGATATTCCTCCTTCCATACAAAGGATATATCCTCCTCCGACAGGCAGATTCTCGTTGGTATAGGAAGATCATTTTCTGAGTGTTGCTTTAAGATGCGCTAGATCCCGAAACCGAAAGACGAACGAAAACTCAATAAAAACGTATTTCGGACGGTAAGAATGGTTTTTTATTTAGTAAATCGGCGAGGAACAAATTCATAACTGTGCAAAATGTTGTTATTAATATGTTTCTAATTTGTAAGGCTATTCCCGAAATTGTTGCTTGGAAACAAACTAGATCCCGGAGTCGAAAGTCGATCGAAAACTCAATAAAAACGTATTTTGGACGGTAAGAATGGTTTTTTATTTAGTAAACAAATTCATAACTGTTCGGAATGTTGTTATTGTGAGCCATGATTTTGTTAATATGTTGATAAGTTTTTAGGCTTTCTTAAATCTCGAATAATTAAACGAACAGCTATTGAATATTAACGTTAGAAATAGCAGGTTTCGCCTGCCAGGGCGAAACCCGGTGTAGCTACTCTAATCGCTGAAGAGATACAAACGTCGATAATCTGGCTTAAGAATTGACCTACAGCTGCGTTTTTTTTTTTCGGAAATAATGCGAGCGACAAAATCGCCGCATGCGTAACAAATTGGCAAAAAATTAGTAACAAAATATCCAATAGTTTGTTTAATTATTGGCGATTTAAAAAAAGCCTAAAAACTTATCAACATATTAACAAAATCAAAGCTCCCAATAACAACATTCCGCACAGTTATAAATTTGTTGCTCACCGATTTACAAATAAAACCCCTTTACGGCGTCGAAAACAGGTATTTTTTTTGCGTTTTTCATCAACCGTCGGCTCCGGGATCTAGACTGTTTTGTAGCACCAAATTCGGGAATAGCCTTAAAAATTAGAAACATATTAATAACAACATTCCGCACAGTTATAAATTTGTTGCTCACCGATTTACTAAATAAAACCACATTACAGCGACAGAAACATTTTTTTTTGCGTTTTCGACTGACTTTCGACTCCGGGATGCTAGCCTATCGTGAAGCAACAAATTCAGGAATGCTGTAACAACTTAGCAACATGTTAAAGACAACATGTTCTGCACAGTTATGAATTTGTTGCTCACCGTTTTACGAAATAAAACACAATTTACTACGTCCAAAACACGTTTTCTTGCGTTTTTGATCGACTACCGACTCCGGGATCTAGCCTGTTGTAAAGCAACAAATTCAGGAATACTGTAACAACTTAGCAACATGTTAAAGATAACATTCTGCGCAGCTATGAATTTGTTGCTTACCGTTTTACGAAATAAAACAGTATTTACGACGTCCAAAACACATTTTTGATCGACTTCCGACTCCGGGATCTAGCCTATCTTGAAGCAACAAATTCGGAAAAAGCGTAACAACTTAGCAACATAGCAACCACAAAATTTTGCACAGTTTTGAGTTTGTTGCTCAGCGATTTACTAAATAAAAGCTATTTACGGCATCCAAAATAGGTTTTAGTAGATAAGCTACACCGACTCTGCCCCCCCCCCCTTCTGCCTCTCACCCACCAGCCCACCTGTGCAGCGTTCTGGTAAGTTGAGACGAACGGGTGAGGCCCCGCCCATTTTCGAGAAGCTTCTACCCCCGCCATTTGCAATGACGTCATCAAGTAAAAATTGTCAGTATTTTATTGTCACAATTTTGCATGCAGGTCAAATTTTCATTTACTAGCGACCACGGCGGCAAAAAGCGGGCAGCAGGATGCAGGCAGCGGGATGCGGGATGCGAGCAGCGGGATGCGGGATGCAGGATGCGGGCAGAGATCAGCATTTTACCATTTTTTTTTTAAACTTTTTCCTTTTCCAACGGTTTTTTTTCTCATCGAGACTTGATACGATACTCTAAGCTAAAATAACGTTTTTTTCAAACTTTTCCTTTTCCAACAGTTTTTCGTCACCGAGGCTTGATACGATGCTCTATTCTAAAACAACGGTTATTTGTTTTCTGTCCCCCATATACAAACGATAAGAGTGAGGGCGTTCATGGAAACCATCGAAATAATAATTATTTAATAGGTCTATACAAAACGGCAAGACGGAGAGTATTTCAGCCTTGCTCGGAGACCCGAGCAGAACAGTCGAATCTTGAATTAATACCATATATACTTGCCAGTCAAATATCAGAATATACACAGCATTTTATTAGTTTATTCTAAAGTAAGTATTTATCGTTAAATTTTCTACCTCCAAAGGACATAAGATTACAATAAATTCTTAAAATTTGTTATTCTATTAAATAAATACGACGAGGGAGATGGAATTCTTTCATTGTGCAACTTAGTTTCAAGTGATCACTATGTCCGCGTTTGACTGTAAAAAACTTCTGAATATTATGCTAGAAGCATATGGTCTTTTAGCCTATAAAAAGATAAATCCTGAAGAAATTACGAAGTGGATTAAACTAGGCGACCAGAATCTAAGAAACTTGAGGCAGCTTTCGTTTAAAAATGGAAACACTGTTGCAGAAAAACAAAGTTTTATATCCACAATTGGATTACTTAAAGGCATTCAAGGTAGATTCAAGCGTTTATTAAAGAGTGGTGCGGGTTTGCGTGAAACAAGAAGTGACAGAGTAAAATGGCAAAATGTGGAGTCTGCTTTCAATGATCGTATTAAATCTGGAACGATTACCAACTTAAAAAATTTAGATATGACTATATTTATGAAAGACGCTCAAGCATTATTTCAATCTCAAATGAAAAATGTTTTGAAAAAAGAAGAGGCTCTCAAAGTGTATACTATCTTGTCAGCTGAATACATCATAATAAAAGCTGATAAAGAGATAGTAGAAATCAAATATTTTAATACAAAGGCGGAGGCGATTTTACGAACAACTGATTTAAAGCAATGGTTTACTGAGAATGTTCAACAGCGTATTGAAAAAGATATGGAAGAATTTCAGGAGAAAGATTCATGCTGGACAATTCGACAAATTCTTAATTTATCTGTACACATCAATAAATATAATCCAATTCGAGGAGGCTCATACATCAGTCTACCCCCGCAAATACAAAAAAAAGCATGCATGTATCAATGTACAGAATTTTGATGATGCATGTTTCAAGTGGGCAATACTGTCAGCTTTGCACCCTGTACATCACTCTGACCGAGTATCATAATATAAAGTCTATGAGAATGAATTGAATTTTAATGGAATACAATTTCCTATGAGTCCTAAACAAATTCCGAAATTTGAAAAACAAAATAACATCTCGGTTAACGTTTATATTTTAAAAAAGTCTAGTGGAAATTTTAAAATTTTGCCGCTTCACATAAGATCATGTAAGAAGGAAACACATATCAACCTTCTTCTTCTACAAAACTATTACGTAGATGACGAGGAAAGTAAACAGGAGGAAAACTTTGAAAATGATTTATAGATATTCCACTATGTTTGGATCAAAGATTTATCGCATTTAGAATCTACACAACTTTCAAAATGGGGCCATAAGCAGTTTATTTGTGATCGATGTCTACATTATTTCAGCAATGATTTTAAATTGAACTTGCATAAACAAGATTGTATGCAACTCAACAAGTACAAAGTAACTTTGCCTACACTAAGAGATAAAATTTTACAGTTTAAAAATTTCAAACGTAAAAAAAAATTGCCATTCGTCATATACGCAAATTTTGAGTGCCCTTTAAAAGCTATGCAAATCGGAAATGCTTATCAAGAACATGAAGTATTTAGTATTGGCTATTATTTAAAGTGCAGTAATGATGACTCTCTATCTCACTACAGTAGCTACAGAGGAAAAGATCCTGCTAAATGGTTTGCAGAGCAGCTGCAAAGTCTGGTAGAAAATTTTGAGACTATCTTCAAGTTCATAGTACCAATGGAAACATTAATAAATCAAGAACAAGCATTTCGAAATACATCATTATGCCACATTTGCGATAAACCTTTAGCAGAGAAGCGTGTATGAGATCTTTGTCATCTGACTAGAAGGTAAGGTTAAAAGAAAATGAAATATGCTTCAAGCAGAAAGGCTATAGCCGGATAAGCATGTTAAAATTTCCCCCAACGTAATCGACAAACTAACTTTACTGGTCGATAGAACATGTAAAAAGAACTTCTGCGCTAAATTTTTAGACCATAATACCTTTCTGATGACTAATTAACACCAAAAACGTGTTTTTTCGATTTTATTTTTTTCCGAGTGTCAGTTAACTTTTAAAAATCTGAAAAAATTCAGAGAGATGTATATGTAGGTCCCAAATAACCATGAATTTTTTCAGATTATGCTAATTTAAATTGTGCTCTAAAAAAATTCCTAAAGATTTGTATTCATTTTTTAAATTGGTTCCCTATCAATGGCTAGCTTCCAATACCATTATTTTTTTGTATTTTTTTTCGCTCTTTCGATTTCCATTATAAAAACTGTGATAAAATGGGGTGGAACACCATCAAAAATCAAAAAAACCGTTTTTTCTTCATTTTTGGCATGTTCTTTTATCCAAGCGTCAAAAATAACCCCAAAAATCGAATCAACGCATAAGAAAATCCTCTAGAATAAAGTAAAAATATAAAAATTGTCATAACCAACCTAAGACCAACGAAACAAAATCTATATTAATCGTGTAAAACCGTGTAAATAACGATTTAGCTTAAAAAATAACTTCATAAATCGATTTGGTGCATCAAATATCTCGTAAAATACAGAAAAAATATAAAACTTCTTATAACTTACCTTACACCACTGAAGAAACTCTAATATTAGTCGTATGAAACGATAATAAGCGTGGTTTAGCCTAAAAGTAACTCCATAAATCAATTCAGTTCATAAAAAAATCTCTTAGAATATACTCGTAGTTAAAATATAAAAATTATGATAACCCAGCTATTTGCAATGAGAAATCTTTATCTTATTTGTATAAAGAGATAGATGCTATTATATAATCTCAACAATAACTATTAATGTTGTGCACACCTGGACTCCGCAAAAAAATGATACTTTACTCCTTAAGTGGATAAATTCTAATTCAAATCTCAGCCAAAAGTGGGATAACATCTGGATATAGGAATTAGTGAGCAGTAGATAAAAAAGATAGAAACAAATGAGCTATAATTATTAAGCATATACTTAAAAAGATGTTTTATAATAGAACACTATACGATAAGTAAGAACAATAGTTGTAATTTAAATAACTAGCGATCGAGCTGCGTTTCGCGCCGATATTAGTTTTGGACATATTATATTAAAAATCATTACATTTTGCATTTATAATAGAGAGGTATCGAACTTTAATTTTTGAGGTTAGAATTTCAAACAGAACGTCACGTTCTATCAATCGAGGTTTCTGTCGTCGCCTTCTTAACATAAAACAAAAAAATTCAATTGATTGAATAAATAATTATTTGGTTTATTTAAACATACATGAATATTAAAAAAACTACAATAATATTATTATTTCTAATCAGAAATATTAGAATATAATATTGTAATTTTATATTAAAAATCACATTAAAATTAATATTAGATTCATATGCTACGTTAGAAATTATCTCAAGAATTGAAGATATGTATTATATGTAATGTCATATATTTAGAAAACAATAGAATTGGGCAATATCACACTAATTGCAAGAACTATTTCATTTTTATTTTTCCCGAATTTGCTCTATATTAAAACTGTTCGGTAAAAGAAATGTTAAAAGTTCAATGTTGTTCAATTAATTAAGAATTATTTTTCAGCAACATTTATCTAAATGTAAAAAAAATCTAGTATTGTACCAATACTGATCCAATACTGATCCAATACACCATGTTTTTGTACATTTGTGATTGATTTATAAAAAATGTATGCTTTTCTTCATACTTAAAAGCCGAAACAATATTTTTTTTAAATTAATTGCATTTCTTAGAAATAAATGTTGTGAATAAAAGAACAACCAATGAATAACAACTATTTATATGAAACCATCGAAGTCCTCATTATATATTTTATTAAAAATTCTTCTATTTAAAAATGTAATTGAGACAATTTAATTTAATGATATATTTTTTCCTTTTCATATTGGAAAACAAAATAATTCATTTATTACAAATGTTTACATATTTTATACACAACATTAAAAGGTTACCTAAAAAACGGCCAAAAAAACCACTTGGGTTGCTAAATGTGATGTTTCTCGAGTTCAAATATTATTTTTATCTTTTTCTCAATCGGTAAGTGATTTTATAATTCAATTTATACATTTATTTTTGCTCCTTTTTAATTAATTTTTTAGTTACTTGCACCGTCAACAGATAAAGTTAGTATATTTATAGTGTTAGTGTATACACGTGTATATTACACGTGTACACGTGTATATTAAGTATAATATAGTAGAGACAGAAAAATCTATCATCTCACAATGCAAATATACTTATAGTTACAACTAAATAATTAATTATTAAATTGATAAATAAGTGAGAATCATATTACAAAAATGAAAAATATTTAAAATAATTAAATTAAATTAATAAATTGAATTAGTAAATTAATAAATTAAATTATTAATTGCCAGCTGATATGAATTACTCGTACACTCATGTGAGCGTAAACTGTGGAGGTGCTGAATAAATATTCTATAAACATAAATATCGAATGTGCGCGTTTGCATATAGATACAGACATACTTAATGTAATTTTGATTCTAATTAAGTATATTTATAGCACTCTAACCTCAAAATATGGCAACTATAATGCCAATTTTAGGCCCTCTTCCTGTAAAATACTATAAAAAACTGGTGTGTAAGTGATTATTGGCAGACTTTTCACCATCGCTTTGCTCGGGCGCCGACATGCGGGTCAATTCTGCACATATTTCGTAATCTATATACTTTGAGTATCACTTGTTGACAATAAAATTACCAATTCTGTCTGTTACACTCAATTTCTTATTAGCTACATATACAGGGAGTACTAACGGTTTTTTATATACGAGTATTAACAGTATTGTAGAACTTTCTATATGCGCTGAATCGATTTATGGACTTACTTTTAGGCTAACTCACGCTTATCATCGCTTCATACGATTAATACAGATTTTCTTCGTTGGTGTAAGAAGTTTTAAGAAGTTTTATATTTTTTTCTGTATTTGAGGAGATTTTTTGATGCACTAAATTGATTTATGGAGTTATTTCTTAGGCTAAATCGTTGTTTACATGGTTTTACACGATTAATATAGAATTTTTTTTCGTTGGTATTAAGTTGGTTATGATGATTTTTATATTTTTACTTTATTCTAGAGGATTTTATGTGCTGATTCGATTCTTGGGGTTATTTTTGACGCTTGGATAAAAGAACATGCCAAAAATTAAGAAAAAAACGGTTTTTTTTTATTTTTGATGGTGTTCCACCCCATTTTATCACACTTTTTATAATGGAAATCGAAAGAGCGAAAACAAATACAAAAAAATAATGGTATTGGAAGTTAGCCATTGATAGGAAACCAATTTAAAAAATCAATACAAATCTTTAGGAATTTTTTTAGAGCACAATTTAAATTAGCATAATCTGAAAAAATTCATGGTTATTTGGGACCTACATATACATCTCTCTGAATTTTTTCAGATTTTTAAAAGTTAACTGACGCTCGGAAAAAAATAAAATCGAAAAAACACGTTTTTGGTGTTAATTAGTCATGGGAAAGATATTATGGTCTAAAAATTTAACGCAGAAGTTCTTTTTACATGTTCTATCGACCAGTAAAGTTAGTTTGTCGATTACGTTGGGGGCAATTTTAACATGCTTATCCGGCTATAGCCTTTTGCATTATGTTTTATGTTCTTATGTTTTTTTTCTTATGTTTTAGATATCGAGGTGCTGCTCACGAAGATTGCAATTTAAATTATAAAGATTCACACAGTATTCCAGTGGTATTTCATAATTTAACTAGCTATGACTCACATTTTTTCATAAAGGATTTTGCCAATAGTTTTCCTGGACGAGTAGATCTTTTACCAATCAATAAGGAACGCTTCATCTCATTCACCAAGCACATTGAGGGAAATGATATTAACTTTAAATTCATAGATTCTTGCCGATTTATAGCAGCATCCTTCGACAAATTGTCATCATATCTCGAAGAACTTAATCTTTTATGACAAGAGTTCTCTCAAAATGCAGAATATTCACCATTTACTAAAGAGAAATTTGAATTACTTAAACGGAAAGGAGTATTTCCGTATGATTATGCGGACTCAAAAGAAAAACTGGATGTTTCCGAGCTGCCATCAAAAGATGAATTCTACTGTAAATTGAATGACAATCCAATATCAGATAAAGATTATGAGCATGTGAAAAATATTTGGACAGCATTCAACATATCAAATTTGGGTCAATATTTATACTTAAAAACAGATGTTCTACTTTTGGAAGAAGTATTTGAAAATTTTCGCGATAGCTGTCTAAAAGCATACGGTTTAGATCCGGCACATTATTACACAACTCCAGGCTTAACTTGTGATGCTATGCTCAAGTATACGAAAATACAGCTAGAATCACTTACAGATATTGATCAGGTTATGTTCATTGAACGTGGAATACAAGGTGGAGTGAGTCAATGTTCCAACCGTTATGCTCGAGCCAATAACAAATACATGGGCAATGATTATGAAGTAGATAAGGAGTTCAAATATCTCATGTACTTTGATGTAAATAATCTCTATGACTGGGCTATGTAATAATATCTACCCTATGGTGGCTTTGAATGGATTGATGATGTAGAACGAATAAATTTCAATGTTCCGGATGATGCTTCGGTTGGCTAGATACTTGAAGTGGACTTGGAATACCCCGAAAATGTACATGATGCACATAAAGATCTTCCATTTTGTCCAGAGCACAAGAAACCACCAGATTCCTTACAAGATAAACTTCTCACAACTCTTGAAGGTAAATCATGATACGTTCTACACTATCGCAATTTGAAGCAAACTTTAGCAAATGGATTAAAATTTAATAAAATTCATAGGAAATTAAAATTTGATCAAAGGCCCTGGCTCAAAGAGTATATTGATCTAAATAGCAGAATGAGACAAGCAGCTAAAAAGGATTTTGAAAAAATCTCTACAAATTAATGAATAATGCTGTTTTTGGAAAGACGATGGAAAATTTGCGAAAAAGAGTTAATGTTAAATTACTAACTAAATGGGAAGGTCGATATGGAGCAGAAGCTCGTATTGCACAGCCAAAATTTCATAGCAGTACTGTCATTGATGAAAATCTTGCTATTGTAGAGTTAGCAAAAACTGAAGTGTATATTAACAAGCCAATTTACATAGGAGTGTGTGTACTTGATTTTTCAAAAACATTAGTATACGATTTTCACTATAAATATATGAAACCGAAATTTGAGAATCGTTGTAAACTGCTATATACTGATACTGACAGCTTCATATATGAAATAAGAAATGATGATATTTATGAAGTGATTGAGAACGATATTGCAAATTTTGATACTTCAGACTATCCATCTAACAATGTATTTGGAATTCCACAAGCTAATAAGAATGTTGTAGGATTAATGAATGATGAGTGCAATGGCTGCATTATGACAGAATTTATTGGACTACATAGTAAAATGTATATCATACGCGTCAATGGCCAAGACTACATGAAAAAAGCTAAAGGTGTGAAAAGTGGAGTTGTCAGCAAAACCATCAATTTCGACGACTATCTTCAGTGTTTACTAAATTTAACTACACAATACAGACAGCAGTGTATCATACAGTCTAAAGCTCATGTAGTACGTACTGTGAAACAAACAAAATTAGCTCTAAGTCCACATGACAATAAGAGATATCTCATACCAAATGAAACAGATACCCTGCCGTGGGGGCTTTATAAAATATATAAAATAGATGAAGATTGATTGTATCTATGCATACAATCAACTTTCATCTATTTTATATATATATATATATATATATATATATATATATATATTTTTTTTTCATCCTTTGAAGATTCTATTCAGCAACATACCGATACTTTGAGAATTTTTCGGCACTTTGAGGATTTATCCTCAAAGTGCCAAGGTATGAAACGGTACTTTTGAGGATCTATATTAGTACCTTCTACCCAGAGAGGGGATTATTTCTTTAGTCAAGCGCGCAAGACTCTGGCGAAAGAAACTCCAGATCCTCAAAGTTACGGGTATGAATAATATATATACATTTGCCCCATTTCGGGGACAAAAACGTATACATGGACCATACTTCGGGGACAATCCAATAGTATGGGGACTGTCCCCATAATAAAATGGACGAATCCACTATTTCGGAAACAAATCTATAGTCAATAACCTGAGGGTCCATACTTCTTTAGTCACGTTAACATAGGTCAACTCTGAGAGAAAGGTGTTGATGTCCCCATAATATAGTCAATGTTCAACGTGTGTGTGTGTGTGTGTGTGTGTGTGTGTGTGTGTGTGTGTGTGTGTGTGTGTGTGTGTGTGTGTGTGTGTGTGTGTGTGTGTGTGTGTGTGTGTGTGTGTGTGTGTGTATATAATTATCCCCCCATCCGTTTATGGAGCCCATCCCTGTATATTAGTACCTACAGCCCAGAGATCCCTATGGCAAGTGACTAAAGAAATAATGGACCCTGGGGTTATAGACTCTAGATCGGGATCCATAAACGCCCGAGAAAAATATTTTATGGGACCCGGACTCCATAAAAGAAAACGGGCTCCATAAATATGCTCATGTATATAAAAGGGCTCCATAAATCTGTTAAAACAAATGTATATATATGGCAGACTCGCTCACATGGAGGCGGTCAACAAATCAATTTTCTTGAAACGCTCAGAAGATATTCTGCTACTTATTCCGGATGACCCTGATTTTTTTTTCAGATTTTTCTTTTACCTATAGTTTTCGAGATATCAGAGGTGAAAATTTGAATTTTCATGATTTTTTGCATTTTTATTGCAATTTCAATTGATAATTAGTCTGCGAAGGTTTCATATAAATTAAAAAATTTTTTTTAGAAATTTAGGAAATTTTCTTACTAAACGAAGAACAAATCATTAATATTGTATATTTGATGCCAGTATCATGATATTTCTTTAAAAACCTTAAATTGAGAAAAAAATTAAGTCCGAACAGGCTTTGGACTATCAAAAATTTCTTGAAAGTAGGTTATTTTGTGATAAAACTGTCCTCGCTCCCCCTTAATGGATACAAACTTTTCTTGAAATATTGAAAACTGATGTTTTTTTATGGAAAAAAAGTAATTTTTCGTTTTACGATGCACCTAAATTTTAAGAGATTGCCAGAGCCTATTAACTAATTAAACGTTGAGTGATTTTAATTAAATCTAGCAATTTTTAATAGACTTACATAATTCAACTTACCCATCGCTCATTTATTTTGACAAAATGAAATATTCTGGATCTATGTATAATCACCAAATCAACTTATTACGTTTATTTACATTTATTTTATTATAACTTTCTTATTTCACTTGTTTTCATTTTAACTATTTACTATTTTTTTATATGAAGGTTATTAACCTTAACTGATAATATGATCCATATTGCACGTATATAAAAGCACATGTATAAGTGTCACAATGTAAGTAATGAAATTTAATAATAATAACATTCTATGCCACAAATGCTCAATATTTTTTTCATTCCCACTATTTGCATCACTTGCCAGACTTTTACGCATACAATTAATGCCTGAGACGTCTCAAGCGATGCGTTCGGGCAGTAGTAGCAGCTATAAACTGCAGTGCCATCCAGCAAGCACCGTATGTATCCATTTCCTTTCTCTGACGAGTCTACCTGCGTGTTGTCCCCAGGCAGTACGTGGATCGTCGTGTCGCCCCTGTAGCCCGAGTACCAGCCACTGTTGTCCAAGTTTCTGTATTGTTCAGAGATGAATAGAATACTCGCTTCTTGTTCTTTAACCGTTTGGTAGAGTAAGTCTTGAGCGGCTTGAGCCCGGTGTAAATTTATTTGTATAAACTTAGCCATCTCCTTTCCTAAGTCTCCTCTCCTTCGCCTTCGCTAGTGCTGTGCAATTTGCGTTCCCAGATCGATGTCTGTGGTCGGCTTCTATCGTCTCGTACTAGGTGCACTTTCGGGACCGTGATCTTTTCTCGTATTCTGGCTATAACCCAGCTGATCCTCTTGATGATACCCAATGCGTTCGCTCGTACCATCTTCACGATTGCCATCTGCATGCCGCCAAACGCGGGGCGCATTGCCTTGAACTTTAGTGCTTCTACTGGAACCCCAGAAACTTCAGCAAGCGTCTTCTGTACTTCGCCCTCGGTACTGTCCAGGTCCATGTCTCTCACGTCGAGTGCTACTTGTTGTGAGAGCTACGAGACTGTAGCTTCCGTACCGATCGCTGCTGCAACTGCGTCTTTAATGTCCTTGGCGTCGCTGCGCCTCTGCAGATGTAGTAGTACGTCTCCAGTCTTGGTTTGCCTGATTTTGTTAACATTTTCGGCGACTTGCTGCTTGTCTACTTTGTTCTTCATCAGCTTGAGAACGCTGGCGAAAATCGCATTTTGGTCCTTTATCCTGATCAGTAATGCGTCTGGTCTCGCTCTCGTTCTCACTGTACCCTTATTCTCCCCCTTGCGTTGTTTCCTCCTGATTCTCTTTTTGCTGACCTCCAAGTCGCTTTCCGTGTTGGAGCTAGCTCCTGACGTCAGTGGTGGGGGCAGTAGGAGCAATAGATCTGACCCTCCTTCGACAAACGCTAAGGAGACACCCACGCGAGTGGACAATTTTGAAAGAAGAGTCACTCAGCGGCCATCGTTATATCTGCTTCGATTTGAAAAACCGAAAACGCGAGTCCAGAGGATGGACTGCCGAGAAATGTGACAGGGACGCCTTTGTAGAATACGTTTCGGAGATACCAGGACTGAACGACACTGGGACTACGGACGACATGACATGGCAGTACACAACTGAAATAAACCGTGAGTGCGGTGTATCCATGTCTCGGAGGAGTCAGTATTGGAATCAAAGGCCTGCTTTCTGGTGGAACTTAGAAATCTAAGCACTGAGGAATTCCTGCATATAACAACGGAGGAAAGCTCAGAGAACGCGAAAAAGAAGACGCCCAAAACAAGAAGAGGAAGAGGATACATACAAAGACGCCAGACAGACACTCACAAACGTCTTCAAATGAAGTAAGAGGCGCTGCAAAGCTCTGTGCGCCGATGTCGACAGAGATCCATGGGACACGCCCTATTGCCTAGTGATGCGGAAGCGGACGAGTCAAGGATCGGGTGCACCAAGAGATGAATCCACGGTACTCTAAATTGTAGACGCGATCTTCCCTAAGGGACCGCCCAGAGAGAGCTACCCGAGCGACGTCGATCTACAGGGACCTCGGTTCCAGATAAGCGAACTAAAACTGGCTGCAAAGAGGCTGGACTCTGGAAAGGCCCAACGAAGTTCTAAGAGTAACTATTCAGGAAAAGCCTCAATTCATCCTGGACCTATTCAACACGTGTCTGAAAAGAGGTCATTTCCTGAAACAATGGAAACGACAAAAACTAGTCCTCATACCAAACAACAAAAACAAGGATCCCAAGGCACCATTCTCTTGGAGGCCGTTATGCATGCTCGACTCTACGGACAAGCTATATGAGAAAATGATTCTCAACCGCATGCAGAGCGGTGCAGAAAGTACAGAAAAGAGCAAACAAAGCATTCTCCATGAAACCGAAGCTGGGAGGCATCTGTTCCGTGGTAACACTCGATGTGAAAAACACCTTTAACACGGCCAACTGGGAACATATATATCAAGCCCTTAATAGGTGACTCCCTGAATATCTAATGAGGGTCGCTAGCAGCTACCTGGAGGACATGACGCTGATGGTGGAAACGGACGGCGGCACCACAGAAGTCGAGATCACGGCAGGAGTCGCTTAAGGAGCGGTAGGCGGCCCTACGATATGGAACATACATTAAGACGGGTTGCTGCAGCTCAAGCTACCTAAAGACGGGGTTCTAGTAGGATACGCGGATGACGTAGCCATGGTGGCAGTAGCTGCAACTATAGAAGAACTAGCATGGAAATGCAACGAGATTCTAGAAATAGTCAGCCACTGGTTGAAAGCACACGGCCTCAAACTAGACAAGGAGAAGAGCGAGGCTGTTCTTGTAACAAAGATAAGAAAGTTCGAGCACTCCAAACTCCAACTAGATGGCCACACGATATAGTTGCAGGATAGCATCCGGTACCTGGGCTTATGGATCGACAGGCACTATAACTTTAAAAACCACATCAGGCGAACATCGACCAGAGCAGTGAATGTAGATACAGCGCTACAACAGCTGATGCCCAATGTGGTGCACTCGGTGCTACTCTACGGCTCACGAAGAATATCCGCTCCAGTACAGCGACGAATAGGTCTTCGAATTATTAGCGGATATCATACCATATCACTGGGCACAACCTTGCTCCTCGAAGGAATAGCCCCGATATGGCTACTCTAAGGAAAGCGCCAACATGTGGCAGAGGCAGCAGCGAGAGGACGAGACAGCCTACCGCAAGAGTGGCAAGGCGAATGATCGGTACGGAGCGGCGGTATCATAAGAAAGATAAAAACCGCACCGGAACTCTCGGTCCCAAAAGAAAGAGTGACCTATACCAGGGGAATCAGGGCAGGAGGACTGCTTCTGGAGCTGGGAATGGCTGACGTAGAAACCGCAAAGCTCCAAATAGCAGTCATGTCCACTATAAAGGAGCCTGTCGTTGTCCGAGCACTGATTAAGACGGAGGCTATCAACAGCAGAGACACGGATGAAACCACAAATATTGATGAGGTGGCGTAAGCCATAAATAACGTGATCAATCCGAGCACTGTATCTTACAGAGGCACCTCGGAAGCTAACCTTACGCTTTTAACAGTGGAAGCGAAGAAACTACTGCAAGAGGGAAAGCTGAAGATTGGCTGGGTGAACTATCGGGTGCGACTGACCCCAATTTCGGAGTAGCCTGGGCAGCCCTATTTCGCAGGTACGACAATCAAGTCCTAACGCTAGCATTACAGCTCGATAAGCTACTGTCAATTTAAGCTGCAAATTGTTAATCCGAGATCACAAGGCTAATGGATACAACTAATGCATAAGGGCCCTGCGCCTGCTTGAAAGGCCTGTCGACCATTGGGATGAATGGTTTGTACACATCATTGTGTATAGATTGGATTCGGCCACCAGGAAAAATTGGAGGAAGTCATTGGAAGGAAGGAGTGGCTACCTTTCCCACATATCGGCAGTCTGTCACATTCTTGGAAAGCAGAAAACAGTCCCTCAATACAGCTCACTGCCATAATCCAACGCTGGGTAAGTTCAATGTTAGCAATAGTGTTAAATCTGTTAATCCATCATTCATCAGAGGCTGCCATACTACCCGAGAACAAGCGCCGCTGCCTCAGCCGAGATGATTCTTTGGATTTATAACAAAAATTTATAACAAAAAAACAATAACAAAAATTGCACTTGATATCATTTAATTAGCTCATAACTGCTCAATATTTAAATAATGCATACACATTAAAGGTTAACAATAAAAAAATAGAACGTGTTCACGATACACTTCTGGGAGTGAATAAACACCCAGTGGCACCCATCATCCTTCCGAAGCAATCGGCTTCGCCTTCTGTACCAACATAAGTAGCAGTATTACGAAATTGGGACGAATTCCGCAAAGCGTTATGTGGTTACCAGAGTTCTCTGGTCTGCCTCATGAGGATCCACAACGCTACCTGCAACGCTGCGTGGGGTACATCGCAGTCTACCACATTCCAGCTGATGACTGCACGCGAACGCTAACTAAACGTCTCACAGGAGACGCTCACACATGGCGAGATTAAGAAACGTTCGATCTCGAATGGCAACGCTTCAGGGAGCTACTATTGCTCACTTACGATAGCGGTTCCGTCAGAACCAAGCTCCTCGCCGATCTCTACGGCACAGTCTCTTCCACCGACTCCGACCGGAGGAATCCGAAGATATCAAAGTCACAATTCTGCTCAACCAGATTCGGCCGAGTCTGCGGAAATACATCTGCGCAGCAGACCCAAAGAGTTTCTCCCAACTTCTCGCTATCGCCATGGAATTGGAAAGAGACGAGCAGGAACAAACCGAGATGTGCACATCTCCAGCATTGTCAATCAAGGCAACTGCAGCACAACCTCGAGCATCAATGGATCAAATACTAGCTGAAACGTATTTTCGATAACAAAAAATGGTTGCTGCAAGGACAAAGGCGTTCCGAGATACCTCGATGGCTGCTCGACATCGAAAGCTTGAAACCCCAAGATAGATTTGTTGAAAATAGTATACATCTATATTGTACGCATGAATATATATACAATAGGTATGTGTGAACGCGCGACTGTATCGAGAGCGCGCAATGTAAACATGTACCTCTCCCCTTCCTAGTGTGTGCGTGAGCAAGCATCTAAGTCGAGGAGCAGCGAACGATACGCTGCTCACACTCTCTCTACTGTCGCACGCTGAGCGGAAAGCACCTTGCGCGAGTCGCTATGAAGCGCTCGGATTACTTTTATACTGAAACTGAATAAACCAGTCATTCTTTATATATAAATAAAAGTGTCTCTCCTTATTAATTTTACCACACCTCAACATGGTAGCAGAGGTCCGTGGTTTTGCCTGATTGGTAAGTAAAAAATTCTCTTATCTTCTACGTCGACTCTCGAGTCGCGTAGAGATAATAAAAGTGCCGCATATGTGAACACCGTGAGAAACATATATGAAAGAAGAATCAAAGTTAACAGTTGAGCAAGAAGACGATTCGCAGCACGAAGGAAAGCTCGAATCACTTGAAGAAGATACGACCACAGAGGTTAAGCAAGAAGTAAATTCCGAACACGAAGGAACGTTCGAGAACGAAAACAAAATGGAGAGAAAAGATATCACGATACCGGTGTTTGATGGAGAAGACTACAGTATGTGGAAGAAAAGAATTACGATGTACTTGAAGATGAAAAAGTGTGACACAGTAATAACCAGAGCAAGAGTTGCGGCAGACAAAGATGACTGGGAAGAAAATGACTTGAAGGCCATCAATTTGATTTACAGTGCCATTTCCAACAAACAATTGGAGTTTGTGTGTGAAGAAGATACGGCGTATAAAATAATAAAGAAACTGGACGATATGTACCTAAAGGAGTCTACAGCACTACAGATTGTGTGCAGGAATAAATTGGAAAAATTGAGACTAGAAAAGTACAGTGATACAGCAAAATTTTTCAGTGAATTTGAAAAATCAGTGAATGAGTTAAAAAGCGCAGGTGCAAAAATAAGTGAAAAAGAAAAATTGAATTACATGTTGAACATGTTGCCGAGCCAATACAGTTACATTGGCGATTTAATAGACACGTTAAAAGAAGAGGATCAAACAGCATCGTATGTGAAAAATAAAATACAGATAGCTGAAATGAAAAATAATAGCGAGCATAGCGAACAAAGGTCAAATGTATTCGCTGCAAAAAAAGACCAGAAAGGAAGCTGCTTCAAGTGTGGCAGAACAGGGCATTTCGCACGAGAATGTCCAAATGGAGGACAAGCAGGACAAAGCGGCACAACATGGCGAGGCTCAACACGTGGCCGCGGCCGAGGCAAGGCAGGAAGAGGCAACTACGGCAGGGGGCGCGGAAACTTCCGCCAGCAAGGAGCCATCACGAGCGAGCAGAGCGGCGAAGGTACGAGTGCGTGGATAGCTACGGCGCATGCGGCGCAGAGTAAACATAGTCAAGGTAGGCTAGATAATGATATACAGTGGTTGCTGGACAGCGGCTGTACAAATCACATAATAAATAACGTTGAGTATTTTGATAAATTTATTGACCTTAAAGAACCGGTAAATATCTACTTAGAGGAGATCAAAATGATGGGGATGACGATTTAAGCGATGATAATGTTTTTGAAAGCGCGGTTGAGAATAATGAACAGGAACAAAAAGTAACAAATAAGGAAAATATAGAACTATTAAAAGTCCCACGTAAATCTACACGTGATAGAAAAAGCCCAATAAGATATCCAGAAAATATTTCGAATAATATTTATGTAAATTACTGCAGGGTAGATACTCCATATACATTTGAGGAGGCGATGTGTAGTAATGATAGTGAGAGCTGGATAAAAGCTATGGATAAAGAAATAAAAAGTTTAAATGAAAATAAAACATGGGAACTAGTTGAAAGGATACCAAATGAAAAGGTAATAGATGTAAAATGGGTTTATAGTAAGAAATCTGATGATACGTATAAAGCGAGATTAGTCGTAAGAGGATTTCAACAGACAAATGTTATTGACGACATATACGCTCCAGTTGCTAAAATGCAAACTTTAAAATTTTTGTTTTCCTTTTGTTGCCAGAATGGCCTAATTATAGAACAGATGGATGTAGTCACAGCATTTTTAAATGGTGAAGTAAGCTCGGAGGTATATGTCGGTCAACCGAAAGGTTATAGCGATGGAACAAACAGGGTTTGTAAATTACGTAAAGCATTGTACGGACTACGAGAAAGTCCAAGGGCATGGTATGAATGTTTGGATGAATATTTGACAAAGATAAAATTTAAAAGGAGTAACGTAGATTATTGTTTATATACTCAAGGTGAAGGTATAGATCAAATTTACTTATTAATATATGTCGATGACTTGTTAATTTGTAGTAAGAGTAAAAAGAAAATTAAGAATTTAAAAAGAGTCTTATCAGGAAAATTTAAGATGAAAGACCTAGGAGAAATTAAAGAATACCTTGGTATTAATGTAGAGTATGATTATCGAAATTGTGATATGAAATTAAGTCAGACTAAGTATATAGAGTCATTAGCGAATAAATATCAATTGCAGAATAGTAAATTATATAGCACTCCTATGGAGACGAATTTAAAAATTGAAAAGGCTGAAATAAGCGAGTCAGATATTAAATATAGAAATTTGATAGGTGCATTATTATATATAAGCTCAAGTACAAGGCCCGATATAAGTTATAGTGTTAATTATTTGAGTAGATATCAAAATAGTTATAACGAGACTCATTGGAAATATGCGTTACGAATATTGAAATACTTGTATTTAACTAAAGATTTAAAGATGATCTATAAAAGAAATGTAAATTGCGAAACTATAGATTGTTATGTAGACGCAGATTGGGCTGGTGATAATGTTGACAGAAAATCCACATCTGGATATGTTATTAAAGCATTTGGAAATGTAATTGATTGGAAATCGCGAAAACAAAGAACGGTAACAAAGGCTTCAACTTATGCAGAATATGTAGCCTTATCTGAGGCAGTTAGTGAAGTAAAGTTTATAATAGAGTTAATGAAAAACTTTAATGTGAAATTGATTGATCCTGTAAAGATATTTGAGGATAACACAGGCGCGATAAATATAGCGAATTATGGAAACTTTACTAAGAACTCGAAGCACATAGAAATACATTATCACTATGTTCATGAAAGCGTGAAAGAAAAAGAAATTGTAATAATGAAAATCGACTCGAATGATAATGTTGCGGATATCTTTACAAAAGCGTTATGTAAAGATAAGTTTGAAAAGTTCAGAAAATTATTGAACATAATGTAATAAATTAAAAGGTGTACAATATATATGTAAGGAGGCGTGTTGAAAATAGTATACATCTATATTGTACGCATGAATATATATATACAATAGGTATGTGTGAACGCGCGACTGTATCGAGAGCGCGCAATGTAAACATGTACCTCTCCCCTTCCTAGTGTGTGCGTGAGCAAGCATCTAAGTCGAGGAGCAGCGAACGATACGCTGCTCACACTCTCTCTACTGTCGCACGCTGAGCGGAAAGCACCTTGCGCGAGTCGCTATGAAGCGCTCGGATTACTTTTATACTGAAACTGAATAAACCAGTCATTCTTTATATATAAATAAAAGTGTCTCTCCTTATTAATTTTACCACACCTCAACAAGATTGATTTGCCGGACGAAGTATTTCCTCCCTCCTTATGTGCGAGCTCTCAGGAGTTCCACGCTGCGTTGAACGGTCGAAAGACTACTCCTATCGTCGCGAATCATGACCAGGACTTATTTGCATTCACAAGTAGCCCAAGCGCTACTCGCACTTCCTCCAGTGGTGGCCAGGACGCTACCTCTTTCTTGAGCTACTCCCACTTTCAACAGTGGTAGCTGTAAGGCTGCCGCTCCCTTCAGTAGCCCGAGCGCTACTATCTTCATCAGTGGCGGACAGGAGGCTCTCGCTCCTTTCCACACCAGCGGCCTAAGGGCTACTGCTCTGCCCTTCTACAGTAGTACGGCTGCTACTCCCATCACCAGTTGTGGCTTGGAGGCTGCAACCCTTCTTCACAGTAGCATGAACGCTACTCCCATCTACACCAGCTGTAGCCAGGAAGCTGCCACTCTTCAGAAGCTCTACAGTAATTCCCATTTTCAGCAGTGGTGGCCAGAAGGCTGTCACTCTAGTAGCACAAATATTACTCCAACCGTCAACATTGATGGCCAGCATGCCGCAAATGACATTGATAACCAGGAAGCTACACCACTCGACAGTAGAGCTGTCAACGCAGCACAAGTCGCATACACCCAGCACAGTCCAGAGACAGCCACACCGAAGCTTGGTCGAAAGACCATCCCACTTCGCAGCGAGGCCTTTGCAGAGCATCGTAACAATCTCCGTCGGCGAAGAGAATAAGTGATATTACAAAGCAGTAAATAAGATAAGATTTAAACAAAGACTTTGCGTTACACTTGCGATGCCTGCGACTCTACATCCTTCTGTGTTCACCATATACAATTGCCTTTTTGCATTATACACTTGTGCCTTGCGTATATACCTGCGATTCATTTATGCTTATCACTTGCGTTTGCGATACATTACAGTTGCGATACCTGCGTGTACACACGCGATCTTGGCGGCATAAATACTCCTGCGAAACTTGCGTTACGTTACAACACATATTAAACACATGTAGCTAAGACCACTGCAAACCGCGCTCCGTGCCTTTTAAACCAGAGGGGAGTTGATTCATACCTAATTATTGTATAATAATTATTATTATTAATAATGAATTTGTAAAGACTCTTCGCGCCGGTTTGCAAACATATATTGTATTCAAATGCGAATACGCCGCCGAACTGCAATTTGAATCTCCCGCGTCGCGCGCGGCTCCAGCATGAGTCTAGTTCGCGCGTGGCCACTAGGTGGCGTGACCGCTCTCCGCGCAGCTCCTGCAGCGCAGGGATATAGGCATGTGCGGCTGCTGCTCCGGCAGCTTCGTTCACTGGGACATCTTCTTCGTGTAGGTGGTCTCGGCATCCTGCCTAGTGTATTGAGTTTGAATAAAGTCTCACTTTTAATTCGTTAAATAATTGTTTTTATTTAACACCCACGAGGTGCAAGGTCTCCTAACCTTGCCTCGTTTTTGTGCAGCATCACTCTTTATCCCCTTCCTCTTCGCATATTCCATCCTTTTCAATCACCACAACTGGCTAGTGTAACCTACACTAAGCTGAACGGGCTTTCTTGCTACTTGGCAGAGAATTCTCTGAGATCGGTCGCTGGACGAGGAGATAGGGGACCTGTGACTCCTCACCGTCACCTATGGGACAACAAGCGTCACTGATGAAGGTCATCACTTCCATGCTGGCTCTCGCCAACACCATATATAAATGAATGATGCGTGTGCCGAAGCTGATATGTCAGAGGAAGCTGTAGCCGTCAAGTGGGGAACAAACTCCTTGGCACTCCTGCCGAGCAGATCCCTTCCATCGTCTTACAGGACGGCTGGGACGCGGTAACTACTCTTGCCACCTCCATGTAGAGAAGCTGACCTCCATCAGAAGAGCAGAAGAACGAAGATAAATCAGCAACAGATGGAGCTAGTGATCTAACAACTGCCCTCCGCGAAGTAATGCCTTGTTCACAATATTTTTTTCAATTCTCTCTTATTTGTAGTTTTGAATATTTATTTAATGTGTGGATTTAATTCGTATTTATGTTGCTTTAACTTGTTTTTCTTGATCACCAGTAATATTTAATGACATTCCGAAGCGGGCTATCCATCGATAAATTAGAACGCAAGCGACCGTGGCTACCTCGATGTTCCCAATGGTCCATGTGCAGGTTAACGGTCTACGCAGGTCAGGCAGTACTTGTATCCCTCGAAGCTTTGCGTGGGTCTGGACAGATGAATCTGGATATGCTCAAAACTTGTTGATGACCCATCTCGTTGCCTTTCAAAAGCTGATGAGTCTTCTGCTCCTGCGAGCTGCTCAGCAGTTGAATTAATATCGAACCTGTCTGAACCAGGTCTCCTATTCGTCCGGACAAAAAGAAGGCATGCGTTCTGTCACTCGACTGATACGTGGTACATCTGTTGCTACTACGGCTGGAGTGGTATCGAATTTCTCATTGAGAACAACAGCGTTCACTGTTTTTTCGTTGTTTTCTCTTTAAATCACAAATCATTGACTTTCTGCGAACGCATGCTTCGAATAAAATGATCACGTCGGCGTTATCAATTTGAGGGGTTATTAGATACGTCACGGAAAAATCGGAAAGAGAAATCATGAACTTGGAGTTTGTAGTTTATTAGCAGTTGGTGAACGGGAGAGAAGTTACAGTAGGTAAATGAGAACTGTCCTTCGTTTGCGCTCTGTTTCGCTTGGAACTTCTAGAAACTACCATTAGTTGGGCTCAAGGACCTGTAAAACTCAGGCGACTTTAACCTGCGTGCACGCGCGTGTCTGCGCCCTTTATTAATGGCTCATCGATCACATCTTGCTATCGTATACGAAGCGATTTTATTAATTATTTTTTGTCTCTGTGAGTAGCTGAAAGCGGGGAAATACCAGAAAGGGAAAAGACTGTAGAAAGAAGAAACGATTGTCAAGGAAAAAGCATGGGTAGGATTAAATGTTGTGGTACACAGTAGCCACTACATAGTTAATCTGAAAATGAACTATTTAATTTGTATTACGGGTGCGCGTAGATCATTCACTATAAGGAATCAGAGACCTGTTATAGTAAGAAAACATGAAACAAATTTAATTATAAATGGATAACGTCAAATTCAAGATAGAAATAAAAGATAAAACTAATGCACTTTATAAATTATGAAATATAAAATATTTTGATTGCATATTCAAGCTTTATGTTTAATCAAGGATATTTCTAGAACATTTATGTTATTTGAATAAAAGAATGGCACGGTAAAAACAAACTCACCTTGAGTAGCTAAAGGTGAGAGACTCATTCTTGCTGTACCACCACTGTCAGATTGACTGCTAGATGGTCTTGGTGGCATTTGTACGTTTTGTTGCCCTAGAAAATATTTTATATATTAGTAATACATGGTCTGCGTTATTAATTAGAACTAACTAATACATTTATAATATACAAACCAACAGCTGGGGACATGGACCGAGAACCGGTTGATCCTGTAGGTGATGGAGTGGGTCTCATCCCTTGAGAATTTGGTGTAGTGGGACCGGCTGGTCCATTCGAACTATCATTACTGTTTTGCCCAGATAACTCCTGTGAAATCATAAATGAATTAGATTAATTAAGCATTTATTTCTATTTTTCAAAAAACATTAAATACATATAGAGTGCTCAGCATGATCGGTTACAAAAAATCTAGAAATAAGGAATGATAAATATCACAAGCTGAAAAAGATATTGCTCATAAATATTCTCACATATAAGTTGATATAAGAGTAATTCGACTTACTCTTCGATATTTTTAGATATACTCACTACATGGAATTCTGTGCAAGTTACAATTCTTAAGGAGGTCTTATACCTAATGGCTTCAGAGGCAAAAATTACCTGAAAAAATTAATTAAAATATAATTACTATAAAACAAAGTACGTGTATTACTAATATAACTTATTTCTAATACAAAATCCCAAGAGATAGGTCTCTAAACCCATTTTATACAGAATTATGTCATTTTAGAAAAATCAACTAGTGTGCAAGTTTTCTTGGCAGTCACTCGATAGATTTTGACGAGATACGTCGCAAATTACTTGTAAAACAGGTACGTATTTTTTTAATTGGAAAAACGATAAAAATTAAGAAAATTAAAAAAAATTGGTTTTTTCAATTAAAAAAATACTTAGTCACGAAATTATTTAATTCTAGGGATTCGTCGATAGGTACCTGTTTTACAAGTAATTTGCGACGTGTCTCGTCAAAATCCATCGAGTGACTGCCAACAAAACTTGAACACCAGTTGATTTTTCTAAAATGACATAACTCTGCAAAATGGGTTTAGAGACCTATCGCTTAAAATTTTGTATTAGAAATAAGTTATATTAGTAATACATATACTTTGTTTTATAGTAATTATATTTAAATTAATTGTTTCAGGTAATTTTTGCTTCAGAAGCCATTAGGTATAAAACCAACTTAATTAAATGAGGTTAGAAGAACATGATTTTGGTATCAAAACACAACTTCGAATCGTACCAGTTACATATGGTAAGGAGAAAGACTATAATTAAAGGCATACTCAAGTGGTACCCGTATAAATTAGTATCTTCTCTATGCGATTAAATAAATGGCATTTCTCTAAATGATATGAAAAAAGTTTTTTCACAGCTGTTTTAACATGTAATTTCAAGAGGTCAACTCCATATGAGGCGTTTCGTGTCAACTGCCCCAGTGCGGCGCGCGAGCGCCAAATCGTGCTGTTTCCAGCTCATGTTTAAGATACTGAAATGTACTTGAAAAAATTTTATGATAAACATATCCAAAGTATTTTTTCCTCAGCTTTCCAATGGTGTAGGCAGTTCTCCCGAAATTTTCCATTTTCACCTTCAAAAAGTACAAAACGTGTTATATCTCGAAAACGATATTTTTAATATTTTTTTTACCCTCCAGATCGAAAGCTGAGCATTTTTTACGTAGGAAAGGATATTTTCCAATGAGTGCCCAAGATGTTTTCTGCGAGATATAGAACGCGAAAGAGTAGACGCACCGCATTTCCTGCGCGCGGTACTACGCGGTACAGCGCGCGGACTGCGTCCGCCTCGTTGCCTATATAATAACCTTTTATAATCTTTAATTCTTTACCTATTATTCTGGATTCTTAATAATGCATGGAGTAATATTTTATTAATTATTTAATAAAATAATAAAATTTCAAAATTAACAGCAATATAGTAACTCTTGTACTAACGTTTCTTTTTCAGTGTAGATAATATTTTTTTTTTTGTTTTTACGTGTTATATCTCGAAAAATATATTTTTAATATTTTTTTTTACCCTTTAGATCAAAAGCTGTGTATTTTTTACGTAGGAAATGATATTTTCTAAAAAGTGTAAAAGATGTTTTCTGCTAGAAATAGAACGCGAAAGAGTAGACGCACGGCGCTGAAAAGACGGTTCCGACGCGCGGTACCGCGCGGCACGGAATCATTCATTTTTCATTCGATAGGTGGTGTCCACACTTTTCAAACTATATGTAAATCATCACGTCGAAAGTATATAATTACCATTAACTTTTTATCTTGTTCCTCTTCGAATTTTTTCGAATCTCTTGTCAATAGCAGTTAAACAATTTGATTTCCTTGCGACTTTTGTGCATTTGATTATTACATCATTGGTGACTCTTGATTTCAATATTTTTGCTTTCTCAAAGAGAAAGTTTTCCATTTTTGTTTATTATAGCAATAAAATCTTGGAACTTGAAATGTATAAATCATTTAAATAAAAATGATCACCCTGCATCTAAAAATTTGTCTGACTTTCCAACACTTTTCAGAAGTGAATATCCTTTAGTACCTGAAAATGCTAAAATAGGTTCAATCTGTCGACGCCAAATTTATAAACAGAAATCAAGTTTATCTCCATCTGATGCTAAAAAAGCTAAAACAGTGTGTGATGATGAATATCACAAAGCTGATATTGCAGTTCTCGAACAACTAAAGAAAAAACTTTCTGAGTCAACCAAGAGAGAATTCAGCTATTAACTCTCGCGCCGAAGTTTTGGTCTCGTAGGGACTTGATGCGAGAATTCAATTGCAGTGAACGGGAAGTTCGCGAAGCGAAAGATTTGGTAGCGAAGAGCGGAGTATTTTCAATACCTGCAAAGAAACGTGGCAAACTACTTCCAGATGATACTGTAAATTCTGTAAAAAGTTTTTATGAGAGAGACGATATAAGCCGAATCATGCCAGGTTTAAAAGATTACGTATCTATTAAACAGAGCAATGGCGAAAGAGAACATGTTCAAAAAAGATTACTGCTTGGTAATTTAAATGAGCTGTATAATTTATATAAAAAAGAAAATGAATGCGTTAATATTGGTTTTACTAAATTTACAGAATTGAGGCCACCACATTGTGTTTTAGCTGGGAGTAGCGGTACACACAATGTATGCGTGTGTGTGCATCACGAAAATGTGAAGCTCATGCTAAGTGCTATGGACACAGAAAATTTAACTAAAGACACTCAATTGCCTCTTAAAAATATTTGGGTGACTGTTTGGATTGCCCCAATATGTCTATATTACGAAAACATTTGCTTGAATGTTTTGATGAAAATGATATTTCTTAAATAGGGTATCAATCATAGTTTCAAACAGATAAGTGTACAATAGCTTCCAAAGCTGTAAATGTGCACAAATTTATGGACATACTGGGGGAAAAATTAATAAAATTAAAAACTCACGATTTTTTCGCTAAGAAACAATCACTTATTATAAATAACTTAAAAAGCAATCTTCAAGAAGAAGAATTTCTCGTGTGTTGCGATTTCGCAGAAAATTATGCTTTCGTTATACAAAATTCTACACAGTCCTTCCACTGGAATAATAACCAGGCAACAGTTTTTAAAATTGTAGTGTACTATAAACAAAATAATGAACTCAAACATGTAAGAATTGCTGTAATTTCCGGCAATTTAACCTTTAGAGGACGGGATGGCCCCTATACGGGCCATGCCCATGATCGACCCTTTACATGTGTTAGTTTTGAGATGTGAGACATCACAAAAACTCGATTTCTATAGAAAAGTGAGAGAAAACAGTAAACCCAAATCCCCGTCCTCTAAAGGTTAAATCATGATACCATAGCCGTTTATGAATATCAAAAAATTGTAATATCTTACCTTAAAACTAATTTTGCAGTCAAGAAAGTTTATTATTTGACTGATGGAGCAGGTAGCATTTTAAGAATAAATAAAATTTTCAAAATCTTCTTTTTCACGAGAAAGATTTTGGAGTTACTGCTGACTGAGTGGCATTTTTATGCTACAGCACATGGCAAAGGTGCGTGCGGTGGTATAGGCGCGAACCTAAAACGAGATGCAAAACCAGCTAGTCTACAAGTTCCTTCTAGTAATCATATTTTAACGCTAAAAGAGCTGTACAACTGGGCTAAAGATTACTGCGAACAAACCAAAGTTTTCTATAGCAGTAAAGCATCGTATGAAGAAACGGTTTTGAAACTAAAACCAAGACTGGACAAGGCTAAATCTATACCAGGCACGTTACAATACCGTAATATTATTCCGATAGATGGAAGTACATTGAAGCTCAAAAAAACCTCTCTGAGTTCAGAGTATAAAATCTTCCCGAAAAAAACTGCGAAAACAAAAAAAAAATTATTATCTACACTGAAAAAGAAACGTTAGTACAAGAGTTACTATATTGCTGTTAATTTTGAAATTTTATTATTTTATAAAATAATCAATAAAATATTACTCCATGCATTATTAAGAATCCAGAATAATAGATAAAGTATTAAAGATTATAAAAGGTTATTATATAGGCAACGAGGCGGGCGCAGTCCGCGCGCTGTACCGCGTAGTACCGCGCGCAGAAAAGGCAGTGTGTCTACTCTTTCGCGTTCTATATCTCGCAGAAAACATCTTGGGCACTCTTTGAAAAGTATCCTTTCCTTCGTAAAAAATGCTCAACTTTCGATCTCGAGGGTAAAAAAAAATATTAAAAATATCGTTTTCGAGACACGTTTTGTATTTTTGAGGGTGAAAATGAAAAATTTCGAGAAAACTGCCTACACCATTGGAAAGCTGAAGAAAAAATACATTGGATATGCTTATCATAAAATTTTTTAAAGTACATTTCAGTATCTTAAACATGAGCTGGAAACAGCACGATTTGGCGCTCGCGCGCCGCGCTGAGGCAGTTGACCTGAAACGCCTCATATATGTGTGCCTATTATAAACGACTTACATAATAAGTTAATTAAGGGTTACCAGATTTTTGCAATTATTTAATTTTTTTAGTTTTGGGAAGGTTCGATGTTAATGAGTACATTGAGTTACTATTTGTGCAACGTTTCGATAACTGTTTTGTTATCCTTATCAAGCACTAGAATTTATTAAAATATGGAGATAAATACAAGTCAATAATTAAAATACATACAAATAAACAATTTGCTCGTCATTCTTACCTAAAATTGCATTCATTATAATGTTAAAACATCGTCAAACTTATAAAATTGTGTTTTTGTTTATCTAAAAATATAAAACAATAGTGAAAAATCAGATGGAAAACTTTGCACAAAGGTTGAGAAATCAAATTGATTACAACTGTTACCTTGCTTTCTTGGTAAAAACAATATAAACATCGTCAATTGTATTAAGAGCTTTGCACACATTTTTACTCACATTAAGATAGAACAGTAACTGAATAAATTAACATATAATAAATAAAACAATAATACATTAACACAAAGGAAAGCAAAGGCAGTCAGACTACGTTAAGAAGATGTAAACAGACCACTGATAAATTTGAATATAGTCAAGTGATCAATACCAAGGTCAATTAACTACGTATATGACATAGTAATTGACACAGTATATCAATAACGATATTAAAATCTAATTAATTTATAATCATTATCTAAACAGGTAGGTAAGGTCAGTTTAATAAAAACTTTATTGTTGGTGTCCTAAAAATCAGTTTGTCACAACCACAAAGTAAAAACTTAAATTGTACCAATAAAAATAACAGTTATATTCAATTTATTTGATTCTTTTCAATTTGTTCAATAATTGGGAATAACGATTACTTAATTTTTGAGTGTCTTCAGAATACATCATTTCCTGGAAAAATTGAAACCGCACCCCCGAGGGGTCTTAGATATAACGATTTTCCACCTTTATAAATTTTTTAAGGGGACTTAAAAGGCACCTCAGGTCCCAAAAAAATCAAGAAAATTCTCTTACGCATAATATATTCACTCAAATTTTTTAAAGATTTTATCATATAAAGAGTGGCGAGAAAAAAATAAAGTGTTAAAAATCGCGTTTTTTTCATTACTGAGAGGGGAGGGGGCAGTGAGAGGTGAGGGAACGACCAAACAAACTTTTTTTATGTACCTTTTAGTATTTACAGTCAATTTTAAGATCTGGGATGGATGCCATTTCGCCTATCTTATCCCCGGATACCCTTTGTCAAGGGTTTCGCAAAATTTTCTCAAATTCCCGTTATCTTCATCTGTACTTTAAACAAAGTATAGCTGAATCATGAACATATAGGTTTGGTTATACTTTACACAAACTACATACAAAGATTATATAAATTTACCAAAGTTTCGCGAAACTTTTGATGAACTTACACCAAGTACTGGGGGATAAACTAAATTTTTATTTCTCGTTTGGCAATACTTTAGGACAAACTTCTGCGAAACTTTTGCATAACTTGAGCTAAAGAATAAGCTAGAAAATTCGAAGTTTGGCAAACTCTCATTGGCCACGTTTGTAAAACACAAGTTCCTGACTATTTTTCAAAATAAATAGTGGTACTAAAACTTTATATTTCAACTCAATTTGTAGTTACGTTTACTAGCATGAAAAAATTGTTAATTTAAATTTTTAAGGTAAATATCGATTAGAAATGAATTCATCTACAAGCTCAAATTGCCATAATTAACAGATTAAAAGATTAAAATTGATAAAACTCACTTAAAATGTAAAAAATTGTGATTTTTTAATGATTCACTTATTTATTTTTATGTGTTTTTTATCTAAAAACTCATTCTACTCAAATGCCAATATCAAGAGAGGTTTATGCAATAAATATACTGTGACAATGTATTTTTTCAATTGTTTATATCATTATTTTATTTATAGTTTTACTTCCATGATTACTAAAAATTCTAATTTTTGCGGTTTTTAGCTTGGGGAGGGAATAAAACACATTTTTTTTCAAAATCTTAGTGGCAAACTATTTTTAGAGTCAGAAGATGTTTTTTAGGTATAGCGAATGGAAATTCAAAAATGAAGGTTTTTTGCTACACTATAAATAATAGTACATTTCGACACGGGTGGGGAAGTCGATTATTTAGCTGGTGTGACTTTTTGCACGAGCGAAGCGAGTGCGAAAAAATCACACCAGCTAAATAATCGACTTACGCACTGGTTTCGAACGGTATTTTATACCACGAGCGTCGAAAAATCATACCAAAGTTGTGATTTTGAGGTTAGAGTAGTATAAAAGTTTTTTTTTTCCTTTAATAATTTTATTAATTATTAGAAAAACCGGATCATATTGAACGTTATTGTGTGACACTATTGCGCTGTTATCTCTATACATAGTTCGATTCACATTTACGTAGGATACTTCTCAATTTTCATCAAATTTATTAATAATTTTACAGAACACTACCCGATAGTGTGAAAATCTTTCTTACAATAAATCCGATATGCTAATTGTAACTGAAGTTTTGCAGCTCAGGTATAAATGATATTGACTCTTGAACGAACAATTCTTGCATAGGCTTTGGACTTATTGCGGAAAGCTTTCTATAGAATACAATATATTGTACACGATATTATATATTAAACACTTTCCCTTCAATGTTCGACACTTCAATTATTTTTTCATCATTTTTACTCATATTACAATTAACTTCATTTTCAAAAATAACTTCATTTTTGCTCGAAACATTATATTCATCAAAATTTTCGCTAAAATTTTCATTCTCAAAAGTTATCAAATCCTCTTCTTCGGTCACATTTTCGCATGGCTTATTAGACAATTCATTATTTTTATTGCCGCCGACATAAAATTTTCCACAATAAAATTCAACAATTTTCATCAATATCGTCTTCAATTAAATCTTCAACACAATTTTCTTCACAACGAAATATAACATTATCCCCTTTTCACTAAATATTTTCACGTCGCGGCCTCTTTTATAACGACCACCATTTTTACCCCATTTATTAATTCCCAAAGAAAAATCTTTTTTCATTACTTTTGAACTCCCGTACACATCATTTATTTCACTAAATGCTTTATTTTGGTTTACTGTTTTTTCTTCATCTCCCCCAACGCTCTTTTCTCAAAAGTAATTTTTCGTAAAGTCACAATCATCATTATTTATTAAAATCAAATCCTCGTCTCTCTGCAAAAATTCACAATCAACGTAAGATTTTTTAACAACATCTTCATTATGTTTCTCATTTAATTCATGTAATTCATTTCTTCTATAAGAAATATTCTCAAACGGAATTATTTGTCCATTAAATTCTAAATAATTCTCCCGATAATTTATTTGCGCAAAATTCTCTCTAAAAAACTCAGTGCCTAAAATACCCGCCTCAATAATAGGAAAATCGTCAGTTACAAGATGAAAATCAACTTTATAATTATTAAAATCAACTCTGACTCTACCCAAAGTTTTTATGGCATGAGTCGTTATTCCTTTCAAAATAATTATGTGATTAGTGTCAATATTAACATAAGGAGATACTTCTGATCTTTTTACAAGATTGACAGAAGCTCCTCTATCTAACATAAAAATAAGCGGTCTGCTAAATTCTACGATGTTAATCTTTATGGTCGGCGCTGAGCTTTTCTGACTAAGATTCACGGTTTCGAAACTAACGGTTGGGCTGTGTTCTTGCCTGCCGTAAAAGGGCGCGGTCTATCTGTCTCTCCCGACGCGCCTGTTCGAAAGAAATCGGTAGTTTCCCTATGCTGGTGGTGCACTCCTTCCCGTATCATTTTGAAACTTATAACAATTACGTTGAACATGACCTAATCTACCGCAATAAAAACAACTAGGAACACGTGAATTATATGATTCTTGTCTATTACATGAAAAATTTCTATTATTTGAATAATTATTATGCTCGTATCTATTTATTTGTCCGTTTTGGTAATTATTAAAATTTCGTCCATTATTACGATTATTTTCATTTGGTAAAAACGGTGCCCTACGATTTTCTGCATTCCACCCTTCGAAATTTATATTTCCATTACTTGTAAAATTTCGTGAATTATTACTATTACCTAAGAAATTTCTTGGCGGTATACCTTGCCCATTATGTTGACTTGATCTATTTTACCCGTTGAAATTGTTCGAATTTAATCCGCCTTGCCCGTTAAAATTATTTTGACTTACTCTCTGCTACCCGTAATATTTCGCCAATGTCACACAGTTTATCGCTCCGTGCCCAACTCGTTTACAATATGCACAAGTTATTTGTTCAATATCCTGATTAACAATATTAACCCTTTTATTTTCTCTGCTAGTTTTAACTTTAGTTTCATCCTTAACATCGTCATCTATCACACTACATGCATATTCTCTTTCTACCTCTAAAGCTAACTCGCGTGCCTCTTTTAAACTAGCTGGCTTTCCCATGCGTGCGCGTACTTCCCATCGAAGACCTTTTAAAAAGAATTTAAGACAATCGCTTTTTAATTATGTTTTATATTCGTCTTCTTCTGTAAACCGCTTTTCACGTTTGGCTGCTTTGTAAATATACAATTATCGATTCATTACTTTTTTGTTTTATGCGAGCGAGTTCGCCTTCCCAATCGTGAAAAGTTTTTGCAGATCCGTATATGGCTTCTAAAAATTCAGTAATTTCCGAAATTTTTTTAAAATCTTGCCCCCGTACGCTATTTAATGCGTCGCCGTACAGTTGCATACGAATTAATTTGGCTAATTCTGCTTCATAGTCTTTCGAAGGATGCTAAGTGCCTCCTGACAACCATCGAGAAATTCTGTTAGGGAAATATTTTGCCATTAAATTGCGGAATTAAATCGAGAGCATGTCTATTAAGGTAGCACCGCCACTAACGAGCGCAACTATGAAAACTATACCATAATTTGTTGCTAATTTGTTGCTAATTTGTTACGCAAACCCCGAAATTCTTGCTCCAGTCGTTTCCGAGATATCCTGGCGGTGCTAACTTAAGTCTTAAGCTAGCACCGCCACAGCTGTAACTTTTGAACGACGAAACATTTTTTGACGGGAGAGGTGGCATAATTTGTTGCTAATTTGTTGCTTCAAGATAGGCTAAGTCCCGAATCTCGAAAAACAAAATGGCGCCTATTGCCGGAACATGGTCATACTCCGGATTACGTAATTTTATTAAATCACGAGTAATTCAACAAACAGCTATCGGATATTTTGTTGCTAATTTGTTGCTAATTAGTTACGCAAACCCCGAATTTGTTGCTCCAGTCGTTTTCGAGATATCCTGGCGGTGCTAGCTTAAGTTTTAAGCTAGCACCGCCAAAGCTGTAACTTTTTAACGACGAAGCATTTTTAGACAGGACAGGTGGCATAATTTGTTGCTAATTTGTTGCTTCAAGATAGGCTAGGTCCCGAATATCGAAAAACAAAATGGCGCCTGTGGGCGTTACCAGGGCATCCATCGGCTAACGTATTTTTCTTAAACGTCGAATAATTGAACAAACAATTATCGGATATTTTATTGCTAATTTGTTGCTAATTTGATACGCAAACCCCGAATTTGTTGCTCCAATCGTTTACGAGATATCCTGGCTGTGCTAGCATAAGTCTTAAGCTAGTACCGCCACAACGGTAACATTTGAACGACGAAACATTTTTTGACGGGACAGGTGGCATAATTTGTTGCTAATTTGTTGCTTCAAGATAGGTTAGGTCCCGAATTTCAAAAAACATAATGGCACCTAATGCCAGAACATGGTCATACTCCGGATTACGTAATTTTATTAAATCACGAATAATTCAACAAACAACTATCGGGTATTTTGTTGCTAATTTGTTGATAATTTTTTACGCTAAACCCAAATTGGTTGCTCGAGCCGTTTCCGAGATATACTGGCGGGGCTGCTACCTTAAGACTTAAGTTAGCACCGCCACAGCTGTAACTTTTTAACGACGAAGCATTTTTAGACAGGACAGGTGTCATAATTTGTTGCTAATTTGTTGCCTCAAGATAGGCTAGGTCCCGAATCTCGAAAAACAAAATGGCGCCTATTGCCGGAACATGGTCATACACAGCATTACCTAATTTTCTTAAATCACGAATAATTCAACAAACAACTATCGGATATTTTGTTGCTAATTGGTTGCTAATTTGTTACGAAAACCCCGAATTTGTTGCTCCAGTCGTTTCCGAGATATCCTGACGGTGCTAGCTTAAGTCTTAAGCTAGCACCGCTACAGCTGTAAATTTTGAACGACGAAGCATTTTTAGACGGGACAGGTGGCATAATTTGTTGCTAATTTGTTGCTTCAAGATAGGCTAGGTTGCAAATCATCAAAATCAAAATGGCCCCTAATGGCGGTACCCAGCCATCATCCGACTTACGTAATTTTTTAAAATCTTGAATAATTCCAAAAAGTAGTATGGGATATTTTGTTGCTAATTTGTTGCTAATTTTTTACGCTAAGCTCAAATTTGTTGCTCGAGCCGTTTCCGAGATATAGTGCCGAGGCTGCAAACTTAAGACTGAAGTTAGCACCGCCACAGCTGTAACTTTTTAACGACGAAGCATTTTTAGACGGGACAGGTGGCATAATTTGTTGCTAATTTGTTGCTTCAAGATAGGCTAGGTTCCAAATCTTCAAAATCAAAATGGCCCCTAATGGCGGTACCCAGCCATCACCCGACTTACGTAATTTTTATAAATCTTGAATAATTCCAAAAACTAGTATGGGATATTTTGTTGCTAATTTGTTGCTAATTTGTTGCTAATTTGTTACGCTAAACCCGATTTTGTTGCTCTAGCCGTTTCCGAGATATTCAAGCCATGCTACCACAAGAAATATGTCTATTAAGCTGAAAAAGCCACTTCATAAGGGCCGGCTGAAAATAATTCCTTATTTTGTCGCCAATTTGTCGCTAATTTGTTACGCAAACTCCGATTTTGATGCCCAAGCCGTTTCCGAGAAGTAATGGCTATTCCAGTATAATATTAAGCTGAAAAAGCCATTCCGTTTTATCTTCTCAGCAATTGACGATAGCGACACCGAGTTTGGCCTCGATTTCGTCGCTAATTTGTCGTTCGAAGATGCCGTAGACCCCATGTCCCAAAAGTTGACTGCTGTCCCAAAAAAAATGACCTCGGACCACGTGCATATAAGCAAAAATAATAAAAATAAAAAAATCAATCATCTCATAATTGCACATTTTATCACTAATTTGTCGTTCACTTTTCCCGCAAATCCCGATTATGTTGCTATAGTTGTTCTCGAAAAAAAAATCGCAGCTGTAGCTCCATTTTGAAGCTGGAAAAGCCACGGTTGTATCTTCTCCACAAGTGACGATAGCGACACGGGCTTTGGTCCAGATATAAGCAAAGATGATAAAAATAAAAAATCAATTAATTCATAATTGCACATTTTGTCGCTCATTTATCGCTCATTTATCCCGCAAAGCCCGGTTTTGTTGCTTTAGCCGTTATCGAGATACATTAGCTTAAGGTAGTTGGGTACTCGTGTTCGGAAGAGAAAGTCAAATCTAGTCGCAAGAGAGAGTCTAATCTCTTGCCTGCCACGCGTGTTTTTTTGTGCGCTGGGCGAGGCGAGAACTTTTTGGCGGTCAGTATAACTTAACCCCGCATTCTCGCTCTTTCTCTCGCTTACGCGTGTCCTCTCTCTTGCACTCGCAGTGTGCGGTCGACTACCAACTAAAAGAATGCTATTTTGAATTACAATAATTAGAAAAAAGTGTCCAAATATCTCCCTTAGTAACATCTACCTTTTTAAAATACATTCCCCAGAGATTCTTTAGTCGATGAAAATGTAATTCATGTTTATTAATCAGGTACGGGCACTATAGAGGGCCGCAATATGAACCATACCTTAATTTATTGCTAATTTGTTGCTAATTTGTTACGCTATTCTCGAATTTTTTGCTCCAGCCGTTGCGTCAAGAAATCCAGGCGGTGCTAATTTAAAACTTGACTCAGCACAGCCACAGCTGTATCTTTTGATAGAATAAAGATATTTCAATCATTAAAACGGGATAAATTATTGCTAATTTGTTGCTTTGAGACTGGGTTGGACCCAAAAACGATAGTCCAACGGGAACGTAAGAAATCGACTTTCGGGCGCTCTAAATTGTGTTTTATTTAGTAAAACGGTAAGTAGCAAATTCAAAACTGTGGCAACAGCTGTGGCTAATATATTGCTAAATTATAATTTCTTGCTTCAAGATAGGCCAGGTTTGGGGTCCAAAAATCCATCGAAAACGCAAAGAAACGTGTTTAAGGTGCTGTAAATGGTGTTTTATTCAGTAAATCGGTGAGAAACAAATTTAGAAATGTGCGGAATGTTGTTATTAATATGTTTCTAAGTTTTAAGGCTATTCCCGCATTTGTTGCTACAAATCAGGCTAGATCCCGGAGTCGAAGGACGATCGAAAACGCAAAAGAAAACCTGTTTTGGATGCCGTAAATGGCTTTTATTTAGTAAATCGCTGAGCAACAAATTGAAAATTGTGCAAAATTTTGTTGTAAGTATGTTGCTAAGTTTTTACGCTTTTTCCGAATTTGTTCCTTCAAGGTACGCTAGATCCCGAAGTCGGAAGTCGATCAAAAACGCAAGAAAACGTGTTTTGGACATCGTAAATGGCGTTTTATTTCGTAAAACGGTGAGCAACAAATTCATAACTGTGCAGAATGTAATCTTTAAACATGTTGCTTAGTTGTTACAGTATTCCTGAATTTGTTGCTTCACAATAGGCTAGATCCCGGAGCCGAAAGTCGATCGAAAACGCGAGAAAAAACGTGTTTTGGTCGCTGTAATGTGGTTTTATTTAGTAAATCGGTAATAAACAAATTTCTACCTGTGCGGAATGTTGTTGTTGTGAGCAATGATTTTGTTAATATGTTGACACCAAGTTTCGCCCAGACTTCGTCGGTAAATTTCCGCTAATTTTTTATACTACATTCTCGTTTTGGTAACCCAAGCCGATTTCTAGACACAATCGCAAATGCATCTGAAGATTCGAGCAAGAAATCTCACTACCATATTTGCCAGCCATTAACGTTAGAAATAGCAGGATTCGCCTGCCAGGGCGAAACCCGGTGTAGCTATCTCTAATTGCCGAGGAGATACAAACGTCTATAATCTGGCTTAAGAACTGACCTACAGCTACGTTTTTTTTTTCGGAAATAATGCGAGCGACAAAATCACCGTATGCGTAACAAATTGGCAATAAATTAGTAACAAAATATCCAATAGTTTGTTTAATTATTCGCTATTTAAAAAAGCCGAAAAACTTATCAACATATTAACAAAATCAGTGCTCCCAATAACAACATTCCCAACAGTATGAAATTGTTGCTCACCGATTTATTAAATAAAACCCATTTACGGCGTCCAAAACAGGTTTTCTTTGCGTTTTCGATCGACCTTCGACTCCGAGATCTAGCCTGTTTTGTAGCAACAAATTCGGCAATAGCCTTAAAAATTAAAAACATATGAATAACATCATTCCGCACAGTTATAAATTTGTTGCTCAGCGATTTACTAAATAAAAGCCATTTACGGCATCCAAAACAGGCTTTCTTTTGCGTTTTCGATCGTCCTTCGATTCCGGGATCTAACCTGATTTGTAACAACAAATGCGGGAATAGCTTTAGAAATCAGAAACATATTAATAACAACATTCCGCACAGTTATAAATTTGTTTATTACCGTTTTACGAAATAAAACACGATTTACAGCACCTAAAACACGTTTCCTTTTCGATGGATTTTTGGACCCGAAACCTGGCCTATCTTGAAGCAAGAAATTATAATTTGGCGGGAATTATAATTTAGCAATATATTAGCCACAGCTGTTACCACAGTTTTGAATTTGCTACTTACCGTTTTATTAAATAAAACACAATTTAGAGCGACCGAAAGTCGATTTCTTACGTTTCCGTTGGACTATCGATTTTGGGTTCAACCCAGTCTCAAAGCAACAAATTAGCAATAAATTATCCCGTTTTAATGATTGAAATATCTTTACTCTATCAAAAGATACAGCTGTGGCTGTGCTGAGTTAAGCCTTAAATTAGCACCGCCAGGATTTCTTGACGCAACGGCTGGAGCAAAAAATTCGAGAATAGAGTAACAAATTAGCAATAAAATAGCAATAAATTAAGGTATGGTTCATATTGCGGCCCTCTATAGTGCCCGTACTTGATTAATAAACATGAATTACATTTTCATCGACTAAAGAATCTCTGGGGAATGTATTTTAAGAAGGTAGATGTTACTAAGGGAGATATTTGGACACTTTTTTCTAATTATTGTAATTCAAAATAGCATTCTTTTAGTTGGTAGACGAATGCACAATGCAAGTGCAAGAGAGAGGACATGCGTAAGCGAGAGAAAGAGCGAGAATGCGGGGTTAAGTTATACTGACCGCTAAAAAGTTCTCGCCTCGCCCAGCGCACAAAAAACACGCGTGGCAGGCAAGAGATTAGACTCTCTCTTCCGACTAGATTTGACTTTCGCTTCCGAACACAAGTCGATCACAAACGCAAGAAAACGTGTTTTGGACATCGTAAATGGCGTTTTACCCAACTACCTTAAGGGGACAAGCCATGGTTAGGGGGTCGAAAAATCGATTTTTTTTTTATTTCATATTTTGATAGCAAATTTTCCGCTGAATACGATGCTTCCAACCGCATTTCGAAATTCGATTTCGTTTAGAAAATACAGCTAAAACCTTTTAGATATTTTAGATATTAATACTATTGTTAATCTTATATTATTTTATACTTCACAGCATACACGATACAATACTAAATGTATAACGTAATGTACATTAACATTGTAGAAAAACTTAACTTGAGGTATAAATCTCGTGTATTTTACTCTTAGGGCTCCTGCAAAAATAAAGGAATAGCGAGTAATAACGGCTGACAAACAATCACAAGTGAGCTTTAAAAAGAGTTGTTTCTTTTTGAAGGAATAAGAAGGAACACGTCTTTTTAAAACTTGCTTGTGATTGGCTGCCAGGCGTTATTCCTCGCTATTCCTCCATTCGTGCAAGAGCCCTTACACTCCTTATAGAAAGGTATTATACGTAAAATACTCACAGGTGGTTCAAAATCCCAGCTGCATATTTATGTTGTTTCAGCGCCACGGTCGCTGGAATTTAAACTGAATTATTTTGAATGTAATTGAATCTGCATTTTTCAATGCAATTTATTTAGTAAACAAACATTTTTTCCTGATTATAAGCTATTATACGCTCTAGAGCAGTGTGTGGAAAATTTTTTAAAATTTGGCCTGTAGGTTAGCTACATTGTGCAATTAAAACTTGCTATATTTTTAAGTGTTTTTTTCGGAGTGACTTTTGTGTATCAATTTAATTTTGATACGTAAAGTAGTGATTTGTGAAAAATCATGAATACAGACAAGAGAGGTCGAACACCAGGACCATCTACAAAGAAGAGAACATTTGGAAGAAAAAAGAAACATAAAGGATTTAGAAGAAAAGTAGAAAATGCCCCATCACTAAAGAGAAAAAGAAGCACATCTGCAAGTAAAATTTCAGAATCAGATCTCATTCTAGATATATATCTAGAAGTCCAGCAACAACAAGAAACAGAATAATAGATATTGATATTTTGTTTCATGAACTTGAAAAGTTAATTGTTTGTGCTAAGTGTCATGGAAAAATCCGAATGACGGAAGGAGACATTAGAGGATTGGGTGCAAAAATTAATATTGTATGCAAAAACTGCAATGGCATGAATCTCATCAATACAAGTAAACAAGTTGGAAGTAGTGGGAATGCTTATGAAATAAATAGACGTAGTGTACTTGCTATGCGTGCACTTGGACAAGGACATGCAGGATTGGAGACTTTCTGTGGTATCATGGACCTACCATCGCCAGTGGCACACAGTTTTTATGACCATATCAATGAGGAGTTGAGTAAGGCATGTGAAAAGTGGCAGTTATCTCCATGCAAAAAGCAGTGGAAAAAGAAAAACAATTGACACCAGCTGGAAGTGTAGGGCTCGATGTGTCTGGTGACGGGTCCTGGAGAAAGAGAGGATTCTCTTCTTTACAAGGAATCACAAGCTTGATTGGTTTGCGTTCCCAACAAATTCTTGACATCTCTATCAAGAATAGTTTCTGCAAAGCTTGCATGAAATGGGAAAATAAAGAGGGCACAGAAGAATATGAAGACTGGTACACGGACCATCAAGCCAATTGCTCAGCAAACCATGAAGGAAGTGCCGGAAAGATGGAAGTATTGAAATTTTCAAAAGTTCCATGGAAAAATATGGTGTAAAGTATCATCGCTACATTGGAGATGGTGATTCAAAAGTTTTCTGTGATTTGTGTAAAGTTAAAGCATATGGAGATGAACTGATAGTAGAAAAAAAGGAGTGTGTTGGACATGTTCAAAAGCGAATGGGTACAAGGCTGAGAAATCTAAAGAAGAATTCTGGCAAGAAGAAGTTAGCTGATGGAAAATCCATTGGAGGATAGGGACGCTTGACTGGTAAAGTTATTGATCAGCTCACCACCTACTATGGCAATGCCATCAGGGGCAATGCAAACTCAGTGAAAGATATGAGCAATGCGATATGGGCCACTTATTACCACAAAATCTCCACAGATAAATCACCTCAACATCATTTGTGTCCGAAAGGAGAAAATAGTTGATGCAAGTGGCAAAAAGCGAAAGCCCAGAAAAAACTGAAAGGCTTCCATCATACAGGCAGTATTCCAACAGTAGTGATGGAGCAGTTAAAACCAATTTATGAAGATCTCTCTCGACAGGAACTGCTTGAAAGGTGTCTTGGTGGTTTTACACAGAACAGCAATGAAAGCTTCAATCAGATAGTTTGGAAGCTCGTTACCAAGACATCTTTTAGTGGTGTGCATGTACTCAATACAGGTGTATACATTGCTATCACTTGTTTCAATGATGGAAGAATTGGTTTCTTGGAAATAATGGATGCCTTCGACATCAAACCTGGAGTAGCTGCAATTGAGTGGGTGAAGAAGAGCAATGATAAAAGATTATTCTATGCTGAAAGGAATGCTGAGGAAAATACCTTAGAAAGTAGAAGAAAAAGAAGGAGAGTACGACTTCAGTTACCAGAAGAGTCATATGAACCAGGTTCTTACTAGAGTAAGTAATTAAAAGATTTTTTTGTTACTTATACGTATAAAAATAGTTAATATTTATTGTTTTTCTTTTTAGTTAATTTGTGATTGGATCTGTCATCCGGAATAGATGATTTTTGTAGGTTATAGACTGCAGCATCAAGGAATAAAAATATTTTAGTCTAATACGAAAAAAAAGATAAGAGCTACAATAATGTATTATTCTAAATAATATAAAGATGTCATTAAGCTAATTAAACCTTTTTTTACAGATATTTAATGAGACTAGACATGAGATGATTAGAGTGTCCGTGCCAAAATAACTGTCATATGGATATTCCATTTTTCATGTTTAATCAAAGTATATTATACAGAATTGTGAAAAAGATTTTTGTAAGTAGTTTTGAAAAGCTTACCATAAGTTATAAGAAACTCAAGTTTCAAACATGATTTCTGAAAAACTTGTTTTTTGTGTTTACAGGGTCATTGCCGTAAGTTTATTTTTCACCAAGTGAACGAAATGACTTGAAATTTTAGGTGAGCATTCCTTTTTACATTAGCCACAAGGAATGTACGCTACTTTTTTGAAAAAAGCTTCAGAAAAAAATAAAAAAAATAAAATTATAGAACTTTTGATAAAATATACAAAAAATTGAGATTTTTCATAAAACATAAATATTAAAAAAATTTTTTTTGGAAAAGAAGCATAGAAAACTGGTAACTGATGTAAAAACAAAGATCAAGCCATGAATTTCAAGTCATATTATTTAGTTGTTGAAAAGTAAACCTACAGCAATTAATAAATCAGAGTTAAATCATTAATAAAATGTACGCAAGAGCCAGATGTATATTATCAGCTAACTACAGGCGGAAATTCTAGGTAATAACACTACTTATTAGTGGGAAAAATATTAAGTTCAAAGATTACACCTGGAATTTATTATTAATCAAATTATTTATTCTTATTTTTTTCAGTTTTAACCATGGCTTATCCCCTTAAGCTAATGTATCTCGATAACGGCTAAGGCAACAAAACCGGGCTTTGCGGGATAAATGAGCGATAAATGAGCGACAAAATGTGCAATTATGAATTAATTGATTTTTTATTTTTATCATCTTTGCTTATATCTGGACCAAAGCCCGTGTCGCTATCGTCACTTGTGGAGAAGATACAACCGTGGCTTTTCCAGCTTCAAAATGGAGCTACAGCTGCGATTTTTTTTCGAGAACAACTATAGCAACATAATCGGGATTTGCGGGAAAAGTGAACGACAAATTAGCGGTAAAATGTGCAATTATGAGATGATTGATTTTTTTATTTTTATTATTTTTGCTTATATATAGCTTAAGTCTTAACTTAGCACCGCCAGGATATCTCGAAAACGACTGGAGCAACAAATTCGGGGTTTGCGTAACTAATTAGCAACAAATTAGCAACAAAATATCCGATAGTTTGTTGAATTACTCGTGATTTAATAAAATTGCGTAATCCGAAGTATGACCATGTTCCGGCAATAGGCGCCATTTTGTTTTTCGAGATTCGGGACCTAGCCTATCTTGAAGCAACAAATTAGCAACAAATTATGCCACCTCTCCTGTAAAAAAATGTTTCGTCGTTCAAAAGTTACAGCTGTGGCGGTGCTAACTTAAGACTTAAGCTAGCATCGCCAGGATATCTCGGAAACGACTGGAGCAACAAATTCGGGGTTTGCGTAACAAATTAGCAACAAATTAGCAACAAATTATGGTATAGTTTTCATAGTTGCGGTCGTTAGTGGCAGTGCTAGCTTAATAGACATCGATTTTGACCGGACAGGCCTCATTTGTTTGTTTTTTTTTTTTTTGCGTGATGGCGAGTCAAAAATCCGTTTTTTGATTGGAGCGATGCGGTTTTGTTTTTTATTTCAAATTTTCGTTTTTCTCAAAACTGTTTTTTGATTTTTTTAATGATAGGATCGAGTTATTCGAATCTGATGGGTAGCGTTCGAAAGAGAATTAAAATACCTATATTTTCTAAAAAAAAAAAGTTTCTAGTTATCATCCAACATGGCGGAGGACGAATGGGTGCTAAAGCATACTGCTCCTCCAGATATTTCATTTAAATGCCATCCTCAAAGTTTAGTGCAGTGCCTAATATGTGCAGTGTGTCAAGGGGTCTACCACAAAAGTGATTATTTAAGAAAAAAGACACAGAACTACATAGATAGTCTGTACATAATTTGCGAAGACCACGATCTAGATAACATAACCTCTAAAGACCCACGTGTTGCAAGTGTACTTTTACAGAATGAAAAGGAAAAACTGGGGAAACATTATACAGTATTACAAGAAAAATATGAAACGTTAAAAAAAAAGTACGAGACATTAAAAGAAAAAAGTGAAACAACAAAGAAAAGCTATATAGATACAAAGCAAAGATTAAAGCGAACTGAAGATGAATTGACACAAATTAAAACAAGTGAACCTTCAGAAAATCAAAAGTTGATAATAGAAAATAAAGATTTGGTAACGGAGATACAAAAACAAGATAACAAAAATGAAAAGTTAACTATTGAGAGCAAACACCAAAAAGAGCTAATTAAGGAGATTATGGATAAAAATGAAATACTAAAAGTGTTAAATAATGAATTATTGGAAAAAAATAAACTGCTTCAAATGAATGGAAAAGAACAAACTTCAACTGGGAGATTTTATAGAAGAAATACAACAAGAAGTAGTAAAACAAGAAATAAGCTACGATGATGTTGAGACGTTTAATAAGTAACAGGAAAGATAATGTGATTATGTATACCAATATAAGAAGCTTGAATGCAAATTTTGAAAAGTTACAAATCCTCATTAAGAGTCTTAAGATCAAACCTTATATAATTGTTTGCACAGAAACAAATATTTTAGACAGGTATGAATATTTCAAGTTGAGGGGTTATAAATCATACTATAATAATAGTAAAATCAATAAATCTGATGGTGTGGTTGTTTATATCAAAGAAAACGTTACACAAGTAACAGGAGTAATAGGAATGGATAATATTAAAATATTAAATACAAGTATAACCTTAAATAACAACAGTAAATTAGAGATTTCGTCGTTATATAGATCGCATGATATAACTCCGTTAAAATTCAACTATAACTTAAATAAATATCTAATATTAAAAAAAGATGTTAAGAATCGCTCTGTAATTGGAGACTTCAATACAGATATACTCAAAGATAACCTTATAGGTCAGGATTTTCTAAACAACTTTTTAGACAAGTGTTTTTACCCAGGTTTTATTGGAACAACTAGGCCATATGATTTAAATACAGAAAAGGGAACTTGTATTGATAATATTTTCATAAAAACAAAAACAATAACGACTAAAACTTATAAACTCAAATATCCAATAACAGATCATTATCCTTTATTTATACAGATAGATAAGAAAAATAGACACAAGATGAATAAATCAACAGATATAACCTGTAAATATAATTACAACAAACTAAGAGATATTGCTTCAGCAATAGATTGGTCAATTTATAAATCGGAGAAAATCCAACTATAGCGATTAATTGCATGATAAAGGAGATTCAAAATTGTATAGAAAAGAGTCGATATATGTACCCAAAAAGAGGCAAAAATTGGAATAACAATAAAATGCCCAGGAAAAACTGGATGACAAATGCAATTATAGTGTCTTGTAAAAAAAAAGGACTCCTTATATAAAAGGATGAAAAATGAACCAAATAATTATATACTAAGAAAAGAATACAAAGACTACGTAAAATTACTAGATAAAATAATAAAAAATGCAAAAATGAAACATGAAAAATCTTATAGAAAAAAACAGTAATAACCCTAGACAACTATGGACCATAATTAATGATACTTTGGGGGCAACTAAAAAAGATAAAAAGAATACAGATATCACCGAAATAAAAACTGACGAAAAAAAGATAATAAAAGACCCTAAGGAAATTGTAAAAGCTATAAATGAACACTATTACAATATCGGTTCAAAAATGGCAGAATCCATTGAAAAACCTAAAGATAAAGAGCTAGAATTACCGAAACATAACCCTAAAACCATGTTTTTAAAACCAACAAATAAATATGAGATTCAGAAAATAATAGATAATATGAAATTAAAAGATGGAGGAGTTGATAAGATTAATGCAAAGACACTAAAAATAATATCACCATACATAACGGATACACTAGCTGACATTCTAAATCAATGTATAGAAACTGAAACATGGCCAGAAGCTTTAAAAGTTGCAGAAATAATACCCATATATAAATCTGGATTGAAAAATAAAAAGGAAAACTATAGACCAATATCACTAATATCAAATATAGCAAAAATATTTGAAAAAATAATATATAACAGAATTTACGAATGGGTTACAATTAATAACTTGTTAAGTGATACTCAATACGGCTTCATAAAAAATAGAGGAACCAACGATGCTTTAAATTTCATTACAAAAAGAATCTATGAAAAACTGGATAAGAGTCTACCGATAGCAGTAACATTTCTAGATTTAGCATAAGCTTTTGATACGGTTAATCATAAAATATTGTTAGACAAGCTACAAAGGTATGGAATAAGAGGAAAAGCGTTTTCTTTACTAGAAAGTTATCTGAAACACAGGGGACAGTTTGTAAGAATAGGCGATAATATTAGTGAACAGTTAATGGTAAACACAGGGGTTTCACAGTGAACAATACTTGGACCATTACTGTTCATTATATATATAAACGATCTACTAACTAGCATGCCCAAAGAGTCCACATTATCGTATGCAGATGATACAGCTACATTAGCTGCAGGAAAAACGTGGAGTGAAGTTGAAGTCAAAATGAAGGGGTATTTAAAAGCAGTGTCAACTTGGTTAGCCCTCAACAAACTTTCACTGAATGTGAATAAAACAGTATATATAACATTTGAAAATTACTACGATAGTGTACCTACAAACATGAATTTAAGAATTGGCACTGGACAACTTACGAGAGTAGAGAGCTGTAAATATCTAGGTATATACTTTGACTACAATTTGAGATGGAACATTCATGCGGAGCACATTGTAAAGAAAACAAAATATCTAAATTTTTTATTCCACAAAATAAAAAATATAATGGCATATCCTACATTGAAAATTATATATTATGCATTTTTCCATAGCATTATCAGCTATGGTATAATAACTTGGGGAGGAGCCTGTGACAATAATATAAAAATGATACAAAAAGCACAAAAAAGAATTTTAAGAATAAGTAAAAATAATTTTGTTGAGAAAGTACCAATGAATTTAAATCAGCTCTTTGCATCTGAATCACTATTATACAATTACAACTCGCTAAAGATTAAATTTATAACCTCTAAAAGTACAACAAGAAATAAAACAATAATTCTGCCTAAAAATATTCTAAAAGTTAGCGATAAAAGCAGCTAAATAAGGCTATTAAAGTATTTAATAATTTATCTAATGATCTCAAAATTTTAGACATAAGGAAAGTTACTGATAAGATCAAATTGAAAAATTGGATACTTGGAAACATTTGTTAAATTTGTCAAAATTATATTCCCTGTTATAAATTTTATAAATTTTATATGTTTATTTTATACTAGATCAATTATGTACATATAGTAATACAATCGAATATACTACTATTATGCATTGCAAAAATATATACAGAAAAATAATAAAATTTGTTAATTAGATTTTAAGATTGAAGATGTGTGAATGTTGTGTAAGTATGAGTTTGTGAGTGGGTATGTGAGATGAGAGTGGGTATGAGTGAGACGTGTTGCTAGCCGCAGAATGCATGTTCTGATGTTGCACACGTATAGTATATTTAAGAATCCGGACCTGAATGCAGAAAATACATTTTCCTTACAGGGTTACTTGTGTAATGTAATGTAATATTTTGTCATTTACATGTATCTACATTACTCTGGAATAAATAAATAAATAAATAAATAAATAAATAAATCACGGTTCTTTTGTTATTAACAAAAATGTGTTTTTAGAAGCTTATAACTCCTAAACTTAATGGTCAATTTTTTTGAGAAAAATCATGATAATATAGAATATAAATAGCTATAATCTGTTAAAATTTGAATACATTCTGTAGGCTAGATTTTGAGTAAAAAATTGAAAAATGAAAAAAATCAGTTTTGTATGTCCAACGATTACAAGAGTAAAATTGACTTAATGGCTTCAAAATTCCTTTTAGAGGTAGATTTTTTATAGTTCTCGGTCGAGTTCTTTGGGCAAAGTGATTGATCCATAAATTTCAGAGATATTTAAGGTTAAAAATGATTTGTCATTTTTTTTAAATCGTAATTTCTCGAGAACGGCTCTATGTATCTGAATGAGGTGGGTGGCATTCGAAAGAGAATTAAAATACCTATATTTTCTAAAAAAATTAATTTTCTATCTATCACGGTTCTTTAGTTATCATCAAAAACAAAAACGTGTTTTTTTTTATAAACTCATAACTCCGCTACCGCTACCTACCGATACGATATCTACCGCTAGGTGGTGTGGAATGAGGAAACGTCATTGAGTAGGCTTTCGATAACTTTTTTTTAATTTTTAAAAAACCAACCAACAAAATGAATTAAAATGTTTAAAAATTATATCTATTATAATCTATTATAATTATGAATTATGCATTATGAATGCATTATATTCTGCATTATTATAATTTATTTGTGAGTAGAGAACTTTTTTAAAAAAACACGTTTTTGTTATTACAAAAGAACAATGATAGCTATAATTTTTTTTTTTTCTTAAAAAATATGAATTATGAAATATAAAAAAAAAACACGTTTTTGTTAATAACAAAACAACCATGATAGCTATTTGTTTTATTATAAAATATAAATATTTTACTTCTATTTCAAATGATAACTTTATTTATCAGCTCAAAATTTATATAAATTTGATATAAATAAATAATAAATAAATAAATTTAAAAATTAACAATTTTTAATATTCGTAAATGAATTTAATTATAATTATGCAATAAATTTTTTAAAAAATTATAAATTTTGTTATTAAAAATTAATTAAAGGAATCAACAAATTACGGTTGAGGAAGCTACGGGCCAATGAATTGGCAGCGGTTTTTCTCATCATTATTCTAATTAAATTTGGTTTGATGATCGATTATAGTCATTTTGTGTTGTTATGGAACAAAACGTTGAAGAAACAAGCTCGCGAATTTCATGGAAAAGGAAACGGGATCCATCGACTTGGGCTCGTGCAATTGAAAAACGAAGAAGATACTGTCCCACTCCGGACCGTCGTCCAAAACTAATTTGTGGACATGCTTCAAAGCGTTATCAGTGCTGTATGCTAAAATACTCTGATATAAATTGTTTTCATAAGAATTTTTATAAATCCCGTGACAAAATCAAACAAGATACATTTATTTTGAATCACATCGAGGCAAAAACGTGCGCTCGGCGGCGTCCAACAACTGGAGAACGAAAATCAAAGGGACTTAGTATTGTGTATTATATTTATGCACATTCGGAAAAATGAAAAGTGCCTGTCTGCCAAGAAACATTTTTAAAAGTATTAGGAATTTCTCGAAATCGAGTGAACCTTCTTGCAAAAAAAATTTGTGAAAATGGTGAAATGCTAGTAGAAAATAGAGGTGGTGACAGAAGGTCTGAGCTTTATAAAGAAAAACAGGAAGCAGTGATAAACTTTATAAAGAAATTCAAAGCTTTAGAATCCCATTACTGCCGTTGTAAAAGTACTGTTAGAGTATACTTAAGTAGTGAACTGAATGTCAAAAAAATGTGGCGTTTATATAGTTCTGAAGTTGAAGATTCTCTGACAGTGAGTGAGTGGTATTTTCGCTAAATATTTAATACCAAATTCAATATTGGTTTTGGTTCACCTCGTATTGACGCTTGCTCTACGTGTTCAGAGTTGAATGAAAAAATAAAAGCTGCTGATAGTAGTGAAGAAAAAGAACTCATCGCTGAAATGTCGTTTCATAGAAAACGTTATAAAGCCTTTTACTCATTTTTAAAAGAGAAAGAGGAAACGCTATTGACTTTAAGTTTTGATTGTCAGAAAAATGTTGCTTTGCCCAAAATTCCTGATCAAGCAGCGTAATTCAGCAGGCAACTGTATCTTTATAATTTCACTATACGCCAAGGCTCATCAAAAGATCCTCTCAAACCTTTTATTTATACTTGGGGTGAAAATGAGTATCCAAAAGGTTCAACCGAAATCGCATCAGCTTTACATCATTGCCTGCAAAATACTGATTTCACAAGCATATCAACTCTCAGATGTATTGCTGATAGATGTGGGGGGCAAAACAAAAATTCTATTTTGATGGCAATGCTGCAGTTCTCGTTACTCAATGAAGCCCCTTCACATCTAAAAAAAAAATAGAGTTTATCTTTCCCGTGCCAGGCCACTCATTTTTACCACCAGATCGTGTTTTCGGAAACATCGAAAAAAAAGTAAAAGCAGTAAGTACTTGTCGAACCTTGAAAGTTCCACGAAATTTTGGCGACAAGTGGGGAGGTTTTTCACCTTGGTCAAGATTTAGATAATTTTGATTGGAAAATCGTCAGTACTGAAAATTTGAAACCAACATCGAATTGGCATTTTAAATTTGCTCCAACAAAACGATTCTTCATAAAGAGACATAAAAAAAACAGTGCTCATACAAGGTGAAGAATCTTACGATTGTAAAATTAATACCATGAAATCCGTTATCAAAAGAGGAAAATCGTTGAAAAAATGTCGACTTACAGTGATACCTCAAGGAACTGTCACTCTAAAACCACTTAAATTTCGAGATGTTAAAAATCTTCTAATGAAACATTATGGAAACGATTGGGAAAGTATTGAAGAACTACAATTTTATAAAAATCTATTTGAGACTTCAACGTTTGAAACAGCCGAACATGAATACGAAAAAAAAATTTAATTAAAATTCAAATTTGGCAGAATATTTTTTTGTTAAGTTTTTTTTTATTGCAAAATGTTCGTAAAAATTAATTTTGTTATTTGGCAAAGAAGTGATTTTTAATTTATTTATTTAAGTATTTATTTGCCTGTAAAATGTTTTTCCTTAAAAATAAAATATTTTTTTTGATAAAATATTTTTTATTTTTATTTATGAAAAATTATTTTGCCTTGTGTAAATATGCAGCAAAAGACGCTAACACCACAAGGAATTGAAACTAAAGAAGCCAAATCCAAAGTTAGTTGCAAAATTAGCTAAATCCAGAAAACAAAATTCCCTAAATCATACAATAAATGAGTATGATTTCACACACTTTGTGAATCATGTACCCTATCCGAACTACACTTAATGATGGATGAAAAAAGTTAAAAAAGTAAGTAGTATAAGTACAGCAGAAAATGTTCTTTCCTGTAAAAAATTTTTTTTTGGAGATAGCCACTTTTGCAGCTATACACTTCAATTGTCGTTTTAGCACTAGTAATTATCCGTAAACTTCTTTTATTTTACCGTGCCCTACAGTAGCCTGAATCCGCAGGAAGTTAAAATCTTTCTCCTTCTCGTGGCCCGCTAACTTGATGTGGCGAGTACATACACTAACATCGAGACGAGGCATTCTAAACATTAGAGATAATTCCCGTTTTAGCTCTACTATTTAGCTGCAAACTTTGTTCATGTTGCCGTGCACTATACCCGCCCCTGTTTGCGAGTTGCTTAAATTTTTTCGTTTTCATGGCCCGCCAACTTGTCCTAGCGAGTACGTATACGAATATCAAGACTAGGCATTTTAAACAATGCACGTAGTTGCCGCTTTGTCTCTAGTAATTAGCCGTAAACTTTGTTTATCTTGCCGTGCACGACAGCAGCCTTTCTTCGGCGGTTACTAAAATTTTTTCGCATTCTAAACAATACAGATAATTGCCGTTTTAACTCTACTATTTAGTCGTATGCCTCGTTTATTTACATGGAAAAAAATTTCCAGTAAAAATTACTCCTTCAATGACTAACATTTAGTATACTGTATAGGAGAACGGACATACTCGAAATGTATTGAATTTTAGAATCCACTTTACCAAATTTTAGTAATCTATATTACCGACGTTATATTTTAGATTGTCAATGTACATTAAGTAGAAGAAATAAATAATTTTTTTTATCTGAAAAAAAAATGCAGAGAGCTGGGATCGAACCCGAACCCGAACCTGCCATGTGAGAAGTCGCAGTCTTACCGCTACGCCAATTTGCACTTACACGAAAGACGTTTCGACTCGTCTACATATGCCACAGCTTGTGTAATTCCACAATAGGACAAATTCGACACCTTAATAAGTTAATTAACTATTTGTTTCGCGAAGGATGTAGTACACGAGTTTCTAAATTAATAAATATTTGTAAAAATATGCAGGTTATATTTTATAATTAAGTTTATAGAAGAGAAGGTGATAAGTGAATCTATTTTGAGGTTATGTCGACTTGCTGATGTTGTCGTTAGCAGAAGGTCTCGTAATTTTTGGTAAAGTTGCAACGAGGCTACCACTCCTCGCTGCTAAGTCATCGCGGTCAGTGTAGGTTAGTTGCGCGCGGGCATGCCGTCCGTCACATAGGTTAGTAATTTACTTGCGCGCGGGCGCTTATGCCGCTTCACTAGTGCGCCGGCAAGCTCGCGCATCCCCGCTCATCGCGCCACTCTATCGACGCGCGCCGCGACGCGCGCAGTCGCAACACGCGCAGCGGCGACGGCCCCGCCGCCACAGCAACGCGCACAGTTTGCGCGGGAAATTCAACCTATATAAGCCATGCTCACCCGAGTGTGAGGGAGACCTTTACCGACCGATCTCCTGGTACCATTCTCCCAGTATAATCCTCTAGTCAATCCGTTAGCACTGTGCACACACAGGCTAGACTTCATAAAACCCCGTTTTCGCAATTTCCTTAAGGCACTACTTCCAAGTGCGCGAGTTGATCCGTCACCCACGTCGATCCTAGTATCAGCCCGTCCGGATCAAACGTCGATCCTCTCCGCCATAGACCATCCGGCACCTAGTCTAGAGCACGCTTTCGACAGGTACGAACTAACCGACCGACCTAGACTCGCCGGTTGTCCCCGGACTTGCCTCAGCTTCTACCGTCGTGCACACACGTCGTTAGGGTCAGGGCAATTCCAGGAACACGAACAGTGGGTGTAACGTGCACACACGTGTACTTGGGGGTTCGGTAGAGGACCGGAACGACGGAATAATAGATCCGGGACTAGGCCTGTTCCTGCCATCGTGCACACACGAGGCAGGCCAGGATAGACTCGGCCCACCGAAATTCCACTAGGGCACGTGCACACACGACCCTAGTAGAATACGGAATACCTCGATCGATCAGATTAAGGAACGCCGGAACTCGAGCTGTCCTAGTCAACGTACACACACGAGGCAGCGACAGACGAACCTCCGGATCAAGACTCACCCAGGCCTTGGGCACACACGTGCTAGGTGAGTGCTTGTCACGACCGTAGACAGCGGAACTTAGGAACCAGCAGCGTCCCTGCCATCATGCACACACGGGGCAGGAACGAGCTGACTCTGGGGAGAACCCTCGCCTTAGCCTCGTGCACACACGTGTGGAGGCGAGTAACCGACGCACTGACGCTACCAAGACCGATCTTTCCGACGATTTCCTGATCGCACCTTGTCATTACCCTGCGTTCGATACCATTCGTCGGAAAAACCGCCCGCCGCGAGAGGGCGTTAGCGTGCGACTCAAATTGTACTCCGAAGTAAGTGCGCTTTCTGGCTTTTATGTTTCAGATGGCTTAAACCTACGGCGTGGCGGGAGCCTGAGCAGCTAGATGCGTTCCATTTGTTTAACATTAGTTACTTAATCATCTCTTGTTATTCCTTTATAAAGTCTATTAAATAAATCATTATGTTCGTTTCTAGTTATATGAAATAGTGTTGTATCATTGTATTCTAAGCCACCTGATTCTCCTCATCCACCACAACTGAACCTTGGCACACTCTAGAAGCATCCGGCAGGGGGCGAAGTCATACCGTTACAAAGTGACTCGTAAAAATTGCTATAATTCTATCAAATTTTAGTAAACTGACTCGTAAAAATTGCTACATCTTCTATCAAATATTAGTGTTTTGAAAATTTAGTATAGTGAGTGCTAAATTTGATAGAAGTAATGTAGCAAATTTTATAGCCATATTTATTTATTTTTAAAAAGGTGTATACCATTAATTGCTAATAATATATTAAATATTTTGATAATTTGAGTATGTCCTCAAACTAGTAGAAAAAATAGTAATTTTTAATGGAAACTTTTTTTCGTGTAGAATTAAGAAACATTAAATATTTATCCCTACCCTTATTCTTTTCATAATTTAAGTGCGCTTTAAAATAATGAGAGATAAACAGTACTTTAAAATAATAACAAATAAACAGAACGAAAGAAATGTGTATTTTATGCTTTCAAAACCTGTAACAAAAACGTACGGTGAGTAGCGATACTACATTTTGATATATTCGAATGAAGCAGCTCGTACAATTATGATCGAGTTTCACTTACGGGTAAGTTTACTCGATAAGGAAACTGGATGTGTAGTAAAAACTGTCGCAAGACCGTTTTCGAATGTTCGAAATTTTTCTCGTCGATTGTATCATGCGAGGTAATGTGCTTCCAAATTTTTTTTTAATTTAGCGAACCCTCTAAGTGTAGATAACTTTGGGAATTCTACTACAGAATTTTACTACAGAAGCTGCATATTAAATGTGACATTACCTATCCTATCCGCGGGATGGATATTTGTATACGCCCAGTACGATCTCAGCGCACTGCCTAATCGAATGCCAATACCGTATGGTAAAGGGGAACCGTATTTAAGGAGGCTCTACCTGTAAGTCACTAGTCAAAATGAGCGCATTTTTTATTTATGATTCATTCACGAGGTACATTGCGCTAAAGAAGCTGCATAGATGAACTTATATGAAATACCGATTATTCATTTAAATTGAATTTTATTTGGTCTTATTATCAATTAAAGGGGTTATCGATTTTAAAATGGTTTCACTATTTAATTTTTATGCCATAAATTATTAAAATATAATAATGTAAGTACACATGGATATGGAAGGCAAATACTTTCTGAACCGAAAAAAAAAGTATTGTGATAAAAAATTGTCAATCGACCACGTAGATATTATTCAATAATTAAAAAAGTTATTTTCGCTATTTGCCAACTTTTTATTTTTCATTCGATTTTAATGTTTAACGTCTCATTTTGCTCCTTAAACATTTGTCTACGACCCATCCAGGCTTATATTATAAAATAATTAACAAATACGAAGCAACATGTAATTTTTTACAGTACAATACAATATAAACTTGAAGTTTATTGTGTTCAAACCTGTAAACAATTACATGTTGCTCCGCATCTATTAATTATTTCATAATATAAGCCTGGATGGGTCGTAGACAAATGTTTAAGAAGCAAAATGAGACGTTAAACATTAAAATCGAATGAAAAATAAAAAGTTGGCAAATAGCGAAAGTAACTTTTTTACTTATTAAACAATATCTACGTCTTCGATTAACTATTTTATAACAATAGTTTTTTTCGGTTCAGAAAGTATTTGGCTTTCATATCCGTGTGTACTTACATTATTATATTTTAATAATTTATGGCATAAAAATTAAATAATGAACCCATTTTAAAATCACGATAATCCTCTTTAGGTGGCTCCGACGAATTAGCGAAGTTGATAAATAAGAACAAAGACAAATACCTAATGAAATTACGTATTCTAACTTTTTTTTTGGTATTTTTCTCAAGTAGGATCACCTGGTGAAGTACCGAGAAAATAACTTGTGAAAATTCAATTTTTAACGTAGGCTCTTATGGAGAGAAAAGCATTTTTCCTCGTTAATAAATGAAAATCAATAATTTTGTCATAAAAGCACCTAGAGTATAGCATTTGAGTTACAAAATCTTTTTCTGTAAAAAAAATATCAAGTCACCAGCAAAATTTTAATCTAATTTCATCAAAACCGAAAATCATGCTTTTTACATGCATATATGTCAAATGAATTGTGGTTATTTTTATGTATCATAACATATAATAGATCCATGTATGAGTGATTCTGCCATAACTTCCCCAGATTAGGTCTAACTTTTTCTTTCAAAACCAACTTTTTATAGGCGTTTTGAGGTTTCATCTACTCATTATAACATTTAAAATAAGTACCCAGAATGAAACCACTACAAAATATTCCAGCTATAGTTTACGTAACATTTTATGATCTTGGTAGGGGACGGAACTGACCATTATTGTAAAAAATTCTTGAAATTAATTTTAAAATCAAGGAACGCAGGAGCGTTCCGAAGGCAAGTATAGAAGAGCCTTAGGACGACCGCGTGATGATATACATTGAAATGGATGTACGAGAAATTCTATGAACTTATACACCTATTGCGCTAGTTTTAACTATATAACATATCCCTCTTAATCGAAAGCCATTTCATTGCTCTACTCAAATCAAAAGATTTTATTTAAAAAGATTATCTCATTCAAAAGATATAAGGAACTGAATTTTTTTTGTCGGCTTTCCGATTTCTTAACTTTCTCCATGGTATTCAGCCTCGCATCCGGTTTTTCCCGACTTCCTGTGACGTCATATATGTTATGTGTATATATATATATATATACACACATACAATCACCAGGTATTAATGGCCATGAAGAGTTAAGCAGTGATAATGGCCGTATAATAATAAATAAAGACAAGAGAAAGAGAAAGATAACAATATAGATAGAGAAAGAGAGGGAGAGAAGAAGAGACATAAACATATGTATATTTTTTATTATATACAGTATATATGTTTATTAGTACATAACCTCTCTCTATGTATATACCTCTATATATGTATATACACAACATATAAACATGAACATAAAATCTGTGGCTTCCCGGAATAACGACCTAACCCACTTGTACGTGTTTTCGAGAAATCGACGTTTTAAAATTTCTGTCATGACACTTCATATGTAAGATCGAATTGCGCGAGATGAGTCATAACAATGTAGACTTTTACAAAGGTATAGAGTACTCGGCTCGGACCTCGGCTTTACCTCGGCTCGGACCTCGGCTTTACCTCGGCTGGGACCTCGGCTTGGACCTCGGCTTTACCTCGGCTCGGACCTCGGCTCCAGCCCCGGATTTGCCGCGGCTCGAGCCGAGGTACAGCAGAGGTGCTGCCGAGGCTAATCCGAGGCACACCCGCGGCTAGCTTCAGGTGAATTCGAGGCTCACCCAAACTGTACCCGAGGAACTCGAGGTAAAGCCTTCGGGGTAGCCGATAATGATGTCTAGGTGGTGCGCTCCGTAGCGTTTTGCCTCTAGGTATTGGAACGCACCGAATGCGTGGTCTAGGTCTTTGAGGTGGCCGATGATGGAGTCTAGGTAGTGCGCTCCGTAGTTTTTTGTGATTAAATCTCAGGGTGAATCTAATACGTGCTCCAGGTGTTCGGGGTAGCCGATGATGACGTCTAGGTGGTGCGCTTCGTAGTTTTTTACCTCTAGGTATTGGAACGCATCCAATGCATGGTCTAGGTCTTTGGGGTGGCCGATGATAGAGTCTAGGTTGTGCGCTCCGTAGTTTTTTGCGATTAGATCTCAGGGTGCATCTAATACATGGTCCAGGTGTTCGGGGTAGCCGATGAAGATGTCTAGGTGGTGCGCACCGAAGCTTTTTGCATTTATATGTCAGGGCGCATTTTACAGGAAGTCCAGGTGTTCGAGGTAGCCGATGACGATGTCTAGGTGGTGCGCTCCGTAGTTTTTTGCATTTAGATGTCAGGGCGAATGTAATAGGAGATCCAGGTATTCGAGGTAGCCGATGACGATGTCTAGGTGGTGCGCTCCGTAGTTTTTTGCATTTAGATGTCACGGCGCATCTAATAGGAGGTCCAGATGTTCGGGGTAGCCGAGCATGATGTCTACGTGGTGCGCACCGTAGTTTTTTGCACTTATATGTCAGCGCGCATTTTACAGGAAGTCTAGATGGTCGAGGTAGCCGATGACGATGTCTAGGTGGTGCGCTTCGTAGTTTTTTACCTCTAGGTATTGGAACGCATTGAATGCGTGGTCTAGGTCTTTGGGGTGGCCGATGACGGAGTCTAGGTTGTGCGCTCGTAGTTTTTGGCGATTAGATCTCAGGGTGCATCTAATACGTGGTCCAGGTGTTCGGGATAGCCGATGATGATGTCTAGGTGGTGCGCACCGTAGCTTTTTGCATTTGTATGTCAGGGCGCATTTTATAGGAAGTCCAGGTGTTCGAGGTAGCCGATGACGATGTCTAGGTGGTGCGCTCCGTAGTTTTTTGCATTTAGATGTCAGGGCGAATGTAATAGGAGGCCCAGGTGTTCGAGGTAGCCGATGACGATGTCTAGGTGGTGCGCTTCGTAGTTTTTTACCTTTAGGTATTGGAACGCATCGAATCCGCGGTCTAGGTCTTTGGGGTGGCCGATGATGGAGTCTAGGTTGTGCGCTCTGCAGGTTTTTGCGATTAGATCTCAGGGTGCATCTAACACGTGGTCCAGGTGTTCGGGGTAGCCGATGATGATGTCTAGGTGGTGCGCACCGTAGCTTTTTGCATTTATATGTCAGGGCGCATTTTATAGGAGGTCCAGGTGTTCGAGAAAGCCGATGACGATGTCTAGGTGGTGCGCTCCGTAGTTTTTTGCATTTAGATGTCACGGCGCATCTAATAGGAGGTCCAGGTGTTCGGGGTAGCCGAGGATGATGTCTAGGTGGTGCGCACCGTAGTTTTTTGCATTTATATGTCAGCGCGCATTTTACAGGAAGTCCAGGTGTTCGGGGTAGCCGAGGATGATCTCTAGGTGGTGCGCCCCGTAGTTTTTTGCATTTATATGTCAGTGCGCATTTTACAGGAATTCTAGGTGTTCGAGGTAGCCGATGACGATGTCTAGGTGATGCGCTTCGTAGTTTTTTACCTCTAGGTATTAGAATGCATCGAATGCGTGGTCTAGGTCTTTTTGCGATTAGATCTCAGGGTGCGTCTAATACGTGGTCCAGGTGTTCGGGGTAGTCGATGAGGTGCGCACCGTAGCTTTTTGCATTTATATGTCAGGGCGCATTTTATAGGAAGTCCAGGTGTTCCAGGTAGCCGATGACGATGTCTAGGTGGTGCGCTCCGTAGTTTTTTGCATTTAGATGTCAGGGCGAATGTAATAGGAGGTCCAGGTGTTCGAGGTAGCTGATGACGATGTCTAGGTGTTGCGCTCCGTAGTTTTTTGCATTTAGATGACAGGGCGCATGTAATAGTAGGTCCAGGTGTTCGAGGTAGCCTTTGACGAGGTCTAGGTGGTGCGCTCCATAGTAGGTTTCTTTAATTGTCACTGTCTTCGACAGTGGTTATTACATGCAAGATCAAAAGTATATTTGTACTTTGAAATGAAAATATAAATATTCAGATAAGTAACGAACTTTTATATAGTAAAAAACTGTTATTAATATAATAATAAGTATTGTTACTTTGTGAAATTTTGTTTTTATTTTTACAGAGTATCAGAATGTATGAATCATACGGATAAGAAGATCTTGATTGAACAGTTTATAAGTAGAACTGTTAACAAATACATAAATTACATGTCTGTCAAATTTAAAGAACCCACAAGACATTCTATAGAAAAAGCAGCTTAAAAGAACATTCGAATTTAAAACTTTCTTTAATACCAATACTACCATTTAATAATGATATTAAAAATATACTGTAATAAACTGTCATAACTTTTTTAGTTGGATTTAATTGATGTAAATGAGTACACACATTCAATATTAAATGTACAACGTTTCGATAACTTGATTGTTATCCTTTTCAAGTACTGAAATTTATTAAAGGAGTATTTTCTATAAGTCAATGATAATACATTCGTCACAAATAATAGTCTTACCTATATTAAATTCCATGGATTAATAACTACTTAAGTTTTGTGTATCTTCTTTTATGTTTATCGGGTTACTTTGTAGTTTTATATTAATCATCTCTGATATTAATCTTTTTCTCCAATTTTCTTCAGTATCTAATATTACAGTGTTCTGAAAATCGAAATTATGTTTGAAATTGTTTACGTGTTCGTTTATAACGAATTTTTTATCATCTTTTTTCATATTCGCAATGTGCTCCTTAATCCTTGTATCTAACATCCGCTTACTTTCACCTACGTAACTAGCATCGCAGTCCTTACAGTTTATTCTATATACAATGTTAGTTCGTTCATTCGTTTTTTGTCTATCTTTACCTCTTTTTATTATACTATTAAGATTATTTTTAATTTGCGGAACTGATCTAATACCAAACTTTCTTAGATTATTTGAGACCTTTTCAAAGATATGCGGTATATACGGTAAACTTAGTATTACATTTCTTTTTACTGTTTTTCTATTGTTATCTTTACTATTATAGTTAAGCTTGTTTAGTCTTTCTTCGACATAGAAATCTATGAATCTTTTTGGATATTGGTTGTTTTTTAATAGGTTCTTAACTAAATTGATGTTTTTTTCCCAAAATTGCCTGTTAGATAGTAAAATCGCTCTATCGACTAGATTATAAACCATTGCTCTTTTTTGTGATGTTGGATGATTTGATTTAAAATTTAAAAATCTACCTAAGAAGGTAGGTTTATGATACCAATCTAATGATTTTGTTATTCTCTTTTATCAATAGTACTTCTAAGAAACTTATGGTATCACTTTGTTCTACTTCGTGTGTAAATTTAAGTCTACTATGATAAGAATTGAAATTTCCAAGGACTTGTTTTATTTTGTTTTTGGGAATACAAATAATAATGTCATCCACATATCTATAATAAAACACTGGTTTAAAATCTAGTTTTCTTATACATTCTTCTTCTAAATCTACCATTACCATATCTGCGAATAGAGGGCTTATAGGACTACCCATAGGTGATCCATAAGTTTGTCTGTAATAGTTGCCATCAAATTGGAAAAAGGTGTTGTCCATTAAGAATTCTGATGCTTCAATTATTTTTGTTAATGGAATATTTTTGGATCTAATATGTTGATATCTTTTTTCTATACTATTAATTACAAGTTCTTTAGGAAAGCCCTCTATTAATCTGATTAATATCAGAGATGATTAATATAAAACTACAAAGTAACCCGATAAACATAAAAGAAGATACACAAAACTTAGTAGTTATTATTCGCAATTGCTCAACAAACTAAAATCACGAAAATAATATTTAGTCTATGACAATTAAGTATAACGGTCTAATATAACTGTGGTATCATTGTTGTCATAATGTGATTAGATTGACAGTTGTTTACTTTTATTCTACTCTCTTGAATGCTTTAGTTTAGTTTCTGTGTTAATTTATTATATTCTGTTTTATCTGTTAACTTATTATTGGTGTTGTTTTATATTTGTTAATTTATTCGATTGCTGTCCCAATTTATTGAGTATGTGCAATGTTACATTTTTAACTATAAATGACTATAAGGTATCAGTTATACTTAATTGACGCTAACCTCTGTGCAACAATTCATACATCAACTTCATTTTTGTTTCTTAATGTTTAGAAAAGGAAAAAAACTCTTATGTCAAATACTCCTTTAATAAATTTCAGTACTTGAAAAGGATAACAATCAAGTTATCGAAACGTTGTACATTTAATATTGAATGTGTGTACTCATTTACATCAATTAAATCCAACTAAAAAAGTTATGACAGTTTATTACAATATATTTTTAATATCATTATTAAATGGTAGTATTGGTATTAACAAAAGTTTTAAATTCGAATGTTCTTTTAAGCTGCTTTTTCTATAGAATGTCTTGTGGGTTCTTTAAATTTGACAGACGTGTAATTTATGTATTTGTTAACAGTTCTACTTATAAACTGTTCAATCTAGATCTTCTTATCCATATGATTCATACGTTCTGATACTCTGTAAAAATAAAAACAAAATTTCACAAAGTAACAATACTTATTATTATATATATATGAGTGATAGAGACAGAACGAGAATTGAAACTGTCATAACGTTATCACATTATGTAATTATTAACTGTACAAATAATAATATTGTTGATATAAAACTTTCTGCGAAGTTATAAAATAAGGCAAGTACAGACATTTTTTCTGTATAATAAACTCTCCCTCCGTCTCTTCTCCCCTCTCTCTCGCCCACTATTTCTCCCGCTCTCTTCCCTCTCTCTTTCTCTCTCAACATCCGTCAAACTCTGTACCAAAAACTTTAATAAGAGTTAAAAATTTTTTTTTAAATAATCAACACGTTTTAAAAAAAAAAATTTTATTTACGTTTTAACAACACAATTTATCTAGTCCTTTAATTTCTTCTAATCTCATCTATTTAATAAGCACTCTCTACAAATGGTAATAATTTTTTTCATGACTGTACAAATAAAAACTTTCTATAAAAATAAAAAGCATTATGTTTTTTTCATATGATTTTACAATTAATAATATTGTTAATTTATCATCATACCTAAGAAAATACATGTTTGATTAAATTATTTCAAAAAATTTAACTAATATAATCATTCTATAGAGCTCCTTGAAGAAAAATTTGACTGTTTCTTCAAATTTAAAACTTTTATGAGTAACAATACAGCCATTTAATAATGACATTACAAGTATACTATAATAAACTCTCATAACGTTAGCACATTATGAAATTAATATTTTCTCTCAAAAAGTTGTGAAATCTATCTAAAAAAACATATTACAGAAGTTTAAACAAAGGCAAGTACCTATTAGTCTCTCTCCCACCCTATCTCTCCCTCCCTCTCTTTCCGACCTCTCTCTCTCGCTCTCTCTCTCTCTCTGGCTCTCTCTCTCTGTTTCTCCCCCTCTCTCAACATCCAGCAAACTGAGTACCAATAACTTTAATGAGAGCTTAAATATTTTTTTAGAAGAATTAACACGTTTTTTAAAAGCTAATTTTTTAATAAAACTTTCTACGAAAGTATAAAATAAGGCAAGTATAGACGTTTTTTCTGTATAATCTATAAAAAACAACACAATTTATCTAGTCCTTTTATTTCTTCGAATCTCATATATTCAATAAACACTCTCTACAAATGGTAATAATTTTTTTCATGACTGTACAAATAATCTATAAAATAATAATATTTATGATTTTGTAAAAGAAATCAAATAAATACGAATGAAAAAGTCTTTTAATTCTTTGAGTCATTGTATGCTGAAAAAATTATATGTAAGTAAGTACATTCAAAAAATTGTTCACTGCAAACCAAACAAACGAAAGTTGTGAAATCAATTATCGATAGTCAAGTAATGCAAACAACTTTCGGAAACTACTGTATGAATGTTCTCAGAAATATATTCAAATTTGTTCATCTTTCTGAACTATAGAAATTAAACACAAGAAAGTACTGAAATCAATTTATTATAGTCAAGTACCGGCCATAAGTTAACTTGACTGACATAATAGAACTTTTCGTATCTAGCATGTAAAATTACATTTTACGCCCACGCTGTAACTTCAAAATTATTCAGCCAGCGGGCATAAAATACTACTTAGCGCCCAAGAGGCCCAATAGCTCACATACTCTTACAAAAATTTATAGAACCTGCGCACTTTACGCCCGTGTGGGCGAAAATTATTTTAATTATATAACTATAATGCCTTCTCTTTATTTCTAAAATTCATAAGAATTTTCTTAGATATTTACGAAAAGTCAAAGCCTATATAAAAAAAGTACGTAGTTACCAACACATCACTATTTTTCATGATTCTTTCTCAATTTTGAACTTTCTATAATATTACGCACCTTGGGAGGAAAAGAGAAGTCTAGAGCTGCTCTAGCAGGGGTGGTCCTCCGATCTCCCATACATACTTGGCGGGCCCGACGATTTGCAGTTTACCGGTGGGCTACTTAAATATAGAATACAAAATTTTTGCATAAATTCATTAACAATATTTATACCTATAAGTCTACTATAAATAATTACATTGGCTTTAATTTTTAATTGGTACCGTTAAGTACAACATCCCTATATATGCAGAATCATGATTTACTTTTATTACCCACAATATTTTTCTTTGTGTCCGCCCTTTTTAAACGAGAATAAAATAAAAAATTCATATAAATTTATAGTCTACTTAAAAGTGCTTTACATTTTACTAACCGTTTTATAAGCAACCTATTGTGTATCCTTCTCCCGCGTGTAAATATCATATAAGATCTCATATGAGAATTTCAGGCATCGCATATCTCGTATCAGATCTCATATGCAATGTCATCTGCAATTTTATATATTATGGGATTACATATGAGATCTCATTTGATACTTTCAGGCGGGTTTGCACTTTTTATTTAAAAACAGAGTGATAGATTCGCGGATCAGTAGTTAATATCTAGAAGCAACCCATTTATACATTTTATCTGATCTTTAAAAATATGAATAGTTATATGAAAATGACCATGTCTTACACCTTGAACTGCAAATCGTCGGGCTCGCCAAGTATGTATGGGAGATCAGAGGACCACGCCTGCTAGAGCAGCTCTAGACTTCTCTTTTCCTTCCAAGGTGCGTAATATTATAGAAAGTTCAAAATTGAGAAAGAATCATGAAAAATAGTGATGCGTTGGTAACTATGTAATTTTTTTATATAGGCTTTGACTTTTCGTAAATATCTAAGAAAATTCTTATGAATTTTAGAAATAAAGAGAAGGCATTATAGTTATATAATTAAAATAATTTTCGCCCACACAGGCGTAAAGTGCGTAAGTTCTATAAAGTTTTGTAAGAGTATGTGAGCTATTGGGCCTCTTGGGCGCTAATTAGTATTTTATGCACGCTGGCTGAATAATTTTGAAGTTACAACGTGGGCGTAAAATGTAATTTTTCACGCTAGATACGAAAAGTTCTATTATGTCAGTCAAGTTAACTTATGGCCGGTACTTGACTACAATAAATTGATTTCAGTACTTTCTTGTGTTTAATTTCTATAGTTCAGAAAGATGAACAAATTTGAATATATTTCTGAGAACAGTCATACAGTAATTTCCGAGAGTTGTTTGCATTACTTGACTATCGATAATTGATTTCACAACTTTCGTTTGTTTGATTTGCAGTGAACAATTTTTTGAATGTACTTAATTACATATAATTTGTTCAGCATACAATGACTCAAAGAATTAAAAGACTTTTTCATTCGTATTTATTTGATTTCTTTTACAAAATCATAAATATTATTATTTTATAGATTATTTGTACAGTCATGAAAAAAATTATTACCATTTGTAGAGAGTGTTTATTGAATAAATGAGATTCGAAGAAATAAAAGGACTAGATAAATTGTGTTGTTTTTTATAGATTATCCAGGAAAAACGTCTATACTTACCTTATTTTATACTTTCGTAGAAAGTTTTATTAAAAAATTAGCTTTTAAAAAACGTGTTGATTCTTCTAAAAAAATATTTAAGCACTCATTAAAGTTTTTGGTACTCAGTTTGCCGGATGTTGAGAGAGAGAGAGAGAGAGACAGAGAGAGCCAGAGAGAGAGAGAGAGAGGTCGGAAAGAGAGGGAGGGAGAGATAGGGTGGGAGAGAGACTAATAGGTACTTGCCTTAGTTTATTTACTATTGAATTCGTATTGGCAGTATACATGTTCGTTTGTTCGAAAATGTCGAGTTTTGTACCGAATAAGTGTCATTTGCGGGAAGTTTTGATTTATTTATTTCGTTTAAAGAAATCTGCTGCTGAGGCGCATCGGTCGCTTGTAGAAGTTTACGGTGATGCTCCTTTAAGTGAGAGAAGTTGTCGTGAGTGGTTTCAAAAGTTTAAAAACGGCGAGTTTGACGTGGAAGATAAAGAACGCGAAGGAAGGCCAGTCAAGATTGAAGACGCTGAGTTAGAGGCATTATTGGACCAAGACTCATGCCAAACTAAAGAGCAGCTCGCAGAGAGCTTAGGCTCAACAAGCGATTTCACACCGTCTCAAGACCATTGGTATGGTACAAAAGCAAGGAATTTGGGTTCCGCATGAACTGAAACCCAGAGACGTCGAGTGCCGTCTTTTCACGTGCGAACAACTTCTCCAAAGACAAAGTCGAAAGGGTTTTTTGCATCGAATAGTGACGGAGGATGAAAAGTGGATCTACTACGACAACTCAAAGCGTAGGAAATCATGGGGTAAGCCCGGCCATGTACCAACTTCAACGGCCAAACCGAATATTTATGGCAAAAAGTTAATGTTGTGCATTTGGTGGGATCAGCTCGGAGTAATCTATTACGAGCTACTCCAGCCTAACGAAACTATCACTGGAGAACGTTATCAACAGCAACTGTTGCAATTGAGCAGAGAATTGAAGCTTAAACGCCCCCAATATGCCAGAAGACATGACAAAGTGATTTTTCAGCACGACAACGCTCGGCAAAAGTCGTCAAGGATACTTTGGAAGCTTTACAATGGGATGTCTTACCCTACCCGCCGTATTCACCAGATATTGCTCCTTCGGACTACCACTTGTTCCGATTGATGGCTCACGCCCTGGTCAAGCAGCACTTCACTTCTTACGAAGAAGCCAAAAATTGGATCGATTCATGGGTAGCCTCAAAAGATGAAGAGTTTTTTCGACGTGGCATCCGAATGCTGCCAGAAAGATGGCAAAAAGTAGTAGCCAATGACGGACAATATTTTGAATAAAATGTAACGTATATTTTTTTACGATAAATTGATAATTTTTATAAAAAACGGCGGAAAATTATTTGTATTTACAATATAAATTTACAATATTTTAAAGGTGTCAAATTATATCTAATTAAACATTGAAAACCTATAGATTGTCTCTATGAAATGTACTTATTTAAAATTTATATATGTACAAAACATCAAAATTCAACGGAGCGTGCGTTAGCGAACGAGATATCTGTTGCTAGTTTATTATTATGTTTAGATCATTTCTTTAGTAAAAAAACGAGAAAAACTAAAAAATTTTACGGGTGTATGTGGCTACGTCCATTTTTAGTTATCCAGCAAAGCTGCTTATTGGCGATTTAATATTTAATTTAATGTTTTATCTGATAGGTCACAGAACATTACAATAGAAATATAAAATTTATATATGTACAAAACATCAAAATTCAACGGAGCGAGCGTTAGCAAACGAGATATCTGTTGCTAGTTTATTATTATGTTTAGATCATTTCTTTAGTAAAAAAAACGAGAAAAACTAAAAAATTTTACGGGTGTATGTGGCTACGTCCATTTTTAGTTATCCAGCAAAGCTGCTTATTGGCGATTTAATATTTAATTTAATGTTTTATCTGATAGGTCACAGAAAATTACAATAGAAATAATTTTACTTTCAAATTTAAAAATGTAATCAGTATTTTATGAAAAGATCTGGAGTATGAAAGAATAGTTCTAACAGAAAAAAATAAGAGCATTGGAGACTGAACCCGATCCGTTCGGATAATAATCAAATGTCCTAGCGCGCCACCGATCGTACTTTCACCTGTCTATAGCCACTACTGTATCCTCGCCTAGCGCGAAATCGGGATCTTCGTTACATGGTTTATTATAACAGTCTGTTAAAATAATTTATTCTAAAAGAATTTGTAATATTTTATTTTAAACTATGGATTATTAGTACTAAAAAAGATTAAATTAAATAATATAAATTAATACTGCATGTAATGTTGAAAATACTTTTATCACACATAACTTTTAGCACCATTCAAAGTGGCAACAATGGTTCTTTGTATGAATATAATACAACACTTACCCCGGTATCTATTCCTTGCGTATTCGGAGTAGTTGATCGTTGAATCCCATGAAAAGCCTGTAAAAAGAAATAAACAATTTCATAACTGACGCATACATAAAAGTACAATTTTTCAAAAGATTATAACAAAACTGTGTATAATGTAGTATAAATGGAATCCATTTATTAAGTTCTATCGAATTGCATTGTACAACGGGAATTTCAACAGTTACTAATAAAGCGATAAAGACCATGAAAGCAGTGTATATCTTTTGTGTAAAGGAAAATAAAAATATATATTTCTGTGTATATAAATACTTTTAACTTTCGTTATTTATGATGAAGTATATAAATCATTTACATTTTAAGTTCTTCTTAATCTTTAGAGGACGGGGATTTGGGTTTACTGTTTTCTCTCACTTTTCTATAGAAATCGAGTTTTTGTGATGTCTCACATCTCAAAACTAACACATGTAAAGGGTCGATCATGGGCATGGCCCGTATAGGGGCCATCCCGTCCTCTAAAGGTTAAGGCGGACACCCACCTTTATAACATTTTCTTCTTAAAATAACCGGAAAAAAATAAATTTCAATTATTAGAAATATGTAGAAGTAATATTATGAAAGTATATTAAATTTAAAGAAATAACCAATCCCTCACAACGTGGATGACATAATTACCCGCACACTTGCGTTTAAGACTCGATTTAGATTTAAAGAAAATAACCAATTCCTCACAGTGTAGATCGCATGAATACCCGCACACTTGCGTTTAAGACTTGGTTTTGATTTAGAGAAATAACCAAACCCTCACAACGTGGATGACATAATTACCCGCACACTTGCGTTTAAGATTCGATTTAGATTTAAAGAAAATAACCAATTCCTCACAGTGTGGATCGCATGAATACCCGCACACTTGCGTTTATGACTTGGTTTTGATTTAGAGAAATAACCAAACCCTCGCAGTGTGGATCGCATAATTACCCGCACACTTGTGCCTACGCCACGGATCCGAATTTCAAAAATAACCAATCCCTCACAGTGTGGATCGCATAATTACACGCACGCTTGTTCCTAAGACTCCGTTCAGATTTAAAGAAATAACCAATTCCTCACAACGTGGATGACATAATTACCCGCATACTTGCGTGTAAGACTCGGTTTTGATTTAGAGAAATAACCAATCCCTCACAGTGTGGATGGCATAACTACCCGCACACTTGCATGTAAGACTCGGTTTAGATTAAAGAAATATCCAATCCCTCACAGGGTGGATGACATAATTATCCGAATACTTGCCTATAAAACTCAGTTTTGATTTAGAGAAATAACCAAATTCTCACAGTGTGGATCGCATAATTACCCGCACGCTTGTGCCTAAGACGCGGTTTTGAATTTCAAAAAATACCAATCCCTAAAAGTATAACCCATTTCAATGTATAAATAGTACGGTTGACCCTCAGACTTCTTCCGTACTTGCCTTCGGAGCGCTCCCACGCTCTTTGATTTATCATAAAATGAGCCCAGCAAAAAAATTCTAGACCTATTGTATCCAAAGATACGGCCACTCTTAAATTTCGATCTTCCGTAACGTGCAGGTTCAGGTACAGCGGTACTGGATATATTTTGATGAGACAGATTTTAAAATGTTGGTATTTTACGTTACCATTGACCGAAGAGTTGTATATATCAAATTTATTTGAGTAATCAATTTTTTACAGTAACAAATTATTTACTTAAATAAATTTGATAGATACAACTCAACGGTCAATGGTGACATAAAATACAAACATATTAAGACCTGTCCCATCAAAATATGTTCAGTTCCTGGATCTTCAGGTTACAGCAGAACCCAAAATTTTGCATTATGTAAAAAACAGCTTTAAAGATAAAATTACCAAAAATAATTTCTTCTGTACGCCCCCTTCTTCCCCGAGATATAAAAGAGTATTGTTTTAAACTTGAAATCTTTTATATTTGGAACAAATATTCTAGTACCTCAGTATACGGTCCATCAGACTAGTAATCTATCAGCACACGTAGCTGCAACAGCCAGATCTACATCAGTCTGTGACGTCCAAATGTCACTTATGGTTTTTTAAGTAGAATTAAATGCTTAATTCTATGCTCCATTTTAGGCAGGACTTTCGTCCTATACCAAGGTTGGAGCCAGTTAATAGGGAATAAACTCTTCCCATTCGGTTCTGACTTAAATTTTAATTATCTTAATTCTACTAGTGCCTATAGTTATTGATTTAAGATTTTAAACTGTCTAAATAAATAAACTAACCCGAAAGCATAAGATCCCGGTATAACCAACCCGAAAGCATAAAGCCCGGTAGAAAGATTAATCTCAGAGGTAGAACCACATAATATTCAGAGACTTTGGTGCATATAGATTAATCTCAGACGCAGTTGCGTATGATATTAGAGTAACGGATAAATTATTTCTCTGGCTGCTCGGCAATTATCCTGTTACAAATACTGCATACGGTGGCGAGGCTAGCGCACCTCGTGCAATGCACACCGCATGTGAATATTAAAGGTTGAATAATTATGGGAGAACGGGGTAGGGTAAATAAACACTCACGGAAAGTAAGGGAAAAAACACTGCATTTATTGAGGCTAGGATGAGTTGGGGGAAACAATGCGAAACGCGGTAAGCAGGCGCGTAAGTGGGCCTGAGTCGCCGTGAGTTAGAGAGAGAGAGAGAGAGAGAGAGAGAGAGAGAGAGAGAGAGAGAGAGAGAGAGAGAGAGAGAGAGAGAGAGAGAGAGAGAGAGAGAGAGAGAGAGAGAGAGAGAGAGAGAGAGAGAGAGAGAGAAATCGAGCCGGTACTTAGAACGGTTGCGTGTATCGCTGTCGTCGGTCACACTCTCGCACCAGCACCTGATGAGTAGGCCGCGCTCTGTCGCCTATCGGAGGTTGGAGACGGCCACGGAGTCGTGGCAGGGTGCGCACAATCACACTGGCTCACACACTCACACGGGACGCATGTATAGGGTTTTCCACCGATACTCTCTGCGTTCACGATTTCCCTATTAGAGCAAGGGGCGCGGGCACTATCCCAAACGAGACTGCCTTAGACTCTCTCTCGAGTCTAACGGGTCGCGCGCGCGCGCTCCTCTCTCTCTGTCTCTCTCTTATTTTTTTCGCGTGCGCGTTCCAATGCTCTGGGCCCTGATGGCATCCCTCTACTTCACCTTAAGGAGTGCCTGCCGGTCATCTTACTTCCGCTCATCAATATATTTGATTCTTCACTTCAGTCAGGTCATTTTCCCGCTGAGTGGAAACAAGCCATTGTACGGCCATTACCGAAGAAGAAGTCCGCGTTGGAAATCTCCGATTTTAGGCCCATTAGTATTCTCTCTGCGGCATCGAAAATCCTGGAATCGGTAGCCTACAAGCAAATCTCGGAATTCGTCTCGGATAGAGGTCTGTTGGACGTTTTTCAATCAGGCTTTAGGCAAGGGCACAGCACGCACACAGCGCTGATACGGATCGTGGATGATGTGAGAGAGGGGGTGGATAATGACTGCATCACGCTGCTAGTTGGTATCGATCATACAAGGGCGTTCGACCTTGTGAATATTAGACTGTTTATCGAGAAGTTAAGTAACTCTGGTTTTTCTGACGCAGCATGTAACTGGGTTGAATCATTCCTATCCGGTCGCTCGCAGATCGTAGCTTTCGATAACGGCGCCGTGTCAACTCCATTAGAGAGACGCGTCGGTGTTCCTCAGGGTAGTCTCCTGGGCCCCCCCCCCCCTTCTTCACACTCTTCATTAACGACCTGCCGCTGGCACTGAAGCACTGCAAGTACCAACTTTACGCGGATGACTTCGTTATCTTTCGTAGAGATAGTTTTCATGATGCAGCGGATATCATTAGCAAAGTGAATGAAGATTTAGCGAATATCTCACGCTGGGCATCCCAGAATGGGCTTACCATCAACCCAGCCAAAACGCAAGCAATTTGGGTGGGGTCTAGGGGCTATATGAGTCGACTGAAGAATCGCAGGGACTTGCCAGCTATCACCCTTAATGGGGTTATCATCGAGCCCTGTGATTCTTTAAAAATACTAGGCGTGACGCTGGACAGCACTTTATCGTGGCGCGAACAGTGTAGCTCCACGGCGAAAAATTGCTTCGGCGCTATAGCCCGACTTCGGAAATGACATGGTTACTTACCCCAGGAAACGAGACTCATGCTAGTGAAAACGCTGGTCTTTCCTCATCTAGATTACGGTGCTGCAATTTTTCTAGATTTATCAAAGGAGCTCACCCGAAAGCTGGATCGCTGCAAGAATGCTGCGCTACGTTTTGTCTCCGGCACAAATATATACGAGCATATTACCCCAGTGTATCGTGACATGCAGATACTCAAATACGCCAATAGGCGTGACTTTGTGGCGGTCTGCCTGCTAGCTACCATCCTGAGGACACACTCTCCGTCCTATCTTGTCGAGAGAGTGTCTTTTACGGTACCATTGAAGGAGGGGAGTTCGCGACGGTCTCGGCTTGACTTAAACATCAAGAAATTTAGCCTAGAGTTTCAGCGCGGCTCCTTGTGCATCAAGGCCTCCGATCTCTGGAACAATATTCCCGACGAAGTTCGAGTGTGGTGTCAGCGACCTTGCTTTAAGACTGTGTTGGCGAGATATTTTTTGGCTGTGATGAATGTGTAATATCTATCTCTTAGTTCTCTAATTTTATGCGTAACCTGTAGATTTTAATCTGGTTTTTAACTTGTGGACTTCGCCTCTGTTTTAACGCGTTAAGCATCTGTTTTTATTTTTTTATTTACTATTTGTTTATTTGTTTATTTTATTAGTTTACTTAAGTGGCGCTTTGTTCCAATTCACCCATTGTACATATTTTAATTATACTTTACACATGTCTCTCGTTCTGTAAGGAGTTACCGCCCCCCTATACTGCGAATTTATTGTATTATCTGTAACATGTTTGGCATTGGCTATGAAGGACCACGAGTCCTTAGCCATACAATAAATATGTCAATGTCAATGTCCTCTCTCTCTCCTGTAGCAATCTCAATAGGTTAATTTAAATGTTATGAGGATCGTCGTGAGGGCCAATTCCCGGAAATAACTTCGAAAACAATCTAATATTAGATTGCAACGTTTCGTCAGGAAGTTCCCTGACCTCTTCAGGCTTTATTAAAAATATACAGAGTTAGAACACATAAACAAATAAAAATTAAAAACTAGTCAAATAAATTAAACATAATCTATGCAAAAACATTTGTTAAACATTAAAAACATAAAAAAGTGGTACATATAGCACACCAGGAAAAACTTTTCTCTACAGATTTAGAGAGAACGAGAAGTTTTCTAAAACATAATTCTAATATATTTTTCACACACGCGGACAATTTAACCGTATGTATGAATGTGCTGGATTACCAGAGTAAAATGATAGACTTATTGAAAGATAATAATACATACAAACTAATAAAGAAAAATCCATTGCCAAAGTTACAACTCACACAAACCAACACTCTACTACCTAGAGCATATGGTCTTCCAAAAATCCATAAAGAAGGTATTCCACTAAAACCTATCATTTCAACTATTGGTAGCCCAACACATTATTTATCTAAGATCATTTACAACGAATTAAAAAATTGTATTCCGAAACCGCTTTCTCATATTAATAATAGTTTCGAGATGAAAGATAAAATCAGTAAAATTATAATACCCAGTACATATGTACTTCTATCTCTGGACGTTTGCTCTCTGTTTACAAATATACCGTGCGATTTAGTATTAGAAAGCATAGACAGACGTTACACACATATTCACAATATATGCAAAATTCCTTTTCATGAGATTCGGAATATAGTCTGTTTTTTATTTGACAACAGATATTTCAATTTCAACAATAGAACTTAAACAAATATTTGGCAGACCTATGGGTTCTCCTATCTCACCATTATTCGCTGACATGGTTATGGAAGATTTAGAAATAGACTGCTTGCGCGAATTAAAAATTACACACGATTGTATTCCGCTCTTTTACTTTAGATATGTAGACGACACAATTTTATGTATAAAAAGCGATCAAGTTGATACAGTTCTACAAGTGTTTAACAAGTATAATACTCATCTTAAATTTACATTCGAATCTGAAATAGACAATAGTATACATTTTGACTAATTGGTATCAAAAAACAACAGCATCATCGAGATTGTTAAATTATAATTCTAACCACACCATACAACAAAAAATAAACGTCGTTGCGAACCTGGTGGATAGAGCAATTCTTTTATCCGATACTTGTTTTCTTGACGCGAATATACACAAAATTACAGAACTTCTCTTATGTAACGATTATCCTTCCGAATTTATAAACATACACATACGAAATAGACTTCGAAAACTCAAATATCACAATAAAAAGACTAATAATGAGTACCGTCCACTAACTACAATTTCCATTCCGTATAATAACACTTTTTATAAAAAATGTTCGTATATTTTAAACAAATATAACATCCGCACAGTACCTTTGATCAACAAAAAATTGAACAATATAATTAAATTAGGAAAGGATAAAATCGAAAAATCAGAAACATGTGGCGTAGTCTATAAGATAAATTGTATGTCTTGTACATCGACTTATATTGGTGAAACTAAGCGAATGTTAAAAACTAGAATTAAAGAACATGAAAGAGATAAGGATAACAAATCAGCGATCGCAACACACCAAAGAACTATGAAACACCTCGTTGATTGGAAAAACATCCAAATTTTAGACAGGGAAAACAATTACACGAAACGAAATATTTCCGAAATGTTACATATTAATTTAAATCATAACACGATCAATAGAATAGAAGATACACAAAATTTGAATAATATATACAAAAAGCTGTTAAGAACCTTACATTTAAAAAGGTAAACAAGTGTGATAATATATAAACCCCAGCGAAGCGTGCATTATGTTTCTGTTCTATCTCGACTCTACTGATATATCTTACCAGTATCGACTTAGCTATTTATAGGTAAATGTTTTTGCATAGATTGTGTTTAATTTATTTGACTAGTTTTTTATTTTTATTTGTGTATGTGTTCTAACTCTGTATATTTTTAATAAAGCCTGAAGAGATCAGAGAACTTCCTGACGAAACGTTGTAATCTAATATTCAAGATTGTTTTCAAAGTTATTTCTGGGAATTGGCCCTCACGGGGATCCTCATAACATTAAAATTATTAAACATGGAGGGTGCCACTCAACATAATCTCAACAGGTTAATACAGAAGTAATGCGGAGAGAAGGAAAAATGACGAAGAATTATTTTCCGTCATAAGGTTTGAAAAAATTTTCAAGCTGTAATCGGCATTATTCAAAACCTAGCTATGTACACATTTTATATATATATATATATATATATATATATATATATATATATATATATATATATATATATATATATAGATACACTTATCGGGATTTATGGAGCCCAACCCTGTATATTAGTACCTACAGCCGAGAGTTCCCTATGGCAAGTGACTAAAGAAATAATGGACCCTGGGGTTATAGACTCTATGTCGGGCCGCATAAACCACTATATTTAGAAATATTATGAAGCCCGAGCTGCATAATCAAAATCGGGCTCAATAAACCCCTATATATAAAAAAACGGGCTTTATAAACCCCTTCCGAGAAATATATACACGGTGACCCATTTTAATCGCTACACCCGGATTTTTCGGATCCTAAGACAGATAGGAAAAAATGATTCAGACAAAAGTTGTAGGGGACGAAGGGGGCCAAACGATGGTCCTAACAGCTTTGACCTTGAACTTGACCTTCAAGGTTATTTCAAGGTCAAGTGGTTTTTTTTAATAGGAACACCTATTTTTGACCCCGGATTCGGAAAGAGCGGGAAATTTTACGTTCAAAATCATATTGAGACATTTTTTTCAAGGTCATTTCAAGGTCATTTCAAGGCCAAATGAAGGTCGAACTCCGAAAAATCCATTTTAAGTCGTTTTTTCCATGAGTCACAGGCTTAAGTGGTTCAAACTGATCGTAGGTTTAATAGGGAAACCCACACACCCAAAACTTTCACATCCTAGTAAACAAATATCAAACTTGCACATCCGAACCCCATGCTCTTCATAGCCTCACATGCTAAACTGTTACACCAGACATCCCCCAGTCCCACACATCTCTACCCCATGTCTGATGTTTGTTTAACGGAAACTTCAAGATCATTAAAGCTTCTGTTGTAAATGTGTCAACCTTACGTTTAGCGCTACCCAGAAACAACGACGTGGACGTAGTAAGGATTGTTTCCTTTGGGGTGCTTGATTAAAGTGAGTCCCCTTGCCTCTCACTGTTCAGGGTGCTTGATTTAAGTGAGTCCCTTCGCCTCTCACTGATCGGGGTGCTTGATTAAAGTGAGTCCCCTTGCCTCTCACTGTTCAGGGTGCTTGATTTAAGTGAGTCCCTTCGCCTCTCACTTATGTGTTTATCTAACCTCGAAGAAAATGTTCGAAATTACGACCATTTGCTTCCAGGCACATAGTCAAACGCCTTTGGAAGTGGCGAACGGTGTTTAGCAAAGTTTGCCTTGGAATGGCAGCGCATGCTCGACGAATTCTGTCCATCATGTCTACTCTTGTGGTGGGCCTTTCCTCAAAAACGGCATTTTTTAAATACCCCCATAAGTAAAAATCTGGTGATGTAAGATCTGGTGAGCAAGCAGGCCATTCAACCGGACCACCTCGACCAATCCATCTGTTACCATACTGCTCATTCAAAAAGTCCTGACAATTCGAGCGAAATGTGGTGTTGCGCCGTCCTGCTGGAGCCACATTCTTCGTCGCGTTTCTAAGTCAACATCTTCCATCAATACAGGTAGTTCATCTCTTATTAGCGTTAAGTACGTGTGTTGATTAACATTTTCTTCGAAAAAATAAGGGCCAATCACACATCCATTAATAATCCCACACCATACCATAATACTCCATCGTCTTTGATGGTTTACAGTTCTGACCCAATGAGGATTAACATCAGACCAGTAATGACAATTATGTCTATTCAATTCCCCATCACTTTGAAATTTTGCCTCATCAGAAAAAAGAACAAAATTAAAAAAGTCTGGATCATTTTCTATCATTTGTAAAGCCCATTGGCAAAACACAATACGCTGTTGAAAATGAGCAAACTGTAGCTCTTGGACCAGAGTAATATGATACGCATGATATCTAAGCACCTTCATAATTCTTAAAAATGTACTTTTTGGAAGACCGATTTCCCTTTCGATTCGACGAGCGCTTATCTGTGGGTCAAGATGAATTATTGCCAGAATAGTCACAACCCGATTATCATTTTCATCATATTGATGGCGCCTACGTTGACGAACCATGTGTCCACCACGAGCTCTTTGAGTTAAACGTCTGATAGCCATAGCGTCAGGGTGTCGTCTGTCTGGATAGCGTTCAGCATAAATTCTTGCCGCAGCACGATAATTACTTCGGCTTTCTCCTAAAGCCAACATCGTGTCAACGATCTCGTTGGGCGGATAGTCAGCCATTTCAGAGCCAGCTATTAATTACTATTAAATTTGAATAGTGAAATGGTATAAAAAATATTAATAATTATAATATTTGCCCGTATACGGTCGCGACCAAAAAAGAAAAATGTTCCTAAATTATGGTAACTTTATCTGACTAAGTGTATTTGCCAAAAGTACTCCGATTGTCACACTTTTGTAATTGTAAGTTTTATAATAAAGTAATAATCATTAAATTATTTCTAATTTGAACTGCACATAATACTAAAACTTGCTTTTATTTTAAATATTGTGAATTATTGCCGTTCAAACTTGAGAAATACTAATATTGATAATGTAATCATTAAAGGCACATTTACAAATAATTTCTGTTCCGTCAAGATTTTTGTAGAAAAAAGAAATGTTGTATCTTTATTCTTTTGAAAGTTATGAGTAAATTAAAGATATGAGCTGTAAAAAAATGTCATTGTTTAAAAAGAAAAGTCATAACTTTCAAAAGAATAAAGATACAACATTTCTTTTTTGTACAAAAATCTTGACGGAACAGAAGCTCAAAGCTGTTAGGACCATCGTTTGGCCCTCTTCGTCCCCTACAACTTTTGTCTGAATCATTTTTTCCTATCTGTCTTAGCATCCGAAAAATCCGGGTGTAACGATTAAAATGGGTCACCGTGTATATATATATATCTATATATATATATATATATATATATATATATATATATATATATATATATATATATATATATATATATATATATATATATATATATATATATATATATATACACACACACACACACACACACACACACACACACACACACACACACACACACACACACACACACACACACACACACACACACACTTATCGGGGTTTATGAAGCCCAACCCTGTATATTAGTACCTAAAGCCGAGAGTTCCCTATGGCAAGTGACTAAAGAAATAATGGACCCTGGGGTTATAGACTCTAGGTCGGGCCGCATAAACCCCTATATTTAGAAATATTATGAAGCCCGGGCTGCATAATCAAAATCGGGCTCGATAAACCCCTATATATAAAAAAACGGGCTTTATAAACCCCTTTCGAGAAATATATATATATATATATATATCACATACATATAGACATGCATACATAGGTTGTATATCGACGGCTGAGCGGAACAAGGTCGTATCTCACCGCACGGACGAAAAACGCCGTATCTCACCGCGCGGATGAAGAACATCGTATCTCACGGCGCGGATGAAGAACGTCGCATCTCACCGCGCGGATGAAGAACCTCATATGTCACCGCGCGGACGAAAAACGCCGTATCTCACCGCGCGGATAAGAACATCGTATCTCACCGCGCGGATGAAGAACATTGTATCTCACCGTGCGGATGAAGAACGTCGTATCTCGGCGCTCTTGCGGCCAGTGCACGGCCAGTATATAGCGAGATACGACGATCTTCGTCCGTGCGGTGAGATACGATGTTCTTCATCCGCGGGGTGAGATACGACGTTCTTCATCTGCTCGGTGAGATACGACGTTCTTCGTCCGCGCAGTGAGATGCGACGTTCTTCGTCCGCGCGCTGAGATATGAGGTTCTTCGTCCGCGCGCCGAGACTTGACTGGCGCATGGAATCGCAAGCCGCTGCACTTATAACAGTATTTTCATTTCATCTTATATTCCTTTCAGCATTCAATTCTTATTATCATTATTATTGTTATTATCATTGTAATTTTGAATTAATAAATTCCTAAAGAATCATATTTATCGCGGATCGATATTGTAGTAACATTTGGTCCTTCGAGCCGAATCCGGGGAGAGTGAGATCTCATAGAGCTTGTGTTGGGGATCCAGAGGCGCAATCGACTGATTACATACGGGAGTCGCTTCGCACCGTCGACCGACTCAGACCAGGTTGCACATCATCGATCGCCTCTGGACGATAGCCAGCCGCAGCCTATTCGTTGACAACGTGTTGCACACGGGAACCGTCGTGCACAGTCACTCGGTTCAGACCGAGGTGTATACACTTGTATTTCTGAAAGTGACGAGATCACATCACACTTGATGCAAGCTTTCTCGGAGTGATCAGGGCTCTGATCCTCCTGTGTGACTTTCTGTGTTTCAGACATCCAAGAAGGATTGTTCATTCTTCTATAATGGAAGATCTCGCCAGACAGATGGCATTAGTGGGCCTAATTGCAAACTTCAAGACCAATACGTTGAAGGGAGGACAAACGAATCTCACCGCAGGTGTCATCCGGAGTCGTATCGATCTTCTTGAAAGATATTGGAGTACCTTCCAGGAAGTGCATTCGCGTCTACAAGCTGTTGCTGATCTCCAAGAGAGCGACTATTTTCGGAACGATGTCTATTCATCCACGGAGTGCCAATACACTACTGCTCTGGCTCATCTCTTCGATCTACAAGGTGGTGTAGCTGCTGCTGCGAACGAAGTCCCAAGGCCCGTCAGCAGAGACATGACCCCGCTTCCGCGAATCACCCTTCCTACCTTTTCAGGACATCTCGTTGACTGGGAATCTTTTCGAGATGTCTTTCGATCACTGATTCATCTTCATCCGACTTTGTCGAACGTGCAGGAGCTTCAGTATCTGAAAGGAGCAGTGCAGGGGGAAGCTAAGGCGGCGTTGTCAACGCTGCCAATCACTGAGGCAAATTATACGACGGCTTGGGAGATACTCGTCCAACGTTACGTTGAGAAATGTACTCTCGTATATGGACCGCCTTGTCCACGCCCCTGCTCCAAAGGGAGAAACAGCCGCAGGACTTCGTTCGCTGCTTGACCGAGTGACGATGGCCCGAGAATCGCTTCGGGCACTCGAGATGCCTATGGACACATGGGATCATTGGATGTAATTCTTTCTGATCGACGGCCTCGATCCAGAGACCCGAAAGGATTGGGAGAAGACTCTTGGGAGTGAACAGGAGTTTCCGGCTTCGACCGCAGTCTCCGAGTTTATTACGTCCCGCATACGAGCACTTCGATCTGCTGGTACTCGAAAATTGCCCTCGTCCAACTCTCGACCACAAGAAAAGCAGGTACCATCATTTGCCTCCGGAGCATCTTTGGGGGATTGTCCCAAGTGCCAGGGAAACCACAGTTTCCGTAGATGCCCATCGGTTGAATCCTCAACGCCGAAGGAAAGACGAGCCATGGCGCAGCGCTGTGGTCTGTGCTTCAATTGCTTAAGGCCTGGGCACATGCGAACACAATGTACGCTGTCAGATCGTTGCCATCAGTGTCACGGATCACACCATACATTGCTTCATCCGACAACCAAGAGGCGAGGATCGGGTTTGCCCGAGACAACACCATCCAAGAAACCATCGATGGGAACCGGAAGGCAAGCTGTGACGGGATCGACTTCTACAACGAAACGTCACGATTGACTAGTACTTCTGCCCACTGCTCTGATTGAACTGTCAACATCTTCGAGCCAACCAATTCACGCTCGTGCTTTAATTGACACCGGTTCAGAAGTGACATTAATCGATCTTTGTCTCGTCCAAAGAGCCGGGCTACCAATGGTCTCAACTCGCACGGGTATCACAGCAGTGGGTGGCCGGCAGACTGCTTTCTCGACTAAGTCCACGATGCTTGAGATCAATTCCATGATCTTCCCAAATCAAACCATACACGTCCATGCCCTAGTGATCAGACGATTGAACATTACTTCACCCAGTACAGTCATCCCTCGTCGAGCACTCTCACACATCGAAGACCTCCCACTGGCTGATCCCTACTACAATACACCAGTTAGCATAGAGATAATCCTCGGTGCGGATTGCTATCAGGATCTGATACTAAGCGGCGTGAGACATGGAGAGTCTCGATCTCCGATTGCTCAAGAAACGAGGCTTGGCTGGATCGTTTCAGGAGTGGCTCCAATGAGCCAAGACAGGCAAAACCCACATGGCAACGTGATCTCGTGTTCGGCAACGAACACTGAGCATCGCCATCCATTCCAGGACTTGAGTCAATTCTGGGAATTAGAGGAAGTGAGAGCTTATGCCCCTAGATCAGAGAACGACGAGAAATGCGAACGCCTGTTTAACGATGCACATGAGAGACGACCGGATGGTCGATACATGGTTCGCCTCCCAATCACGCCAATCTCCGAGACGGCTTCAACGGCGAGTACATTGAGGGCGGCATTGGCAGCGTTACAAGGAGTCCGGCGACGCATGGGCAGAGATCGAGAGTTTAAGGCTCAATATGAAGAGTTGATGCGAGATTATGAGATGCTCGGTCACATGAGCCCAATCTGCCAGAGTGAAGTCGTAGGAACGCAGCCTGATGGAGGCGCTCAATTCCTGCCTCATCATGACATCTGGCAGAAAGCTGACCACGGGCGCAAGTGACGAGTTGTGTTCGATGCCTCTTGGAGATGTGGCTCCGCGGTAACCTTAAACGAACGACTCAGGCCGGGACCGTCTCTCCAGGCTGACGTCATTGCAATTATGATGAGATGGCGGGAGCCTCGTGTAGTCTTCTGTGGTGATATACAGATGATGTATCGACAAATACTAGTGCATCCTGAAGATACGAATCTTCAGCGGATTGTCTGGCAGCGTCCAGGAGAGAACAAGGTGCAGCATTTCAGGCTATTGACTCTCACATATGGGACTCGATGTGCTCCCTATTTAGCAATCCGGACTCTTCGGCAACTCGCGAAGGACGATGGCCATCATTATCCAGACGCAGCGGAAGCGCTTCTTCGGGACACTTACGTAGATGACGTCCTCTCAGGTGCCGACGATGTCGATGCGGCGATTCATCTGAAGAATCAACTTGTTGGATTACTAAAAGGTGGAGGCTTCCACTTATGGAAATGGGCCTCTAACGAGGCACGAATCCTTCAAGACATTCCTGTTCACGATAGACTTCGGCCAGCATGGCGTGACTTCATGAATGAAAACCCGATTCACACATTAGGTGTCTCATGGGATCAGATTGCGGACGAGTTTCGTTTTAGAACAAACCTTACTTCGGACCGCTCTATGACCACAAAGAGACAAGTTTTATCGATCATCGCAAGACTGCACGATACCATGGGATGTTTGGCTCCCGTGCTCCTCATAGCGAAGGTCTTGATGCAAAGCGTATGGAAAAGTGGCATCTCGTGGGATGATCCTCTGCCTAACGAGCTGGAAAGGAGATGGAGACAATTCACGGTGGATCTCCCCAATATCAGCGAGTGCAGCCTTCCCAGATGGATTGGATCGACAATCGCCGGGATTTCAGAGTTACACGGATTCGCGGATGTTAGCAAGCATGCATATGCAGCAGCCGTTTACTTGGTGACTCAGAATCATCAAGGGAAGAGATCTTCTTGCTTAATGATTGCCAAGACGAAGGTGGCGCCGATAAAACCCATCTCTATTCCACGACTAGAGCTCTGTGCAGCAGTTATCTTATCACGGCTTCTCTGTCGAGTAACGACAGAATTACGGAACGTGCCAGCTGCGACCCACGCCCGCACTGATTCCAACATCGTTTTAGCTTGGATCCAATCCGATCCATCACGTTGGAACGTCTTCGTGGCCAACCGAGTAGCAGAAATCCAGCACAATCTTCCACACGTAACATGGAGTCACGTCCGGTCCGCTGAAAATCCAGCCGGCATTGCATCACGAGGAATGCTTCCTTCGAGTCTGCAGCTTTCTTCGCTTTGGTGGAATGGGCCGCCCTGGCTTAGCGATTTCACTCGATCTCATTCAGTGCACTCTATTCCAGAAGATGTGGAGCTCCCTTCTGAAGACTTGGCAAGGAAAACGGAAGCATTCGTTTTGAACTGCTCTCTCAACAACACCGAACGAGCAGACGGTTTTATCGATCGATTCTCATCACTTATACGACTGGAAAGAGTAGTAGCTCAGTGTCTTTGGATCGTCAAACGCCGTCAACCCAATGGTCGCCGCCAGTTAAATGACTGGCTATCAACACAGGAATTAGAGGAAGCATTCCTGCGCTGCGTCCTTTGCTCCCAGCGAGCCTACTTTGAAAGGGAACTGGATGCCCTCACGGCAGGGCGGGCGGTTCCTTCCGGGAGTCCGCTGCGTCCCTTGTCGCCGTTCCTAGACAAACAAGGTATCATTCGGGTTGGAGGACGTCTTCAGGAGACCTCGCTTCCATACTCCCAACGGCATCCAGTCATTCTACCGAAAAATGCAAGGCTGTCAGACTTCCTCATTGACTGGGACCATCGTTGTGCTCTTCATGGAGGACATAACCTTACCTACTCATACGTATTGCGCAGGGCATGGGTTGTGCGAGGCCGAGTTCGGATCAGAGCAACGTTACGTAGATGCCCCATATGCGTACGAGCTAACGTCAGATCATTGGCACAAGTCATGGGCAACCTTCCGCTGGAACGGGTAACTCCAACCCGCCCGTTTGCCAAAACTGGATTGGATTACGCAGGTCCGATCAAGATAAAGGCATCCAGTGGCCGTGGAGTCTGGAGTTACAAGGGTTATCTAGCCATCTTCGTCTGCTTATGCACCAAGGCGGTGCACGTTGAAGTTGTCGGAGATCTGACGACCAAGAGCTTCCTCGGAGCAGTACGACATTTCTCCAGTCGCCGGAGCTTACCGCAAGAACTCTGGAGCAATAACGCCACAACGTTTCACGGCGCCGATGCAGAGCTGAGAGCGTTGTTACAAGAAGCGTGTCTCGAATGGCCTGAAATTGCCGCCCAACTCGCTGCCCAAGGAATCTCTTGGAGATTCATACCACCATCGGCCCCACACTTTGGCGGCTTGTGGGAAGCAGCTGTCAAGATCGCGATGGCACACTTGAGACGAATCATCGGAACACAGCTTCTAACATACGAAGAGCTTATCACCTTTACTACCCAAGTCGAGGGAGCGATGAACTCTCGGCCACTCACTCCGTTATCAGGAATGCCTGATGATCTCGAGATCCTCACGCCAGGACACTTCTTGGTCGGTGGTTCTCTCTCCTACATTCCTGAACCATCAGGAACACAGTGTCTGGACCATCTGACGCATTGGCGCTTAGTGCAGGGTATGTTCCATCATTTCTGGGAGCGCTGGACTCGGGAATATCTGCACACACTCCAACAAAGATCAAAATGGACTCGAAAAACAACCAATTTAAAGGAGGGAGATATGGTCTTCATATTAGATTGATGCGACAACACCGTTGGCCGCTCGGTATTGTTGCCTCAGTGCACCCCGGCGCTGATGGATTTGTCCGCACCGCTACCATACGCACAGCCTCTGGCATATATGACCGGCCCATCACTAAGCTGGCTCTGCTCCCTATCTCTCAGTCCACGTCACCGACTGAGTGAAGCCAAACGTCAGACGTGGGACCTGACCACGACCATTTCGTTCAAGAACGAGGCGGGCGGGATGTCTACGCGAAACATCGCGCTTGGTGTGAGCGTAGCGCTGCTCCCCCCCCCCCCCCCCTCGTCCATCTCGCGTCGCTCGGTCGACGGCATCGGTCGCTACGCGCCCAGCGGCGTGCGCAGCATCGGCCGTTGCGCGCAGCGTCGGCTCCGGCTACACGAGCAGCGCCACGTGTCTCTCCAACTCGAGCTCTCCGGCCGTGGGTATAAAATGCGGTAGCGACCATGGCTCGCTCTCATTCGTCCTCCGACGCCCGTCCGAGCTGCATGGTCTCCTGCAGTACTCCAGACTGGACTGGCGCATGGAATCGCAAGCCGCTGCACTTATAACAGTATTTTCATTTCATCTTACGAGGGTCATTTGATAAGTACCTAGCCTACAAATGAAAACACCAAAATTTTACAAAAAATAAAATTTATTTTTCAATGTAGTCTCCTTTTAGTTGAATACACTTGGTCCAGCGGTGTTCCAATTTTTTTAACCCCGTTGAAAAAAATGTTTTCTCTTGGTTTGCAAAATAGGCCTCCGTGGCGGCGATTATTTCGTTATTGGAGTGGAATCTCTTCCCGGCGAGCGAATTTTTTAGGTTCGGAAACAAAAAAAAGTCGCACGGAGCCAAATCTGGAGAATACGGTGGATGGGGCAGCAGTTCGTAGCGTAATTCGACCAATTTAGCTGTGGCGAGTGCAGAAGTGTGAGCCGGTGCATTATCGTGGTGGAAAAGCACTTTCTTTTTAGACAAATGGGGCCGTTTTTCTTCTAACACGGCGTCAAATCGGCTCAATAGTTCGGCGTAGTACTGTCCTGTGACCGTTTTGCCCTTCTCCAGATAGTCAATAAATATCACACCTTGAGAATCCCAGAAAACAGTGGCCATCACCTTTCCGGCCGACGGGACCGTCTTCGCCTTCTTCGGAGCAGGTTCACCGGGTAAGGTCCACTGTTTTGACTGCTCCTTGTTCTCTGGAGTGTAGTAGTGAATCCATGTTTCGTCGACGGTCACGTAACGACGCAAAAACTCTTTTGGATTGCGATTAGACAACTCCAAACACTGCTCTGAACTGGTAACACGGATGCGCTTGTTGTCTGCAGTCAGCAAACGCGGCACCCACCTTGCTGACAGCTTCCTCATGCCTAAAATCTCATGTAGGATATGCCACACGCGTTCTTCTGAGATGCCTACTATCGCAGCTATCTCGTGCACCTTTAATCGGCGGTCTGACAAAACGATATCATGTATTTTTGTCACGTTCTCCTCCGTAGTGGCTGTTTTCGGAGCACCTGGGCGTGGATCATCAAAAACCGACGTACGACCACGTTGAAACTCGTTATACCAAAATTTAACGGTCGCCATCGAAGGAGAAGCATCCCCATACACTGCATCCAAGCGTTCTTTAATTTCACTGCGCGATATCCCTTCCAAAAACAAGAATCGAATCACCGACCGATATTGTTCTTTCTCTATTTTTTCAAAAATCAACGGACACATTTGCTTTCACACGCTCTCAAAAATAAACTACAACTCCGATCCGGCTGAAATTTCGTCTGTAACCGTTTACAGGAAGATACTGCACTGTAATGTATTTCTGGTGCGATAGTGGCACCATCTGGCGGTGAGGCTAGGTACTTGTCAAATGACCCTCGTATATTCCTTTCAGCATTCAATTCTTTTTATCATTATTATTGTTATTATCATTGTAATTTTGAATTAATAAATTCCTAAAGAATCATATTTAGCGAAGCATACTACGTCATTTGAGATCTCCTCTTCCCTACGGTCGCGGATCGATATTGTAGTAACACTAGGAGAGCACCTCCAGCGAGTACGGGGAGGGAACACCGACTCAGACTTGCCCTTCTGCTCACGGATCGGCGTTTGAGCAACCTTATCCCCGCTCAAGAAGAGCAGCTCCTAGCGAGCAAGTACTGTTCGCACCACCACTTCGACCGGCGTGGAAGCGCTCACCGCTCTGCCGGTCGCCGCACACACTCTCTTAGAGTGTCGACGATGGATTCGCCGCATCATCGCTTCAGTACTCTAAGTACAACTCGCCCTGCGCTCTACAGCGCCTCCTTCCGCACTGAGCAGCCCTTGATGCAAGCTCACAGTTAACGCTCTGCCGACCTCCGTGCGCTGTTCTGCTCTATAGCGCAAACAACACGCAGGAATCAAAATGTACCCGAAAGCATAAAATCCCGGTAAAACGAACCCGAAAGCATAAAAGCCCGGAAGAACCAACCCGAAAGCATAAAGCCCGGTAGATATCTATTTTCGACCGCGGTATTTCGTCAAATGGTTTAACTAAAAGGCACTATACAACAACTAAATATTGGTACTGTTAGGGAAAATTACTCTATAGATGGCTTAAGGTAAAATTTAAATAATTAATTTTGGTTACTAATTACCAACCCTTAATTTTACCAGCCTCCCTGATCTTATTACCACAATCTATATGGATACCTCAATTACACTTTACGTAACAAAATAGCGCATATAATACTTAGACCATTACTGATCTGTATTATTACTTATGCTTAGCTCTGTCACTTCACTGTATGGATGGCGTACCTTACAAATTAGGTTGTACCGTTGGTTGCACTCTTTAAACAACCTTGAATAATTCCATAATAAGTAAAAGCACTAATCCATATTTCATATTAGATATAAATTATTTTCATTTTTTATTTTTCTAATAATATTAGTATTTTGTTATAATAGTATTTTGTTTTACCGTCAATATAGTAATTGTAAAACGATTTTGGCAACTGAATATTAAAACATTCTTTTTCACGGTCAGTCTCTATGCACCCCGTACCGCACATCTGGATAATCTTATCTCCCTCTAGGACGCTGCGTAGGCTATGATGCAGGCATCAAGGTGCACTTTTTAAGGAAACCTTTTCATTTCCTTACCCTGCGACGAAATATTACTTTCCAATTTTAAATTTGTAAAGCCTATATTTATTTAACTATTTTAGATTTTTAATTTCCAATAACGCAATTTCTTTGCAATAATTTTTCTTTATATTTTCATATAATGTTAAATTAAATTTAAAATTTTTAAATATAATTGTTTATTTAAACTTCTTTAAGTGGGCTAGACACCTTTTTTCTCTGAAATAAAAAGTCACATTTTAATACATAAATGTAAACTAATTATTTCATACTTTTTACATATAAAAGTAGGTATATTTACCTTACTTTAAAGCTTTCTCCGATGGGCATTTTATATGGTCCAGAACCATAGTCATTGATGAAACAAGTTTTTTCACTATCTGTAAGCTTTGAAATTTTCCTGTGGATGGATTGACTCCAGATTTGAACTAAATTACTCCTGAATAGTATAATTCTCATATGAGTGGAGGGATTTAGGATTAAATGTCGGAAAAAATTTTTACATCAGAAAAATTATGAAAAAATATAAAAAATTTAAAGAAATTAAAAAAAAAACTCTTGAAAAACAGCACAATTTTTTTTTTCTCATTAGTGAGAGAGTTTGGAATATATTTTCTCTCTCTCATCTTCCTTCTTCGTCGCGCAGTATACCATTCTCTCTCGCTCTTGGAGAAGGATACAAGCCACTGGAAAACACCCCAGAGAAAGTATGAGCGCCCGCTCTCTGTGTTAGAGCATAAGGTTCTCCCCGCTTGACGAAGTCAAGACGCTGTGGCGCTTGGAAGGGAAATCGCCTCTGCACTATTAGGCCCCGCTTTCCCGTACTCTTCACTTCGCTCAACATTGTAAACATAGGAGCAGCTAAAAATACTACAGCCGGCACCGCACGCATCATAGCTGATTGGACAAGACGGCAAAGCCGCGAGTCCTGATTTGATGAAACCTAAAACAGTTTTTTTTTGGTAACCCTTGTCTCTCCTTTCCTTTCCTTTCCTCGTTGCATTAACCTAAGTAGCGCCAATAAATTCTGGTCTAAGCATTACCGGTTCAGCAACTGATATCACAACCCTGGAGTCCAGTGGCCTAAGTAGCGACGATCAAATCTGCTCTAAGCACTACCGGCCCAGTTACTCAACCTAACCCGAATAGTGCAAACCGCTCGCACGCCTTAATCCTGGCCTAAGTGTTACCGATCATACGTAGTCAAAGTAGCACCGTTCATAATCTAAGCAAGCGCAAACTTCTATGCATTACCCTTTCCACTACCACCCAGAGACACAGTAAATTTTTTTTCTCTCCATTGTTGGGGTAATGTTTCCTCTCCTTTCCTTCTCTTTTTGAGTTGGCTTAAGTAGTACCGATCAATTATGGTCTAAGTACTACCAGCCTAGCAATTCACGTGGGCGGTATTTACGGCCTAAAAGTAACCAATCATATGTGGTCCAAGTTACTGCCGGTCGTTGGATATAGCAATCACCTATCTTAATGTGGCCTAAGCTCTACCGATCATACGAGGTCAAAGTAGCGCCGGTCCGACATAGGTAATAGTGATTGTCTGCATACCACCCTCACAGTAAAGTGTTATAATAGGGCTTAAGTAATACCGATCAATTTTTGGTCTAAGTATTACCAGCGCTAAAATAATACACCACTGTGTCGAGGGATTCCAAGTAGGACATGGGAATAAAATCAGGGAGGTCGGTAAAATTAAGGGTTGGAAATTAGTAACCAAAATTAATTATTTAAACTTTACGTTAAGCTATCTATTGAGTAACTTTCCCTAGCAGTATGAATATTTAGTTGTTGAATAGTGCCTTTAGTTAAACGATTTGATGAAATACCGCGGTCGAAAATAGATATTTAAGCGTTTCTACCGGGCTTTACGCTTTCGGGTATGTTTCAAGATTACTACATGCAGCAAACCTTTAATATCATGTGCAACTGCCTCTGAGATTAATCTCTAAAGATTAATACATGCACCAAAACCTCTGAATATTATGCGGTCCTGCCTCTGAGATTAATCTTTCTACCGGGCTTTATGCTTTCGGGTTGGTTCTACCGGGTTTTATTGCTTTCGGGTTGGTTTTACCGAGCTTTATGCTTTCGGGTACGTTTCAAGATTAATACACGCAGCACACCTTTAATATCATGTGCAACTGCCCCTGAGATTAATCTCTAAAGATTAATACATGCACCAAAGTCTCTGAATATTATGCGGTTCTGCCTCTGACATTAATCTTTCTACCGGGCTTTACGCTTTCGTGTTGGTTCTACCGGGCTTTACGCTTTCGTGTTGGTTCTACCGGGCTTTACGCTTTCGTGTTGGTTCTACCGGACTCTTATACTTTCGGGTTAGTTTATATATTTAGACGGTTTCAAATCTTAAATCAAGAACTATAAGCACTAGTAGAATCAAGATAATTAAAAATTAAGTCAGAACCTAATAGAAAGAGTTTGTTCCCTAATAACTGGCTCCAACCCTGGAATAGGACGAAAGTCCTGCCTAAAAAGGAGCGCAGAATTAATCAATTAATTCTACCTAAAAAATCCTAAGTGACATTCGGACGTCACACGAGGTTACATAAAATATTGTTTCGGATAATTTCCAATCATAAAATTTAAAATTTATACATTAATTTGCCATTAATTAAATAATTATTTCTTTAAGCCTGAAATGTGAATTTTTGCAATTGATGGAAAATGAAATTATTGTAAGAATAAAATTATTAAGATTTTACAAGAAAAGAAAACATTAACAAATCAGTGAAGTTTATATAAACAATTACATTTCAAAATTTTAAATAAGAAATTAATATTATATGAAAATATAAAGAAAAATTATTGCAGATGAATTGCTTTATTAGAAATTAAAAATCTAAAGTAGTTAAATAAATATAGACTTTACAAGTTTTAAGATTAGAAAGTAATATTTCGCGGCAGAGTAAGAAAATGAAAACGTTTCCTTAAAATTGCATCTCCTAGGGGAGATAAGATTTTCCAGATGTGCGGTACGGGATACATGAAGTGCCGTGAAACGGAATATTTTAATATTCAGTTGTCAAAATCAGTTTACAATTACTATATTGATGGTACAACAAAATACTAAGATCTGATTTATTTAATCTATTTATAGTTTAATAAGGGAGGTATAAATTGTAACGCTCTGCCGGGGATCAGGACAGAGGTTCGGAGGTAATTAACCGGAATAAATACTGGTCACAGAAAGTTAACTGAATATTTATTAATTGAATTTAAATCTAATAACTACATCTATACGGGCGCTAGGTGCAGGCGTCACTCGCACCAAACTAATTTTCGTGGACTAGCTCTGCCGGGAGCAGAAACCCTCACTCTAAGCTACAGCTCCATCACGGGCTGCAGCTGGCGCGAATTCGGAGTCTCGTGCTCTCGACGCGGATGCGCACACACACTTCGTTACGGGAAACCGGGGACGGGGAATAGATCGGGGACAAATCTCGACCAAGAGTCTCTGCTGCTGCAGGCTGCTCTCTCTCTCTCTCTCTCTCCCTCTATCTCTCTCTCTCTCACTCTCTCTCTCTTCCTCTCTCTGTCTCTCTCTCTTTCGCTCGTCAGACGCACGACGTCGGCCGTCGTGGCAGCACTCTCGGTCACTCTCTCGGCGACGACAACGCTCAGCGGTGGCACTGATGGACGCGAGGGTTTCGTATCGCGAAACATGTTTTTGCGGCACGCGGCACGACGGTAGGCAACGGAATGTAAAGTGCCGGCCGGCGACGCTCGTCCTCCTCTCTCGCTCCCTCAGTTCCTCAACCGGCCGTTGTCTTCACCGCGGCGCGCGAGCGAGCGGCCCTGTACACTGCCGATGCTCGCGCGCGCGGCTGCCGACGGTCGAGAACTGCCGCTGCTCGTCTCTCTCTCTCTGTCTGTGGCGTCGTCTGCTGCTGTCAACGGCATGGGAGAGCAAGGCTCGCTTCGCTCCAGCTCCAGCTCGTTCCTGCTGTAGGTGCTGCTGGTCGCCTCTAACTCCTGGCCGACGGGGCGTGGGAGGGGAAATCTGGTACAGACGTGCGCGCAGGGACTCCAAATAGCGGGATGGCGGTGCGCGCGGAGGAGTGCGTGTGTACAACATCGCGAGTCGAACGTTGCTCGCCGCGGCCGCCGTATTTCCCGAAATACGCGTTATTCCCTCCCAGGCAATCTGCCACGTTACAACTCCCCCTCCTAAACTCAGAGTAGTCCACTGACTATCATCGCACGTTTCCGTATCTCAACTATCATGCCTAACTATCGCTCGTTCGCTCCAGCTAGTCTCCTTCAAGCTAATCGGTATTAGCTACAGCGGTGTGAGTGTAGTTGTTTGTGTCCCTTAATCATCTTCTTCTAGAGCTAGGCTTAGGAGTGAATCTATGTAAGTGTAACTGGTAAGCGTGTGTCCTACCTTATAGAAACCTGGCGCCGGTAATGTTTCGACAATCGTCAGTACGCAATTACTGAACGCTATTGCGACTCTCACTCGCCACTCCAACATGTCTCATTCACTCACTATTGAACAAAATTATGCAAAAGAAACTTGGTTGCTGCAACAGCATCTCACCTGGTCGATCCCTTGAATTACTGCTCTTTCTGAGCTGCCTTCTGGCCACCTATGGAGCATGCTGAATTTAGAATTAAGGAAGGGGAGAGAAAAGATAAATAAAAACTAAAAGGACCCATGGCCGGGCTCAGCGAGGGCCAGAAAACCTGGCGCGTGCGGCAGAAAATCTCTACCGCGGCTACGCAGGAGGGGCCTTACGTGGTCGTCCTTGACCTCGGCGCATGACTGGAACGGAGCCAGCCCCGGTAGGAGCGGATCCAGCCCTGGCAGGAGCGGGAGCCTTGGCGGGCGACCTCGCCCTCGTCCTCGGCCGACCTGGCGCGGTATTTGGACTGGTTATCGCACGAGCTGTGCGGCGCGGCCGATAGCCAGGAATGGCATCCGCCTTTCGTCCGACGAGTCCATCATTTCCAACAACAGGGTTTTGAGCTGTAGCTTGAGCTTCCAGCTGTAGCGTACCTCTCGGCGGCGTATACTTTTTTAGATCGTTGACGAACACTTTCGTCCGCCGCTTTGAATCAAGATCCTCCACCAAGTAGACTACCGGAGAGTAGACTTCTACCACCTTTACCGGCCGAACAAATCTCGGCGCTTGCTTAGCTGTAAATCGGTCCTCTGAGGTCTCACGAGGTCTCCGACTTGGTAGAGGACTTCTCGTCGATTTTTGTTGTAGTTGCGTGCTTACCTTGCTACCGCTTTATCCATGTGCCTTCTTACCAAATCATGCAAGGCAGGCAATCGACTGGCTCGAGTTTTCCACCTTTCAATGTCCGGAACTGGGATAACTACAGGATTTTCCAGATGATTGCTCAGTAAAGTGGAAGGAACTGAATTACACCCGAGGTTAAGGAACGCTGGCGAAACCCCTAACGACGAGTGCACCGCACTATTTAACGCGAAACACAATTCGTTTAAGTGCAAGTCCCAATCTCGGTGATCATCGGCTAAAAAGCTATTGATCATTGGTCGTAAATTACAGTTGACTCTTTCCACCGGGTTTGCTTGTGCGTGATAAGGCGGAATAGTGGTCTGCAGAATTCCGTAATCATCTAACCTCTCAGTAACCATTCGGTTAAAGAATTCTGTTCCATCATCCGTAAGAAAAACCCGTGGGCAACCCCAACGATTCACGATCAATTCTTCAAAAGCTTTTAGCACCGACTTAGCGTCTGCTTTCCTCAAAGCTTTCAACTCCACGTATCTGGTAAATAGGTCTTCATCGACAATTACATACATGTTACGAGTACGCGAAGGAGGTTTTGGACCCATTATATCAACTGCTACGACAACCCAAGGAACTTCGATGTTGCGCTCGGTCATCAGCCCTGCTGGAGCTTGCTGCGAGCTTTTGTGAGCTTGACATACTTGACAGGTGGCTACATACCAACAAACATCTCTATAATAGCCTGGCCAATAATAATGTGTCGCTAATCTCGCCAAAGTCTTCTCCACGCCTAAATGACCTGCTTGTGGAGTATTATGAGCCTCTGCTAGAGATTTTCTCTGTCTGCTTCGGGTAGAACAAGCTTCCACGCATCCATGTCCGGCAACAATGGATCTATGGTCTTATTCGGACGATGCGCGTACCTTCCAATCCGGGTATTTCCTCGAGTTCTTCTCAAAATTACCAATTCTCCCTTGATACCACGGATCTTCAGCTGTAGCAGTGGCTATAGCTGCAAGCTCGTAAGTTCCTTCCCATGCACGCGACAAAGATTCTGGCACTTTGTGTAGCGTACCTTCGCAATGTACAAACTCAATGTTGTACATTTGCAGAGCCGTATTCCATATGGCTAATCGACCAGCTGGATCTTTTAGGTTATTTAACCACAATAAACTGTGGTGATCGGTGATTACTGTAAACTTTTCACCTTGTAAATAACCTCTCAGCGTCTCAACCGTCCATAAGACAGCGAGGCACTCCTTCTCAGTGACCGTATGATTTCTCTCTGCCTTCGACAGAATCCTGCTCACAAAATAGATAGGATGCTCCTCACCGTCAAATACCTGCGTTAGTACTCCAGCTATAGCATAATCACTCGCATCTGTCTGCAGGGTAAAGGGTAGCGACAGATCTGGTCTCGCAAGCACAGGAGCTTGCGTCAGTGCGAGCTTCAGCTTCTCAAATGCTTGCTGTTGCTCTTCGTGCCACTGCCACCGAACATCCTTCCTCAGCAGCTTCGTTAACGGTGCCTTATATCCTGCTAGGTGAGCTATAAATTTGGAGTACCAGCCAATCATGCCGAGAAATCTTCTCAGCTGCCTGATTTTGAGGGGCGCTGGATACTCGAGGATGGGCTTTACTTATCTTCATCAGTCTTCAGTCCGTCCTCGTTAACGATATAACCTAAGTACTTAACCTCCGCGCAACAAAACTCAGACTTTTTGAGGTTAATCTGTAGGTTTGAGTCTTATAACGCCGTGAGCACGATCTCTAACCACTTTGTGTGCTCTTCAAATGTCGGCGAGACGATAATTACATCGTCTAAATAGGCAAACACATACGGTTCCCAGGTAGCCTTGATTAGGTTATCCGTGATGCGCTGGAACACAGCTGGAGCATTTGTGAGCCCATATGGTAACTTGATTAAGTGGAAAAGTCCTCGCTCTGGTACTGAAAATGCGGTGACTTCTCTGCACTTCGGATCTAAAGGAATCTGGTGGTATGCCTGGCTTAAATCTAGCTTAGAAATATACTTAGCGGAGCTTAACTTATCAAATATATCATCCATGTTACGCAATGGATACGCGATAGACTTAGTATGCTTATTAACTCGTCTATAGTCTATACAAAATCGGAAAATGTCAAACGTTTTCGGAACTAGCATAGGGCAGCTTCGCCAGGGACTACCAGATGGTTCGATTATTCCCTTCTCCAGCATCCTATCGACTTCAGCCCAAGCCGTCTGCAGCATCTTCGGAGTATACTTGCGAGGAGCTTGGCGAATGGGTTCATTTCCTTGAATGTCAATGAAATACGGGGCGACATTAGCTAACCCTAGCTTTTCCGGTGTATGTGGAATCAGCTTCACTTTAATAGCTTCAATCACGGACTGCTGATCCGCTGTAGCACGACTCAGTCCTCCTATGCTGGCTAGAGCTGGAAAACATGTTGGATCTTGGCCGTAAGGGTAAAACTGGTGAACTACTCCCTTCGGCGTCCACCATGTATCGTTCTCGTAGTCGATCTTCATCTTAAACAACCGTTTGAAGTCGATTCCGAGAATGCAGTTGTACTGAAGCTCATCGGCTACACGGAAGGGCATAGATAACTTTGTATTATCGATGCTCACCGTCATATTCAGTACTCCTTGTAGCTTCACTGCACCTCCATCAGCTATGCGTACTGAAGCTGCTTCCTGTTCCAATTTCTGGGCAAATTCCTTGCTAACGCCTTTGCCGAGATATGAGTGAAGGGAGCCATCGTCGAGCATGCCCTAGAGTTTCTTTCCATTCAATTCTATATTGAAGAATAAACTGGGCTCGACGTTGCTGATAGCGCTTCTCATTATCAGTGATTCTAGAGCTAGAACTTGAGGGTTGTCTCCCTCACTCATAGCTACAGCTGAACTGTTTTCTGGAATAACAGCGATCGAATCAGAAGTGGGAGGAGTCGAATCTGAAGTAGGAGGGGGTGAGTTGAATCCGCCGACTTCCCCTCTTACTCGTTTCCCGCTGACACAGAGTTGCACTTTGTACATCTTCGCGCAGTCGTGTTCGGCTGTTCATAATTTTAACAGACTGCTGCATTCATGCACTCTCTCCTCCAGTGACCGGCTTGACCGCAACGGAAAGATGGCGCTCTCATTTTCCTTCGGATTGTCATCTTCGGTTGTTCCTGCGTAGGCTCTCGCGCCGTTGACTTAGCTTGAGCATTTTCTCTCTTGTCGCTGCGGCGACCTTTACTCTTGCTGCGCGGGTCTGGTCTCCGACCTTTCTTCTCTCCTTGCCGTCCATCCGTCGACTTGAATTTCTGTTCCCTCGACGATCACTGCTTCTCTCCTCCTTCCGTCTGTGTGGCTGTTACAGGAGCTAGATTGCTTGAGCTGGACAGCTTCAGCTCGTTTTCTTCCGGTGTGCTCGGACCACTGGGACTAGTTGGTGCCACTGCTGCTTCGGAGGAATGTACGCTGAAGCAGGAAAAGCTGAATCCGAAATCGTAGGCGGCGGCTTGTACGCCTTCGCCTGAGCTCTTCGCAGCTCCTCTCGCTTGCCTAGCTTCTGCAATTCCGGAAAATTCTTAAAATCCTTCCTCTGGATGCGCAACCGATATGAGGGGTGCAGCTTCTAGTATACTCGATCGAGCTGCTTTCCTAATGTTAACGGCGGCTTCAACTGGTCCAACAGATCCCTCACTTTCAGTAGATAGGTGGAAATCTCCTCACTCGGTCCTTGCGTTCGCACCTCCAGCTCCTTCCGTAGCCTCTCCTGCACGTCTTCGAAGCTGTACTGCAGGCGAAACGCGTCCACAAATTCTTCGTACATCCTCCAGAACTGATACTCTCGGCGAAACTATTGCCGTGACTCGTCATTAAGAGCTGATGGCAAGGCTTTCACTATTTCTTCGAGCGTCAGCCTGTAAGTTTCTTTCCATTTTGTGAGATCTGCAATGAAACTTTCGGGGTCCCTTTTCCTATCCCCTTTAAACGTAATATGCCACTTAGAGAGTAGCTCCATCGTGTGTTTCTCTTTATAAAGCGCTGATCGATCGAAAAACTATGCATCCGTATTCATCCCCGGAGCAGAAACATCAAATCTCCCCGGGTGAGGCTGAAAGCTAGTAGCAGCATGCATCGGAGCTGCATGAAACCCTGTGACGGCTGACGAAGGAAATACGGGTGAAAATTGCGAAAGTGATTGTGGAATATTACCAACATACGGAGGGTACGACGTAGCATGTGGAAACATCGGCTGCGAGGAAGCGAACGGTTGAGAAAAATACCCAGGTGGATAATGAGACGACGGTGGCGGCGCTGGTTGATTATAATACGGGCACGCCGGCCCGACTCGTGCTCCAAATCCGCTCGCTTGTGAAACTCCAGCTGAAATACAATTTTGAGCGAGCGACGCTCAAGACATGATAGGCGGCTCATGATAACCTGGTGTTACTTGCGGCATCGGACAGTGCGAGTAGACAGCAGGCCCTGCTCCGCTGTCGAAATTCCCTCGAGCTACGTTAGCTGAAAGCTGAGGAATACAAGTCGAAGGCAGAGAACCAACCACGGAAGCAACGCTGCCGAATTCTCTCCCCGGATACATCCTGGACGGAGCAGCCGGGTATCTCATCTGCTGCGACGGCAACGCTGGAAGCGGCAAAAATGACGTACCATCGAACAATCCGTTCGGCTGCCTCACCGCCCCTCCTGCACTCGCAGAAAATGGAATCTCGTTCCGCGCACTCGCCAGACTCGTTAAATCCATACTATTTTCCATGAATGTGCTATGCTCGTGAGCACGAAGTGGACCGAGAGGATAACGTGTGGATTGTGCACGCGGACTAGGAGCTGACTCCCTCGTGTCATGAAACACTTCCGGCGGGGCGATGCTAACACACCTCTGCGCAATAAAATATTCGCAGTATCAATTATGCTTCAAACAAAAATTATTTTTAATTATTCGGAAAATTTATTTCGAAACGTCTGGCCAATTTCCAAAATTAATCACGGCATCTGTAAACGCTTGCACGCGGTGAACATAAAAATCTCAAAATGGCCGCCAGAACGCTTCCTCCCTCACGGTTTCGCCGTTGTGTGTGCACGCCGCGATGGCGAATATCAGGACGCGGATCCCTTATACCTTGCCATGGCCTTTACCGTGGCCCCACGTTGGCTGCGCCACTTGTAACGCTCTGCCGGGGATCAGGACAGAGGTTTGCGGGTAATTAACTGGAATAAATACTCGTCACAGAAAGTTGACTGAATATTTATTAATTGAATTTAAATCTAATAACTACATCTATACGGGCGCAAGGTGCAGGCGTCACTCGCACCAAACTAACTTTCGCGGACTAGCTATGCCGGGAGCAGAAACCCTCACACTAAGCTACAGCTCCAGCACGGGCTGCAGCTGGCGCGAATTCGAAGTCTCGTGCTCTCGACGCGGACGAGCACACATACTTCGTTACGGGAAACCGGGGACGGGGAATAGATCGGGGACAAACCTCGACCAGGAGTCTCTGCTGCTGCAGGCTGCTCTCTCTCTCTCTCTCGCTCGTCAGACGCACGACGTCGACCGTCGTGGCAGCTCTCTCGGTCACTCTCTCGGCGACGACGACGCTCAGCGGTGGCACTGATGGACGCGAGGGTTTCGTATCGCGAAACACGTTTTTGCGGCACGCGGCACGATGGTAGGCAACGGAGTGTAATGTGCCGGCCAGTGACGCTCGTCCCCCTCTCTCGCTCCCTCAGTTCCTCAACCGGCCGTCGTCTTCACCGCGGCGCGCAAGCGAGCGGCCCTGTCCACTGCCGATGCTCGAACACGCGGCTGCCGACGGTCGATAACTGCCGCTGCTCGTCTCTCTCTCTGTCTGTGGCGTCGTCTGCTGCTGTCAACGGCATGGGAGAGCGAGGCTCGCTTCGCTCCAGCTCCAGCTCGTTTCTGCTGTAGGTGCTGCTGGCCGCCTCTAACTCCTGGCCGACGGGGCGTGGGAGGGGAAATCTGGTACAGGCGTGCGCGCAGAGACACGGAATAGCGGGAAGACGGTGCGCGCGTAGAGGTGTGCGTATGTACAACATCACGCGTCGAACATTGCTTGCCGCGGCCGCCGTATTTTCCCAAATGCGCGTTATTCCCTCCCAGGCAATCTGCCACGTTACAAAATATTGTGAAACGAAAAGAGTTTAAACAATAGAGGTGTATAAACCTAAAAAATTAATTTAAACAAAGACTTTAAACGAAAATATTTTAGAATACTTTATAAAAATACAATGAAAAAGCTATATTGTAACAATAACTTATTTGTAAAAAAAATTTTTAGCTCAGGTGTCCGTATCGCATACCGTTTATATTTTAAAACATTAAACTTTTTATTTTCAAATTATATACCTAAGATAATAGGACATAACGAGGTTCCAGGATAAAATACGGAGAGAGAAAGAATCTCGGTTCGCCGCATTCTATCGAACTCGTTGGGGCTCGTTCCCGCAAATTCGTGCATCGAGAGCGTTTGTTTATATCGCTCGGACGATGTGTTCGCGAGCTGCGCACGGGGACTGCGCAACTTTGGCGGTTGCAAAGTCGCGCCCGATTTATTTTCGAATGAGATTATTTCGAGCCATCAACCCGCGCGTATGCGACATTCGCAGGTTCTAGGAGCCGAAAGATTAAAACAAATAGTTTAATGCGTCAGAGGTCGTTGCTGGCCGGTAAGTTTTCAAATCTACGGGCCTGAAGTAAAGTTCATTTAGACGCGTTATTTATCATTTACAAGCACACCAACTATTTGAACACATTTTATCAATATCTCTCCGTTTAATTGCAAGGATTGTGAGCTGTACACACACACACACACACGCACGCACGCACGCACGCACGCACGCACGTACGCACGCACGCACGCGCACACGCACGCACGCACCCACCATTCGTAACTGCCATATTGGATCCGCCATTTTCATTTTCGAAAGTGTAATAGCAAAATCTTGATCAGCGACCTCGAAACCAGCAGCATACCAATTTTCAGGCAACTTTAACCACTTTTACATCTTTCAAACCCCATATTCGATGAGCCATTTTGAATTTGGAAAGTCTTGTAGCAAAATCATAATCAGCTACGTAGAAACCTCTGTATTCCAATTTTGAGAAAAATCTAAGCTTTGTACTGTCAACGGCCATGTTGGTTGAGCCATTTCGAATTTCGAATGTCTGATAGCAAAAACATGATCAGCATCTTCGGAACCTCTGAACTCCAATTTTTAGAACAACCTAAGTTTTCGAATTTAATCACATCATATGGGATCTGCCATTAAGAATTTTGAAAGTCTGATAGCAAAATCGTGATGAGCGACATCGAAAACTCCGGTATACAAACTTTAAGCAAAATCTAAGCTTTCTTCGAAAAATTTTGACAGCTGTATTGGATCTGCCATTTTCTATTTCTAAAGACTAATAGAAAAACTTGATCAGCGACCTCAAAAACAACTGTATACCAAAGTTAAAAAAAGCTAAGCTTTTTTCGAATTTGTAACCGCCATATTGGATCCGCCATTTTGATTTTCGAAAGTATAATAGCAAAATCTTGATCAGGGGCCTCGAAACCGCCTGCATACCAATTTTCTGACAACTCCAACTACTTTTACAATTTTCAATCGTCGTATTGGATGCTCCGTTTTGAATTTGGAAAGTGCTGGGGCAAAATCGTGATCAGCGACTTCGCAACCTCTGTATTCCAATTTTGAGAAAAACCTAAGCTTTTTACGAATTTTCAAGCACCATAATGGATCCGCCATTAAGAATTTTGAAAGTCTGTTATCAAAATCGTGATCAGCGACCTCGAAAACTCCCGTATACAAACTTTAAGCAAAATCTAAACCTCCTTCGAAAATTTTTGGCAGCCATATTCGCCGTTTTGTATTTCGAAAGTCCAAAAAAAACTTGATCTCAGCATAATTCTAAGCTTTCGGCAGAATTTTAACCCTCAAATTGGAAACGACATTTTGAATTTGGAAAGTCTTGTAGAAAAATCATGATCGGCGACTTCGAAACTTCTGTATTCCAGTTTTGCGAAAAACCTAAGCTTTTTTGCACTTTCAACAGCCATAATGGATCAGCCATTCTAAATTTCGAAAGTCTGATAGCAAAATCGTGATCAGCGACTTCGAAACCTCTGAATTCCAATTTTAAGAAAAACCTAAGCTTCTTTCGAATTTTTAATTTGAATCTGAGTTCAGATTACTAATCAGCGAATCTGAAATTTTAGCCGTCAAATTGGATTCGTCATATTGAATTTGGAATGTCTTGTGGCAAAATCGTGATCAGCGACATCAAAACTTCTGTATTACAGTTATGAGAAAAACTTAAGCTTTTTTCGCACTTTCAATCGCCATATTGGATCAGTCACTTTGAATTTCGAAAGTCTGATAGCAAAATCGTTATCGACTTCGAAATATCTGAATTCCAATTTTGAGAAAAACCTAAGCTTTTTTGGAATTTTTAACCACCATGTTGGATCTGCCATTAAGAATTTTAAAAGTCTGATAGCAAAATCGTGATCAGCGACCTCGAAAATTCCGGTATACAAACTTTAAGCAAAATCTAAGCTTCTATCGAAAATTTTTGGCAGCCATATTTGATCCGCCATTTTGTATTTCGGAAGTCTAATAGAAAAACTTAATCAGCGACCTGAAAAACCCCTGTATACCAAAGTTAAACAAGAGCTAAGCTTTTTTCGAATTTGTAACCGCTATATTGGATCCGCCATTTTGATTTTCGAAAGTATAATAGCAAAATCTTGATCAGCGACCTCGAAAATCTATGAATTTCAATTTTGAGCAAAATCTAAGCTTTTTCTGATCTTTTACTGCCATATTGGATCCGCCATTTTGAATTTCGAAACTCCAACAGCAAAGTCGTGATCAGCGACTTTAGAAACACTTGTATTCCAATGTTTAGAAATACCTAAGCTTTTTTCGAATTTGTCAGTGTGTAAACACAATAGTTTACGCGTGGCGTGAGAAAAAAAAATGTTTGCCACATGTGTACCGAGATGATAAATACGATTAACGAAAGGGGGCGGGGGGGGGCTGAAGAGGGGGTTAGGGGGGCTGATGTTTATAAATAGAGCTAACATCTATATAATATAGGAAGATATATATATATATATTTTTTTATTTTTAAGTAGGGGTTTATGGCAACCAAAAAAGGTTATGGTTACCGGTGTACATAAACTTCTATGATATAGGGCTTTATGCCAACTAACCTAGAGTTCTGACTTACAGAGTTCAAACAAAATTTGCCGAAAAATTCTTCGGAAACTAAAGGGGGCGCTGCAGGCGTCGCTGCGAAAGTCAATAACCTGAGGGATGTTGCCATTGCAAAAAATGGCGGCGCGTAGCGCCGCCTTTACCTCTTTATAGTGCGGCACTCTGATCTTAGGTACGAATATACAGGGTTGGATGCCATAGACCCCTACTTAATATATATATATATATATATATATATACACATGCTTATCGGGGTTTATGAGGCCCAACACTGTATATTAGTACCTACAGCCCAGAGTTCCCTATAGCAAGTGACTAAAGAAATAATGGACCCTGGGGTTATAGACTCTAGGTCGGGCCGCATAAACCCCTATATTTAGGAATATTATGAAGCCCGGGCCGCATAATCAAAATCGGGCTCGATAAACCCCTATATTTAAAAAAACGGGCTTTATAAACCCCTTTAGAGATATGTATATATATATGTGTATATATATATATATCCTGGGATTTCTTAGGGTTTCTCTGCAATAGAAGTTGAGCCGCAGCATAAGGAGATAAGGGCGGCTCTACGCGCCGCCATTGTCTACAGTCCAAGCATCCCTCAGGGTATTGACTAACGTCACGACGCCTGCGGCGCCCACTTTTAGTACCGAAATTGCGGAAAAAGTGACTAAAGAAATAATCTCCCTATATCAAAACCGACCTGAATGGTCCCAGAACATTGCGTTTCATATATGAAACAGAAATCCCAGAAGCTTGCATTACGTATATGAATACATCCCAGAACCTTGCGTTACACACGCACGCACGCACGCACGCACGCACGCACGCACGCACGCACGCACGCACGCATGCATGCACACGCACGCGCACACACACACACACACACACACATAAACTGGCCACTTTGAAGAGCTAGGGTTCCGCCGCCCAGAGTTCGAGCAAGTAACTACAGATATAAACCCCTCTCTGGGTAGACAAAACTCCAGCTGCTCCTCGAAGTGCCCAATTCGTATACAGTGAAAACTCCTTAAAGTAACAAAAATCTCCTCGAAGTGCCTAATTCATACTAGTGCCTAATACCTTATATATAAAGATTTCTCATGAAAGTGCTCAATCGTAATATATATATAAGTGATTTTATGTCAACCGTGGACTGAAATTTTAAATCTTCTGAAACCTGGTTTAATATTTTCAAAATAACAAAAAAACACAGAAACCAATTTTTCGCATGATATATGCAAATTTCAAAAGTTATTCTAACCTAAAAATTTTGAAATTTCGATTTTTTTCATAAAAAGGACATTTTCATGATTTTTTAACTGAAAAATTTGAATTTTTTTGTATAGCAGATTGTATGGGAAAAAGTTTACAAATTTGGTGCAGAATCAGTATTAATTTTTGTGAATGCGTTGTCAATATTCTTGACATTTGGAGTTGACAGTGTATCTTTGAAAGTCTGAATCTCAGAGACGGTCGTCTCAAAAAATTTGGGTACATGCTTAAAATTTTATTTTTTTAGTACCTCTTAATCCTTATTTTGAAAACTATGGACCCTATAAACTGAAAAATATGGTGAATGATCAAAGTACTGGAAAAAGTCAAAAAAACATAAATGTCATATGCTGTGCTATCAAAGTTAATTCATACAAATAATTGTATCCGCATGATCTATGAGATGTTCATATTTCACTCAACTTTTTTAAAAGAAATTTTACATTTATGAATAAGAAATATTCCCATTTAAGTTGACAGCTTACAGTAATAGAAAATTAATTAAATAACAATATAAAGCATATCTGTAAAATTGACTCTGGGGCTCGTCAAAACTTTCTTGCTAAAGTATGTTGCTTCAACTTTTTCTACCGGCTGTAATATTTTAAATTTTAACACATAAAATATATCTATATTGTATAAAGATAGTAACTAAATTAATTGGTCAATAACCTCACACCTTAAAGATAGATAACAAATTATTTTCCTTATTTTATATTGCAGTGCCAAAAGGGTTTCATAACATACTTTCTTTAAAACAAATGGAAAAAGTATAAAACATTTTTTTTATATTTCGAATGTAACAATTCATTTTTAAAAATATTAATTACTGTCATTAAATGTGTTATAATGTTGAGGTATTGTGGATCATAAATAAGTGAATGTTAGACGGAGTTAATTAATAAAGAAGTATAATAAGAATAGATTGGATACATGTGCTCTACGTCTGCACTACATGACGGCCGACAAGAGAGAGAAAGCGATTCTGTGCGCACGGCGCTTGCGCGCCTCAAGTAGGCCGCGCCTCCAAAGTACGAATAGGTGGCGCCACTAGTATCATACATTAGATGATTAGGTCTAGATATAATATTTACCATAATTCAACACGCCTCCTTAAATTTATACTCTAGACCTTTACAAAATTTTCTTGTCATAATTACATTTTCTTTGGTTAACTTTTGTTTACAATTTTAAATCAATTTTAAAGCTGTTCTATTTTTAACAAATTTTTTCTTGTCTAAACTCTTAGTTAACATATCAGCTATATTACAGATTGAATCAATTTGAACAATATCTATAATTCCATTTTCGTAATTTTCGTAAATGTAATGATATTGTACTTCGATGTGCTTCGAATTTTTGTAAAATTTCCGAACTTTGCTATTGCTACTGCACCTGAGTTGTCTTCGTATATTTTTATGGCATTTTCAAATTTTACGTGAAACGATTCACTCAACAAGTTTCTTATAAATAATACTTCTGTCACTGCTTCCGACATAGCTGTATATTCCGCAAAAGTCGAACATTTTGTAACCGTATTCTGTTTATGAGTTTTCCAAAAAACTAAATTTCCAAATAATCTTACTATAAAACCTGTTGTTGATTTTCTGTCTACATTGTCGCCTACATAGTCAGAGTCTACCGTGCAGTCTAATATTCCGCTACTTTCATGATCACAATTACACGTTAATTTTAGGTCTTTTGTTTTGACTAAATACTTCAGAATTCTCATAGCGTATTTAAAGTGTGTTTCGTCGTAACAACTTTGGTATCGACTCAAATAATTTACGCTGAATGCTATATCTGGCCTAGTGCCTGTACTTATATATAACAATTCTCCTATCAAATTTCTGTACTTTATAGTTTCATCGCTTTCGCTAGCTTGATCTAACTTAAGATTAGTTTCCATTGGAGTATCATAGAATTTTGCATTCTCCAGATTGTATTTTTTGGCCAAAGATTCAATATATTCAGTTTGACTTAGTCATCTTATTTCTATCTTCACTATAATCTATGTCTATTCCTATATATTGTCCAATTTTTCCAAGATTTTTCATTGAAAATTTTTGCACTAAATTATCTTTTATTTCATTTATTTTAATTTTGTCTCTACAACTAATTAACAAATCATCTACAAAGACTAGTGTATATATATATATATATATATATATATATATATATATATATATATATATATATATATATATATATATATATATATTATAATGAGGTGTGATACAGCGCTAGCCGGCGCAAGAGTAGGGCCCTGTGTTACCAGCACCTGCGGTTAGCACACCAGATAGACGGCCAGGGAGCAGTGCGTTGGTAGTCTCGCGGTAGAGACACTCGCCTCCGGTCCGGACGGCTCGGGTTCGATTCCCGATGCCGGCGCGTATTTTTTACTCTTCTCCTCCGTATCCACCCCGTTACAAAATATATATATATATATAAGTATGAAAATCTGGTGTTTTGAATGCGCAACTTCCTATAGATTCTAGATGTTCCCATGTTAAAAATGCAATCAACTGACGTTTTGAATGCGGCATTCAAAAAGTCAATATATATAGGGATATTATCTCTTTAGTCACGCGATCGTCTGTCTTCGTCTTACACATGGGATTTTGCTATAGTTTCCTGCTAAAATGGCGTCGCGCATTCAAAACGCCGGTTTTATTTTACACACACACACACACACACACACACACACACACACACACACACACACACACACACACACACACACACACACACACACACACACACACCCACACACACACACACACACACACACACACACACACACACACACACACACACACACACACACACACACACACACACACACACACACACACATGTTTGTAAATTGGTACTTTTGAGGAGATGTGAACCTTTCGCTCAGAGTTCGGACAATGTGACTAAAGAAATAATGACCCTCAGGTTACCGACTCTGGGAAAAGGGGGTATAGATTTCTTCTCAAAAGTCGCGATTCTTGCTTTGAGAAATTTGAGGAGTCTCTTCAAAATGCCGACATCTCTTCAAAAGTACCGATCTATACGTTGATATCTCTTCAAATATACCAATTCCCATAGTTATGATATATATATATTAACACAATCCCGGAGCCGAAATTTAGAGTAGGCTTCGCGACTCCGTGTAGTAGGATAAAACACATTCCCACACACACACGCGCGCACACACACACACACACACACACGCACGCACGCACGCACGCACGCACACACACACACACACACACACAAATAAAGCTTATTTTCTTCGTTAATCATCTTAATCTTGTCTTGCTTTTCTTAAACAAATTGTTATTGCGCCGTGCTGGTAACTCGTATCATAAATTTTCCCACCGATACTCCTCTTGAAATTTCTTAACGAACAAAATAAGCTTTATTTCGTTAAGATCGGATAAAATATAAAAAAATTAGAGAAACTTATTGAAGTTTTTGTCTTTAATTGTAACAATTGCATAGTGACTATTGCCTGAATTTGTCTGAAAAGTTTTCTTATGTTCCTTCTAGTATATATTTGTTACATGTACTTACTCTTGGATTATCAACTTAATAGAACATTATTTAAAAAATACAAAAACTAAAACTGCTGTTTCGACCGGGTGAGCTACCTTAAAACATGTTTTTAAACATTTTTTCTCTCAAAAATTTTTTTCACCATTACAAAGCTTCCTCTTTGAGAAAGCAAAAATATGATCAATAATAACCAGTTTTTTCATTTTGTTCAATTTTGTAATGGAGATTCATGAAAGCTGTAATTACATCCGAATATTTATTTGAAAAATCAAGTTAAACTTAAATATTGAATAAATGGAGTACATTTTAAAATTGTAATAAAGCAAAAAATATTTGGAATTGATTCAGACTACTCATCAAAAAAGTTGATTCAATTAAGTGATTAAGGAAATTATTGCTTTGTTTGTGGTTAGCTAGGTGCTATGTATTGATTGATGAATTTATTTACTATTTCCATGTTATAAAAATGTTTCTTATGTTTTCAAGTTCATAACAGAAGTAGCTAATCGAAGTAAAAACATTTAAAGCATATGAAATTTCTACACCACGCATATCTGACAAAACTGATATTTTCACAGACACAAACTTTTTTCTACTTTCTTTTGGAAAACAAACTTCCTTGACATTTTGCAATTCTATTTTATTGTTCTCACGGCTTAAGAATTCCGGACTCTCAGGCCATTTTTGCCTGAGTCCACCATAAACGTAAACATCTCAGTCGCATGTTTTTTGAGGTTAGGAGATGCAAACATCATTTGCACGCAAATAAATAAACTTTACATAGCTTATATACGATTTACATAAGTTAATTATAATTGTAATACGCTTTTCTATTATAATTTAGCTAAACAAAATCAAGTATTAAGAATTGGTGAACGTGGAAGAAATCTTTACTATTGACTCTCAGGAAGAAACTACCAGAGACTTCAGTAATGCTAGCTTTATGTCTACTAACCGAGTCACCCAGGCCGTTTTGGCCTGAGTCTCCAGCTAACTATACTAAACTTTTCTCTCCATGTGAAAGGTATAGAAAGGGTTCCGACTCTTTTGCTATAAATATGGGATGTGTGTAGATGTCAACAGTCACTCGTTGAACGTTGAACTGTGAACATGTCTGAATTTCGATGAGAGAAGAATATCCTCCACAAGCTTGTTAAAGCTAGGGAAGCTATTCGACACAAATACAATTTGTTGAAGCTTTAAAAAGACAATGTGAAGCGAGTGTTGGGAGAAACTTTTCGACCAATCGTTGAGCTGCTTGAAAAGCTCGTAGCCAAACAGTCGAAAAAAGTATTGAGTAGAGCTGTTCAGATCACTAACAGTGATATGGAAAATTATCGGAAAATACTTAAAGCATCGTCAGCACACAAGAGACGCTACGAGAGTAATGAGAGTAATGAAAAGATTCGTGCTCACAACAGCCACAAATTCAAATACATCGTTGCTCCTATGTTTGAATATTTGAAACAAGGTGCTGGTATACTACCGCGATACAAGTTGGCAAGAATGAATACGACTATGGACTATGTGTATTGGGATGATCCGAACGAACTGGTGGAACGTTAGAGATTACTCAGCTGAACAATCTGTTGGAAATCCCAGCCACGTGAACGAGATCATTCGATAATTGAGGAATTGCGCGAGGGAGGGTATATATATTAGACGACAAACCTTCTATCTTCTCAGTATCACAATGAGTGTCGATGTGTTCTGACGTGATTGGATGTTACTGGAGCAACGCTCTGGAGAAAGTCGTGACCCACCTGGTGTAGGTTACAAACTCACCCGATGGTTAATATGACGCTGATAATAAACGACTGTGCAACGTGGCTCTACCTAAATGATCGAATGACGCAGTCAATTTGCAAATGGAATTACGTAGTGTACACGAAGTTACTGCTCGTTTACGTAGCGATCTCGGTATCTTAAACGCAATCATTGACTCTCAAACAGCCGATATCGACAAGAGGCTGCAAGAACTTTTGGCAGACACTCGAGCTATAAAAGAGGTAATATACGAACCAGGGCGCAGCGAATGAAAAAAAATTCGAATTATGAAGCAACAAATGAAAGTAGTAGTGGATAAGTTGCACAGCCCCTCTTGTCGCAACTATATACGTCGAAAATATGATGTTCGTGGCGTGGACGAGACGTGGCAAGCTTATCTAGTGGAAATGCAACCACATGCGCGAGAAAACAAAGGTTACAGGTACATGCTGACCGTCATCGATATATTTTGCCAAATATGCATAGACAATTCCTGTAAAAAAGAAAACAGGTGAAGATGTAGCATCAGCTATCAAGTCTACGTTGAGTGAGGGTCGAGTGGCGAAGAATCTCCATACCGACAGAAGAAAGGAATTCTACAACAAGAAATTCGAAACGAAGATCGTTATGACGTACAAGGGTAGCCTTGTTCACAAGGGTGAATTATAAGATAAATCTCTACCCTGGTACAGCAATCTCAAAGCCTCGATATGCGAACGCTTCAATGAGAGAAAACACAGAACAACTGGAATGAAGCCGAAAGATGTGATGAAGAACAATGAAAGTAGTGTGAGGCAGAAATTTGCCAATGAAACGCGTAAAAAGCTGTCTAAATTCCGAGTAGGTGACAAGGTCCGTGTGAGCAAGTCAAACAAGTTTTCGAAAAAGGATATACGCCAAACTGATCACCCGACATATTTAGCACAACAAAAGAAGCTACTACAAACCCGGTTATTCATCATTTGAAGGATTATCGCAAACAGCCGTTAAGTGGAGGTTTCTACGAGGAGGAATTACAAAAGGTTAAGTATTCTGATGTGCACCTAGTGGAAAAAATTGTGAAGAAACGCGGTAATGAAGTTTACGTTAAATCGCTGGGATTTGATAGTTCCCACAACAGCTGGACCGATAAATCACACCTGTAAATATTTAAGAAAAAAATACAAATTTTTTTCTTTTTTTTGGAAGTGATGAGAGCCCCAACCATCGCTTTCACCTGTGTATTACAACCCCCTGTTTGACTACTCCTCCGTGAAATTCCTTTTGTTATGTTTTTTTTTATTATACAATATTAAATTCAACACAACTATTTTTACATGTTATGAAGAGCTTAAGTTTGTTAGTGGCTTCCCCCATGTCGTTGGACATGCTGTCGTCCTTCTCCAGCGCTTAACATACTCGGCTGGGCAGAAAGATCTGGGACTCGTCTACCAAGTTGGCAACGTAGTTGGGCCCATATTTGCTCTTGAAGAGCGTCAATCCAATTACCATGAAGCTGTGATCGTGCTCCACGTCGGGAAGCTTCTTCATCGGTAGAAAGCCACCACGGGCAATTTAATTTATTGCTAATAGATTCCTCTAGAAAGAAGAAACACATGATTATTACAGAAAGAAAGAGTTGTAAAGTACTTACCGTAGACTGTTTCTTAGTCTGCGTAGATCCTAGCCCTCTTCTTCGGAGGTTCGGGGATATGAGTAGAAGACTTCTTCAGGAGCTCCTCTTGCTTCGAGATTCTCCAGCGACTGATGACTCCGGCAGGCTGCAGCTCCTTAAGTACCCGTCTCCCCATCCCTTTTTGAGCCGCCGTGGCCGCTGCTGTGGGAGTGAGCAGCTCTCTGATTGGCCGGCGCAAGTTGTAATTCGCATGGAGTTCGCTGATTGGTTGGAGCAGGTTGAGACCTGCCGCATGCACACTCCCCGCCATGCGCAGCGCGATCTCGCACGCGCGGATGAAAAAGTACCCCCACGGCAGGCTATCTACGTCACCTAGCACCAGATGGCGCTTGTCGTTGTGAGGGCTGAGAGCGATTTTCTGCTCATTCTCCATACGAATGACGTGCAGGTAGGAGCGGATGTTGCGCTGATCCTTCTTGAGGGTGTGCTGCTCACGCAGGCAGTGCACGTAGCCCTCGAAGTTTGGCCTTGACCACTGAGGACTTGACGCCCTTGGCCTTCTTGATGGGCTTCTGGCCTTGGATATGGACGCTGTACATCTTACTGCGGAGGCCTACAAACTCCAACATGACGTTGCCATTGCACTCGTCCTTCATGAGTCCAACGACCTTCTTGTTTACGCGAGGCCTACCAAACTGGTTATCCTCGGTGTAGTCCGAAGTGTCAAACTCATAAAGGTCACGCTTCATGACTTTGTACATGTTGAAGGCGCGGACCTCGTAGATGAGGCTGTCCCTATCCGTGTAGATTAGCTTCGAGGACTCGCACACGGTGCCCCTCATGCAGTCATAGTAGAAGCGGTACACAAGGCTCTTGGAAAGATCCAAGACAAAGAGGTCCACTAATACCGACCTCCTGATGGTGACTTCGGTGCGGCTAAGTAGGATGGCCACCAGGTCCTCTATGAAGAAGGCAGTGCTGTGGAAGTTTGGCTTGGCCATGAGTGCTTCAGCACCATAGCGCCCCTCACACTTGCCAATAGCCTCACATCCACGCGCTTGCATTCGTTATCCACGGTTTTGCACTACGCCGCGTTGTTCAACAGTTCGAAGAGGAGTTTTTAGAAGTAATTTTTCGTCTTCTCGCTGTTAAAGTCGATGTACGCCTTCAACCATGGTTTCTAATCGAAACGGAGCGCCGATACACCTTCTCCAAGCGCAGACCGTGCTCAAGGGCCTACTTGAGAGTTCAATAGTGTATACCGTATTGCTCCTTGTCATACAGTGCGGTGAGCAGCTTCTGCTTCTTACCAGGTAGCACCATGTGCTCTACGCAGAGAGATAGGTCCTTGTGGGCATCGTGGAAGTGGTCTGGATATTCGAGATCCACCTCTAGAATGCAGCCCTCGTGATGGTCATCTGATACTTGTGAGAAGTTGGGCTGCTCGACATCCTCGGCCCAACAGAAGCCTCCGTATGGCATAGCCAGAGTCATGGCCCATCCGTAGAGATTGTTCACATCGTAGTAGAGGAGATAGTTTGTCTCCCCCTCCTGGTTGTGGGAATCGACCATGTAGCGGTTGTTGGCATTGGCGTAGCGGTTGGAGCACTGACTCACACCACCCCGGATGCCTCACTCCACGAACAGGAGCACGTCGATGTCCGTGAGCAGCTCCAACACAATCTTGGTGTACTTGAGCATGACGTCCCAAGTGAGTCCAGGAGTGGTGTAGTAGTGGGCTCGATCCAGACCGTACGCAACCAGGCAATTGTCTCCAAAATTCTCAAAAACGTCGGCACGCAAGAGGACATCCGTCTTTAGGTAGAGTCTTCCTCGTTGATGACGCTGTTGTACAGGCTGATGTGGAATTCATCCTTAGTCAGCAGTTCCTTCTTCTCCAATTTTTGGAAGCAGGTGACTTAGTCATAGGGGAATACTCCCTTCCATTTCAACAGCTCGATCAGCTCCACGCTATAGATCCTTCTGAACTCTGGTTCGGCGATGTTCAGGCGGTCCAGGTAGCATGCCAACTTCTGAAGGGAGGAGGCCATGCAGCGAAGCGAGTCGATGAATCCAAGTTGAACCTTAGTGCCCTCGACGTACTTCACGAAGCAAATGTATTTTTCGTTCATCTGAGGGATGAGGCTCACGCGACCACCGAATCTCGTTGTGATCTCAATAATGAAGAGCTGAGAATCGTAGCCACTCAAGTTGCGGAATACAACGGGCACGATCCTCAAGTCTCGGTACTGCAGGTTGCAACTATTATGTGCTGGACATATATGGTTGAAGACTGCAACGTTGCGACTACAACAAAATCCAAACTTCCAAAAAAATATGATTTTCGTCCGGAATCGATTCTACAGCAACAAAAATGCAATGAACAACAAGTAAACGTGCAAAAAAAAAAAAAAAAAAAAACTCACCCGTGAACACCCCATTTTGTCGTGGAAAAAAAATAAAAAAAAAAATTCAGCGGCTTTTGAGATCGCCAATAATTTTATTACCGGAATACAATTTTAAGCCTGCAAAAGAGCTACAAAAAAATTGGCAACCCCGCAAGCACCGCGAAACACCCCCAAACTACTCCTTTGGACCGAAAAAACCCAAAAAAAATCTCATTCATCCGTTTTTGAGAACGCCAATAATTTTATTACCGGAATATACAAGGTGTCCCATTTTAATCACCCCAGGCAAATATCTTGAAAAGTATGAGAGATGGAAAAAAACTTTAAAAACAAAAGTTGTAGGGTGCAAAGGGGGTCAGCTAATGATAACAACGACTTTGACCTTGAACGCTATTTTCAAGGTTATTTCAAGGTCAAAGTGATTTTTTTAAATGAGAATCCCTACTTTCGACCCCGGAAATGGAAAGATCAGAAAATTTTACGTTCAGAAACGTCTGATATGTTGGGGTTTCAAGGTCAACCAACTAATTTAATGAGGTCGACCTGGGAATACCTCTAGGAAGGACAAAATTGACCTTGACGTTCAAGGTCATTTTAAGGTAAGTTGATTTTATAAAATGGAACCCCTTATTTTTGACCCTGGAAATGGAAAGAGCGGAAGAATTTACGTCCGAATATGACCTTGACCTCGACCTTGACTTTAACCGTGATCTGGAAGGTTAATTTAAGGTCAAGTCGATTTTTTTAAAATCCCCTTATTTTTGACCTCGGAAATGGAAAGAGAAGAAAATTTTACGTTCAGATATGTACCGTCATACGGTGTCAAAGTTGGCCCTCTGGGGTCAATTAAGGGTCAAATCGTGCTTGAGGTCAATTGGGGTCAAATTAATTTTTTTAATCTGATGTGTTCTTACTTTTGTCAGCGTAACTCTGAAGGATTTTTGGGATTAATTTTCGGTATGAAAAGGTACTTTTCTTCTTGTTCTTTCTTGGTTAGGTTGGCACCATTGAAATTTACGGCTACGTCAAATGATATTTTTTAAGTACGAGTGACCGATTACTTTAAGGTAGTTATGAGGCGATTATTTAATGGTTTTGTTATGAGTCAATTATAAATATTCGAATTCTTTAGTTTGGTCAATTTGGGAATATTTTCATTTTTTTTAAAGAGTAATAACAATACTGCACTCGAAAATAGGTAGAGTTAGTTATTTTTAGTGGTGTCACTGTGCACAGTACAAATAAAGAAAACCTTTTGATTTCTTATTATTGAATAGCATACGGTAATGATTTCATGTGTTTATTAGAATAAATAACTTTTTCGCTCATTTCCGAAAATTGCCTTCTTAATTTCTTTTTATACATACAATGCACGGCGTTTAAATTTTTGTCAATGGGCAAATAATCAGATACGTAGGTAACCTTTCTTTTTTGATCGAGTGCTATTCTCAGATGAAGCAAAATTTGATAATATGGGTGGTGTCAATCTTCATAATGCCCACTATTACGCTGAACAAAATCCTCATTGGCAACGAGATCATCGAATCCAGAGACGTTGGTCAATAAACGTGTGGGCAGGTATAATTGGAGATCATGTGCTGGGACCTATCTTTTACAATCAAAATTTGGATGGACAATTGTATTTGGATATTTTGCAAAACCAGCTACCTCCTCTATTAGAAGATATCCCACTTATCTTACGGCGGGATATGTGGTTTCATCAAGATGGAGCTCCTGCACATCGCGTTCGATCAGTCAAGAATTTTCTCAAAGATATGGATCGTAATCGTTGGATTGGCATCGGCAGCCAAGTACACGAGTGGCCGCCTAGATCCCCAGACCTCACACCTCTTGACTTTTTTTTGTGGGGAGTAGTTAAACGCAAAGTTTTTGCACATGCTCCAACAACCTTAGAGAACATGAGAGGAAGAATTATGGAAGCTTTCCAATCCATTTCAGTGGAAACATTGAGGAATGTTCAAGCAAGCTTCCGAAGAAGGATGCAAATGTGTTTCACAGAGAACGGACACTTGATCGAGCATTTGCTGCCTTAGATCTTCAAATGACAGTCCGTTAATCAATCGGCCCTTTTCAGGGCCAATGATGTGTGAAATCCTTTCGGCAACCTCCACGCGGTGCACATTGGGTAATGCTAATGTCGAGGGTAGTCTTTCTAATTTTCGATTCATTTGAGGGAGAAAAAATACTTTTAGATTCCTAAGTAACTCATAAAAACAGTGAAATCCACTTCAAAAAAATTAATTTATTTATTATTACCCTTAATTGACCCCAGAGGGCCCACTTTGACACCATATGACGGTACATATCTGAACGTAAAATTTTCTTCTCTTTCCATTTCCGAGGTCAAAAATAAGGGGATTTTAAAAAAATCGACTTGACCTTAAAATAACCTTCCAGATCACGGTTAAAGTCAAGGTCGAGGTCAAGGTCATATTCGGACGTAAATTCTTCCGCTCTTACCGTTTCCGGGGTCAAAAATAAGGGGTTCCATTTTATAAAATCAACTTACCTTAAAATGACCTTGAACGTCAAGATCAATTTTGTCCTTCCTAGAGGTATTCCCAGGTCGACCTCATTAAATTAGCCGGTTGACCCTGAAAACCCAACATATCAGACCTTTCTGAACGTAAAATTTTCTGCTCTTTCCATTTCCGGGGTCGAAAGTAGGGGTCCTCATTCAAAAAAATCACTTTGACCTTGAAATAACCTTGAAAATAGAGTTCAAGGTCAAAGTCGTTGTTACCATTAGCTGACCCCCTTTGCACCCTACAACTTTTGTATTTAAAGTTTTTTTCCATCTCTCATACTTCTCAAGATATTTGCCTGGGGCGATTAAACTGGGACACCTTGTACACTTCAGCCTGTAGGAGAGCTACAAAAAAATTGGCAATCCCAAAAGCACCCCGAAACACCCTTTTCGAGCGAAAAAATAGCAAAAAAAAAAAACTAATTCAGCCGTTTTTTAAGATCGCCAATTATTTTATGGCAGGAATACGAATTCTAGGATACAAGATACCTACAAAAAAATTCGCAATGCCCAAAGCACCGCGGAATACCCCATTCATACAGAAGAATCCTTAAAAAGATTCTAACTCCGCCGTTTTTGAGATCACAAATAATTTTATTGCCGGAATGCGAATTTCAGGATACAAGATATCTACAAAAAAATTGGCAACGCCCAAAGCACCGCGGAGCACCCTCAAACTACTCCTTACAACACAAAAAATCGCTAAAAAAATTCTAACTCCGCCGTTTTCATGATCGCCAATAATTGTACTGCCGTAACACAATTTTGAGTATGCAGGATAACTACAAAAAAATTGGCAACCCTAAAAGCACCACGGAACACCCCTTACATACTGAAGAATCTCTTAAAAAATTCTAACTCCGCCGTTTTCATGATCGCCAATAATTGTATTGCCGGAATATAATTTTGAGTATGCAGGATAGCTACAAAAAAATTGGCAACCCTGAAAGCACCACAGAACAACCTCAAACTACCCCTTGCATACTGAAGAATCTATTAAAAAATTCTAACTCCGGCGTTTTTGAGATCGCCAATAATTTTATTGCCGGAATACGAATTCTAGGATACAAGATATCTAGAAAAAAATTTGCAAAGCCCCAAGCACCGCAGAACACCTCTTACATACCGAAAAATCGCAAAAAATTCCAAATTCCCCCTTTTTGATATAACCAATAATTTTATTGCCGGAACACGATATCTAGAATACAAGATATCTACAAAAAAAATGGCAACGCCCAAAACACCGCGGAACATCATCAAACAATCCGCCGTTTTTGAGATCGTCAATAATTTTATTGTAAATATCTTGCCAATTTTTTTGTAGGTATCTTGTATCCTAGAATTCGTATTCCAGAAACAAAATTATTGGCGATCTCAAAAACGGAAAAATTAGAATTTTTCTAGAGACTTTTCGGTATGTAAGGTGTTCCGTGGTGCTTTAGGCGTTGCCAATTTTTTTGTAGGTCTCTTGTATCCTAGAATTCGTATTCCAACAACAAAATTATTGGCGATCTCAAAAACGGCGGATTTAGAATTTTTTTAGCGATTCTTCGATATGAAAGCGGTGTTCCATGGTGCTTTACGCGTTACCAATTTCTTTTTAGATATCTTGTATCCTAGAATTCGTATTCCGGCAATAAAATTATTGGCGATCTCAAACACGGCGGATTTAGAATTTTTTTTGCGATTTTTTCTGTGGAAAGGGGGTAGTTTGAGGGTATTCCGCGGTGCATTGAGCGTTACCAATTATTTGTAGATATCTTGTATCCTACAATTCATATTCCGTCAATAAAATTATTGGTGATCCCAAAAACTGTGGAGATAGAATTTTTTTAGCTATGTTGTGGTATGTAAGTGGTAGGTTGAGGATTTTCCGCGGTGATTTAATCGTTACCAATTTTTTTGTAGAACTCTTGTATCCTAGAATTCGTATTCTGACAATAAAATTATTGGCGATCTCAAAAACGGAGGAACCAGAATTTTGTTAACGATTCTTCCGTATGAAAGGGGTGTTCCACGGTGATTTGGGCGTTGCCAATTTTCTTGTAGATATCTTGTATCCTAGAATTAGTATTGTGGCTATAAAATTATTGGTGATCTCAAAAACGGCTCAATTAGAATTATTTTTGCCATTTTTTCGGTGGAAAAGAGGTAGTTTGAGGGTGTTCCGCGGTGCTTGCAAAGTTGCCATTTTTTTTTTAGCTTTTCTGCAGACTCAAGAATATATTCCGGGAATTAAATTATTGACGATCTCAAAATCGGCTGAATTAGATTTTTTTTGCAATTTTTTCGGTCGAAAGGTGGTCGTTTGAGGGTGTTTCACGGTGAATTGAGCGTTGCCAATTTTTTTGTCGGTATCTTGTATCCCAGAATTCGTATTCCGGCAATAAAATCAAAGGCGATCTCAAAAACGAAGGAGTTAGATTTTTTAGCGTTTTTTTGGTATGTAAGTTGTTCCGCGGTGCTTTGGGCGTTACCAATTTTTTTGTAGATATCTTGTATCCTAAAATTCGTATTCCAGCAATAAATTATTGGCGATCTCCAAAACGGAGAAATTAGAATTTTGCTAATGATTCTTCGGTAAGAAAGGGGTGTTCCGCGGTGCTTCCGGCGTTGCCAATTTTCTTGTAGATATCTTGTATCCTAGAATTCGTATTCTGGCTACAAAATTATTGGCGATCTCAAAAACGGCTGAACTAGAATTTTTTTTGCGATTTTTTCTGTAGAAAGGGGGTAGTTTGAGGGTATTCAGTGGTGCTTGCGAAGTTGCTAATTTTGTTGTTGTATCTCTTCTGCAGACTCAAGAATATATTCCGGGAATCAAATTATTGGCGATCTCAAAAACGGCTGAATTAGATTTTTTTTGCAATTTTTTCGGTCCAAAGGTGGTCGTTTGAGGGTGTTACGCGGTGAATTGAGCGTTGCCAATTTTTTTGTAGGTATCTTGTATCCCAGAATTCGTATTCCGGCAATAAAATCAAAGGCGATCTCAAAAACGGAGGAGTTAGATTTTTTAGCGTTTTTTTGGTATGTAAGTTGTTCCGCGGTGCTTTGGGCGTTACCAATTTTTTTGTAGATATCTTGTATCCTAAAATTCGTATTCCAGCAATAAATTATTGGCGATCTCCAAAACGGAGAAATTAGAATTTTCCTAATGATTCTTCGGTAAGAAAGGGGTGTTCCGCGGTGCTTCCGGCGTTGTCAATTTTCTTGTAGATATCTTGTATCCTAGAATTCGTATTCTGGCTACAAAATTATTGGCGATCTCAAAAACGGCTGAACTAGAATTTTTTTTGCGATTTTTTCTGTCGAAAGGGGGTAGTTTGAGGGTATTCACTGGTGGTTGCGAAGTTGCTAATTTTTTTGTTGTATCTCTTCTGCAGACTCAAGAATATTTTCCGGGAATGAAATTATTGGCGATCTCAAAAACGGCTGAATTAGATTTTTTTTGCAATTTTTTCGGTAGAAAGGTGGTAGTTTGAGGGTGCTTCGCGGTGCATTGAGCGTTGCCAATATTTTTGTAGGTATCTTGTATCCCAGAATTCGTATTCCCGCAATAATATCAAAGGCGATCTCAAAAATGGAGAAGTTAGATTTTCTTAGCGTTTTTTTGGTACGTAAGCTGTTCCGCGGTGCTTTGGGCGTTGTCAATTTTTTTTTAGATATCTTTTATCCTAGAATTCGTATTCCGAGAATAAAATTATTGGCGATCTCAAACACGGCGGATTTAGAATTTTGTTAACGATTCTTCGGTATGAAAGGGGTGTTCCACGGTGATTTGGGCGTTGCTAATTTTCTTGTAGATATCTTGTATCCTAGAATTAGTATTGCGGCTATAAAATTATTGGCGATCTCAAAAACGGCTCAATTAGAATTATTTTTGCGATTTTTTCGGTCGAAAGTAGGTAGTTTGAGGCTGTTCCGCGGTTCTTTGGGAGTTGCCATCTTTTTGTAGGTATCTTGTATCCTAGAATTCGTATTCAGGCAATAAAAATATTGGCGATCTCAAAAACGGAGGAGTTAGATTTTTTTAGCGTTTTTTTGGTATGTAAGGTGTTCCACGGTGCTTTGGGCGCTGCCAATTTTTTTTTAGATATCTCGGATTCTAAAATTCGTATTCCGGCAATAATATTATTGGCAATCTCAAAGACGGCGGATTTAGAATTTTTTAGTGATTCTTCGGTATGAAAGCCGTGTTCCGCGGTGCTTTGGGCGTTGCCAATTTTTTTGTAGGTATCTTGTATCCTAGAATTCGTATCCCGGCAATAAAAGTATTGGTGATCTCAAAAACGAAAGAGAATGAGAATTTTTTTTAGCTATTCTTCGGTATGAAAGGGGTTTTCCGGGGTGTTTTGGGAATTGCCATTTTTTTGTAGGTATCTTGTATCCTAGAATTCGTATTCAGGCAATAAAATTATTGACGATATCAAAAACGGCGAAGTTGGAATTTTTTTAGTGATTTTTTGTTATGTAAGGGGGTAGTTTGAGGGTGTTCCGCTTTTCTTTGGGCGTTCCCAATTTTTTTGTAGATATCTTGTATCCTAGAATTCGTATTCCGGCAATAAAATTGTCGGCGATCTCAAAAACGGCGGAGTTAGAATTTTTTAGCGATTTTTCGGTCTGTGAGGGATAGTTTCAGGGTGTTCCGCGGTGCTTTGAGCGTTGCCAATTTTTTTGTAGATATCTTGTATCCTAGAATTCGTATTCCGGCAATAAAATTGTCCGCGATCTCAGAATCGGATGAATTAGAATTTTTTCTCGACTTTTTCCGTCGAAAGGGGGTAGTTTGTGGCTGTTACGCGGTGCTTGTGGGGTTGCCAATTTTTTTGTAGCTCTCCTGCAGGCTCAAGAATATATTCCGGGAATAAAATATTGGCGATCTCAAAAATGGCTGAATTAGAATTTCTTTTTTTTTTGCCACGACAAAATGCGTTATTAAGGGGTGAGTTTTTGTAGTTTTTTTATTTTTTTGTGCTTTTATTTGTTGTTCACTGCATTTTTGTTGCTGTAGAATCGATTCCGGGCGAAAATCATAATTTTTTGGAAGTTTGGATTTTCGTTGGAGTCGCAACGTTGCAAACTTCAACCACATCTGGACCTCTATATCTGAATATATATATATATATATATATATATATATATATATATATATATATATATATATATAAATATCATTATACGGTATTTTGAGGATTTCATAAAGAATTTGTACAATAGTGGTGACACAAATATAAACATTGTTATAAACAACCAATAAACAAGCGCGTGACTAAAGAAATAATGACCCTAAGGTTATTCACTAACACCACGACGCCTGCGGCGCCGCTTTACGGAAAAATATCACGGAATTTCCGAAATCGATGTATTAACACACTATTGTGGAAACCGCTGAAAAATCCTCAAAATGCCTCTCGAGTGCTTTGGACTTTTGAGGAGACTCCTCAAAATGCCTACAAAATCCTCAAAATTCGGTATATATGACTTATATAATCCTCAAAATGCGTCCCAGATGTGAATATATATATATATATATATATATATATATATATATATATATATATATATATATATATATATATATATATATATATATATATATATATATATATGTATATATATATATATATATATATACATATATATATATATATATGTATTAGAAAACAAACAGAATTGTGAGGTGAAGAAAAAAATTATAAATACTTACCTTCCTGTGAGGTGGCTGTCATCTCTGACCTTCTTGTCCTAGCTGGTAAATGGCTTCCTACACATGTAGCAGCGCGTAGCCTTCTTAAAATCATCCTTCTCCTACTGCGTAAGGTGGTCCATAGGTTGAGGATTCTTGTACGCATTGACAAGTTCCTCCGCGAGCCCTCGAAGCTTGACGACAAACCATTCCTTTGGATTCTGTCCATTCTTCTCATCATTCCTATAGCTGTTGAAGCCGCAGCGAGCCTTGTCGAAGCTACACTTGACGTAGAAATCCACACTGAAGACGTCGTGTCGTTGGTATGCTCGCTCGTCCTCCCTCGCCGGCTTGAGCTAGCACTCGAAGTTGACGTACACAACGAAGGGCACGCTTTTATTGTTTTTGAAGTTCTTGAACTTCAGAATCTTCTCTCGGTCCGTAGGCAGCTTCACCTTACACTTATTGACCTGTGCACAGTCTATTTCGTTAGCCTTCACTTTTTCTTCATTCCAAAAATAGTGGAGGCAGCGATCACATGTATATGTGCTTCCAATACGCAAACTCAGCTGACTGTGAACTAGCCGAGACAGATCCTTAATCCAGACGTAGTGGAACTTGCGTACTACCTCATCCTCTTCACCTTCTTCATCCTCATCCGCATAGCGATCTTGCACGAAAAGGTTGACGTGTTTCTCCTTCTTGCCTGTTGTTATATGGCACGGTGACACTTCGAATTTTTTTCACCTCTCTTCTTTAATATAAACAAGTTGATGGATATACCGTTCTGACTCTCGAATTTGTTGATTTGTCTCGGCGTCACTGGAAACTCAATGCCCTTAAAGTTCAACTCATTAACGAATTTCTTATACTTGGTCACTTTACAAGCATCTTTGCAAGCTAGATGAAGCTGCGAGGGTACAGCGCACTGGAAGCACTTATCATCCTCGATTTAAACATTGATGTAGGCCTCCTTTCTTTTCACATCAGGCAGTGGGGTGTAGGAATTTTCCCTCATGGGATTGAACTTGTTCACATACACAGCCAAGTTCAAGCTGGAGTACAGTGTCCAGCCGGAGTCTCGCTCCTGGAATTCCTCCATTTAGCGGAATATGGGCTGCTCGACGATGGCTGCGAACTATTTGCTCAGGTCGATGGTGCGGTAGATTGGAGCGTTCTTCGTGTTGAAGTAGAAAATTTCTAGTCTCCTCATTGCTCATGACCTTGGTGTACTCGGCAGCGATCACTGCATTGACTTTGAGTGCATTGTATTCCTCAACAGCTGACTATATTGTCCCAATAGATATGGTTCGAGCGTCCTCAAGTAACGTTGTTGCGTCCAGGTGTTGGTGGTTGCTGATGACTCCGGTCTTTATGACGCTGTTAAAGGCCGAGTTGACGTCATCGTAGCGGACTCTCTCCAAGCATGCACTACGTATAGCAGAGAAGCTGAGCATTCTCTTCCGTATGCTGTGCAGTACAGCGGTACTCGACTCGCATTTTCGCTTCTCGTTCACGCCTGGCATGTGGAGAAGTTTCTCGTACGGCTCGATGTGATCAACGATTATGGCATTGGTCCATCTTTGGGCTACATCGCTGCTCATATTACCTCCTCTCATAAGCTCCAATGCTTGCTATTCAATGTCATTTGGTGCTAAGAAAACATGTATTATTAAATATGTATTGAGCGATAATAAAAAATACGTTGTAGAATACTTACTTTGAACTGACACTTCCTCGTAGTAGATGTCTAGAAGAGCTACTTGGGGGTATCCTGGAGACAACTCATAGGAGAGCTCGTATCCTAGAAGTCGCAGCAAATGGTCTTCCTCGACCGGAATTCTACTCTGATAGTAGATGTCTAGGAGAGCTACTTGGAGGTATCCTGGAGAAAACTCACAGGAGAGCTGCTACCTAACTTTTACAGCGATGATCTTCCTCAAGAAGTCACCCGTGGGACAGCTTTTTGAGGCTATCCTGGAGGAAACTCACAGGAGAGCTGCTTCCTACATAATGTTCTCATAGTAGTTGTCTCGGACAGCTACTCGGAGGCGTCCCAGAGTAACCTCTTCGGAGAGCTTGTATCCTAGTGTAACGTCTGATGGTCTTCTCGACCAACTACGTAGAATCCTGTTAACATCTGTTAACATCTGCAAAAAAAAAAAAAAAAAAAAAAAAGGAAAATATACCTTTCTTCGAAACAGTCCAAAAGAATTCTCGTATTCGAAACATTGGTCCGCACAAAGTAACGGTCAGATTTTATGTCATGCAGATGCAAGACACTGCATTCCGATCCTTTCCCACGAAATAAGGTAAAAAAAAAACAGAACACCATGCAAGTGGAAACTTTCATCAAGAGCGAAAGTATTTCCTCCTATGTGAAAAAAAGGGAAAGATTTTACGACCTTACCCCGAAAGGCAGGCCACCCGAGCTGTGCACATGCGCGCCTACGCGTCGCCGAAAAGCCATAAAATTTCGACCGTTACAACTTCCTTCGACTTTACATATAGCTAATTTTATTTTTACATTTTAACTTGTAGTTATTAACTTATGTTAATTTAAATTTTTCTGATTACGCTGATCTAAATTTTACGGAAATAGGCCTGGTAGAAGTAAAGATAATTAAATAAAACACCTCACAACAACTTCATTTTAGTAATAAATAATAAACAAACTCATAAATAAAATGAAAAATAAGAATATAATGTTATTTGTGTACTTTAATTAAAATATTTGTAAAACCACGTTACACACTCTTTTACATATACTATTTATAAAAGTTTACTAAAGTATAGGCTTATATATATATATACACATATTGTAATGCAAGATGTATTCGCGAATTTATTCTGATACATATGTATTAACTGCATCTCTTACATATATATAAACACATAGAGTATTGCAAAAATGAAGCAGGTTCTTTACTTTCTTTTACTATACAACGAGGATAACTGACAACAATAATAAATAATAGGTTCTGTAACTCGTAAAGTGTAATCATTTATAATAATATATTGCAACAATAATATATTGCAACGGTACATAAAAATTTAGTTATAAATAACAATTCTTATACAAGCGTCTCGCCAGAATAATTTAGTTTAATTTATAAAATCTGTTCCTATATAAAGGAATGAATAAAAATTGTCACTTCGTTATATTTTTGACACTATTATTAATTTTTAAGTTAGTTTTAAACTTACAAATGTACAAATAATATGTATTTTCTACTCAATAGTTAATTAGATTTTAAACCACGTATTTTGGAAATATTAAAATATTAAGTGTGTGCAAATTTGTACAACAAAATTAGATTTAATTAGAAAATAAGTCATTTGTTAAGTTCATATACAATAATTAACACTATATAATAAATAATTAACCGAATTTTTATGTAAACGATGTATTTAACATTAATGAAAATAGGCGCAGAAACACCACATGTAACGTCATCTCTGTGAAACGGTCGAAACTACAGCCGAAAGCTGGGGGATGCTCCTTTCCCCCACGCAGCCAATTAGCCGCGTCAAAGGGCCTTAGGCCCACCCTTATTTTTCCACCCATACTTGTGCGACCAGTCAATTGTCCCCAAAAATCTTTGTAAACTCCCCCACGGAGAGTACCCCCAAACCGTACTTGGCGAGAGAGGGAAGAGAGAGAAAACCGAACTAAGCTTTTCCCTCGTCCCTCCGCCGTCAGTCAGCTCCTCGCCACCATCGGACTCGACCAGCCACCAGCACACCACTTGTAACCCAGGGAGGGAAACTCTGAATAAACCTAAGTGTAAGTCAAAAAATTGTCTTCGAATTTCATTTCTTCTCTCCAATCTTTTCTCAACTTAGTCTTTCACATATACCCACTTCCGAGGAGCGTTCAGATCGTTCTGTGCCGAATGGGCAGAGCTGGAATCGCTTATCTCCTCAAACATATTAACCTTTTTTTGTCCCTCCCTCCTTCAGTGATAAGTTCAAATAAAACGTTTGTAAGACTTGGCCATCCTTAGCTCTTGGTTTACTCCAGGCTAAAAAGGACAAAGTGGTTAATAGTATTGACGGCCTTGACTGGATGTCACACTAGCGAGCAACTGAGCGATAAAACACTCAATGCACCTGGACATCTTCTACCAGTTCTTGCTGCTTACGCACACTGAACTAGAATGAGCTGCTACACTCGCAGTTCGTTATAGGGATCGACCAATCAGAGAATTCCGTACCGTTTATCAAAGAATTGTCGCGCTCGACCAATCAGAGAATTCCGTTCTGTTTATCAAAGAATTCTATGCAGGTTTGAACTTGCATCAGCCAATCAGCGAGCTCCGTACAGGTCTCAACCTGTTGAAAACGTTTTTCCAAGAATTCTATGCATGATCGAACTTGCGTCACCCAACCAGCGAGCTCCATTCGACCTGGGTGGTAGTAGGGGTAGAGCGCTCGGTGGGGGACCGAACAATCAGCGTGCAATTCAAGGGTACATAAGCGGTGCATCGAGCAGAGAAGTACATTCGCTCTCAACATGAAGTACGTTGTGGACGTGCAGGGCCTCAAATTCGCTGACAACGGATTCGTTTTCAAGGAGGTAAACATCGCTGCTCTAGAGGATGATTCTACACCGTCGGTTTACTCCCAATCTCACGGGTGGGAATATCTACCGAGCGAGTGCAAGAGCACGAATCACTGGCTAGAATTGAACTATCACGATATACCCTGGAACTCGGGAGAAATCCCGTATACGAAGCTGATGGAGAGTGTAACAGACACAATGCCATATATTCAAGCGGTCGCGTTGACCAGACAAAAAATTACACATGATCATGATTAAAGGAATTCTGATTACCGACCAAATGCCCCGCCGTGACACGAGCGACTCGAAACGGTACTCGAGATGCCACCTATTAGCTGTAATAGATACTCAACCGTAGTCCCTCTAGCTAGAGATTAACTATACCAGTCATGGCGGGAGATTTGAAATTTAACATCTTTTTGGTCTATTAACAAGATGCTATGCATGTATAATTCACTCTAAGTATATCATCAACTATTGACGATTTATGTTTTGAGGTAATAATAACCAAACACTAATTTTGCTAATTACGATTTACTAACATTTAAAACTCGCGCCAATTAACTTCAGGCGGCGCGTAGCGCAATATAACTAGATAGTTACATTGCGTCCACGTGGAGATGATGCAATGAGACGAGGAGAGAATAATGGGCGTGTGAATGAGTGCGATATATTGTTCCCAGATATTAACCAAAGCATTTTTACTATGAAATAAAATATTTCCTATGCAGTCGTACGCTCATCTAAGCATTTCAGCCCATATCTCGGAAATTGTTTTCCAATTGGTTATATCCATGGCCGAATCCATTTCAAATCAGGTGGCCCGCATATGCCTCTGCCACCGATCATTTTGGGATAAAAGTATTTATGTTCTGCTCCAAAAATTATTTGCCCGTATATTTTTATTTTTTTGTTGCAAAATATTTCATGCGTTCAGCAATGCTGCAAAATTCCGAGAAAATCCTTACTTAGAAATACATTTTTTCATTGTAATTTTCACACAGCTACTGCTTCATCAGTTTTTTAAGCTTTTTAGCGTGCAACACGAAATTTCACTCAGGTTTGAGCCCTCTTTCATGGTATGTATGTTATTTTCAAAAAAAATAAAAAATGCCCGAGTTATGCACTTTTTACCGAAAAATGCAGTTTTTAGAAAAATGCATTTTTCTCGAAAGAGTCTATTTTTTTTTCAATTTTCTTTTGTCATGATAGAGGACGTAAATATCTATCTGGGCGTTTTTGTGAGAATCACGAGTTTTCCACTTGGATAGCGATCACTAATGAGATAACAGACAAACAAATTTTTCACGCTTAACACTTATATATAGTAATATAACAATGATATAACAGTAAATATAAAAATGTTTGTCTTTGTGCATATATAAGTAATACACATGTATATGCGAATACTTGTATGAGTTTATGTACTAATACATTTGTCCGCTAGATGGCTATCATTTGACATAAGATTTACCAAGATAAGTTCGGTTTCTGCTATATGTCACACCTCTAGTATTTTTTAAAACTATCATCTTTTTGACAATTATTACATATTTACACCTTATTAACTTAACTACGATGTCTCAAAATTACTCAACGAAGAGAATCAAAAGTGCAGATTTTTTACATAAGCACAAAAAAATCTGTTTCCAATCTAAATCTGTACGTTTCAAACAACTTAAGGATCTTGCTCATCCATTGAAGCACCTTTATCCTGATTTACTTTTACCACTCTCTACACATATGTGTTACTTTAGAAGTGGTGAGTAGCACTGACAATGAATTTACAACGGATAACGAAGTTACCGACAATGTAGTCCATAAAGATGAAGATTTTTTACCAAGTACTCCAGAATGTATCGAAGAATTTAATACTGAAATAAGTACATCTTTCTTAGGTTCTGTATCGCCTCTTAAAAGAAAAAATCGTATAGGCGAAAAATCACTTAAAAATTGCATAAAAAGAAGAAAAAAAATATGCTTTCAATATTGTCTAATGTCTTCGATGTAAAGTTGAACAATGTTTATGACGTTTCTATAAAAGCAAACGAATCAACTGCATACCGCTGTACAGAATGGGTACAAAATATTGATTTAGCCTTGCAAAAGTGTTCTACGGTATCAGATAAATAAAAATTCTGACTTTGCCTCCCTCATCCCTAACGAAAAATGAAATTTCATCCTTATTTCCAGACATAACAATGTACATGATAGAAAGAGCGAAAAGACTTGCACAAGAAAAGGGAGTTTACTCGGAACCAGAAGCGTACACAGGCCACCCAATTGATGAAAGAACCGAAAAAATTGTTATGGAATATTATATAAATGACGATTTTAATTGTTCAAGGCAGAGTCCTAATAAGAGTGACGTTATTACTGTTGAAAACTATGATAAAAAAGAGAAGAAAGTTAAACTTTTCCTTACTCGAAGTCTGAAAGCAACGTATGAAACATTTAAAAATGATTATCCTGAATTGAGAATTGGTAAATCGAAGTTTTATAGTTTGCGACCAAAATATGTCTTATAAGTATACTTAGCCCCGTCAAAGAAGTTTGTCTCTGTATCTATAGAGGGAGTAACAGAGTTGGATGAAATTCGATCAGAAATAATAAACACAATAATGTATTCTGAACCATCTGATTTATGTTATTTACAAGAATGTAAAATGTGTCCAGGCAGTAACGGAATTACGTTTCATGTTCTAAAACTGCAAGGTATAGAAGGCACAGAAGAAATTACATATGCTTTGTAGGATAACGGTAACTTGATTTAAAAAACAATGTCAATTTCTGCTTTTAAAGATGAACTTTCAGTTTGGACCATGAAGGTTAGTGCTCACATGTATGTAAAAAATATACAACGTAAAGCTATAAAAACAAAAAGAGAAAATGCTAAAAAAGACCCATATTATTTAGTTCTTAAAACAGATTTCGCTGAAAACTGGGTTGTGATTTATAATAAAGTTGTTCAAGGAAATCATTGGGTTAATGATTCGACACAAAGTTTCGCAGTCACAAGTGATGACCGAAAACATGATTCAGCGTATGCTTTGCTAGCACTAAAAAGAATTATAACCTACCTGAAAGCCAATTGTTGTGATTCAATAAAAAAAATTACCATTGTATCAGTCGGCGCCGCTAGCCACTTTAAAAATCGCTTTCAATTATATGAATTAAAAAACGAGCACCATTTGATATAAAATGGTTGTTCTCTGCTACTGGGCACGGTAAAGGAGCTGTAGATGGTGTGGGTGAACCTATAAAGCATTATGCTACTTCGCATAATCTTTGGGAGCCCCATGAAAAATCCATTCAAAATGCCAACGATTTTGTAGAACACGTTCATAAATATACAGATGCAATTAAAATAATACATTTACAAGACGTTGACGTAAAAGAGTTTAGAAAAGTAAAAAATGTTGGTTGGCTTGCTACTCCTAAGTATCCTGAAATTCAAAAAACTCATTTATGGATTAAAGAAACATGCGATGATAAAGTACATTGTTTGACAGCAAAGACCGCTGATCGTCCACTTACTGAAGTAAGAATAATGAAGCCGAAAAACAAAGGTAGTTATAAAAATAACAAATCTAAAAGACATAAAAAAAAAATGCATACACATGTGCATACCTGTATATTACTTATAGACGCACAAAGATAAACATATTTATATTAACAGTTATATCATTGTTATATCACTATATATAAGCGCTAAGCGTGAAAAATTTGTTTATGTATTATCTCATTAATAATCGTTATCCTAGCGGAAAACCCGTGAATCTCACAACACGCCTAGATAGCTATTTACGTCCTCTATTATGACAAAAGAACATTGAAAAAAAAAATAGGCTTTTTCGAGAAAAATGCATTTTTCTAAAAACTGCATTTTTCAGTAAAAAGTGCATAACCCGGGCATTTTTTATTATTATTTTTTTTAAATAACATACAGACCATGAAAGAGGGCTCAAACCTGAGTGAAAGTATGTGTTACACGCTAAAAAGCTTAAAAAACTGGTGAAGCAGTAGCTGTTCGAAAATTACATTGAAAAAATTTATTTTTAAATAAGAATTTTTCTCGGAATTTTGCGGCATTGCTGAACGCATAAAATTTTGTTGCAACAAAAAAATAAAAATATACGGGTCAAATCATTTTTGGAGAAGAACATAAATACTTTTATCCCAAAATGATCGATGATATAAGCATACACGGACCACTTGATTTGAGATGGATTCGGGCACATATAACTGTATAAATAATCCTTTTTTCAAACTAATAACTAACGAGCATGATGTGTGATCGTTGCAACTCCTTTAATATATGTTTCGCCAGCACGCAGTTTGTCCATACATCCCATTATTTAAAACGATGAAGTTCCGGGTCGAGCTGAGGGGCAAGGAGGGGGCCGTAGCACGTCAGCCTGGAGGGGAGAGCATCGCTGGAAGTTGCGCAAGTCCAACCCTGTGTGTATGGAGACAAGGCAACTGCGCATCCCCCTAGGAACAGGTGAAGCAAGGTGACATAAATAGGGGAGCGCTCTCATCAGAGAGCCAGTTCATCCTCGGATCCAGCAGTCTTGAGATACGAGCAACTATCTCTCTCGCATCAGTTTTTTTTTAGCGACGCCGTCAACCACGTGCGGCAGAGCCACCACGCCGAAGCCGAGCATCTTCATCGTTGACTATTTTTTTATAAGTGCTAAGGTATTCTTGAAAGCGTAAGGTCTGCGATTACTCCTTCAGGATAAAGCAAGCCGAGTCGAGTTGGTTCGCCCGACTCGGCGATAAATTATCTTAAATTTAATCGGGCATAGCGGCGTAAAGCCAAGGACGGCATAGTCTCACTCCTGGACCCGGTGTTTTTCGACCGCAAGGTCAGGAACACATAAGGGTGCCGGGTTGCCTCTGCATCTCGACCAAATATAATTGACATCTGTTAAAATATTATCTATACGCACATATATATTGTAACGCGGACGCCAGTCACAATTTAAAGCTCTCGTGCCAAGGGAGCGCGGATAGTGAGCCCGCGCGCGCCACTCCGGCGCAGCCGAAAAGAGTCCCGCGCCCCAAGCGTATCGAATCGGTTTCGCGACGCGAAATATGCCCATCGTCGGATCGCGAAGCAGCTACGGCTTTCTGCGCGTCACGGCAGCCTTCTTAATGTGTGCTACCGTGCAAGATACATCGTCCCTTTCGCTCTCTCGCATTTTGCCGCGTTCCCGCCGAGACTTCTTAGAGATAGCGCATGTGAGAAAAATGGAAACATGAATGGTGGCATATCGGAGTCATATTTGTACCCACGGCCATAAACTAAGAAGAAGAAGAAGAAGAAGAGAAAAATGGAGGCGCCGACCCGCATGCGTGCAAGTGAGAATTGAATTAATTGATCATAAGGCTACGGACTCAAGATCCGAAATAGCCACTGCATTACATGGTTTACAAATAAGTACCGAATAGAGCAGTCAGAATGGATACTGAAATCGTAAGTAAAAGTCCCGAGTAAAAATAAAGTAATATAATAACGATAGCTAAAACTTAAATACTAAAAAGAAGCAACGTAAAAGCAACTTAACGCATGAGTTGATAAGCCTAACTTCTAAGCGCAAAGTTACAAAAGACTGCTCTTACAAAAGAAAAAAAAATATATAGTACAAAATTCAACAGTATACAGAGAGATAAAGAGAGAGAGAGAGAGAGAGAGAGAGAGAGAGAGAGAGAGCCCGCGCTGCGTGTGTACCAGCGAGAGAGAAAGCGAGCGAGAAGCCGACAGCCAGCCCACCTGCCGATCCTACCCAGCGAGTGCGAGAGAGAGCACAACTACTGTGCTAGCAACAGAGAGCAAGAGAGAGTCGAGTGCACCAGCTGCTCCTTCAAATTGTAAGTTCGCTCCTCATACCTCGCGTGTTATTGTAAAAGGCCTGCACGGGATTCGCCCCATGCAAGCTTTCTATGCCGTGTACGTGCGGGTGCGTGTCAGCCCGCCGTACTTAACCCCGAGCGCGAGTATAGCAGCTTCGCCGGGCATCGTATCGTTCGCGCGTTTAAACGTCAACCGTCGCGCGCGAACTAACTGATTATTTTAACAGCACTTGCGTGCATGTATTAATTCTCCGTGCAATATACTGTGATATCTCTTTAGTCGTCGCGTTGTTCTTTATACAACCCGTCCTTCTCCCGGATACCGCCGCCACCGTGGCAAAATGAATCTGCCGGTCGTTTGCACATCTGAGCCTCGCAGCCGCGCGCTTTACTCTTCGAGCACGCGCTTTTCATTCAGCGATCAGCAGAATAAGTTGGAAAGCGAAGTTCGCCTGCGATCTGGTATGTTTTTTTTTTTTTTTTTTAGTGGGCATGGGGGGGGGAGCAGCTCCCCAGGCAGTGGCTCTACGACACCGGAACCAGCACAGCGTGAGCATTCCTTCAGTGGGGCCCGTTCTGATCCGCTGGACCCGTCGCCGTTGCTGTCGTTATCCCTACTCCCTCGACCCCTTAGCCTTGCGGCCAAGGGATTAGGGGTTCGGGCTCGACAGTTTATCCGCATTTCGATGTCCCTCTTTCCGGGCGCTTCCATCTTCTTTTTCAGCACGCTGACGTTCACACACACACACACACACAACACACACACACACACACACACACACACACACACACACACACACACACACACACACAACACACACACACACACACAACACACACACACACACACACACACACACACACACACACACACACACGCACACACACGCGCGCGCGCACACACACACTCACCCGCACACACCCAGACCCATCGATATCCAGTAGGGTGGCTGTTTCATCCTCTCGTTACTGCATCTCCCACACGTTGGCTCTTTCCTTAGCAAGTAGCCATATCGGGGCTATTACTGTGAAGAGCAAGGTTGCGCCAAGTGATATGGTACGATATCCGCTAATAACCCTAAGTGCTATTCGTCGCTGTATAGGAGCCATATTCTTTATGACTGCGCTGTTGTGCGCATGGGCATCCCACAGAGGCGAGCCGTAGAGTAGCACCGAGTGCACCACAGTCGCCAGAAGTCCTCGGCTGCCTTGTTTAGGTTCTTCCACATTGAGAATCAGCTGTTGTAGCGCTGTTAAGGGCTTGATATATATGTTCCCAGTTGGCCGTGTTAAAGGCGTTTTTAACATCGAGTTAAAAACTGCAGCTGCACTAATACGTCCCCAGTCTTGGTCTACCTGATTTTATTGACATTTTTGGCGACTTGCCCCTTGTCCACCTTCTCCTTCATTAGCTTGAGAACACTGGCGAAAGTCGCATTTGGGTCCTTTTTCCTAATCAGAATTGCGTCTGGTTTCGCTTTCGTTCTCCCAGCATTCTTCTTCTCGTCTTTACGCTGGTTCCTCCTGCTTCTCTTTGTGGCAACCTCCCAGTCCATTTCAGCGTCAGGGCTAACTCCTGGCGTCAGCGGTATAGGCAGTGGGGTGTTTAGGTCTACCCCTCCAGTCCTCTGGGGCTGAAACTGCGTGGTTGTTCCTCTGCCTTCCCTTCGCCTTTTGATGGTTGCTACGGATGAGGGCGAACTTTCCTTTCTCTTTCGTTCTGGTACTGTAGTCTGTATCGAGACATCTTAGCACTGTGGGCGTCGGTCACTGTTCAGCAGTATTAGGTCGAAGCTCGACTTGATCTTGCCAGTTGCTTCTCTGGCACTGGTTAGTCGTCGCATCAAGGAAATTACTTTCTGCAGATCCTCTTTGACGCACTTGTGGATGTTACGTGCCACACCGACCACTGCATCCATCTTGTCTAGATTCTCCTAAATCTTACTCAGTAGCTCGTCTTCCTTCGACTCTGCTCCCTGGATGTGTTTCCAGGCATCGAGTACTCTGTCTTTTGCAGCTAGAGCTACGCTTGTTGCTGCTCCTGTCAACGCGGCCAAGTGTGCCACCGCACCGATAGGATTTTGGTAGCCGTTTGGAGGTAGCTGGAGGAGGTTACAATTATACTCCATGGGATCGGAATATCGCAGTCGGATTTACAGATTGATAAGGAACGGGATAATGAGATAGACGAGAACACTCGAGGGGCGCGGGTTTGTCAGCTAGCGCTACTAGGGCAAATAAAAAAAAAATGCAGGCGGTTACCGGTCAGGGCCCCAACGGATAGAGTAACTCGGAGCAAGCATACAGAAAGGTTAAGGCAGGTCGAGATAAACGACCTCATGACCAACGTGAGACGTTCTTTGGACTTCGGAGAAAGGGACCAATGCATAGGAGTTAGCCTAGTTGACCCATACGCGGATCTGACCATGAGTGACGGGGAGATAGTCGCGAACAGAGGACAAGACGGAAATGACCAAAGGGATGATTTTAAACTGCGTTTCCGGCGGAAACTTAACGAATTACGGCACGAACTACACTCGAACACCCTTAAGTTAGACGTGCATGAAAAACAAACAGACGCATTAGACACATTATGTACACGATTTAGCGCTTTGAACCCAATGATTCGAAAGCATAGCGAGGACTTAAAGAGAAAATAAAGAGACATTATTGACCCTTGTAGATGAAATGGTAGAAATAACTAGGCAGGTGAATGTGAATAAAGGGACAGTTGGGCATATCGCGACTTGATGTAGGATGAGCAAAGATAAAATCGTGGGGCTCGAGGAACGGTGTCAAGGGCTAAAGCAAAAAATCGACGAAAACAAATATGAGATTGATAACATTATTAGAAATAGGCCGACACAGGCGACCCCCATTTCCCAATACATTAGATACGAAATTCCAACTTTCAAAGCCGATACGGGAGATAAGCCAGCGTGTTTTATAAAGTCATTTATGAATTATTTGGAGGCTATTAGTGTAACTAAGCATAATTTCAAGCATGTGATAAGACAAGCGTTACAAGCGCTGGCACTGGAATGGTAGGAACATATCCAGTCGGTGATAGAAGACGTGGAGCAATTTAAAACCCGATTTCTGAGTAGGTATTGGAACAGTACGTTACAAGCACGCGTTCGCAGAGATTTAGAATTCGGATATTACCGAGGCGACGTAGGGATGACGCGGAATCAGTATGTACTGAGTCTATATAACGACGTACGTATGTTAGACGATACACCGAGTATCTGCTCAACAATTAATAAATTCTCCAGACATTTCGATGAACACGTGCAGACAGCGGTTTTGGCGCGGGGTATCCGTACGATTGATGGTTAATGGAAGTATTAGACACATCAGACCAAATAGGGGACTTAAATTCATATAGGGCAGCACAAACTATACCCATCACCAGCCAACTCCCACCTCAGTATCAAGGACAGAGGAACGTATCTTTTGATAACTCCTTTCGACCGGTGAGATGCGTGCATCAACACCACGACCAAATAACAATAGTAGCAATAGCGCGAATTACGGCCAACCTCCACTATCATATCAAAACAGTTCCAACGAACAGACGTCGAACAGAAACACTAACGGAAATTGGCGAGAGACAAATCAACCCTACCGACAAAGCGATACACGAAATGCACAACTGACAAACAGGGGGAGGAACAAATACACAATAGGGAAACAATTCCTCCGCGATAAATCAAATTGATATCAAGGTTAACGAGACGGGAAATGAGGAGCAGTTGTATCAAGAGCCTCAGAAGTCATAAAAAACCCACTTGGACTGGGAAATGAACAACCCTTTGATACAACTGAAAATCACGAGGTCAATACAATCTTTGATAATACGCGAGATTTCCTATTAAAGGAAGAATCGGGAAATGAAGATGATGAGGAGTTGAAAACCGTAAAATGCCCGGAGGTCAAACTCAAAATCGAAAACTGTAAAGTAACCTTCTTTTCCATTAGTGGGGGTTCAGGCAAGTGGGGTCACTGGTGAAAAATCGGTAAGACTTAAGAAACAATTTAGGGCAAAAATAAGGTTAGGGACATGGAATGGAGAACTAGACTTTCTTATCATACCCAAGCTCGTCCGCGAATGCATTCTGGGAGTGGATGCTCACGTGAAACTAAAATTCACAATTGATCTTGATCGTCAAATTATTTCATTTGAGAACGCAGCTAACCCAAATAAAAAAAATGTCATGCACTTATCGACAAAACAGGAGGTAAACAGAATAACCGCCCAGCTACAGGATCCGGACGATCCTAGTGACTGCGACGATACCGACGGAAAATCGACCACAGACGACATCACGGACGAGGAAAGGTTGACCTAGAAATCGAAAGAATGTTAAAATGTGACATTATTAAAAGATCGTGTAGTCAATATATCAATCCCATCATACCGGTAGTAAAGAAGTCGGGGCCGTTTATTTGTGTCTGGACGCGCGCGAACTTAACTTGCGTTTAAAAATGACACAGAGGTGATGGACGAAGTCCTTCGAAAATGCGCGAAGGTCCGGGTCATGACGAGTCTCGACTTAACGGCGATTTTTTGGCAAATACTTTTAAGCGTCGAGTCTCGCTCATATACCGCGTTCTTGCACCGCAGGATTACGTACCACCACAAGGTCATGCCTTTTGCTACTAAGGCTAGTAGCGCGGCATTAACAAGGACATCCGAATTTGTTTTAAGGGGATTATCCGACTTTATCATAGATTTCGTGGACGATTGGTTATGCATATCGGAAAATTTCGAGAGTATTCCAAAGGGTGAAGGAACTTTTCTGCTTGGAAGCGATACTATACCATCCCTCACGAGACAGACCCTTTTTATTAATGACTGACGCAAACAAAACCTCATTAGGAGCGTTCCTTTACCAAAGGGACGATAAAGACCAAATACGAATTGTGAGCATGGCAAGCCGAACTTAAAGGGGGGCGGAAGTAAATTATTTTACGACGGAATTAGAATTATTAGCCATAGTCTGGGCATTAGGAAAATTTCGGATATTCATCTTAGGGGGCGCAGTCAAGGTCGAGACAGATCATCAGGCCCTTACTTATCTAATATCGTGCCGATTTCTTCACAGTAGGCTGATAAGTGAAGGCTCGCGATACAAGATTATTGCTCGAAATCACACATATTCCGGGCACTAAGAATCAAATCGCGGACGCCCTCAGTCGAATTCCGTTAAATAATAGAGATGAACAGACTGAGGAGGTCTCGATCGCGCTCATACTGATACGAAAACCAATCATTGACATACAAAAACAGTCGAAGAACGTATCCTCGGGACAACGAGGGGATGAAAACACTAATAATATCATAACTCGATTAGAAAAAGGGGATAAATATCGCAACTTCCGCCTAAAAAATATGACCTTAATTAAGGGAAGGGAAGGAATCGAAAGAATAGTTTTGGCGGAAGGGATCGCGAGGGAGGTTATACATGAAATACATGAGTTATATGGTCATATCGGGACTTACAAATGCCGGAAGATATTCGAAGAAGCTTTTTGGGTACCTAACGCCCGACGTTTTATCGTGAAATTAATTAAAGTATGCGATCCATGTCAGCGGAATAATAATATCGATTGATTACCTAAGACCGCTCCCCATATCAAAGTCCGGTACGCGTGTTATCCTGGTCACGATCGACGCATTCACTAAATTTGTACGATTATATCCTATGAGGAAAGCTGATACGAGAACAACCCTTAAAACAAAGTCTTTAATGATTATATCCCAAAGTACGGAAAACCTACGCGAATACCATCAGATCACGGATCCCAATTGACCGCGAAAGCATGGGGAAAACGATTAGAGGACGAAGGAATAAAGCACACTTTCTCTTCGATCAATCACCCTCAAAGCAATATCGTAGAAAGGGTAAATAAAGAAATCGTCGATAGTGACCCGCCACAAGCATGGAGGTTGAGCCTTCGTAGAGGGTTGTTTAAACGAGATTTATCTCAAGACTACTGAATTTACACCCAAGGAATTGCAGTTAGGGATCAAACCCCCGCGTTTTTGGGAGAAGTGGTTATCGCCATTAACAAGGGAAGATTTACCGTTAGGGGCGAAACTAAAATAGGCAAGGGAAAGAATTAAGAGGAAAAGGGAAGGCACATGCAGAACATAAAAACGCAAGGGCACACGGAACTCGGTATAGCGTCGGCGATTTGGTCCTCGTCAAAGCACCTGTCGAGCTCACCGGATAATTTGATAGCCAAATTCCTAGCACTATATGAAGAGCCGTACGTCATAGCGGAACAAAGGGGCCCTAGTAAATTCGCCCTCAACAACCCCATAACGTATAACTTGAGGAGGGTTTTTCACGTATCTAATTTTAGGCCACATTACAGAGATGTCGAGTTGAGTGCTTCATGGCCCGAAATCCTGGGGCACGCCTTATAGTCCGGATGGCATCGCCCCCACCCAGGGAAGCAGACGATGACGACGTTCTCGTTAATAACGAGGACCTTTCTGACTGAGATTTTGATATTTCTTTTTTTTTTTGACGCACCGCAGCTTTGCTTCTTTTTGTTTTTTTTTTCTCACTTAAAAAGACCTGTTTTTCATGCATACAATTTTTCATACAAATTGAAATTTTTTGTGTCACTGATATTGGATCCACTATTTCGAATTGGAAAAATATGATTACGAATTCGTAGGCAGCGACGAAACACCCCCATTAAACAAATTTTTATAAAATTCTAAATTTTTTTAGAATTTTTAGCGGTTTTACTAAATCCGTCATATTGAGTTCGGAAAATTAAATTACGGATTCGTAATCAGCGATCCGAAAAATCCCCATACATGAATTTTCATGTTATTTCAAACGAAAAATATGTTCCATTAGAAATTGTTAGAAATAGCATAAAAATTTGGGCATCCGACCCTCATATTGGAACTTGAAATCTTGAATTTCGAAAAATTCACATGTTAGTTTTGGAGCTTAGGGTCCATGGACGTAAAAAATTCATTCACTAAAAATATCTCAACAACACTTCAATGCAAAAATATAGAATGAAAAAATGTAACTATTATAGTTTAAATATTTTTTTAATTCTGATAACATATTTCGAAAGTTCATGCCTTTTTATGCCGAATACATATATTTTTAAATTTTTTAAGGACTGATTTTGGAGCTACTGAAGCTGGTGAAAAAAAGTTTGAAACAGCGTCCATTCCGGATTTATGGGTTAAAGTCTATGGGCATGATCTTGAATCCCTGGAGAAATTTCCGGATTCAGATGCAAAATTTAGATGCAAAAAACAATAGATTGAAAAAAAATTTACGAAAAAATGCATTGTTTTTCAAACGTAACTTTCTCGGATCACATATTCGTCGAAATTCGTCGTAAGAAATTCGTCGAACAGATTGTGATATTTCGTACGATCTTACGTTGGATATGATGAAGATTAGCATTATTAAAAAAATACAGGTAGATGGATTTCGAAATTAAGTATGGAAAAAGGTATAGTCACTTCACTCATACAAAACAAAAGTTATTCTAATCATAAAACAAACCTGTTGGTTAGTAGTTTGAGGTTGTGGAGAAGCAGAAGGTGGCGGAGCAGGTGATTGAGATAATGCCCGTTGAGGTGATTGACTGGAAGAACTAGGTGGATTTGTTGATGATGGTACTGTGGAATTTGCACTAACAGTTTGAGTCCAACCTCTTTGTTCTCCATATATATTTGGAGGATGACCACTTGGTGCAGCGTATGAATTCATCTAAAATAAAAATACTACTTTAATTTGAATTTGAATTATGAAATTGTTTTTTTTTTTTTTTACTATCAAACTTAAAAACAATCAAAACCTATTCTACAACTTAATATCGACGGCTGAGCGGAACAAGATGCTATCTAGGCTGAGGCTAACAGAAGATGCTACCTCGACAGAGGCTAACAGAAGATGCTATCACGGCTGAGGCTCACAGAAACATGCTATCTCGTCCGAAGCTAACAGAAGATGCTATCTCGGCCAAGGCTCACAAAACGTGCTATCTCAGACGCATTTTTTTTTCTTCAAATTTTGCAGTGGTAGCTCTGCGCACATTGATTTAACTTTTATTTCTTCAAAATCAGTGTTCTGAAAAAAATTAGACCTGATTTTTCAACAATGGTTCTGACAATTTATTAAATATTGTAACGGATTAAGGATTTGGAAAATAAATGAAAAGAGTAAAGTGGAGACATCGGGAATCGAACTCGATTCATCCGGGTGATAAGCAACTGCCTGTACCGCCGGGCTATCACTGCACTGGCAGTACAATACTACATACGACACTAATTGTCGCAGCCAGTGTCGGTAAGGCAGGAACCTATGCGCCGATTAGCCCCAAATCCGTATTCCGTTATAATATGTATATTATGGAATTGATTACAATTGATTATAAACGCTCTTTTAATTGCACATACAAAATTCAATTCTTAATTAAACAAGCTTTAATTAATGATTCAAAAGTGTCAAAATCATTGTTGAAAAATCAGGTCTAATTTTTTTCACGATTTTTAGAGACATCGATTTTGAGGAAATAAAAGTTTAATCAAGGTTGCGCAGAGCTACCACTACAAAATTTGAAAAAAAAAACTTGTCTGAGATAGTACGTTTTGTGAGCCAAGGCCGAGATAGTATCTTCTATCAGTCTCGGCCGAGAAAGCATGTTCTGTGAGCCTCGGCCGAGATAGCAAAATCAGGTCTAATTTTTTTCACGATTTTTAGAAACACCGATTTTGTAAAAATAAAAGTTTACTCAAGTGCGCATAGTTACCACTATAAAATTTGAAGAAAAAAATGCGTCTGAGATAGCACGTTTTATGAGCCAAGTCCGAGATAGCATCTTATTCCGCTCAGCCGTCGATGTACGATATGATACTTAATATATGCATATATATTTATATATAAGTTCTTTACAAAAACATTAAAGTATGTCATTTTAAGTGTACATTGAAAAAAATTAAAGAAAATTAGGGAATATTATATTGCATTGGTAAGTAAGCATTTAATTTAAGGATGTTCACCGGTAGCTAAACCCAGCCAAAAGTATGCCGTATGCACACGCCTCTCGCTCATTGCATTGCTCCATCCCTACTCTGTTCCCTTGCGTTCAACTGTTTGCCATGAGTGTACGCACGAGTACATGCAACGTCCTATACGACCGAATCCATCTCAAATCGAACCGCCAGAGTATGCCTACCACACCGATCATTTTGGAATCGAAGTATTTTTTCATTTTTCGATTACACTAAAATGACATCCGGTTAGCAATGTCAAAAATTTTTTACAAAATCCTAACTTTAAAATATTATTTTTGAAGGTCATTTTCAAACAGCTGCCAATTTACGAGTTTTTTAAATTTTTGAGTAAACTACACGGTGACCCATTTTAATCGCCGCACCCGGATTTCTCGGAACCTAAGCCAGATAGAGAAAAATGGTTCAGACAAAAGTGATAGGGGACAAAGGGGGCCACATAATGGCGCTAACGTCTTTGACCTTGAACTTGACCTTTGAGGTTATTTCAAGGTCAAAGTGGTTTTCTCACATGGAAACACCTAGTTTTGACACCGGATTCGGAAAGAGCGGGAAATTTTACGTTCAAAATCATATTGAGAAATTTTTTCCAAGGTCATTTCAAGGTCAAATCTAAGTCAAACTCAGAAAAGTCCGTTTAAAATCGTTTTTTTTCTCCATGAACCACAGGCTAAGCTGGTTCAAATTGATCGTAGACTTAATATAGGAACTCAAAACTTACACATCCTAGAAAACAAAACTCAAACTCGCACATCCTAACCTCATACACTTCATGCCCTCACATGCTGAACTGTTACACCCCGGTCCCACAACCATACCCCACACCCCTCAGTCACACACATCCCTACCCCACGCATGCTAATCCCATACGCCCCAAACCCACACATCCTGAACCCTGAAAAATTTTTCTCAAGGGCAAAATGATTTTTTAACGGAAACTTTAAGATCGTTGAAGCTTCTATTATAAATGTATTAACCTTACTTTTTGCGCTACCCAGAAACAACGACGTGGACGTAGTAAGGATTGTTTCCTTTGGGGTGCTTCATTAAAGTGAGTCCCCTTGCCTCTCACTGTTCGGGGTGCTTGATTAAAGTGAGTCCCCTTGCCTCTCACTGTTCGGGGTGCTTAATTATAGTGAGTCCCCTTGCCTCTCACTGTTCAGAGTGCTTGATTATAGTGAGTCCTCTCGCCTCCCACTAATGTAAATAAATTTTTATTTAACCTCGAAGCAAGTGTTCGAAATTACGACCATTTGCTTCAAGGCACATAGTCAAACGCCTTTAAAAATGGCGAACTGTGTTCTGCAAAGTTTGTCTCGGAATGGCAGCGCATGCTCGACGAATCCTATCCTGCATATCTGCTCTTGTAGTGGGTTGTTGCTCAAAAATAGAATTTTTCAAATACCCCCATAAACGAAAGTATGATGGTGAAGTATGGGATGAAGAAGTCAGCCATTTCACCGGACCTCATCAACCAATCCATCTAATACTAAAGTGTTTATTAAAAAATGCTGTTCTTATGAGCGTGAAATGTGGTGTTCCACTATCCTGCTAGAACCTAAAAAATAAATTTAAAAGAATCATTGACGGAACCTATTTTCTTCGTAGATGTGTTTTTAATGATTACATTATCAAAATTAGTATTTCTGAAATTCGAACGCTTCTAATTCACATTATTTACATAAAATAAAAAAATAAAAGGAAGTTTTAGTTTTATTTGTAATTAAAATAAGAAATAATGCTTTATTGAATTGAATACCTTTAATGTTTTAACGATTATTTTATTTTAAAATTTAAAATTAAAAAAGTGTGACAAAAGAAGTATTCACGGCAATTACAGTTAGCTAATTAAAGTTACCGTAATTTTTCAACGTTTTTCCTTTTTAGGGACGACCGTATACGGGTGAGCCTTATAATAATTTACTATTTTTGATACCATTTTATTATTTAAATTTAATAGTAATTAATAGCTGGCTCTGAAATGGCTGACTATCCGCCCAACGAGATCGTTGATATAATTTTGGTTTTAGGAGCAAGCCAAAATAATTATCGTGGTACGGCAAGACTTTATGCTGAACGCTATCCTAACAGACGACATCCTGACGATAGAGCTATCAGACGTTTGACTCAAAGAGCACGTGGTGGACACATGGTTCGCCAACGTAGGCGCCATGAGTATGATGAAAATGATAATCGAGTTGTAACTATCCTTCAGGATGTGTGGGTTTGGGGTATATGGGATTAGCATACGTGGGATAGGGATGTGTGTGACTGGGGGGTGTGGGGTATGGTTGTGGGACCGGGGTGTAACAGTTCAGCATGTGTGGGCATGAAGTGTATGAGGTTAGGATGTGCGAGTTTGAGTTTTGTTTACTAGGATGTGTAAGTTTTGGGTTTGTGGGTTTCTCTATTACGCCTACGATCAATTTGAACCAGCTTAGCCTGTGGTAAATGGAAAAAACGATTTTAAACGGACTTTTCTGAGTTTGACCTAGATTTGACCTTGAAATGACCTTGGAAAAAATTTCTCAATATGATTTTGAACGTAAAATTTCCCGTTCCTTCCGAATCCGGGGTAAAAACTAGGTGTTCCCATATGAAAAAACCACTTTGACCTTGAAATAACCTCAAAGGTCAAGTTCAAGGTCAAAGACGTTAGCGCCATTATCTGGCCCCCTTTGTCCCCTATAACTTTTGTCTGAACCATTTTTCTCTATCTGGCTTAGGTTCCGAGAAATCCGGGTGCGGCGATTAAAATGGGTCACCGTGTATACGCGATCTTAATCAGATTAGCGCCTTCTTTCATGTCCGGCATGACATTTGCATAAAAATAAAAAAATGCATAAGTTATGCAGTCTTTACTAAAAAATATCTTTTTTGGAAAAATGCATTTTTTTCAAAAACCCTATGGTTTTTTTTTATGAAAATTTAAATGAAAATAGGGGGTGTGCCCTATCAAATCGTGTGGGTCGGATATTGTAGAACGAGAAAAAAAAAATAAAATACAATCAAATTTTCATTTATTACGATGGTAGTCAATAATAATCAATATAAACGAATATTTGTACATATCTAAGTAATATGCATGTACACATTCGTACTTACACGCTATAGCTGTTTTTCATTTTTTCATTTTCATTTTTTTGCATTTTTTATTTTTATGACTACCTTTGTTTTTATTTTGTTTTGTTTTAACTTTCGTTAGTAAATGATCGGCAATTTTTGCTTACAACAACGTGTTTTATTATTACATGTTTCTTTAACCCATAAATGAGTTTTTTGAATTCCAGGATACTTTGGAGTTGTAAGTCAATCAATATTTTTTGCTTTTCTGAATTGTTCTATTTCAACATCTTGTAAATGTATTATTTTAATTACATCAGTATATTTTTAAACGTGCTCTACGAAATCATTAGCATTTTGAATAGATTTTTCGTGGGACTCTCGAAGATTATGTGAAGTGCATAATGCTTTGTAAGTCCACCCACACCATCTACAGCACATTTGCCGTGCCCAGTAGCAGAGAACAAGCATTTTATATCATATGGTGCTCGTTTTAATTCATATAATTGAAAGCGATTTTTAAGGTGGCTAGCAGCGCCGTCTGATACAATGGTAATTTTGTTTATTGAATCACAACAATTTTCTTTTAAGTAAGTTATAATTTTTTCTACAGAGCATACACTGAATCATGTTTTCGGTCATCACTTATGACTGCGAAACTTTGTGTCGAATCCCCTTGATAAGACACTGCTGTGAAAATAGCAATTTAATCATTAACCCAATGATTTCCTTGAACAGCTTTATTATGAATCACAGCCCAGTTTTCAGCGAAGTCTACTTGAAGAACTAAATGATGTGAGTCTTTTAGCACTTTCTCTTTCTGCTTCTATAGCTTTGCGTTGTACATTTTTTACATATATGTGAGTACTAACTTTCATGGTCCAAACCGAAAGTTCATCTTTAAAAGCAGAAATTGGTAGTGTTTTTTTAACCAAGTTTCCATTATCCCACCAAGCATATGTAATTTCTTCTGTGCCTTCTACATCTTGCAGTTTTAAAACATGAAACGTAATTCCCTTAATTCCTGGAAATATTTTACATTCTTGTAAACAACAAATCAGATGGCTTAGAACACATTGTTGCCTTTATTATTTGCGACCGACTTTCATCCAACTCTGTGACGTTACTTCCTCTAAAATTAATTAAGCTCGTAAGAAATAAATCATAATTTGCGCAATAGATACAGAGACAAACTTCTTTGATGGGGCTAAGTAAGACATATTTTGGTCGCCAACTATAAAATTTCGATTTTCCAATTCTCAATTCTGGATTATCATTTTTAAATACTTTATACGTGTCTTTTAAACATTGGAGTAAGAAAACTCTTAACTTTTTTCTCTTTTTTATTGTTAACTTTAATTGTAACAACGTCACATTTATTAGGACTTTGTTTTGAAGAATTAAAATCATCATTTATATAATATTCCACAACAATTTTTTCCATGTTTTCATCAATCGGATAACCTGCTGAATATGCATCTGGTTATGAATAAATTCCTTTTTCTTTAACAAGATTTCTCGATTTGTTGATCATATACATTATTATTTCTGGAAATAAAGATAAAATTTCGTGTTTTGTAAAGGATGAAGGTAGCAAAGTCAAAATTTTTATTTTTTCTGATACCGTAGAACATTTTTGTAGGGCTAATCCAATATTTTGTACCCATTCCATACAATGACATAGAGCTGTGGTTGATTCATTTGATTCAACAGAAACGTCATAGAGTGTCTTTAACGTAGCATCGATGTTACTAGAAAATGTTAAAATTAGTTTTGTTTTCTTTTGGTTTACGTAATTTTCAGTAGATTTTTCACGTATAAGGTTTTTTTCTTTTACGTGGTGACATAGAGCCTAAAAATGATGTACTCATTTCATTATTAAATTCTTCGATGGGTTTTGGAGTACTTGGTAAAAAATCTTCGTCTATATCAATTTCAATATCGCCAACTTCATTCTCAGTTGCTACATCGATTACGATATCGGCAAATTCATCATCAGTGCCATACACCAATTTTAAAGCAAACTTGTAACAATCGTTACATATACTTGTCGACGGTGTCAAAAGTAAATTAGGATAGCGACATTGCAATGGATGAACAAGATCATCCAAATGCTTGAATCGTATTTTATTCGATAGATAGTAGGCTTTCTTATGTCTCCCAAAGAAATTGGGACATTTAATTATATCTTTTGGAAAATACTCCGACATAGCGATTGTTTTAATATAATAGAGATATGTAATAAATTTCAAAAAACTGTGTATTGCATTAAAAAATACTACAGTTACATATAGCTAAAACCATACAGTTATTGGCAAGTATTAAGCTCAACTTTCGCCATCTAGCGTACAAATGTATAGTACATAATAAGCTCAACAAGCACGCACATAAGATTCTATATACCGCCTATACTGTATATTGCCTACGCCTGTGAGTGTGCGCGCGCGCGCGTGTGTGTGTGTCTGTGTGTGTACTCGTATTACTTTACATATATACAAATATCCGTTTATATTGAATTAATAAAATTTTATTGAACTTTATTTAATTTTTTTTCTCATTCTATGGGCAAAACTACAATATCCCACACACACGATTTGGTAGGTATTAACACCCCCTATCTTCATCTAAATTTTCATAAAAAAAAACATGGGATTTTTGAAAAAAGTACATTTTTCCAAAAAGTGTATTTTTTTAGTAAAAAGTGCATAACTTATTCATTTTTTTTTTATTTTTATGTAAATATCATGCAAGACATGAAAGAAGGTGCTAATCTGAGTAACATCGAGTATAGTTTACTCAAAAACTTAAAAAACTCGTATATTGGCAGCTGTTTGAAAATGACCTTCAAAAAAATAAAATTTGAAAGTTAGGATTTTGTAAAAAATTTTTGACATTGCCAACCGGATGTCATTTTAGTGCAATCAAAAAAGGAAAAAATACGTGTCGAATCATTTTTCGAGAAGAACAGCAATACTTTGATTTCAAAATGATCGGTGTGGCAGACATACTCTGGCTGTTCAATTTGAGATGGATTCGGCCATACATGAACGCGCACACATGCACGCGCTTGAAAACTGTGATTCGGCAACGTCGCATAACAAACCAACCTAGCACTAATGCTTGCGAGCATACGAAAACTCGCATGCCGCACAGTGGGGCCAAACAGCATTTTTTTTTTTTCAAAATAAAATATCTCAACGTAGAAACGACCGATTTTTTTTTAAATATAGGTAATGAGTTGTAGTTTTACGGAAAACTCCAGAAAATTGCGGCATAAAATTTTTTAACCGGCATTTTTATAAATACGCAGTTTTTCCCGATAAAGGAAAAAGGTATTCATGACATTGAAAAATCCTCGATAAACAGTATAACATTACGTATACACGCCCGCACGCATGCAGCAAGCACGCACGCACGCACCCACACACACACACACACACACACACACACACACACACACACACACACACACACACACACACACACACACACACACACACACACACACACACACACACACACACACACACACACACACACACACACACACACACACACACACACACACACACACACACACACACACACACACACATCACAAACACACACACACACACGTCATACTGATATTTCATGATCTACTCGACCGATTTTAACCGGACCGGACTCATTTTTTTCGTTTTTTCTTACACATTTGAGGTAAAAATTCTATTTTTAGAAAACGGGATTTTCTTTTTTTATAGAAATTTTTTAATATTCTGAATTTTAGTTTTCAATTTTTTTACTATTTAAAAGTAATATTGTTTATATATTAGGAACTCCCTCGACGAAGGATAAAATTCTCTAAAATTTAAAAAGAAAGCCTGATATTAGCTAAATTTGTAGAATAAAATATATAATTTTTCTCCGTGTAGAGAAATACCTTAATAAATATTTTAACCAACAAATTTAATTAATATATTAAAGTTTTTGAAGAAGTAAAATATTTTCTCATTACAGTAGTGAACAATTCAAAATAATAACAAAGTAAAACGAAAAGATTAAGTTATTAGAGCAAAGGGTATCTCCCACTATAATGGTCAAAATGCCCTTGCTCGATTTTTGGAAAATAAACTGCATATATTTTTTTGGACACTAAACAAAGTGAGTTTCGCCCAGCCACTTTCTTCCGAACCCCTTCCCATACTGACCTAACCTCAAAAAAGTCGTGTTTTTACATAATAATTTTTATTTCTGAAATATGCAATAGAAAAAATCTGAAAAAATTCTGAGTGATACCTGAGGTAATGGTAAATATACACGAATTTTTGTGGATACTTTGAAGGTCATCTTGAAGGTCAAAAAAATTCTAAAAAAATTAAAATCGTTATTATTTAAAAACAAAGATATATACATCTGCTTTTGTTGTTTTAAGTTACTTATTCCACTTTTTTCTAAACACTCCAATAGTTTTTTGAACGATGTTAATGGTGCGCCATCTTGAAAACCGCGACAAACCCTATTTTTTAGGTTATTTTGGCATTTTTTCATATATAACTCGAGAAAAATGTTCTTAAAATTCATGAAAAAATTTCGGTATATAGAAGATTCATATGTACATGCACTTGAATTTTTTCAGATTTTTTTAAGGTCATGTTCAGTGTTAACAAAATTTCTAAATTGTTATTACAACCGAAAAATCATACATTTACCGCTTAAAATAATATTTTTGAGGTTATTTTGATCCGTATCTCAAGTAAAATGCTCTAACATTTCTAAAAAAGATTCGATAAACAAAAGACATATAAGTTTATGCACTCAAATTTTTTCCCATTTTTCGGGATCACGATTTACGGCTAAAAAAATTTCGAAGTACTCGAACGATCAGGGAAGTTCATATTAAGAATAAGAATAGGACATATATATGGGTCGTTCTCGGGACAATCGAGAGATCAAAATTTTTTTTCTTTCGTAACCACCTAAATAACTTCGTAACCATCTCATAAGTTACCCTGAATTTTTTCAGATTTTTTTCATTCATAGTTTTTGAGTGGCAAAGGGTCAAACTTGGTCATTTTAGCTTTTTTTGCAATTTTTGCCTTTTATCAATGCTTTATAGCTCCTCAGGGGTGCATTTTTCATATAAGGACAATATACACCATATTTTAGAAAATGTTCAAAATTTTTCAAATAAACTATTCTAAAACCCATTGGATCCAATTTAAATTGTGCTAGAGCTATTTTAAAACTTGAAATATGCAAAAATAAGACTTCGATCGATAACCAAAAAATTCATGAGAGTACCTTTTTCATAACAAAAGTACCTGCCACTATCCCAGAACAGGCCAAAAGCCCTATAAAGAGAAAATAATCAAGCAACCATGATATATGGCTAAATAACTGATTAAAATGCAAATTTGGCTCTTGTAATAAAATATATCCTTAGTCGGACCATCACAAAAAAATTCATGGTAATATCTTTTACTAATTTAAAGTAACTATAAAGCTTCTAGATTAGCAGTTACTATTAAACTACATAAGAAAAAAAAATATCTAGATCAATCAATTACTTAAAATAATAAATTTAAATAGGCATACGAAAGACTTAGCGAAAGAATGCTTTATTAATATTAATTTATTGATATTCCTGGTCGCACTGTCCATTAATTTTTGGGGAAATTGGTGAAATAAACAACACTCAAGTGTGTAATTTTTTCACCGACGTTTCGATCACTTCACTATGATCCTCATCAGAGCTAAAGTTTATTAAATAAATTAAGTAAAAATTTTTAATAAAATACATTGAAAATACATTGAAAATACCATTGAAAAACGTTGGCCACACTTGTTTAACAAAATTAATTTAACTTGTTATGAATTCATAAACGCCATAAACTTTATACTTAATAATAATTTTTTCCAATTCAACAATAGATATTATAAACAAATTTTTGGATGAGCTATGGGAAATCCCAGCAGCCCTATCCTAGTTGATATAGTCATGCAAGATTTGGAAAATGACGCTCTACACAAACTTGAAATTGAATTCCAGGTCCCTTTTTATTTTAGATATGTCGATGACATATTATTATGCGTACCAAAACAAAGAATAGATTATACACAAAAAATATTTAATAGCTACAGTAACTACTTACAATTTACTATAGAAAAATCAACTAATAATAGAATTAGCTTCCTAGACTTGTCAATAATTAAAAATACTGATAATACAATTAGCTTAGACTGGTACAGAAAACCTACTTTTTTTCAGGTAGATTTCTAAACTACAATTCACATCATCCAATAGCCACAAAAATAGGCGTAATTTATAATCTTGTTGATAGATCAACGAAACTAGCTGATGAAAAATTTCAACAACAAAACATAAAACTTATTAAACAATTTGTTATTAGCAACCAATGCCCTCCAGATTTCATAAAAAAACACATTAAAAAACGTTTATATAATAACAACAATAAAAATACTCTTAGACGTAACACCAATAGATTAAAACGTATCATTTTACCTTTTACGAAACAAATAGATAACGAACTGCGCAAAGCTTTACGTAAATTATACATTACACCAGTTTACAAAACCATTAATAAGTTTAATTGTTTAATAAGATTAGGTAAAAATAAATGTAAACATACTGAGAAAACAAATGTAATTTATAAAATCGATTGTAAAACATGCGATGCCACGTACGTTAACCAAACTTCACGTAGTTTAAGGGGGTTCATCCGATTTTGAGTTTATTTGGGAAGTCTTTGAAACTTTCGTCATATGTACGTGAAACCATCATCTATATCATATCCTCAGGAAAAAGAGCCTAGCTTCACCGTTATTGAGATATTAAACGGCAAAGTTGAACATTTTAACACGGCGTATTATGGGACGCGCACGCGCGAAAGATCGATTCAGTCTATAACTTCAAAGATACATTTAGCGTTTGTCTGAAAAACTAATATGTTATTCAGATCAATAATTACAATATCATATTACAAGTTCAGAGATCCTAGCTTCACCGTTTTTAAGATATTGTAGTTGAAAGTGGAATTTTAGGTGTACGGCCGCGTGTGCAGACGACGCTGGAGCGGTGGGGGAACAAACAGACGACCGCCACTCTGTGTGCATGCTCACAGGCGGCACGAAGCTATGTGTATGCGTCAGTCCCGTATAAACACGTGCTCTGACTACAAGAGTGGGGGCACCATTCGAGCGAACCTGTGCGCGCGGTGCGGGGTGACGTTGATTCTTGATACGTTCCAACTTGGATAAACCCCCTTAAATTCAAGAGTAAAAGAACACGAAGCCGACTGCCGGCATAAAAGAAACAAATCAGCGACTTTCAACCATATCAGTAACAGTAACCATTCAATAAACTTCGACAAGGTAAAAATTTTAGACAATGAAAGTAATTTAAGTAAAAGATTATTATCTGAAATGTTACATATCAGCACAAAAAAACAGTATGAACGTCAAGACTGACACAATCAACTTAAAAAGTGAATAGAGATATTTTATATTTAATGAAAAATTCCTTATGCAACAACAGTACATCCTCGATTTTATCCAAAAGATGTGCGAAGGAACTCACAGTAACACCGTTCGCCCTAGCAACGCACTCTGCTACCAGTCTCTCCCCCTTTCCAGAAAACTATACTCTGTTCATATACATATACACAATAATGAAGCTTGTAACTCCCACTAATACTTTTCCAATTTTCCACCTAATAATAGATGACAGCTTACAATTTCGACCACTTGACTGGCAGCAAGTCGTGCGGCCTATACAACGTATTTGAAACTCTTGAAAATGGTTTTTGTTGAACTCTTTATTGCGTAAGTGTTTATCTTGTTTAAAAAAATCTCTTGTATGTATTTTGTTAAAAAATTTTACTTAATTTATTTAATAAACTTTAGCTCTGATGAGGATCATAGTGAAGTGATCGGAACGTCGGCGAAAAAATTACACACTTGAATGTTGTTTATTTCACCCCTTCCCTCAAAAATTAATGGACAGTGCAACCAGTAATATCAATAAATTATACTCATCAACAACTTCACTGTCAGTCGTCTCTACCAAAATTTACTTTATTAATATTGTTTATAGTCTGTTAATTTAATGGATATATAATAATTACTTAATTAAATGGATAAAATCTTACCTTACTTGGTAAGGAGGGAGCAAAGTGTCCGGATGGCTAATTATCATAGAACTTGGTACAAAGGCTTCTTTATTTTTAAAAACACGATGTACAAAGCCTTTTTTTTCCAGCAGGTTCTCCGTCAAATTTACACGAGTGCAAATTTTTGAATTCATTGAATACGTATTAATGTTTGCATTTTAACATAAGCATACCATTTCATTATTTCGCTTCCTCCAATAAGAAAAATCCATCTTTTCTGATAAAATGGTTTGGTAAGGAAATATGTATCTTGATGCGCAGAAAATGTTTTTCATTACAATGAGATACAATAAACTTCCTTTATACTTAAAAATAATCAAGATCTTTACCAAACCATTTTACATATTTACACATAATATTATTGCACTTTATCAGAAAAGATGGATTTTTCTTATTCGAGGAAGCGAAAGGGTAAATAATGAAATGGTGTGCCGATGTTAAAATCCAAACATTAATAAGGAGCTATAAAGCATTGAAAAAAAGGAAAAAATTGCAAAAAAAACTCAAATGACCAAGTTTGACCCTTTGCCACTCAAAAACTATGACTGAAAAAAATCTGAAAAAATTCAGGGTAACTTATGGGATGGTTACGAAGCCATTTAGGTGTTTACGGAAGAAAAAAAAATTTTGAATTCTCGATTCCCCCGAGAACGACCCATATATATGTCCTATTCTTATTCTTAATATGAACTTCCCTGATCGTTCAAGTACTTCGAAATTTTTTAGCCGTAAATCGTGATCCAGAAAAATGTGAAAAAATTTGAGTGCAAAAACTTACATGTCTTTTATTTATCTGATATTTTTTAGAAAGTGTTAGATCATTTTACTTGAGATACTGATCAAAATAACCTCAAAAACATGATTTTAAGCGGTAAATGCATGATTTTTCGGTTGTAATAACAATTTAGAATTTTTTTAGCACTGAAGATGGCCTTTAAAAAATCTGAAAAAATTCGAGGATATGTACATATGAGTCTTCTATACACAGCAATTTTTTCATGAATTTTAAGAACATCTTTCTCGAGTTATACATGAAAGAATGCGAAAATAACCTAAAAAATAGGATTTTTCGCGTTTTTCAAGATGGCGCACCATTAAAATCGTTCAAAAAACTATTGGAGTGTTTAGAAAAAAGTGGAACAAGTAACTTAAAACAAAAAAATCAGATGTATGTATCTTTGTTTTTAAATAATAACGATTTTAATTTTTTTAGAATTTTTTTTACCTTCGAGATGACTTTAAAAGTATCCACAAAAATTCTTGTGTATTCACTATTACGTCAAGTATTACTCAGAATTTTTTCAGATTTTTTCTATTGCATATTTCAGAAATAAAAATTATTATGTAAAAACACGACTTTTTTGAGGTTAGGTCAGTATGGGAAGGGGTTCGGAAGAAAGTGGCCGGACGAAACTCACTTTTTTTAGTGTCCAAAAAAATATATGCAGTTTATTTTCCAAAAATCGAGCAAGGGCATTTTGACCATTATAGTGGGATACCCTTTATTCGTCTGACATAACTATAAAATTAAAAAGAAAGCAACTAAAATTGTCCATCGATTGAAAAATCATCTTTCCAAAGCGAACTTTCAGTTTCACTTTCTTGATCGACAATAGTGGTAATATTTTCTCTGAAATAAATAAATTTAAATCAAATTAGGATTTGAAAAGCACAACGTACATAGAATATATTTTATTAAATATACTAACCCTTCGAGAAGATATTCGTTCAAATCGGTCGGAAGATCGATTATCCTGCGTCGAGGGAGTTCCTAATATATAAAAAAATATTACTTTTAAATAGTAACAAAAATTGAAAATTAAAATTCAGAATATTAAAAAATTTCTATAAAAAAAGAAAATCGGGTTTTCTAAAAATAGAATTTTTACCTCAATTGTGTAAGAAAAAACTAAAAAAATGAGCCCGGTCCGGTTAAAATCGGTCGAGTAGATCATGAAATATCAGTATGACATCTGTGTGTGCGTGCGTGCGTGCGTGCGTGTGGGCGTGTGGGTGGGTGTGGGTGGGTGTGTGTGCGTATGGGTGTGTGTGTGTGGGTGGGTGTGTGTGTGCGTGCGTGCATGCGTGCGTGCGCGTATATACGTAATGTTATACTGTTTATCGAAGATTTTTCAATGTCATGAATACCTCAGTTTTTCCTTTATCGGGAAAAACCACGTATTTATAAAATTTGCCGGTTAAAAAATTTTATGCTGCAATTTTCTGTAGTTTTCCGTAAAACTACAACTCATTACCTACATTTAAAAAAAAAATATTAAAAATCGGTCGTTTCTACATTGAGATATTTTATTTTGAAAAGAAAATGCTGTTTGGCCTCACTGTGCGCCGGTTCTAATGCGTACGCCGAGACGCATACAATGTTGCCACGTCTTCGCGGACGCTCTCCTTCCTCATGGCGGCGTGCATCGAAAAGCCATCAGATTAAACGTTTTAAACTTATATATCTCAGAATCAGTATGGCTAGGACTTCCCTTTTTTGTATACAATATTCGTAAAAGCATCTTCTAAAACACTCTATTCACAACAATACATAATAGAACTTCTTATTAATTGCTACAAACGTCTCTCCAATACATGCATCGCGTATACCACCCCTGTTAAAAAATCTATATTAACATGTTAATAACTCGACTTCCGTGTGGACAGCTTTCCTCAAATTTAAAGGATATGTTGTTAATGTTGTTAAAAATATATACTATAAATTTCAAGCAGATACATAATCATTCGATTCGCCGGTGAACGTCCTTAAACTATCATGTATTATAGTCCAAATTTTGAAATACCGATACGTGATTAAAATTACCAAAAATAAAAATTATTTTTGTTTGGCGTTACTTTTATTTTATTATAACTTTCGTTTTATTTTATTGTTACCTTCTTTGTAACATTTACAATTGTACTAATCAACTTGAGTGAGAGAATAGACTGATATTAATATTAGCTTAGTAGCACTAGATAACTGTAGAAACATACGTAACCGGTAAATCTTCCGTATTGCATCAGCATATATAATTTTAAGGAAATCCCCTATGTATTTTGATATTAGCACTAAACCAGGGCCAAAATTGGTCTATCACGTAAGGATTTTGAAATATCTGATGCAAAATTTAGCTATTTTTAAAAATAAAATTTCATTACTAATCTAGAATTTTTTGTCCAATATATAACTGTGCGAATTTTGAAATTAAGATAATCCATTTGGTTCTTATACAAGTTTTTGTGCTCAGAAAGCCAAAATACATGAGGGTGTGTATTGTATGATATAAGCAATTAAAAAAAAATAGATGTCACATTTGTTGAGATCTCGCGCATACTGAAAAAAATTTGGCACGTGAGTCGTCCTGTGTATAGGTCGGAGGTCGTCTTGAGGTTATCTACATCTGTTGCACCGCTCCCTATGTCTGCTGTGCCAGCGAGGGAGCTCTCCCGTCCCTTTTCGAGGCATCTGCTACACTTCGGTGCATACGTCTCGGCATGTCTCCTGCTCCGAAAAGGGACGTAGATAGCTTCCTACTGGCACGATAGACGTACAGAGCGGGGCAACTCTGTCTTGCACTGAAAGTGGCTTAAAGAGCAGCTCAGGTGCCAAATTTTTTTTAGTGTACTTTTCAACTAAAAAATGAGACACTTTATCAGGAATATTATTAATATTTAGAGGTTAAAAGGTTGTATATAAATATTGTGGTTTAAACTTCAGATAAATCCATGTGAAAAAATACTAAACTCAATTGTAGTGGAAGCGGTTGTCACCGCTTGAGTACCTAAGTCGCTGAAGATAAACGTGAAAGTATTTATATTTCTATGTACGTAAGCGCATCCAGTTGAGTACGTATGTGTAAGCTGTGTATATGCGCGCGCGCGTGTGTGTGTGCATGCATGCGTGCGTGCGTGCGTGCGTGCGTGCGTGCGTGTGTGTGTGTGTGTGTGTGTGTGTGTGTGTGTGTGTGTGTGTGTGTGGAAAGGTGGATAGGTGGGCGTTTTACCTGATGGTGGCTATACGGAGAGTGTGGCCTGGCAGGTGAAGAGAACCTCTGATTGTATGACTGATAAGACATAGGAGTAGGTGAACTAGGTCCTCCAGGACCATGATGTAAACGTGGCGAACCCTACGATAAATATATTAAATTATTGCATATTATCATAATAACTTTTTAAGTAACTGAATGCACGATTTAATCTCAATTCAACAATGTATCACTTCTAGATTTCGATATCTGGTTAATCTCAGGAATATTTTAAGATTGGAAAATATGAAGAAAGTAATGATAAACCGTAAAAAACTATGGTTGTTTGTTGGAAAGTATTAGTCTTATGTTAACAAAACTAAAATCATTTAGTATTACATATAACTCTAATAATAGAAAATGAAAATAAATAAACCTATTTATTATTTACTCTGCCAGAGTAAAAAAAATTTGAATCACGTAAAAGTTATAATAGTTTTAATATGAGAAAAACTAGTGCATTAAAAAATCGCACAGATCTGCGGAATTACTTTGTGCCAGTTTAGGTACATTTACATTACTCAATTTTACACTAATATAACTTTGGAGAAAGCAAATACCTTTCAAATCTGAGAAAAGAAAATGAAAGCTCGTTTAATCTAGGTACCTTATTTTCTTATTTTTTAAATTGTTTGCAAAACTTTCTTGAACTAAATTATCATAGCTTCAAAAAAGACTTTTATTAAATTTTCTTATTAAAAAAAAAAAAAAAAAAAAAACACCGTTATTATTGCGACTTTTTCATATTTCTACATCCGAAACATATCCTAGGATTAAATCATAACACAGGCCACAAAAAGAAAAAAATTGTATATCCCAGAGACTAGACCACCATCATATCTTCACATACTTTGGCCCCCTAAACAAGATCGCAATTTCGAGATATCTTAGAAATCAAAGTAAAAAAATGTTGCCGTTTTGTTTAATAAATAACGTAGCACTAGTTGTGCCCTACAAAATCAACTTTGCATAATCCTGCTAAGATATTTAATAATTAAGGCTTTAACCTTAACATTCATTAAAAAAATTAAAATAATAATGCTGAAGGCTACTTTGCATTACCGCATAAAATAAAATGAAAGTGGGAAATCGAAAGTTAGATTATCTTTCCTCATAAATAATATTTGAATGCCATAAAATTATCCAAAGTTTTAAAAAGATCAAGAAAAGTGAGATACTTTCTGTAATAAACTTGTAAAAAAAAACTTGTAAAAGAACTTCCACCTATATTTTAAATGATTTTACTGACGAAGAGTAAGTCCAACTTGCAGAATCTCCTATCTGACAAAAGAAATAGAAACAGAAGTGTTAGAAGTGTTAAAGCGACTCGTTTTGAATGTCCTAGCGAGGAAGCGCAATTCAATTCTGAATAAAAATTAAATATCACAATCTTTTATCCTATCATTAATTTTCTTTATCTCTTAATTCTGTGGTGTAAAGGAAGAAGGGAATAAGTCCAATTTTTATGAAAATTGAGTTAAGGTCATTTTTTACTTTTTTTAGGTTCAATACACTTTTTTATTAAGGTTTTATTAAAAAAAAGTTTTTATTTTTCAGTTGCGATGTAATTTAAAAAGGGAATAAGTCCACTTTTATATAGAAACTGCCTTTAAGCGTTAGTATTTAAATCGCAATATCTCGAAAACTTTCTGAAGTGACTTGTTCCCTTCTTCCTTGGCACCACAGAATTTAAAAATGAGACAAACTGCATATGAAAATTTTAAATTTCGTAATAATAACTATAAATTTGTAACTGCATTGCATGAAATGAGTACACAAAAAATTGAAGAGACATCTAAAAACTTAGCTAATAAATACAATCAAGATATTTCTGCAGAAAATTTGGTAGCTGAATGTTTATATTTCAAACATTATCTTTACGAGATAAGCAAAGATTAAGCACTGTTTATTTAGAACTTGTATTTAAAGATTAGAGAAGATTGTATATCTTCGACATTTCCTAATCTAGAAATCGCTTGTCGCATAGTTTCAAGGTTAAGGTTACGTTATCCACGAATATGTTCACAAAGTTACAGAGGCAATTTCTAAATATTTTCGAAGATACAAAGTCGAAGCAGTAGAGCTTCGAGCAGGTATGCAAGTGCTGCTCCAGTTTTCATTTTCACGATTTTTCTAAATTGGCGGGCGTGATAGCACAAAAACGACCTATTAAGGTGGCTCATGCGTTTGGTGCCGTATCAAGTCGGGGCCCCGCAAGGGGCTTCTTTATTATTGCCAAATTAAGTTAACGTATTTTACGCAAATTTATTGTAAATAACTTCTAAATGTTCAAACAAAAAAAAGATTTTATAAATAAGTAAAAACTTTGCTAATTTGTCGCTACATTTATATGACTGGTCGCAGTGCGCATGCGCAGTAGCACATTTGTAACGTTTATTGTTAATATCTTTTTTGATTGGTCGTTAACCTATAATTCTGATAATATCATTAGATTTTTCACCAAAAAATATTTAATTTCATATATTGTACATTAAAAACTGCTTTTTTACAAGTTACTACGAAGCAATAAACTATTCATTCCCATAAGGTTATGTGTTAAACGTACCTATTTATAAACTCAGTTTTTTCGATTATTTGGTCGTTGACCTACAATTTTCTTAGTACAGATCGAAAGTTTAATCTCTAAAGAACATATTTGTTAAGTTTAAGATGTATCTGCTTTTTTATAAGAAATCGCATGAGCCACCTTAAATCGAACCAAAGTTTCTTCTCTTCAAGTATTAAATTCTCTTTTAAGTGAACTAAAAGGATTCATAAAAAATTCTTTTAATAGTATATTTTGCAACAAGGCGAGAAAATGAGCTATTTCAAGCAAGGGTGAGTGAATCTGAAATAGCTTTTCTTTCCGTGTTACACACCGCATTTTTTCAAGGGCCTTTTGCTTTCTCAAAGAGGAAGCTTTGTAACGCTGACATTTTCGACTCTCATATTTCGATGATTTCCGATATATCCGAGTTCCCTGAGTCGATATGCGTGTATTAGCAAATGTGTGTGTATGTGTTCGTGCGTGCGTGCGTGCGTGCGTGCGTGTGTTGTGCGTGCGGTTGTGGGTGCGTATACATGTGTCTATGTATGTGTGTGCGTGCGTGCGTGCGTGCGTGCGTGTGTTGTGCGTGCGGTTGTGGGTGCGTATACATGTGTCTATGTGTGTGTGTGTGTGTGTGTGTGTGTGTGTGTGTGCGTGCGTGCGTGCGTGCGTGCGTGCGTGCGTGCGTGCGTGCGTGCGTGCGTGCGTGCGTGCGTGCGTGCGTGTAATCAATTTATCGGCACCATAACTCGAAACTGGCACAAGATATTGCCACTTGCACAAGTTCATTTTGAAGTTGAAGCCGTTAAAAAAAAATAAAGAAAAAAATGAAAAAAGATAAAATAATTTTTATCGTCGCCAGGTTTGGAGATATGTCAGAAGTAAGTCCATTTCCTGAAAGGTCCCAAAATTTCCTATCTATCCATATTATTTTCAGCCCACTCGGATAATATGTCGGTTAAAAGAAATGAAGAGAAATATAAAAAAATACCCCAGTGGAAATTCGAAAGTATATATAAATGTAAAAAAGTGTAAATTTCTGTAAAAAACGTATATAATCGTACATAAATGTATATAAATGTTGTAACTGAAACACGTATTTACATTTATTTACATTTATTTACATTTATATACGTTTATATACGTTCTTTACAGAAATTTACTTTTGTATGTCTTTTCTTATGATTCGATTATGCTCTTACAAAAATTTGTGCTGCTGTAAATACACTTTGTTACAGTTATTTAGCGTTTTTTACATTTATATACGAATATATATATATATATATAATTATCCCCCCATCCGTTTATGGAGCCCATCCCTGTATATTAGTACCTACAGCCCAGAGATCCCTATGGCAAGTGACTAAAGAAATAATGGACCCTGGGGTTATAGACTCTAGATCGGGCTCCATAAACGCCCGAGAAAAATATTTTATGGGACCCGGGCTCCATAAAAGAAAACGGGCTCCATAAATATGCTCATGTGTATAAAAGGGCTCCATAAATCTGTTAAAACAAATGTGTGTGTGTGTGTGTGTGTGTGTGTGTGTGTGTGTGTGTGTGTGTGTGTGTGTGTGTGTGTGTGTGTGTGTGTGTGTGTGTGTGTGTGTGTGTGTGTGTGTGTGTGTGTGTGTGTGTGTGTGTGTGTGTGTGTGTGTGTGTGTGTGTGTGTGTGTGTGTGTGTGTGTGTGTGTGTGTGTGTGTGTGTGTGTGTGTGTGTGTGTGTGTGTGTGTGTGTGTGTGTGTGTGTGTGTGTGTGTGTGTGTATGTGTATATATATATGGGATATTTCAGGTGATGTTAGCAGCTCAAAATTTAAAAATTGCTCAAAACTCGTTTTCTTTTAGTTTCTTAAGAAGAAAAAAATGTTCCTCAAATTTTAGGTCGATATGTGCAAAAATAAAAAAGTTATGCAACATTGAAAATACAATTTTTTTGCAATTTTTGGTTAAAATCCAAGTTACCTCCTGACGCCTTATATGTTGTATATTCGGTTTTTGTAAATAATATTTTATAAATGATTTTCATACTACTCTATTAATAGTATACCTCACTTGAATTTTTTCCTTTATCAAATTATTTTAATGAATAATTTCAATTAATAAAATGTTTTATTGATTCTTTTATTCATATTTATATTTCTTAAATTACACATTTTCAATTTTTCAACGCGCTTTTTGTATCCTAAAACCATTTCTCACATGGAACCATCCGAAAAAGCAAATAAATGCAAATAAGTGTTTATAACTAATAATAGGAATAATTTACAACACTTACTAAATGTTTTAGGCATTCCCAAATCTTCCTGTTATTTTATGTTATTTGCTTTTATTAACAGTTTTACGCAAAAGTTATTTCCGCCTGGGTACCTAAGAGCGAGTCCCCATTAGGGCCTTTGCACGCTAAAAGCATAACGCGAAGGAATAAGGAATAAGAGGGCATAAGGTGGACATAAGGTACTTATGCTCCGCTTATTCCTCTTATGCCCGTGTTGTGTACGCAACGAAACGTGCATAACCTCTTGATTTTTTTGGAGTAGAGTTTTCGAAATGAAATAGCTTACTGTAATTATTAATTGACTCTAATTGGTTACAATGTAAAAAGTTGACAAAATAATAAAACTTGAGGGGCTTTTGTATTTTATCATTTCAACATGCAGAAGTGAGAAAAGTTTTCTTCTTAATTATTTAGTGATTATTTTTATAATAATTTATAGTGTAGACATTTTTGAACAATGGATGAAGAGGTAAATGTTTACTTGCAATTTATTATTAAAAAACTTACTCCAAAACAAGCAATTTAGGGGTTATGTACGATCCGTTGCTTACACAACACGGGCATAAGAGGAATAAGCGGAGCATAAGTACCTTATGTTCACCTTATGCCCTGTTATTCCTTATTCCTTTGCGTAATGCTTTTAGCGTGCAAAGGCCCTTAGATCACACGACTGTGCTTTTGTGCTTTTGTGCCAAGCGAAAAAAACTAGTTGTCTGACATCTAGCATACTCGTTACCCATTGCTGAAGATTAACAGATTGAACTACCTGCCATGGGTCATCAGTATGCTAGATATCGGACAATTTTGCTTCCTCAAAGAGGAAGCTTTGTAACGGTGAAAAAAATTTTGGAAACAAAAAATGTTCAAAAACATGTTTTAAGACTTTTGGCGCTAAAATCCGTTGTTTGTGATAAAAAAAAATTTCGTGTCTGTGCGTGCGTGCGTGCGTGCGTGCGCGTGTGTGTGTATGCGTGCGTGCGTGCGTGCGTGCGTGAGTGCGTGCGTGCGTGCGTGCGTGCGTGCGTGCGTGCGTGCGTGCGTGCGTGCGTGCGTGCGTGTGTGTGTGTGTGTGTGTGTGTGTGTGTGTATGTGTGTGTGTGTGTGTGTGTACAGGCGATAACTTTTAAACCGATCGACCGATTTACGTCGGAAAAGGCTTATTCTCTTCGTTTCGAAGGAGAATAGAAAGAGCATAAACTACTTTTTGATTTTACCGATTTTTTTTATAACCAAAAAACGATTTTGAATTTTTCATTTTTTTGATTTTTTAATTTGTTTCAGCCAGTATTACTTAATAAACTAATGTATTAAAAGGTCTTTAAATTACCTACAATTTCATTTTTTTTAAATTTAAATTATTTAGCCTGCCATTTGTTATTAATGAAAATATGGTTTATATTTCTTTAATTAATATCTCAAAAACTTTTTCATTTTTCCACTCAAAATGTTTACCACTCATTATACTTATCGAGTACAACATTGTGTTAAAATTTGAAGAGGTTATGTTGATTTTTTCCGAGAAAAAAATTATTTTTGAAAAAATGAGCGTTTTCTTTTCTTTACTATAACGGGAGTAAAAGTCAATGAATCGTTTTGAAATTTAGCAAAGAATTAACTTTTTTATGTCTAAGGAGTCAGTTCTTTGCCCAAAAAAATCTGACCGTTGTGACCAAAGATATTTGAGATTAAAATTTTTTTATAAAGTTCTTGTTTGCATTTTTAAAAAGAATATTCGATTGATTGACTCAAAATTTTTACCACTTATTACACTTATCGAGTACAACATTGTGTTAAAATTTCAAGAGGTTATGTTGGTCAACATTTTTTTACCATTCCAAATTAGCCCCAAAACACAAATATAAGGTTTTAGAGCAAAATATGCAATTTGTTCTATTTAATTTGTATATCATATATAAATAAAATAATTATTGTGTACTAGGGCATATCCCCGAGAAAGTAATTTCAGATTGAGTCCCGCGGCAACATGTACTAGGGCAACGATAATAATTGACTTTCAAAATATGAATTTCGTAAAAATTTCATAAAAATATTTCATAAAAATATTTCATAAAAATATCGATTCTTAAATATGAAAAAAAACTACCTCTCTGTTAAATTTCAAAACGATTCGTTGTCTTTTGTTAAGAAGTATAACTTAGTTATTATATTTGTATGATTGTTACAATGATGGATTAGCTTTAAACCACCACTAAGTCGAGCAGGATAGTAGTTAAATACCTGTTTCAAAACAAATATTTATTAGACTATTGCCAATACATACTTTTCTTTCTTAAACTAATGTATTTTTTTAAAACTTTTTATAACAATAACTAATTGTTTGCATAAGATACATAAATAAAAAAATAAAAAAGATATTTTTTATATTCAGTCAAATTGTTTAATAAACAACAAAGAACCACAAAGAAAACAGTTTTATTTATTAATAAAGTTTTGTTGTAAAAAATTTACTTTTGTTTTTTAAATTTAAAAAATGGAATCGATAAATTAGTTTGAGGAAGCATCTTGCCAATGAACTGGCAGCGGTTTTTTTTTCGCTTGGCAGAAAAGCACAAAAGCACAGGCCTGTGCCTCAAATGTGGACTCGCTCTAACGGTTTTTTGTCCAAGTTTGTTCTAAACTTGTGACCTCATTATGAATTTCAGAAAGGTCTTGTGACCATCTTAAGACTGACATGACCGTCTTATGACGTTGGTCAGAATCATGTTGCATCACTGTAGTATGCCCAAGCGCATGCGCTGCAGTCTGCAGCACAGCTGCGCGTGCGTCGTCAAGTTAGATACATCGCGTCGCGAACGGCCGTATATCCTAACTCCAAACGTAAATAAATAGTTCATCAACACCCGGCCGTCCTGCTTACGATCGTTTACGATGTAGACCCTCCTGAAACAGCAGTGCCGGTTGCGCGATGAGCGCGAACGTCTCGCCGACACGATGGTCAATGAGAAGTTGTACACAAAATCGAGCCATCGGGAAACCATAAACACGGAGCATCGGCTGAAAGTGCTGTTTGATCAGTTTATGGAGAACAGCGTTCTATAGAAACCAGCACCTTTCCTGGTTGGCCTAAATAAACAGGCAGTGCTTTAATCAATGTTGGAGATCACTTAGATTTGTCTTTTCTCATCTTGGGAAGAATTAGCTTCTCTTGATTTAGATAGATTGAATTCTTCTCTCATGGCTCCTCGTTTAAAATGCCGTGATACTTTGGAAGAGAAAGATCAAAGATTATTTAGCACAAAGGGAGAAGCTGCACTACATGTGCGACCAGATTAGTGATGAACGACGAACAAGATTCAGATGCCCAAATTGCTTGTGAAACAGTGACAAGGACAACAGTGACAAGAAATCAGTTTTATAGCTGTTGTTGACTATCAAAAAATTGTTTTGACTACAATATGTGCAGCATTTTACTGCTGTTCGATGCTCAGCCTCGGGATGCTCAGCGGGGATTGACACCCGCGGCACCGTGTACTAGGGCATATCCCCGGGAAGGTCATTTTAGATTGACTCCCGCGGCACCATGTACTAGGGGATATCCCCGGGAAAGTCATTTTAGATTGACTCCCGCGGCACCGTGTACTAGGGCAACATTAAAAAAAAAAAAAAATCACCTTCAAAATATGATTACATTCCATGAATTTCATAAAAATGTGAAATATCTATGGTCACAACAGCCAAATTTTTTTTTTTTGGCAAAAAACTAAATCCTTAAATATAAAAAAAACTCATTCTCTGCCACATTTCAAAACGATTCATTGATTTTTACTTCTGTTATCGTAAACGAAAGAAAACGCACTTCTTTTCAAAAATAATTTTTTTCTCGGAAACAAATAAACATAACCTCTTCAAATTTTAACACAATGTTGAACTCGAAAAGTGTAATAAGTGGTAAAAATTTTGAGTCAATCAATCGAATATTCTTTTTATAAATGCAAATATAAAAAATTTATAAAAAATTTTTAACCTCAAATATCTTTGGTCACAACAGTCAGATTTTTTTGGGCAAAGAACTGAATCATTAGATATTAAAAAGCTAATTCTCTGCCAAATTTCAAAACGATTCATTGACTTTTACTCCTGTTATCGTACAGAAAAGAAAACGCACATTTTTTCAAAAATAATTTTTTTCTCGGAAACAAATCAACATAACCTCTTGAAATTTTAACGCAATGTTGTACTCGACAAGTATAATGAGTGAGAAAAATTTTGAGTGGATAAATGAAAAAGTTTTTGAGATATTAATTAAAGAATTATAAACCATATTTTCATTAATAACAAATGACAGGCTAAACCTAATTTAAATTTTAAAAAATGAAATTGTAAGTAATTTAAAGATCTTTTAACAACAATTTAGTTTATTAAGTAATACTGGCTGAAACAAATTCAAAAATCAAAAAAACGAAAAATTCTAAATCGTTTTTTGGTTATAAAAACAAATCGGTTAAATCAAAAAGTATGTTATGCTCTCTCTATTCTCCTCCGAAAAAAGAGAATAAGCCTTTTCCGATGTAAATCGGTCGATCTGTTTAAAAGTTGTCGCCTGTATACACACACACACACATACGCACGCAGGCACGCACGCACGCACGCACACACAAACACACACACACACAGACACGACATTTTTTTGGAAAAATTGAAGCTAATGGCCAATACTACCAGGGTTTGTTAATAAATAACACAGAAATTTTTTTTTACGACGTTTCGGACATTTTTATTAGTCCATCTTCAGGTTCTAAACACATACAAAAATATACAAAATTATATAAAAACTGCTTTTTTACAATTCACAAACTTACAGATTATACTTGCAACAATAATTAAAACTTACAATGAAACGTGTGGTCAATTATTTCTAATATGGAAAGCGTTCTGTGCGTCAATGCTTACAATTTTGAAAATTCATCCTTTTTATACAATAAAATTGCGCATATGTGTGTGTGTGTGTGATGTAAGGAAGACGCGTACAAATGGTGGGGATACGGTAGACAATTGAGCAGCGACACAGCGGGTGTGGTCTCAGGACAGCACGTATTAGTGGAGGGGGCACCCCAAAACCAATGCTATAATGCTCTCCACTTCGAGCTTCATACACCAAGGTGGGAGTGGTAACTCTACATCGACATGCTCTCCTGGTCTCACTCGTCTGCTACCTTCGGTGATCCTACTCTTGTAGACACATGAATTGACAATTTTTTATTAGCGTAGTATATTCCTTAGATAAACTATTAATTTCAAATGGTTTATTCATATATTTTACTTGTGTGTGTATGAATACGGCTTCGGAAAACAGTCTTTTACCTCTATTAATCTCTGTATCAAGAATTTGCACATTATTAAAATCTATCATATGATTATTGTTTTTAGAATGTAAATATAATGAAGAATTATCATCTTTCATGGTGTATTTTTTAGAATGTTCTATGAGTCGCACATTTAATCGTCTACCTGTCTGGCCAATGTACGAAGCCTCACAATCTTTGCACTTAATTTTATAAACAACGTTAGCTTTATCACAGATTTTTGTATTATCCTTACCTAATTTAATAATATTGTTAAGTTTATTCTTAGTACTATAGATAATATTTATATTGTGTTGTTTAAACAAAATGTTCATAGATCTTTCTAATTCTTTCACATATGGGAGCGTAATAAATATTTTTTTGTTTTTCTCATTACATATATTGTTATTATTGCTTCTCAATTTTTTTAAACGTTTTTTTATGTAAAATTCAGATAATTCAGGTGGATAATTATTATATCGTAATAGTTCTTTGATAAAAGTTATATTTTTGTTGTGAAAACTGTTATGTGATAATTTAAATGCTCGATCAACTAAACTATAAATAATGGCTATTTTATTGCAATGGGGGTGTTGTGATAAATAATTTAGATATCTTCCGGAGAAGGTTTGTTTATGGTACCAATCTGTGATAATGCGTTGTTGATCATTAATAATTATTTTAATATCGAGAAAACTAATACAATTGTTTTGTGGCAGTTCCACCGTAAACTGTAGGTTTTGATCATAGGAATTAAAAATATTTACAGTGTATTCAATCGTATCTTTTTGTATACATAAAATAATGTCGTCGACGTAACGGAAATAAAACAGAGGATTCATATTAAGATTATTTAACGACTGAATCTCCAAATCTTCCATGACAATGTCTGCCAAGATGGGGCTGATGGGATTACCCATAGCAGAACCAAAAATTTGTTGATAGAATTTCCCATTAAATTGGAAAAAATTGTTATCAAGTATGAATTTTATTATATGTAAAAACTCTGTGCAATACATGTTAATTTTATTATACAAGGTGTCCCATTTTAATCGCCCCAGGCAAATATCTTGAAAAGTATGAGAGATGGAAAAAAAACTTTAAAAACAAAAGTTGTAGGGTGCAAAGGGGGTCAGCTAATGGTAACAACGACTTTGACCTTGAACTCTATTTTCAAGGTTATTTCAAGGTCAAAGTGATTTTTTTGAATGAGGACCCCTACTTTCGACCCCGGAAATGGAAAGAGCAGAAAATTTTACGTTCAGAAAGGTCTGATATGTTGGGGTTTCAAGGTCAACCAGCTAATTTAATGAGGTCGACCTGGGAATACCTCTAGGAAGGACAAAATTGACCTTGACGTTCAAGGTCATTTTAAGGTAAGTTGATTTTATAAAATGGAACCCCTTATTTTTGATCCCGGAAACGGAAAGAGCGGAAGAATTTACGTCCGAATATGACCTTGACCTCGACCTTGACTTTAACCGTGATCTGGAAGGTTATTTTAAGGTCAAGTCGATTTTTTTAAAATCCCCTTATTTTTGACCTCGGAAATGGAAAGAGAAGAAAATTTTACGTTCAGATATGTACCGTCATATGGTGTCAAAGTTGGCCCTCTGGGGTCAATTAAGGGTAATAATAAATAAATTAATTTTTTTTAAGTGGATTTCACTGTTCTTATGAGTTACTTAGGAATCTAAAAGTATTTTTTCTCCCTCAAATGAATCGAAAATTAGAAAGACTACCCTCGACATTAGCATTACCCAATGTGCACCGCGTGGAGGTTGCCGAAAGGATTTCACACATCATTGGCCCTGAAAAGGGCCGATTGATTAACGGACTGTCATTTGAAGATCTAAGGCAGCAAATGCTCGATCAAGTGTCCGTTCTCTCTGAAACACATTTGCATCCTTCTTCGGAAGCTTGCTTGAACATTCCTCAATGTTTCCACTGAAATGGATTGAAAAGCTTCCATAATTCTTCCTCTCATGTTCTCTAAGGTTGTTGGAGCATGTGCAAAAACTTTGCCTTTAACTACTCCCCACAAAAAAAAGTCAAGAGGTGTGAGGTCTGGGGATCTAGGCGGCCACTCGTGTACTTGGCTGCCGATGCCAATCCAACGATTACGATACATATCATTGAGAAAATTCTTGACTGATCGAACGCGATGTGCAGGAGCTCCATCTTGATGAAACCACATCTCCCGCCGTAAGATAAGTGGGATATCTTCTAATAGAGGAGGTAGCTGGTTTTGCAAAATATCCAAATACAATTGTCCACTCAAATTTTGATTGTAAAAGATAGGTCCCAGCACATGATCTCCAATTATACCTGCCCACACGTTTATTGACCAACGTCTCTGGATTCGATGATCTCGTTGCCAATGAGGATTTTGTTCAGCGTAATAGTGGGCATTATGAAGATTGACACCACCCATATTATCAAATTTTGCTTCATCTGAGAATAGCACTCGATCAAAAAAGAAAGGGTCCCTACGTATCTGATTATTTGCCCATTGACAAAAATTTAAACGCCGTGCATTGTATGTATAAAAAGAAATTAAGAAGGCAATTTTCGGAAATGAGCGAAAAAGTTATTTATTCTAATAAACACATGAAATCATTACCGTATGCTATTCAATAATAAGAAATCAAAAGGTTTTCTTTATTTGTACTGTGCACAGTGACACCACTAAAAATAACTAACTCTACCTATTTTCGAGTGCAGTATTGTTATTACTCTTTAAAAAAAATGAAAATATTCTCAAATTGACCAAACTAAAGAATTCGAATATTTATAATTGACTCATAACAAAACCATTAAATAATCGCCTCATAACTACCTTAAAGTAATCGGTCACTCGTACTTAAAAAATATCATTTGACGTAGCCGTAAATTTCAATGGTGCCAACCTAACCAAGAAAGAACAAGAAGAAAAGTACCTTTTCATACCGAAAATTAATCCCAAAAATCCTTCAGAGTTACGCTGACAAAAGTAAGAACACATCAGATTAAAAAAATTAATTTGACCCCAATTGACCACAAGCACGATTTGACCCTTAATTGACCCCAGAGGGCCAACTTTGACACCATATGACGGTACATATCTGAACGTAAAATTTTCTTCTCTTTCCATTTCCGAGGTCAAAAATAAGGGGATTTTAAAAAAATCGACTTGACCTTAAATTAACCTTCCAGATCACGGTTAAAGTCAAGGTCGAGGTCAAGGTCATATTCGGACGTAAATTCTTCCGCTCTTTCCATTTCCAGGGTCAAAAATAAGGGGTTCCATTTTATAAAATCAACTTACCTTAAAATGACCTTGAACGTCAAGGTCAATTTTGTCCTTCCTAGAGGTATTCCCAGGTCGACCTCATTAAATTAGCTGGTTGACCTTGAAACCCCAACATATCAGACCTTTCTGAACGTAAAATTTTCTGCTCTTTCCATTTCCGGGGTCGAAAGTAGGGGTCCTCATTCAAAAAAATCACTTTGACCTTAAAATAACCTTGAAAATAGAGTTCAAGGTCAAAGTCGTTGTTACCATTAGCTGACCCCCTTTGCACCCTACAACTTTTGTATTTAAAGTTTTTTTCCATCTCCCATACTTTTCAAGATATTTGCCTGGGGCGATTAAAATGGGACACATTGTATATATTCAATTGAATTTCAAAAAAGAGGTTTACCACATGCTCATATAATAGTAACGTTACATCCAGACTATAAATTGTTTAGCCCAGAAGATATTAATAAATATATTTCAGCCGAAATACCATCTTCAGAAGATTTAGAATTGCAAAAATTAGTAATCAAACATATGTTACATGGACCGCATGGAGAAAAATCTCTTTGTTTACAAAAAAATAAAAATATTTGCAAAAAAAATTTTCCAAAATTGTTCAGAGATAATACAGTACTCAAACCAGATAAGTATCCTGAATATAAACGAAGAAATAATTCCTCAGCTAATCATATATATCATTTAAAAAAAACAAATAAAGCTATTCCAGTGGATAACTCTATGGTGGTCCCTTATAATAACTTTCTTTTATTAAAATATAGGTGTCATATAAATATCGAATACTGTGCTACTGTACAAAGTATTAAGTATATATTCAATTACATTCATAAAGGTGGAGATAGAGCTTGTTGTAAAATACAAACGAATAATGAAGGAAATGAAGAAGTTTATGATGAAATAACTAAATATATAGATGGAAGATATATAAGTCCAATGGAGGCAGCATGGCGATTACAAAAATTTCCATTATGTGGTAGAAATCACACAGTAGAAAGACTATCTGTCCATACAGAAAATCAACAGAAAATAATTTTTGATGAAAATAATATTCAAGAATCATCAAATAATTTAGAAACAACGTTAACAGATGGTTTAAATTAAATAAAATAGATGATTTTGCCAAAAAAATTAAATATGCAAACATACCGAATTACTATAAATTTAAAAATAAAAAATGGATAAAAAGATGAAGAAATAAAAAACATGTAAAAATCGGACGATTAAATGTTGTATCACCAAAAGATAGTGAACGTTTTTTCTTAAAATTGATACTAAATAGAGTAAAAGGTGCAACATCATTCCAAGATTTACGTACATATGAAAAAATTGTTTACGACACATATAGAGAAGCAGCTATCGCCATGGGTTTAATAGAACACGAAACACAAATTTTTAACATATTTGAAGAAGCCTGTCAAATAATGCTCCCAGTACAATTACGAAATTTTTTTGCAAATTTTCTTATATGTGAAAATATTCAAGGAAATATTATTTGGGAAAAATACAAAAAATATTTCACAGAAGATTTTATTGAACAAAAAGAAGATAAAGCACTTGCACACATAAATCAAATTTTAAGTATTGAAGATATATCATGTAAAGATGTTGGTTTACCTGAACCAAACAAGATTGATATAGAAGAAACAGATAAAAATGACATAGAAATGATCAACTATTGTAAACAAAAATTTAACAGCTCATATGCTCAGTTGAATGATGACCAAAAATTTATTTTTGAGCAAATAAAAAATAGTGAACATAAAATTTATTTTATAGATGGTCCAGGTGGATCTGGGAAAACATTTTTATATAAAACATTAATTTACTATTTTACTATTATAAAAAAAAAAATTTTATCAATGGCATGGACAAATAGCTTCTATTTTATTACCTAAAGGAATGACAAGTCATCGTACATTTAGATTACCATTAGATTTAAACAATATTGAAAATGCATTTCTAAAACATGATTCTGATAAAAAAAGATTAAGAGAAGCAGATATCATTATTTGGGACGAAGCCTCAATGATACCTAAAAAAGCATTAGAAATAGTAGACAATACTTTAAAAGATGTATGTTCTACGGATTGTAACTTTGGAGGAAAATTGATTATACTAGGTGGAGATTTCAGACAAATTTTACCAGTAGTGAAATATGGATTTAGAAATACAATCGTAGAAGAGTGTATAAAAAATTCTTATCTTTGGCCTTTGTTTAAAATTTTCCATTTAAATATCAATATCCGTACTCAAGATAATGATTTTGCATCATTTCTATTAGATATCGGAGAAGGAAAAATTGATGAATTTAAAATTCCAGACAAATGGAAAACAAATGATGTTTGTCATGAAATATATAAACATATTAATAACAATTATCATTTTTCAAAAAACGTAATATTAAGTTCACATAATGAAGAAGTAAATATATTAAATAATAAAATATTAAATTTAATTGAACATAAAACAATAACTTATTATAGTCTAGATTACGCAACACATAAAGGAGTAGATCAAACGGATGAAAATATACATTTAAATTTTCCGATAGAAATGTTAAATAATATACGAGAAGATTTACCTCCACATGAAATTAAATTGAAAAAAAATGCAATTGTTATGTTAATTCGTAATCTTAGTATAGTTGATGGACTATGTAACGGAACACGGTTAAAAATAAGAAATTTATATAAATATAACATTGAAGCTGAAATTATTACTGGAGAAAATAAAGGAAATAAAGTATTTATACCACGCATTACATTAAGTACTTGTGAGTCATCATCGTTACCATTCATTTTATATAGAAAACAATTTCCAATTGTATTAGCATTTGCTATAACTATTAATAAATCACAAGGACAACGTTTTAACAGTGTAGGAATATTTAAAAAAAAAATCATTTTCCCATGGACAATTGTATGTAGCACTTTCACGATGTAAAAATCCAAACAATATAAAACAGAAGTAACAAATATTGTTTGGAAAGAAATATTAGATAACTAATTTTCTTTATAAGATAACGATATTGTGATATAATATAAATAAAATAATAACATAAATAAACAATGTTAAAATAATATAACAATATAATTGATCAAAGTAATTTATGAAAAAAATATCAGAAAATAATTAATCAAATTTAATTCAATTTTAAATTTAATATAAAATAATTTACTTAATCCAATTAACTATTATTTAGTAAAATACAAGATGGCTGAACAAGGTGATTCAAGACCCAGTCCATTAAGATGGGATCCTGTACAAAATATATATATATATATGTATATTGAAGTAAGTAGTATACAACACGCAAGAGAATTAGATGAATTAAATGAACAGTTACAGAATCACATAAATGAACAAGACGAATATGAAAGATGTATAAATAATCAAATCAACGAATACAATAATAATGTTACGATACAAGCACCGTTAATTTGGGATACTACACAAAATAAATACGTAGAAGTATATAATTTAAAAGAAGGTATAAAACTAGACAAATTGAATGAAATAATAGAAGCCTATGAAAAAGAAGAAAATAAGTATAATGACTATTATAATAATTTACTTAAATTTACTTAAAGAATATGATTTAAATTGTTTACAAAATTTAATTGAAAAATATGAAAAATAAAATTAACGACATTTTCAATATACAATTTCAACTCAATTTTTTTAGTAAAAGATATTTGAAATTTCACAAAAATGGTATTAAGATATATTAATTTCTAATTCTATTATTTTACATTTATTTCTTTCACGTATCCAATAAAATGTTTAAAAGCATAAATGTATATAACAGAAACAATAAAAATATATGTTTCCATATTACAAATAGGTTACAAAAACGTTACAGGATATGTTAAAGACAAGAAATTTAAAAATTGATTTTTCATAAATATTTTTGTCAAATTAAATAGACGTAAAATATAAAGTAAAATATAAAAGAATATACAAAAATATATACATATATAAGCTATAAAAGAAAATTATTCTTAAGGGGGTGTCAAACTGCATTCTGCGATTTGACCGACCCATAGGTCGGTAAGGTAGGAAGTACATACTATTGATGAAATATGACACAAGCGCCATCTCTGGAAAATCGTAATAGATTTTAACATAGATGGCGCTACATATTTCAAAAATATTAAAGATAAGCGTTTTTTTATTACAAACAATTGTACTTATTTCGCGTATACGTATTTCTTTTTATAATTAATTATCCGTATTTTGCGTATACGCATTTTTATTGTTAATAATAGTGCGTATTTCACATATATACGCATATTTATTACAAATAATTTTGCGCATTTCGCCTATACGCATTTTATAATAAATAATTTGGTGTATTTCGCCGATACACATATTTTATTCTAAATAATTATCCGTATTTCGCTTATACGCATTTTTCAGTGTTATCAATCGTGCGCATTTCGCCTATACGCATTATATAATAAATAATTTGGTGTATTTCGCCTATACACATGTTTTATTATAAATAATTATGCGTATTTCGCTTATACGCACTTTTCAGTGTTATTAATTGTGCGCATTTCGCCTATACGCATTTTATAATAAATAATTTGGTGTATTTCGCCTATACACATGTTTTATTATAAATAATTATGCGTATTTCGCTTATACGCACTTTTCAGTGTTAGTAATCGTGTGCATTTTGCCTACACGCATTTTATAATAAATCATTTTGTGTATTTCGACTATACACATGTTCTATTATAAACAAATGTGCGCATTTCGCCTATACATATTTCTTATAATAATGAGATGCAGATTCATCACTTTATTATATAGTCTCAGTTATTATTGACATTTCAAAATTCAGGACGTCGCCTCGCATGATTGCAAATGCTTTCTTAAAAATTGTAGTGCGCTTCGTACGTTTTTGTGTCCCGGTGAAGGGACAGATCGGATGCGAGGTCTAGGTGTTTAGATGGCCGATGATGGAGTCCGGGTTATGCGCTCCATAGGTTTTTGTACCCAGGTGTTGAGACAGCTCGATTACGAGGTCTAGCTGTTCCAGGTGGCCGGTGATAGAGTGTAAGTATTGCGTTCCGAAGATTTTGGTGTCCAGATGTCGGAACAGATCGTATGCGAGGTCTGAGCGTTCCAGGTGGACGATGATGGAGTTTACGTGATGCGCTCCGTAGGTTTTTGTGTCTAGAGACCAAGACAAATCGAATGCGAGGTCTAGGTGTTTCAGATGGCCGATGATGGAGTCCGGGTAGTGCGCTTCGTAGGTTTTTCAGTCCAGGTGTCGGGACAGCTCGAATGCGAGGTCTAGCTGTTCCAGGCGGCTGATGATACGCTTCGTAGACTTTTGTGTCCAGATGTTTTGACAGATCGGATGCGAGGTCTAGGTGTTCCAGACGGCCGATGATGGAGTTCGGGTAGTGCGCTCCGTAGGTTTTTGTGTCCAGGTGAAGGGACAGATCGGATGCGAGGTCTAGGTGTTGCAGATGGCCGGTGATGTAATCCGGGTGATGCGCTCTGAAGGTTTTTGTGTCCAGGTGTCGGGACAGATCGGATGCGAGGTTTAGGCGTTCCAGGTAGCCGATGATGGAGTTTACGTGAAGCGCTCCGTAGGTTTTTGTGTCCAGAGGCCAGGACAAATCGAATGCGAGGTCTAGGTGTTCCAGATGGTCGATGAGTCCGGGTAGTGCGCTCCGTAGGTTTTTGTGTCCAGGTGAAGGGACAGGTCGGATGCGAGGTCTAGGTGTTTAGATGGCCGATGATGGAGTCCAATTTAATATTATGATTTTCAAAATATTACCTGCATCTGAAATTTTGTGGCACAGTACTGCACTTTTTTGTACATATTCTGGATATAGTTTACAAAATTTCTACCAAGAGATAGTTTAGATTTGGTTTTTATTTTTTTGGTTGAGGGTTTAATTGTTTATTGAAATTTAAACAAATTTCAATCTATTTAGTTTTTTATGAACAAAAAATGTTCCTCAAATTTTAGGTCGATATTTGCAAAAATAAAAAAGCTATGCAATATTGAAAATTCAATGTTTTTGCAATTTTTGGTTAAAATCCAATTTTATTCATTTTTTAACTGAAAATCTTGAAACTTTTTGTATAGTATATTGATTAGCAAAAGGTTTGAATTTTTTCTGTAGAATGTGCCAGTATTTATTTTATGACCCTTTTTGAAAGTCTCTGATTGGCTGCTTCTTAGTATACCTTCATCAAAGGATATTGAGGCTGCGGCCAAATATTCTTTATTCGACAAATTTTTTTTGTATTCTTCTTCGAAAACCCTTCAAAATGCTTTTTTTGATCAATACTGGCCGAGCAAAGCGAAAAAAGTTACAATTTTTTGAAATATCAAGAAAAATCCATAATTTCAATTTTTGATAACATGATTAATGAAACTGAATATTATTCATACATCTTATGGCATGGACCGTACCACTGAATTTTGTTAGAGCATCAAATAGAACATTAGAAATATCTATTTTCAATAATATTAGGCTTACACAATAAGGAATACCTAATTATGAATTAATAATAAATTAAGCTATAGAGGTTAATTACTATAAAGCTGTCAAAATGAAATCAGGCAACAGACTGATAATTTCATTCATAATTAGGTATCGCTTATTGTGTAAGCCTAATATTATTGAAAATAGATATTTCTAATGTTCTATTTGATGCTCTAACAAAATTCAGTGGTACGGTCCATGCCATAAGATGTATGAATAATATTCAGTTTCATTAATCATGTTATCAAAAATTGAAATTATGGATTTTTCTTGATATTTCAAAAAATTGTAACTTTTTTCCCTATGCTCGGCCAGTATTGATAAAAAAGCATTTTGAAGGGTTTTCGAAGAAGAATACAAAAAAATTTGTCGAATAAAGAATATTTGGCCGCAGCCTCAATATCCTTTGATGAAGGTATACTAAGAAGCAGCCAATCAGAGACTTTCAAAAAGGGTCATAAAATAAATACTGGCACATTCTACAGAAAAATTCAAACCTTTTGCCAATCAATGTACTATACAAAAAGTTTCAAGATTTTCAGTTAAAAAATGAATAAACTTGATTTTAACCAAAAATTGCAAAAAAATGAATTTTCAATATTGCATAGCTTTTTTATTTTTGCAAATATCGACCTAAAATTTGAGGAACATTTTTTGTTCATAAAAACTAAAAGAAAACGAGTTTTGAGGATTTTAAAATTTTGACCTGCTGACTTCACGTGAAATATCCCATATACCTGAAACAACAGGAGGGTGTAACAAAATTTGAGACCAAGGGTTGAACTTCAAATGAACCTGAGTATGGTATATAAGTTGATCCGCATTTTAAAATATACACCTTCCATCATATAAACGCATAACTGCAAATTGAACATTTTAACAAAATTTGTATTATTAGAAGTATTGTCATTAATAATTACTTTGCATTATACTTGTCATGCTACTGAATGATTGGCAAAAGTAGAGCTACTATAATTTCATTGAGCTAGGCTCATAAGTTTCTTTAGCTTCTTTTCAAATTTTATGAGTTTTGTTGAAAAAAACGGAAAAGAATTAATTTTATGTCAAGACATCTAGTTTCTTATAAATAGATAACTAAATAAACTCATGTAATTGTCATTCTTTTCTGTTATAATTAAATATGTTCGCCCATACACCTTTCCTTATAACTAATAATTGTGCGTATTTCGTCTATACGCATTTTTGCATTATAAACAACTGTGCGTATTTCGCTTATACATATTTTTGATATTGTAAATAATTGTGCGTATTTCGCTTGTACGAATTTTTTATTATAAATAATTGTGCGTATTTCGCCTATACGCATTTTTGTATGATAAATAATTGTGCGCATTTCGCATATACGCATTATTTATTATGAATAATTGTGCGTATTTCGCCTATACGCATTTTAATATTTACTATTTTTTTTATTACAAACACATGTCAATTTGAACGTAATTACGTTCGAATAAGTATTTATTTATAATCACGATTTTTACTTATAGTATAAAATTACGTGATTAGTAATACTTTAAGTTTTGACATGTCCAACACTTATTAGCCAAAAACTACGGAGCGCACCACCTAAATATCGTCACCGGCTTCCCCGAAGACCTGGACCACGTATTAGATGCGCCCTGATATCCAAACGCAAAAGACTACAAAGCGCACCACCTAGACCTCGTCATCGGCTACCCTGAACACCTGCACTGCGTATTAGATGCGCCCTGATATTTTAATGCAAAAAACCTAGACTCCATCATCGGCTACCACAAAGACCTAAACCACGCATTTGATACGTTCCAACATCTAGAGACAAAAAACTACGGAGCGCACGACCTAGACATCATCATCGGCTACCCCGAACACTTTGACTACGTATTAGATGCGTCCTGGGATCTAAACACAAAAAACTTCGGAGCGCATCACCTCGACTCCATCATTGACCACCTCAAAGATCTAGACGACGCATTCGATGCTTTCAATTATCGATAAGTAACACTTCCTTATAATAGTTGTCATTTCCGTATTAGCAGGTAGCAACCGTTACCGCTATAGTATTTCTCCCTTACAATTGAAGGTGGAAGCAATGTATACTAAAATCGTGTGACGCTGTTACGTCGGTATATGCCGCTGATCCAACGATCGTATAATTGTGTAACTGTTGTAGTATGAAAAGCAACATACCGTAAAAGTATGGGTCCCTTACTAAGATTGCTAAAACCACCTTACTTCTATAGTAAAGGAACTCCTATACTCCACGAGTAAGCCGTTTTAACTGTAGCAGTAAGAGTTTTCTTTCCGTGTGCACCCGCAGAAAACTGTTACTTTTTGGGGAGATATAATTCGTACCTAAAAATCAGGTGTGCCCTAAATACTGACATTAGTCTAGGCACCAGGGGGGTTTCCGTGGCCGATGGATGTCCACGCCTCCACCAAAGCTTTTCTTACGCATTTTTGTCTGCTGATTCTGAATTTCGAAGGTGGACAGTCGCCAGAATGTTAGTTTTTTGTTATTAACAATTTAATTGTTTAAACTGCGGCCAAATCAATATGATTAATTATAACTGAATCCTAACTGTCTAAAACTGTAGTAAATTGATCTAGAATTATGCACGTTTGCGCTCGAATTCGCGACTTATTGCACTAAATTTGCAATAATTCGGGTTCTAATCAAAATTTTTCAATTCTGAAAAAACGAGCATATTCTAGATCAATTTACTACAGTTTTAGGCAGTTAGGATTCAGTTATAATTAATCATATTGATTTGGCAGCAATTTAAACAATTAAATTGTTAATAACAAAAAACTAACAGTCTGGCAACGTTCCACCTTCGAAATTCAGAATCAGCAGACAAAAATACGTAAGAGAAGCTTTGGTGGAAGTGTGAACATCCATCGGCCACGGAAACCCCCCTGGCGCCTAGACTACATCTCGAGTCTGTCGCGGGAGCGCAGACATTCAAGTATACCTTCGTCGTCCCTTCTCCGTCGTGTCCGCCTAGGTGATGTCCTCGGGAAGTGGTAGTTACGTTGGCTGCCCTCGAGGAAAGTAGAATGATATCAAGACCTGTTGTCTTCTACAGGAGCTCTTCGCCTAGAGCAAAACAAAATATATTAATAATGTTTTAGGCAGTGGGGATGAGGAGAGCAGTATCAAACTGCCAGGAACAGAGGAGTAGACAGATGGAAAGTTGGAGGCTAGGTTCGGCTATACTACAGGATAAAGTCCAAATCCGAAGTGAAGTACTTACTCGAGTCTGTCACGGAAGCGCGAACTACATTCAACTACACCTTCGCCCTCCCTTCTCCGTTGTGTTCGCCTAGGTGATGTCCTCGGGAAGTGGTAGTTGGCCTCGAGAAGAGTAGAATTATATGAAGACTTGTTGTCTTCTACAGGAGCTCTTCACCTAGGACAATACAAAATATATTAATAATGTATTAAGGAGTAGGGATGAGGATAGCAGTATCGAACTGCCAGGAACAGAGGAGTAGACCGATGGAAAGTTGGAGACTAGGTTCGGCTGTACTACAAGATAAAGTCCAAATCCGAAGTGAAATACTTACTCGAGTCTGGCACAGAAGATCAAACTATATTTATATACACCTTCGCTCTCACTTCTACGATATGTTTGTCTAGCTGATGTCTTCAGGACGTGGTAGTTGTGTTGGCTGCCCTGGAGGAGAGTAGAATTATATGAAGACGTGTCGTCTTCTGCAGGAGCTCTTCGCCTAGGGCAAAACAGAATATATTAATAAAGTGTTAAGCAGTATAGGAATGAGGATAGCAGTATCGACCTGCCAGAAACAGAGGGAGTAGATAGATGGAAAGTTAAGATATCTGTAGAAAATGGAAAGGGTCTTTGGAATGAAAAGTCGAAAAAGTGCATTTGCATTTCCAACTAAGACTGCATCACCCTCGCTTAAAGTTTACCAGAATGTTAACACACAATCCAATACATGTTGAGGCATTGTATATTAAATTTTAGATCTTTTCAATCAGCCAGTGTAGGCGAAATAACTTTTTTTCTTGAACATTTCTTAAAAAGAGCATACAAATTGCAATATCTCCACACTTGCTAATTATTTAGATTTGAAACTTGATAAACAATATCCCTCAGCATGTATTACATAGTGTGTGTAAAGTTTGAAATATTTGTAGAGAATGGAAAGGGATCTTTGAAATGAAAAGTCGAAAAAGCGCGTGTGCATTTCCAAGGTAGACCTCCTCATCCTCGCTTAAAGTTTATGAGAATGTTTACACACAATCCAGTACATGCTGAGGCATTGTATATTAGATTTCAGATCTACTCAATCAGCCAGTTTCGAGGAAATGACTTTTCTTGAAAATATTTTGAAAAATACACAGAAAATGCAGTATCTCCACACTTGCTGATTATTTAGATCTGTAATCTTTGGAATGAAAAGTCGAAAAAGCGCATCAAATCTACAGTTGGCCGTTGTTATTTATACGCCAGATTGCTAGATAGGTATACCTATATATACGTAAAACCTAACCTTCAATTTTCTTTAGCAGAAGAATTGACGCTTGATTAAAGAAAAAAATAGGCAAGGATTGACGCTTGACTAAAGAAATAATAGTCCCTTCCATGTCAGACTTTCAAAACAGTGATTTTTACACGTTTCTAAGTGGGTTATAGGTTATTTGTACGACAGATCTGTCGTACAAATAACAACGCCGTAAAATAAATAAATTCTTGAATGACTTACTTTTCTGTCTTACGGCGGGGCCAAGTCCAAGCGGCACGGTCCGTTGGGTGTGCACGCACACGGTGCGGTACGGACGCTACGGTCTGCGAGGTGGGCGGCTGATGCGGCGCTCCAGGCTGCGCCGTCTGCGAGCGGTCCAGGCGGCAGGCACACCGATGACACGTCGATAAGCATCAATGGATAGAGGAGGGCACAGGTGGCGAAGGTGGCGGCGGAGGTGGTGGCGGCAACACGGGACCGCCTCCCAGGCATTGGCGGTGGACAGCTCAGCTGTGCTGCAGCCAGCAGCGCATGCGCGTACACACACACGGGCAAGGCCGCGCCGCTGGCCACTGCCGTCGCTGCCGTTGCCGACTCGCGAATCTCGCGATGCTACATATTACCCATATGGTACAATAATCTATTTTTTTTTATAATATTATGCATAATCATGAGTGCATTGCCCTCCGTAATGACATTATGAATCATTCTGCAAAGTTTCACGTCGATATTTTAAGGCATCTGAGAATGGCATTTGAACGAAATTTTCGTTCAAATGCCATTCTTAGACGCTTTTGAATATTGACTTGGCATTTTGCAGAATGATTAATAATGTAATTACGGAGGGCAATGCACTCATTATTTTTCATATATCGTTATATTTTTTTTTTTCTATTAAAAACAATATATTTTTTGCTCGGTCGGTAAAAATTGAGTTTGACACCCCCTTAAGTAAATTATTATTACATATTAATATGAAATATTTGAAATTTTACGAAAATTTAACTATAGTAATTTTTAAACCTACTCCAGTAGACTACATTGTATTAGATTCTTTCATGTTTCCAACATAATGTTTAAAAGCACAAATACATATAACTGGAACAATAAATATATATGTTTCCAAATTGTAAAAAGCTTACAAAAACAATTAAGGATATATTAAAGGTAATATAAATAAAAACAATATATTTTTAATAAATTTCTATTCAACAATTTTCGATAAATATTTTCGTAAATTTCAAATAGAAATCAAATATAATGTAAATCATATAAAAATATATTTAATAATTATAAAATTTTAGGCTACAGTGGTAATGTAGGGCTACTGGCGAAGGATACCACTTAAAATAACAATCCAACGCGCTCATGAACAATACCCCCAAGGTGACGTGAACAACTGTTCGTTTCATCAACCAATCTTTATAGTTAAATCAATTTAAAAAAAAAATAAATAAATATGAGGCGTTTCACGTCAACTGTCCCAGCGCGGCGCGCGAGCGCCAAATCGTGCTATATCTAGCTCATGTTTACGATACTAAAACGTACTTAAAAAAATTTTATGATAAGTATTTCCGACGTATTTTTTCCTTAGCTTTCCAATGATGTACGCAGTTTTCCCAAAATTTTCCATTTTCGCCTTCAAAAAGTACAAAACGTGTTATATCTTAAAAAGTGTATTTTTAATATTTTCTTTGACCCTCTAGATCGAAAGCTGAGCATTTTTTACGTAGGAAAGGATAGTTTCCAAAGAGTGCCCGAATGGTTTTCTGCGAGAAATAGAATGCGAAAGAGTAGACGCATCGCCTTTCCGGCGCGCGGGACTACGCGGTACAGCGCGCGGGCTGCGCTTGCCTCGTTGCCTAATAATAATCTTTTATAATCTTTAATTCTTTACCTGTTTTTTTTTATTCTTGAATAACGCATGGAATAATATTTTATTAATTATTTCATAAAAAAATAAAATTTTTAAATTAACGTTTGTTTTTCAGTGTAGATAATTTTTTTCTTTTTGGTTTCACAGCATTCTTAGGGAAGATTTTAAACTCAGAACTAAGAGAGGTTTTTTTGAGCTTCAATGTACTTCCATCTATTGGAATAATAGCATGATACAGTAACGTGCCTGGTATAGATTTAGCCTTGTTCAGTCTTGGTTTTATTTTCAAAACCGTTTCTTCATACGATTCTTTACTGCTATAAAAAACTTTCGTTTCTTTGCAGTAATCTTTAGCCCAATTATACAGCTCTTCTGACGTTAAAATATGATTACTAGAAGAAACTTGTAAACTCGCTCGTTTTGCACCTCTTTTTAGGTTCGCGCCTATACCATCGCACGCACCTTTGCCATGTGCTGTGGCATGAAAATGCCACTCAGCTGTAACTCCAAAATCTTTCTCGTGAAAAAGAAGATTTTGACAATTGAATTTATTTTTAAAATGCTGACCTACTCCATCAGTCAAATAATAAACTTTCTTGACTGCAAAATTAGTTTTAAGATAAGATATTACTATTTTTGATATTCATAAGCGGCTATGGTATCATGATTTAAGTTGTCGAAAATCACAGCAATGCTTATATGTTTGAGTTCATCGTTTTGTCTATAGTACACTACAACTGTAAAAACTGTTACTTGGTTATTATTCCAGTGGAAGAATTGTGTAGAATTTTGTATAACGAAAGCATAATTTTCTGCAAAATCGCAACACGCGAGAAATTCTCCTTTTTGAAGATTGCTTTTTACGTTATTTACAAAACATGATTGTTTCTTAGCAAAAAAAATCGTGAGTTTTTAATTTCATTAATTTCTCCCCCAATATGTCCATAAATTCGTGCACATTTACAGTTTTGGAAGCTATTGTACACCTATTTGTTTGAAACCACGATTGATACTCGATTTGAAAAATATCATTTTCATCAAAACATTTAAGTAAATGTTTTCGTAATATAGACGTATTGGGGCAATCCAAACAGTCACCCAAATAACATCTATCGTGTGAATCATTACACACAATTGCTTGGATGCAATCGTGATAGTTTTTCAGGGGCAATTGGGTGTCTTTAGTTAAATTTTCTATGTCCATAGCACTTAGCATGAGCTTCACATTTTCGTGATGCCCACACACGCATACATTATGTGTACCGCTACTCCCAGCTAAAACACAATATGGTGACCTCAATTCTGTAAATTTCGTAAAACCAATGTTAACGTACTCATTTTCTTTTTTATATAAATTATACAATTCATTTAAATTACCAAGCAGTAATCTTTTTTGAATATGTTCTCTTTTGCCATTACTCTGTTTAATAGATAGATAATCTTTTGAACCCGGCACGATTCGACTTACATCATCTCTCTCATAAAAAGATTTGACAGAATTTACAGTATCAGCTGGAAGAAGTTTGCCACGTTTCTTAGCAGGTTTTGAAAATATTCAGCTATTTGCTACCAAATCTTTCGCTTCACGAGCCTCCCGTTCACTGCAATTGAATTCTCGCATCAAGTTCTTACGAGACCAAAACTCCGGTGCAAGAGTTAATAGCTGAATTCTTTCTTGCTTATTTGTTAACTCTGAAAATTTTTTCTTAATTTGTTGGAGAACTGCAACACCAGCTTTATGATATTCATCATCGCACACTATATTAGCTTTTTTAGCATCAGTTTGAGGTAAATTTGATTTCTGATTATAAATTTGGCGTCGACAGGTTAAACATATTTTAGCATTTTCAGGTACTAAAGGAAATGCACTTCTTAAAAGTGTTGGAAAATCAGTCAAATTCTTAGATGCAGAGTGATCATTTTTATTTAAAGGATTTATACATTTCAATTTCCAATGTGAATCCATTTTAATCGTTTATAACAGAAATGACAAGCTTTTTCTTTGCTATCAACGGCAAATTCGAAAAAATTCGAGGAGGAAAAAGATAAAAAGTTATGGTAATTATATACTTTTGACGTGACAATTTGCATACAGAGTAAAAAGTGTGGACGCCACCTACCGAATGAAAAATAAATGATTCCGTGTCGCACGGCAAACCGCGCTGTACCGCGCGTAGCGTAGAATATGCTTTCGCCCTGCCGTGCATATAATCTTTCGCGTTTTATTTGCATAGCATAAAACATCTTGGACACTTTTTGGGAAATATCCTTTCCTACCTAAAAAAAGGATAGCTTCCAATATTATGGGTAAAACAAAATACTAAAAATATACTTTTCGAGATATAGCACATAAAAAAAAAAAAAAAAAAAATTATCTACACTGAAAAACAAACGTTAGTACAAGAGTTTGCACATATTGCTGTTAATTTTGAAATTTTATTTTTTTATGAAATAATTAATAAAATATTACTCCATGCGTTATTCAAGAATAAAAAAAAAACAGGTAAAGAATTAAAGATTATAAAAGATTATTATTAGGCAACGACGCGAGCGCAGCCAGCGCGCTGTACCGCGTAGTCCCGCCCGCCGGAAAGGCGATGCGTCTACTCTTTCGTATTCTATTTCTCGCAGAAAACCTTTCGGGCACTCTTCGGAAACTATCCTTTCCTACGTAAGAAATGCTCAGCTTTCGATCTAGAGGGTCAAAAAAAATATTAAAAATACACTTTTTAAGATATAACACGTTTTGTACTTTTTGAAGGCGAAAATGGAAAATTTCGGGAAAACTGCCTACACCATTGGAAAGCTGAGGAAAAAATACGTAGGAAATGCTTATCATAAAATTTTTTTAAGTACGTTTTAGTATCGTAAACATGAGCTAGATATAGCACGATTGGGCGCTCGCGCGCCGCGCTGGGACATTTGACGTGAAACGCCTCACATACAAATAAATAAATATCAATATTATTACGTAGAACTTGCTATACTCGACAATTCTTCTAATTAATTATATCATGATTTATAACTTATTTAATTTCCTCTTTAAATATTCCTGATTACATGTCCGGTATATCTTCCATTCTAAAATGTCTCCGATAACAAAAACTTTTTGTCCTTTGATAATGTCCATTTCTTCAGAACAATGATAAAATTTTTAATAATATAAATATTCAGTGCTACTGACTATAGATTTGTATTTTTTATTATAATTACAACATATCGGGAGTTGGCTAGCGGTGCGAGCAGGGGGGCGAAGCCCCACTAGTGTGTATATATATATATATATAAAATATATACACTTATCGAGGTTTATGTAGCCCAAGACTGTATATTAGTACCTAAAGCCCATAGTTCCCTATGGCAAGTGACTAAAGAAATAATGGACCCTGGGGTTATAGACTCTAGGTCGGGCCGCATAAACCCCTATATTTAGAAATATTATGAAGCCCGGGCTGCATAATCAAAATCGGGATCGATAAACCCCTATATATAAAAAACGGGCTTTATAAACCCCTTCCGAGAAATATACACACACACACACACACACACACACACACACACACACACACACACACACACACACACACACACACACACACACACACACACACACACACACACACACACACACACACACACACACACACACACACACACACACACACACACACACACACACACACACACACACACACACACACACACACACACACACACACACACACACACACACACACACACACACACACACACACACACACACACACACACACACACACACACACACACACACACACACACACACACACACACACACACACACACACACACACACACACACACACACACACACACACACACACACACACACACACACACACACACACACACACACACACACACACACACACACACACACACACACACACACACACACACACACACACACACACACACACACACACACACACACACACACACACACACACACACACACACACACACACACACACACACACACACACACACACACACACACACACACACACACACACACACACACACACACACACACACACACACACACACACACACACACACACACACACACACACACACACACACACACACACACACACACACACACACACACACACACACACACACACACACACACACACACACACACACACACACACACACACACACACACACACACACACATGCACGCACGCACGCACGCACGCACGCACACACACACACACGCACGCACGCACGCACGCACGCACGCACACACACACACACACGGGACATTTCTCCTCACTTTACCCCCCCCCCCCATCTAAAAATTGAGTGAACGTACGAAAACGTACGACCACTCAAAATTTTCCTTGTAATATAAGCTTTTGAATGCGAAGTGGCAGATGCCATGATTTCAAGATAGCCGACCAATATGGCGGCCATAACGATAGAAAGTGCATTAGGCATGTGTGTAAAAATTCAGAGTAGCGATAAAAAATTATGAAAAAATTCATGCAATAGCTTGTCTGACTACTGGTTCAAATTCACGATCAAACTTTCAAAATTCAAGATGGCGGATCTAATATGGCGAACGAAATTTCAAAAATGAACGGATCCATACAAAATTTGGTATACGGGGGTTTTTCAAGTTGCTAATCGGGAATCCGGAGTTAAATTTGTAAAATTCAAGATGGCGGATCCAATATTGCTCAGAAATAATGTCGACAATAAAAATATCTCACGATATTTTACATAAAATTATAAACGGAAACTATTCCTGATGATTTTTTGATTTATTGCGTTATTTACGAATACGAAATTCTCTAGTATGTAAATTCACAAATTCACACGAGGCAAGGTGTGTCGAAGTTTATTTCTTCCTTACCCGTAGATTAAGTAATCGATAAAGCATTATTGATACCCACGAAAATATAAACGTTCTTGCTTCTCTTGCTGGGAATAGTTATTGTATTATATTAGTTGTTTTCACGACTACCCGTCAGAAAAATTATTTTCGACATTCGAGTCGTTTTCACGACTACTCTTACTGGAAATAGTTCTCGTATATTTAAATCAGTTGTTTTCGCATCTATTATTTGGAGAAAACGGTGACTATCGGTGAATATCATGGAATCTCAAGAAACCGGGATTCATGGGGACATGATAGATGTATTAATCGATTCAATATCTCTCCTCATAAGGGTAAGAATCTCCGGCCAGTTTCGATAAACTTGCAGACGTTCCTTCCAGTATATATACCTGGCATGAAAATATGCTCTAGTTGCAGGAAACGTAAATTTGAGGCAATTGATGTGAGTTCGAAACATGAAGTATTAAACTCCAGTATTGATTCTCAATCAGAACAATCATATGCAAATGATGAATATGAAGCCCCAGAGCCTAGCAACAAGTCTTCTTCATATAGAGAAAGAGAACTCGAGCAAATGCTAGACAATCTAAAGCAGAAGTTTTCTAGTTTACCATTGAATGATCCATTACGGATCACGATCCTCACGATAGTACCTGATAGCTGGAGTATTGCACAGACTTCTAGATAGTTCAATATCTCGAAATATTTTGTCAAGAAAGCTCCAAAACTCAAAGAAATAGAGGGAGTTATGTCGACACCTATTGCTAGAGCTTACAAGACATTATCACAAGACGTTGTTGAATTAGTTCGCAATTTTTATGGAAGTGATGAGAACAGTAGGATTATGCCAAACAAGAAAGACGTTATTACTGTGAGACTTGGTAAAGAAAACGATAAAAAACAGAAGCGCTTGATGCTGTGAGACATAAAATACCTGCATGTTCGATTCAAAGAGCTCAACCCACAGATATCAGTCGGCTTAACAAAATCTGCAGAGCTTCGACCACAATCGTGCATTTTGGCTGGAGCTAGTGGTACACACAGCGTTTGTGTTTGCACCATGCACCAGAACTGCAAGACAATGTTTGATGCGAGCAACTTGGTTAGGTTTACTAAAAACTATGACGATTCTATTCAACAGTATAAAAATTGTTTTAGATTTTTCTTGTGTGATAATCCATCACCAGCATATTATCTTCGTGAATGTCTACTGTGTCGAGAAAAAGCCTTCTCAGTTATTATCTCAAGAAGATTTTTGAGGAGAAATGTATATCAAAAGTAATTTTCAGTACTTAGGAATCGACAGATAGGTGTACTCTGAAAAGGGAATGTCTCCCATCTGAAGACTTTGCCGATGAGTTTTGCACTCGCTTAAATATATTGCTCACTCACGATTTTATTTCAAAATCGCAGTTAAAATTTATTACAAATTTGAAAAATAACTTAGCACCAGGTTCAGTGATAATTCACACTGATTTTTCAGAAAATTTTGCTTTTGTGGTACAAGATGCAGCTCAAGCATTTCAGTGTAATAATAGTCAATGCACGGTACATCCAGTGGTATGTTACTACAAGAATCACGGAGGAGAGACTTGCCACAAGAGCTTTGTACTTCTATCTCATTGCACGACACATGACACTGCCGCAGTCTATGTCATGCAAAAGTTAGTCATTCCTGAGATCAAGAAATTATACCCAAATTTGAAAAGAATCATGAATGTAAGTGATGGTGCGAAACAACATTACAAGAACAAGTATCAAACGTGCAATCAATTCATCATGAAGAAGATTTTGGTGTTAAAGCCGATTGGCATTTCCATGCAACGGCGCATGGCAAAGGAGCTTGTGATGGCGTAGGAGCTATCTTGAAACGCGAAGCTACACGTGCCTGTCTGCAAACACAACCAAACGATACAATATTAACTCCAGAATCGCTTTACGAGTGGGCGAATAGGAAATTCCAGAGTTTTCATGTAATCTACTACGATGAAAAAAGAGCATGAAAAGACTAAGAGGTTTCTTAAGAAAAGATTCTCTGAAGCACCTAAAGTGGATAAAATCTCTATTGGGCATGCCTTCATAGTACTACCTGGAAAAATACTACAGATTTTGCAATATTCTGGTAGTAAAAAACATATCAACAACGTGCAATATTAATTATTAAAAATCCGAATGAATTTGAAGAACGTACTGTCTTACAATTCTGTAGTCTTAGCAAAGTCAAAATAGATCAGTGGAGTTATATCGATCTACGATTTTCCACCCCACACGAAAGTCTCGTTATGGTTTCGATAAGGTTCCGTTAGGTTTGGGCCTCCTAGTGGTTTTTCTATAGCTGATAAATACAGTATTTAAGAGGATAATTTACAATTTTCCATATTGTCAGCATAGAATTTGAGGCAGAAGCTACTCTGACCAATCTGTTCTCTAAACACGCTTTGTCTTGTATAAATTTATGAATTTACAGATGTTGGAACTTTTCACTCGGAAGCGACTCGACTAATCAAAAAATCATCAAAAATAGTTTTATAATTTGTAATTTCATGTAATATGTTCTGAGATTATTTATGCATGAAATTATTGGCCAGCTATATTGAATCTGTCATTTTTAATTTTGCAGATTTGACTCCGGATTCGCGATCAGCATCTTAAGAAAACCACGTACACCAAATTTTGTATGTATCCGTTGATTTTTGAAAATTTCGCCCGCCATATTAAATCCGCCATCTTGAATTTTACAAATTTAACTCCGGATTCCTGATCAGCAACTTGAAAAACCCCCGTATACCAAATTTTGCATGGATCCGATCATTTTTGAAATTTCGTTTGCCATATTGGATCCACCATTTTGAATTTTGAGTTTGATCGTGGAATTTGAACCAGTAGCCAGACAAGCTACTGCATGAATTTTTTCAGAATTTTTTATCGCTATTCTGAATTTTTACACACATGCCTAATGCACTTTCTATCGTTATGGCCGCCATATAGGTCGGCCATCTTGAAATCATGGCTTCTGCCACTTCTCATTTGAAAGCTTATGTTTCAATGAAAATTTTGAATTGGTCGTACGTTTTCGTGCGCCCTCTCAATTTTCGGACAGAGAGAGGGTAAAAGTGACATAAAACGTCCCATATATGAGGCGTTTCGCCTCAACTCTCCCAGCGCGGCGCGCTAGCGTCAAATCATGCTATTTTCAAGTCGTGTTTACGATATCAATATGCATTTCAAAAAATTATGTGATAAGCGTTTCCGACGTATTTTTTCCTCAGCTTTCCAATGGCGTAGGTGGTTTTTCCGAAATTTTCCATTTTCCCCCCCAACAAGTATAAAACATACTATATCTCGAAAAGTATATTTTTAATATTTTTTTTTACCCCTAGATCGAAAGGTGAGCATTTTTTACGTCGGAAAGGATTTCTTTCAGAATTTGCTCGAATGTTTTCTTAGAGAAACAGAACGCGAAAGAGCAGACGCAGCGTCTCCTTCGCGCGCGGTTTTCGGCGCGCTGTACACCGCGTGGACTAGATGCATTTCGCTCTCTAACAACCACTTAAAATTTTGATTTCCTTAATAATAGCAACAATAAACTAGTATTTATATTAATAATTCTTTTTTTTTTAAAGTAGATAATTTTATTTTGTTTTGTTTTACGGGTTTTTTAGGGAAGATTTGATATTCTGAACTCATTGACGTTTTTTTTAGTATTAATGTTGTTTTATTCATTGGAATAATGGCATGGTACTGTAAAGTTCCCGGTATAGATTTAATTTTACTTAACCTTGATTTTAGTTTCAAAACGGCTTTTTCATAGGTCTCTTTAGTGCTGTAAAAAACTTTAGTTTCTTTGCAATTACGTAAAGCCCAGTTGTAAAGGTCTTCTGGTGTTAAAATATGATTACTCGAAGAGAGTTGAAGACTTGCTCTTTTCGCCCCTCTTTTCAAATTTGCGCCTATACCATCGCACGCACCTTTACCGTGCGCTGTTGCATGAAAATGCCATTCAGCAGGAACTCCAAAATCTTTTTGATGAAACAAAAGATTTTGGAAGGTAGACTTGTTCTTAAAATGCTGACCTGCTCCATCAGTTAAGTAATAAATTTTCTTGACTATGAAATTACTTTTTAAATACGATATTATAATTTTTTGATATTCATAAACAGTAACAGTATCGTGATTTAGATTATCAGAAATTATAGCAATGCTTATATGTTTAAGATCTTGATTTTCGTTATAATATACCACTGTTGTAAAAACTGTTGCTTGATTATTGTTCCAGTGGAACGATTGTGTTGAATTTTGCACTATAAACGCATAGTTTTCTGCAAAATCACAACAAACAAGGAATTCTCCTTTTTGAAGGTTTTTTTCAAATCGCTTAAGAAAAGATATTGTTCTCTCGCAAAGAAGTCATGAGTTTTAAATTTTATTAATTTTTCTCCCAGTATGTTCATGAATTCATAAACATTTACAGTTGTAGATACTATTGTGCAACGATCTGTCTGAAGCCATGACTCATACTATATTTGAAAAATATCATTTCTCTCAAAACATTCAAGCAAATGTTTCCGTAATACAGGCATATTGGGGCAATCTAAACAGTCTCCCAAGTAACATTTTGAACTAGCATTACTACATACGATTGCTTGGATGCAATCGTGGTAGTTTTTAAGAAATAGTCGAGTACCTTCAGTTAAACTCTGTAAATTAATAGCATTTAACATCAGCTTGATATTTTCGTGGTGTACACATACGCATACATTATGCGTACCACTGCTTCCCGCTAGAACACAATGCGGCGGCCTCAATTGAGTAAATTTAGTGAAGCCAATATTAACAGATTCATGCTCTTTTTTAAATAAACAATAAATTTCACGTAAATTACCAAGAAGTAACCTTTTCTGTACATGTTCTCTTTTACCATTATCCTGCTTAACAGATATACAATCTTTTAATCCGGGCATTACACGACTAATATCGTCCCTCTTATAAAAACGTTTAACTGAATCTACACTTTCAACTGGAAATATTTTGCCCCTTTTCTTTTCAGGTTTTGAAAAAATTCCACTTTCAGTTACTAACTTTTTCGCTTCTCGAGCTTCCCACTCAGTACAACCGAACTCTCTGATTAAGTCTCTGCGAGACCAAAAATCAGGAGCAAGCGTGAGTAGCTGAATTTTATCTTCCTTACTCGGTGATTCTAAAAATTTTTTTTTTAATTGGTTGAGAACTGCCACGCCTGCTTTATGATATTCATCAGTACATTCAATTTTAGCTTTTTTGGCATCGCATGAAGGTAAATCTAACTTACGTTTATAAAGTTGACGTTGACAGTTGGAACAAATTTTCGCGTTTTCTGGTACGAGGGGATACGCACTCCTAAATATTGAAGGAAAATTCGACAAATTTTTACGCACAGAGTGATTAATTTTATTAAAAGGATTTATGCATTTCAGCTTCAAAGCTGGATCCATTTCAGTAGCGAGAAAATAAATGCAATAAATAAACCAAAAATAAATTATGATTTAATCAGCCAACACACGAAGAACACAAATATAACGGAAACAGCGTTAAAATTCTTAAACAATTTCAAGGATAACAAAGATCGAAAATTCATCAGACTTATATAATTGGATACAACAAATTACTCTCGGGCAAAAATTTTCTATACGCAAGCCACCTATCGGGTAAAAAGTAAGTGAGAAGCGTTGCGTCTGCTATTTCAAATTGATTGTAATGTTTTTGCTTCCTCAAAGAGGAAGCTTTGTAACGGTGAAAAAAATTTTCGAAAAAAAAGTCTTCAAAAAGATGTTTTATGGTGGTATATGTGTATATTATTTGATTTTGATGATTTTTGATTTCGTGGATGTATGTATGTGTGTGTGTGCGTGTGTGTGTGTGTGTGTGTGTGTGTGTATTTCAACTCTTAATATCTCCGAAACTAATCAACCGATTTTCGTCGGGTAAAGCTTATTCGCTTCGTCTTGCGGCAAAAGGAAAGTACCCTAATGGATTTGGGATTTTATTGATTTTCTTTTGTTTTATAACCAAAAAACGATTTTGAATTTTTAGTTTTTTTGATTTTTTCGTATCTTATAGTAATTATTACATAAAATAATATACTTCTCTTAAAAGGTATTCAAATTACCTACATTTTCTTTTTTAAAATTTAAAATTTAAAATATCTTCACTCTGTCATTTGTTATTAATGAAAACTTTTTTATATTTAAAAAATTAATATCTCAAAAAATAATTTATTTATCGACTTGAAATTTTAACTGTTACTTATTACACTTGTTGGTGGCAATATTGTGTTGCAATTTTAAGTGATTATCTATATGAATATATATTATACATTTATTTTCGAGAACTATCATTTTAATATTTTTATATAATGTAGTAAATTAAAATATCAAAACGTATTAATAGTGCAATTTTTAGCCCCTTCTTTTATCTCTTTTTAATCTCAATTTTTTTAAACTTGGTGGTCTGTCAAAGCTTTTTTAAAATAGGTACGTAATATACTATTTTGCAAGAAACTGGTATAAGACGCATCGGTTCAAAGTATTATTGAAATTCTTTAGCATTCCTTTTTATGAAAAATGTATTTTCAGAATTTCAATTTTTAATTAGGGAACGATGAATTAGTTTGAGGAAGCTAAGTGCCAAAGAATTGGCAGCGGTTTTTTTTTTTGCGAAATAACCTATGAAAATGTCAATCGTGCATATAAGTGAAATTCGAAGTGCAAAAAGATATTCCATAAAGAATTAAAAATGATAAATAAAAATAATAAGGTTACTAGAGAGCGAAATACATCTAGTCCACGCGCTGTACAGCGCGCCGCATACCGCGCACGAAGGAGACGCTGCGTCTGCTCTTTCGCGTTCTGTTTCTCTAAGAAAAACATTCGAGCAAATTTTGCAAAAAATCCTTTCCGACGTAAAAAATGCTCAGCTTTCGATCTAGATGATCAAAAAAAATATTAAAAATATACTTTCCGAGATATAGTATGTTTTATACTTTTTGAGGGTGAAAATGGGAAATTTCGGAAAAACCACTTACACCATTGGAAAGCTGAGGAAAAAAAACGTCGGAAACGCTTATCACATAATTTTTTGAAATTCATATTGATATCGTAAACACGACTTGAAAATAGCATGATTTGACGCTCGCGCGCCGCGCTGGGAGAGTTGAGGCGAAACGCCTCATATATATATACTTTTATTTACGTATATATATTTTTTCGTCGAAAAAAATGGATCAAAGGATTTGCATCAAATTTTACGTAAAAAATTTTGTGTAAAAAATGAAATTAAGTGCTCCATAGCACTTGAAATTTTGACAATGGCATACGGTGAGTCTACTCTGAGCAAAAAAAATGTTTATATATTATAAATGATACAAGCTCTTCCAAGAAGGCCGAGAACATGCCAATGATGAACTTCGCATGTCAATAACTGATGAAAACGTTGAAAAAGTGAAAAAAATACGTCTCTGAAGTTGGCATAACACTTTTGCAGAAATGAGAATCTAAGTAGCGGATATTTTGCCGTAAATTATCCGTGAAAACTGCAATTTTGCCGCGGCAATTTTTATTAAAAAATTCGAATGTCCTGCCAACTTTAGATGAAGTTAGCAAACCACCCCTCCAAAACCTAAGTTTACATTAGTCCTACCAAAACCAAACGCAAATAGGAATTTGCCGCTTTTTTGCTGCAAAAGAACAGTGTTATATAGAAAATTAAATGACAATTAATATTATAATTATAAACAATAATTATGTCAAACACTAAGAAGATAGCAAACCACGGCTCAGAAACTAACTTTAGACCCCTTATACGGCCAACATACTAGCACAGGAATTTGCCGCTTTTTTGCCGTGAGCCAACGGCGTTATGTAGAAAAAGAAAAAAAAAATTGATTTATTATTATAAATAATAATTATGTCAAACAATAAGAAGATAGCAGACAATTTGCCGCTTTTTTGTCGTGAGACAGTGGTATTATGTAGAAAACGAAAAAATAGTTTATATTATTGTTATAAATAATATTTGCGTGAATTCATATGAAAGTAGCAAACCACGGCCATGAAACTAACTTTAGACAACTCATACCGCCACAATACTAGCACAGGAATTTGCCACTTTTTTGACGTGAGGCAACGGTGTTATGTAGGAGATAAAAAAATAGTTTATATTATGGTTATAAATAATATTTGCGTGAATTCGTATGAAGGTAGCAATCCACGGCCATGAACCTAACATTAGACAACTTATACCGCCAACATACTGGCACAGGAATTTGCCGCTTTTTACCGTGAGGCAACGGTGTTATGTAGAAAGAGAAAAAAAAATTTTTTTATTATTATAAACAAAAATTATGTCAAACAATAAGAAGAAAGCAGACTTCAATCCAGAAACTAAGTTTAGACGACACTTAACGCCACCATACTAGCACAGGAATTTGCCGCTTTTTTGCCGTTAGGTAACGGTGTTATAAAGAAGTAGAAAAAATAATTTTTAATATTTGTTATAAATAATAGTTGTGTAAATTCATATGAAGGTAGCAGACCACGGGCATTTTTTCATTTTCATCTTCTATATAACACCTTTGTGTCACAGCAAAAAAGCGGCAAAATCATCTGCTAGTATAGTGGCCTTAAGTGTCGTCTAAAGTTAGTTTCTGGGTCGAGGTCTGCTATCTTCTTATTGTTTGACATTATTATTGGTTATAATAGTAAATCAATTTTTTTTTCTTTTTCTACATAACACCGTTGCCTCACGGCAAAAAAGCGGCAAATTCCTGTGCCAGTATGTTGGCGGTATGAGTCGTCTAAAGTTAGTTTCATCGCCGTGGTTTGCTACCTTCATATGAATTTACGCAACTATTATTTATAACAAATATTAAAAATTATTTTTTCTACTTCTATATAAATAACACCGTTGTGACACGGCAAAAAAGCGGCAAATTTCTGTGCCAGTATGTTGGCGGTATGAGTCGTCTAAAGTTAGTTTCATGGCCGTGGTTTGCTACCTTCATATGAATTCACGCAAATATTATTTATAACAATATAAACTAATTTTTCATCTCCTACATAACACAACTGTCTCACGGCAAAAAAGCGTCAAATTCCTGTGCTAGTATGAGGGCGGTATAAGTCGTCTAATGTTAGTTTCTGGGTCGACGTCTGCTAATCACATGTGAATTGACGCAACTATTATTTATAACAATAGTAAAAATTATTTTTTCATCTTCTACATAACACCACTGTATCGCGGCAAAAAAACGGCCAATTCCTATGCTACTATTGCGGCGGTATGAGTCGTATAAAGTTAGTTTCATGACCGTGGTCTGCTATTTTCATGTGAATTGACGCAACTATTATTTATAACAAATAGTAAAAACTATTTTTTCATCTTCTATATAACACCGTTGTGTCACGGCAAAAAAGCGGCAAAATCCTGTGCTAGTATAGTGACAACACTGATATATAACACCACTGTCTCACGGCAAAAAAGCGTCAAATTCCTGTGCTAGTATGGGGGCGGTATAAGTCGTCTAAAGTTAGTTTCTGGATTGAGGTCTGCTTTCTTCTTATTGTTTGACATAACTATTGTTTATAATAATAAATCAATTTTTTTTCTTTTTCTACACAACGCCGTTGCCTCGCGGCAAAAAAGCGGCAAATTCCTGTGCCAGTATGTTGGCGTATAAGTCGTCTAAAGTTAGTTTCATGGCCGTGGTTTGCTACCTTCATATGAATTTACGCAACTAATATTTACGAGGGGTGTTCAAAAAGTAAGTTTCCCTAGTCTGCCGTTTTGCCCCAGCGCCATCTAGCGAGCTGGGATCGAACATAGTTTTAGTTTAGGATATACCGATACGAGCGGAACCGGTCTTAGCTGCCGAAAAAATTTTTTTCATCAGTACCGGCTCGGAAACCATGGAGCTATCTGTGAAAAACGTGTCCACCTGTGAGTTGCGTGCAGTTATTCGCTTTTTAACTGCAAAAGGACTTAATGGCAACGAAATTCACACTGAATTAGTTCATATATATAAATGCAGATCGTTACTGTGAAGTGCTAAATGAACTTGAAAGTGCCGTTAAACGAAAGCGTCCTGGAAAATTATCGAGAAAAGTGTTGCTTTTTCACGACAATGCACGGCCTCATTCAGCAAAAAAAATACAAACCTTACTGGAAAAATTCAAATGGAAAATTTTTGATCACCCACCCTACTCTCCAGATCTCGCACCAAGTGACTTTTTTCTTTTTCCTAAATTAAAGGGAAGTTTGGGTCGCCATCACTTCAATTCAAATGATGAAGTGAAAGACATCGTTAAATTATTCTTTAAAAAACAGGGCACGGATTTTTATAAACAAGGTTTGTCAAAGCTTGAGAACAGATATAAAAAATGTATTCAAGTCCAAGGGGACTATGTAGAAAAATAGTTTATAAGTCAAACAATAAATACATATGTTACTTTAACCTAAAAATTGTGTTTTGCTTTTTTCCCGGAGCAGGGAAACTTACTTTTTGAACACCTCTCGTATAAGAAAAATATTAAAAATTATTTTTTCTACTTCTATATAACACCGTTGCCTCACGGCAAAAATGCGGCAAATTCCTGTGCTAGTATGGCGGCGGTAAGAGTCGTCTAATGTTAGTTTCGTGGCCGTGGTCTGCTATTTTCTTGTGAATTAACGCTGCTATTATTTATAACAATAGTAAAAAATAGTTTTTCGTTTTCTACATAACACCACTGTCTCACAGCAAAGAAGCGGCAAATTCCTGTGCTAGTATGGCGGCGGTATAAGGGATCTAAAGTTAGTTTCTGAGTCGTGGTTTGCTATCTTCTTAGTGTTTGACATAATTATTGTTTATAATTATAATATTAATTGTTATTTCATTTTCTATATAACACTGTTCTTTTGCGGAGCGGCAAATTCCTATGTGCGTTTCGTTTTGGTAGGACTAATGTAAACTTAGGTTTTGGAGGGATGGTTTGCTAACTTCATCTGAAGTTGGCAGGACATTCGAATTTTTTAACAAAAATTGCCGCGGCAAAATTGCAGCTTTCACGGATAATTTACGGATAATTTACGGCAAAATATCCACTACTTAGATTCTCATTTCTGCAAAAGTGTTATGCCAACTTCAGAGACGTGAAAAAAATGGTGTTGGACAATCGTCGAATCACCATTAGAGAAGTTGCCGATGAGGTCGGCATCTCGATTAGTTCGTGCCATGCAATTTTTTCGGATGTTTTGGGCATGAGACGTGTCAGCGAAGTTTGTTCCGAAACTGCTTAATTTTGATCAGAAGAACCGCCGCATGAGCATCGCCCAAGAGCTGTCGAATAACGTCAATGATGATCCTGATTTGCTCAAAAGGGTGATAACTGGTGACGAATCATGGGTATATGGTTATGACGTCGAAACAAAAGCCCAATCGTCCGAAAGGAAGAACCTAGAAGAGCCAAGACCAAAAAAAGCACGCCAAATTCGTTCCAGTGTCAAGGTTTTGCTCACTGTTTTCTTCGATTACCGCGGCGTCGCACACTGGGGCCATACGGATTTTTTGATTCAAAACCACCTAGAGGTCGCAATTCTCAACGGAATCTCAAAATTTTTGCTTAGGAACATTCGTTATCAAATAGCGAAGAGCCCTACGAAGCCTGATTTTCCAAAAAATTAACCTATAAATCTAAGGAGTCATATAATCCTATCACATCAACCAATCAATTCAATTTTTGACCTGCAAATCCCAAAAATACGATAAACCTTTAATTTGTAAGCCCTTTACTCGTGAACTCTTGACCTTTGATCCAGCCCTAACCTCATAAGTCTTAAGGGGGTCTTACACCTAGTGGCTTCTGAGGCCAAAATCAGCTATAAAAAAGAGAAAAATGTTATTTAAACCACATACAATGTATATCCTAAAAATATACACTATTTCTGACAGAATGGCCCAAGACTTAATCTGTAGACCAATTTTATGAATCAAGGTTAAGAGAGCATGTGTCAAGGACTTATAAATTGAAGTTTTATAGCATTTTTGGGAATCACAAGTGTAAGTTTTGGGGTTATAGGTTATAAATTAGGTTTATAGGTTCATATTTTCAAAATTAGGCTTCGTAGCGGTCTTTGGTATTTTGTCACAAAAGTTCCTGTTTTTGAATTTTCAAATTCGGTTGAGAATTATGACCTCTAGGTGGTTTTGAACCTTTCGGCCCCAGTGTGCGTCGTGCATCAGGAGTTTTCACCACAAGATCGTACAGTCAATAAGGAGTATTACCTCGAAGTTATGCGCCGTTTGCGAGAAGCAATACACAAAAAACTTCCCGCATTGTGGAAAAATAATTCACTCATCGTTGCTTGTACGTGATTTTTTGGCCAAAACCAAAACCACAATCATGCCTCAGCCACCATATTTAGCGGGCCCGTCAAGTATGCATGGGACATCACAGGACCACCATTTGCTAGAGCATCTCTAGACTTCTCTTGTCCTCCCAAGATGCGTAATCTAATAGAATTTTTTTTCAATAGGATGTGATGGTAACTATGTAATTTTTTTATATAGGCTTTGGCTTTTTGTAAATATTTGAAAAAATTCTTATAAATTTTAAAAATAAAAAGGAGACGTTATACAATATAGCTATATAATTAGAATAATTTTCACCTACGCGTACGTAAAGTGCGTAGGTGCGATAGAGTCTTGTAGAAGTACTGTGAGCTATTACGACACGGGTGTTAAGTAGGACTTTATGCCCACTGGCTGACTAATTTTGAAGTTACAACGAGGCCGCAATATGTAATTTTACATCCGAGATACAAAAAGTTTTATGTCGATACTTGACAAGAATAAATTGATTTCAGTACTTTCTTGTGTTTCATTTGTATAGAAGCATGAATAAATTTAAATAAATTTCTGAGAACAGTCATACAGTGATAGTTTCGGATAGTTGTTTGCATTACTTGACTATTAGAGATTGATTTCACAACTTTAGTTTGTTTGATTTGCAGTGAACAATGTCAATGTACTTACATATAATTTGTTGAGCATACATTGACTCAAAGAAGTAAAACAAGGGCAATCTGACTGCCATAAATATTAATTATTTTAATTTAATTTGTAAGACTGTAAGACCGATGGAAAAATTCTTATCAGTTGAAAGAAGTAAAAGACTATTACACTAGTATTTATTTGATTTCTTCGAAAAAATCATAAATATTATTATTTTATAGATTATACAGAAAAAAACTTAGATGCTTGCCTTATTTTATACTTTCGTAGAAAGTTGCAACGAAGGCTCCGCTCCTTCGCTGCTAAATCACCGCGTCATGATAGGTTAGATTCGCACGGCGAAAAGTCGCCGAGTCATAGGTGTCGTTTAGGTTAGTAATTAACTCGCGCGCGGGCGCACACGGCCTGCTTCGCGCATACGCGCCACAATCTCGATGCGCGCAGCAACTCGCGCAGAAACGACCATACCGCCGCCACAGCCGCACGCGCAGTTTTGCGCGGGAAAATTAGCGTATATAAAGCCGGCATTCTCCAGTGTGAGACAGACCTTTGCCGACCGTTCTCCAGTCTCCATCCTCACTAATCAACCCTTTAGCACTGTGCACACACAGGCTAATTCGTCCGAACACTCCGTTTTCATTATTTCCTTGCCGCCGCGTTTCCAAGTGCGACGACCGATCCATCTCCGACGTCGACCGCAGCTTTAGAAAGTCCGGAGCACACGTCTATCCTCTCCGTCACGAACTATCCTGTACCTAGACGAGCTAACACGAGTTGTCCACGAACCATACAACAGACCTAGATTGACCGACTCTCTCCGGAATTGCCGCTGACTCTAACGTCGTGCACACACGTCGCTAGGGTCAGAGTGACCCCTGGAATACGGACACCAGCTACAACGTGCACGCACGTGTACCTGGGGGTTCCTAGACTATCAGGAACAGGAACGTTGAAGGACTGGGACTCAATTCCTTCCCTACTATCGTCCACACACGGAGTAGGTCAGGATAGTCCCGGAACGGTACAGTTTCACTGGTGATCGTACACATACGACACCAGGGGAACGCGAACCTATCCAGAACCGTAAACTCCAGGAACACCGGAACACGAGGTGTCCCTACCGCCGTGCACACACGGGGTAGGAACATACGAGTTCCCCGGGATTAAACTCACCCAGGGTTCGTGCACACACGTCTCTAGGAGAGTGACACCGTTCGTAGACAGCGGAACACCGGAACCAGCCGCGTCCCTGCCATCGTGCACACACGGGGCAGGAACGAACTGACTCCTGGATGCATCCTCGCCTTGGCCTCGTGCACACACATGTCTAGGCGAGTAGCTAACCCGTTCCTAGACGACAGAATACGGAACGCCCTTGCTACTGACGTACTGATGCTACAAACACCATTCTCCCCGACTATCTCCAGATCGCACCTTGTAACTACCCTGCGTTCGAGACCTATCGTCGGGAAAACCGTCCACCGCGAGAGGGCGTTAGCGTGCGAACTGTAATAACGATCCGTAGTAAGTGCGTTTTCTGGTCTTGTGTGTTTCAGATGGCTTAATCTACAGCGTGGCAGACGACCTAACCACTTTTGTTATTATTATTACCCATTATTGTTTATACAGTTTATATTTCTTTATTTCGTAAATAAACTTATATTTTTGTTATTTCTTTTGCTAAAATAGTATCTTGTAATTTCATTCAGGCCACCTGAACCTCCTTATCCCCCCCACCAGTGGACTCTGGAAAACTATTGAGCGTCCGGCAGGGGGCGGAGTCATACCGTTACAAAGTGTTATTAACAATACTATTTATGCAAGGAGAAAGGGGCAGACAGAGAGAGAGAGAGAGAGAGAGAGAGAGAGAGAGAGAGAGAGAGAGAGGCAGAGAGTGTGAGAGAGAGGCAGAGGGTAAGAGAGAGAGAGAGAGAGAGAGAGAGAGAGAGAGAGAGAGAGAGAGAGAGAGAGAGAGAGAGAGAGAGAGAGAGAGAGAGAGAGAGAGAGAGAGAGAGAGAGAGAGAGAGAGAGAGAGAGAGAGAGAGAGAGAGAGAGAGAGAGAGAGAGAGAGAGAGAGAGAGAGAGAGAGAGAGAGAGAGAGAGAGAGAGAGAGAGAGAGAGAGAGAGAGAGAGAGAGAGAGAGAGAGAGAGAGAGAGAGAGAGAGAGAGAGAGAGAGAGATACTATACTTGCCTTATTTTAAACTTTTGTTACAAGTTTTTTTCCGTATTTTCTTTTATCAAATTCTCATAATTAGTTTTCCATTTTACTGCCTCATTCTGGGCTTCCTCAAATTTCCTTTTGAAATACTCAACTTGCATTTTATATCTATTTAAAGCATGATTGAAAACTCTTTCTGTATCCTGTATGATATAATTATGTATAAAAATTCTCAATAAAAATAAATACACTTAGAATCGTTTAATGTGCATTTACCATATTATCCACAGACACACTTCTTAATGGTATTGATATTTTTTCATTAGGAAGTATAAGTGGTGATTGAATGTTATTATTCAGACATAAATTTTCATCTTGGTACATAAAATTTTGTAATTGATTATTTTGAGTGTTTACATAAGTCTCAATTAGGGCTTCTGATGTCTGCTACTTTTGTGAGGTCTTCAATTTCTTAGTAATCTAGGTTCAAAATTTTAATGCAAGTTAAATATTGTTAGAAAATTTATTTATTGTGCAAACAAATTGGACGAATCAAATAATTTTATCATTATTTGATTAAGCATATAATAAATATTTTAGAAAAACTTATAACTTTACGTTATTATACCTTGTTTGGAGCTTTAGTTCTCTTCATGTCTTTGGCTGTTTCAATTGCAATGGTACCGTCGTCGATGCTGCTATCCACAATGTTATCAGTACTTTCATTTAGTACTGATACTGGAAATCTTTTTCCTCCTTGTACGTATGACTACTTCATTATAAATATCTGGAAAATTAGGTTATGTAATATGTATTTTCAATTGAATAGAAAAGAAATAAAAAAATATATAAAAAGAAATTAATAGTAATACTTACTTGCTGCATATAAAATAAAACATACAATTTTTCCATGTTCTGATCTGTATTTAAATTTTTTATTTTTAACTGAAGAAGGTTGTTCTAAATATTGATTAAATTTAAATCTTTTTATTTTGTTGCCTTCTATTATTTTTCTTTCGTACTTTTCACCTGCTTTTGTGGTGGAAAATGAATAAATACGTAAGCAGTCTGTTCAGAGGTATCGTCACACATCTTGCTATGTACGTGGTGTATTCAAAAAGTAATGTGACTTTATTTTTTTACCAAAAAATATTTATTTATTCATCAATATTCATGTTGTCCCCTTCAAAGTAATCCGCCTCAGATATAATACACTTGTGCCAACGCTTTTTCCAATCCTCGAAGCAATTCTGATAAGCACTTTCTGGTATCGCCTTGAGCTCTTCCAGTGATGCAGTCTTTATCTCCTCAATCGTTGCAAATCTTCGTCCTTTCATGGGTCTCTTTAGTTTGAGATCAGGAGAAAGTCGCAGGGGGCCAAATCCGGTAAATATGGTGGCTGAGGCATAATTGTTGTTTTGGTTTTGGCCAAAAAATCACGCACAAGCAACGATGAGTAAGCAGGTATCGTCATGCAAAAGCAATGAATTATTTTTCTACAATGCCGGACGTTTTTTTCGTATTGCTTCTCGCAAACGGCGCATAACTTCAAGGTAATACTCCTTATTGACTGTACGACCTTGTGGTAAAAACTCCTGATCCACGACGCCGCGGTAATTGAAGAAAACAGTGAGCAAAACCTTGACATTGGAACGAACTTGGCGTGCTTTTTTCGGTCTTGGCTCTTCTAGGCTCTTCCATTCAGACGATTGGGCTTTGGTTTCGACGTCATAACCATACACCCATGATTCGTCCCCACTTATCACCCTTTTGAGCAAATCAGGATCATCATTGACATTATTTGACAGCACTTGGGCGATGCTCATGCGACGGTTCTTCTGATCAAAATTAAGCAGTTTCGGAACAAACTTCGCTGGCACACGTCTCATGCCCAAAACATCCGAAAAAATTGCATGGCACGAGCCAATCGAGATGTCGACCTCATCAGCAACTTTTCTGATGGTGATTCGACGATTCTCCAACACCATTTTTTTCACTTTTTCAACGTTTTCATCAGTTATTGACTTTCTGGGGCGTCCAGAGCGAAGTTCGTCATTGGCATCTTCTCGGCCTTCTAGGAAGAGCTTGTACCACTTATAAATATTTTTTTTGCTCAGAGTAGACTCACCGTATGCCATTGTCAACATTTCAAGTGCTTTGGAGCACTTAATTTCATTTTTAGACTAGACTTTTATTTTTTGACTAGATTAGAATACATAAATATTATAAATAGTGTAAATCAAGCAGTACAACAATAGTATAAATTGCTGATTCTGTTAAACCATACTACAATTGAAAAACCCTGACTCATTTAGTTTATGACTTTACATACGTGTAATACAACACGTCGGCCACCATAAAAAGAATGCGTGAACATACTCGCATGATGTATACAATGCGGTTCTTCTGCTGATGAGAAAGTCGGTTCCAGTGTGCGGTCGGCTGTTAAGTGACGGTAAAGATGACAGTCAGAACTACACTTAGCAAAAGCTGTTGCAATGATGTTTATCATTGGCAGCCGAAAATTTCAAATAGCAGAAGTCCGTAAAAAGCCCGTACGTGATGCACTGTAGTGGTTGCACATGTACTGCAGCTACTTGCACCAAAGCGTTGAAGGGTACCAAAGAGTAGTGCAGAGAAACACTATCATGCAGAATAGCCGGCGAATAAAGAGATGTTGGCGAGATGTCACGTCTTCAGTTTGAGGTTATGTCGGCGTCATCAACAGGAAACTTGCTCCAGGCTCATAGAAATGCATAGAAATCGTGTAGACCTTAGGCACAAACTTCAGAGCCACCGGAGCCAGTTTCCTAGAACAAAAAACACTCCTCAGAGTGAAGTGTGCGTTTATAGTGGTAACAGAGAGAGAGGGGAGAGGGAGGGGGGGAGAGAGACTATACTTGCCTTACTTTAAACTTTTGTTAAAATTTTTTTATGTGTTTGAAATTTCGAACGTTCAAAGTTGAACGAAAAAACTAAAATTTGCGATTTACATTATAACCGGTTTAAAACCATAAAACCGGGTAGGAATGGACCAAAAACCGTGTAAAAACTAATTCAGCACTTCGCCCCCCCCATAAACCACCCCCAAAACCACCCTTACAGACGAGTCAATTTTCCCACAGCGACACACACGAAAACTAAAATTCCCAGAATCGCAATAACTTCGCTAGGAAAATTTTTGCGACTGGTATTTGAAGGAAAGGTCCCATACGACCTAAAAAAAATTATGAAGGAAATCACTTTTCCGGAAAACCCCTTCACCACGATATACAGTGTCGAAAACGGGAAAAAAATTCCCAGAGCCGCAATTACGTCGTACGGAAAAAAGTTTCGACGGTTTCTTGTAGATAACGTTTCCAAATGCTTAGAAAAAAATTATGAACGAAATAGCTTTTCCGGAAAAGCCCCCCCAGGGCGATATACTGTGTCTTAAACATGAAAAAAAATTCCCAGAGCCGCAATAAACTTTTTTTATTATAAGTCAATACTTTGTGTTCCATCTTTTGCAATTTTTTGTTAATTTACTAATATCTTGTATCTGAATTTAATTGAATAGGTCTTGTCTCAAATTTAGATTTCTTTACTTTTGGATCGGTGAGTATACTTCTAAAGTTTCCGACCCTGAGAATTGTTATAGTTCAAGCCTCTTAACGTGTGCTGACAGTTTAATAGAATTAAATAATAGAGTTACAGGTACTCTTTTTGCTGATTTTAACCTTTGTTTTAATTTTAATTCATCGTTCCTAATTCATCATTTGAAGACATCTTTTTCTCTTTTATATAAACTTAAAACTCATACTTCTATTTTCAAACAGTGAAGTTCATATTTATAAACCTTGAGGGAGTACTCATCCAGAGAAGAATTTTTAAATTCTCTTTTAGGTTTCTTGGAAAAGTACGTCTTTTTTACCATGAAGCAGCAAAATCATTTCACTGCAACACTAATCAGTGTAGTTTGGCAGCATTGGTCCTTTATTATAGAGAATTAAATTTTAAAACTTAAAAAAGCATGATACTTTTTTGAGACAATTTATCTCGTGCTGCCGTAGCAGTTTATCTAAAAAATTATAATCAATTACCCTTATAAAAAACTCTTTTGATTTCGCCAAAAAAGGTATTTGTTTCACTGATGGAACTGGGCAATAGTATAAAAACAAATACTACTTCCATAATCTTTTTCATCATTTTGAAGATTTTTCTGTTGAAGCAGATCAGCGCTTTCACGCAATCGCGTACGGAAAAATGCATGAGAATTGATTGTGCCGCTTCTTGATCAATAGGGACGAACTTTTCCAAAAAAACCCAGAGAAGTTAAAAATTTTCTTTTGGATAAAAACTCCCTCAAGGTTTGTGAATATGAAGATCACTCTTTGAAAATAAAAGAATTAGATTTAAGTTTATATAAAAGAGAAAAATGATGTATATGATCAAAACTGAAACAAAGGTTAAAATCAGCAAAAAAAGTTCCTGTAACTCTATCATTTCATTTTATTAACCTTTAGACTGCCGATCTGGCTCATATATGAGCCAGCTATGACCTTGAAAACTCGTTTCGACATATTAGATATTTATATAAATAAATTTTACCTTTTAAAAATATTCATTTTTAACGTAAAAATGCCGGCAGTCTAAAGGTTAAACTGTTGCAACGCTCCGCCGTCTTTTTAATTTAATTACTTATGAACCCTTCATTTCTCCAACTTGAAATTTTGGGGTTTTGAAACTGAAGACTTGTACTTTCGAATGAAAAAAGTTCAAAAAAAAAAAAAAAAACATGTTATTCTTTTAGAAAAATCGGTCCGACCTTTCAACTCAAGTTTTTAACCTAAAAAAAGCATTACGGAGAATAAACAATAGCATAACTGGAAAGAGGAGGAAAAATGTATCAATATATGTTCACTATTTTTTTCCGAGAGACTTATCACATGATTGCGAGCGAGTTGAACAGAGCGCATTTTACGCGAAAAAGGCTCGGTTCGCGCCCGCTGGCTGGATTCTGGCGGACGCTTCGATATGCACTATAAGTGTACCGATCAGCACGAAGTGCCTCGCAGCTCGCGAGTCGTCTGCGTCCGAATACGCGCTATGAGTGTACTGGTCGGCGCGGAGTGGGGGAATTAGGAGAAAGACGGGCTCGGCCAGCGCAGCACGCGAGAGCTAGCTGCGCTCGAATATATATATATACAAACAGCAAGCTGCCGGAGGGGATAGGGGAGCGGAGCCTGGGGCCGTATGCTGCGACCTCGGCGGCAATGTTGTCATATGAGCGGGCGCGTGCTGACTGTCGCTTTGACACTTGGGAGCCGTTTTTCAGTTTCTAGCGATTCTACCTGGCCCATAGAGTAGGAAATTTTTTCGCTTCTGTCTCCCCATTTATGCAATTGGATAAAATAACCATTGCTTTTTATAGAGTTTGATTCGTAGACCCTAAATTTCGAGGTTATAATTTAACAAAATTGCTTTTTAAAAACCTTGATTTTAATGCATTTCTTTAAACCAAAACTTAATTTAAACAAATATAAACAATCTATTGCGATCAGAATAATTGTTTCTTCAAAATTCAGTCAATTATAAGATTTAAATGTTGCATTCGACATCTACGAAGAACCAGTATTCAAAGAGTTATAAATTTTTTAAATATTAATTTTCAGTATTTAAGAGATTTTTTATTATAGTCAAAAAATTAAACATCGAGCAGAGATAATTTTTTACAGTTGCTTATCGTTTACCATCTAAAAAGACATGTGCATAGTTAATATTACTTTGTATTATAAATAATTCACATTAATATGCGAGTAAATCTCAGGAACTCTTAACTTATTGGGAACTCTAAAGTTTAAGCTCAAAATTTTTGCCTTTCAATAAAAAATAAAAAATAAAAAAACAATTATAAATAATGGTAAAGAATCAGCTGCGTACACAAAATTAAAAAAAAGGTCGAAAAATCAGTCATTTTTTATGGTATTAATGTGCTTTGCCAATCGATTTGTTTATAATTACACAACAAATTCAATGCATATTATAATTGAAATAACTAAGTCAATAAAGAACATTAGTCATTCCATTTAATTTTTTATTTAGCAATCATAAGAAATACGTAAAACTGATGCTTGAAAGAAGATTGATATTTTATATTTTCACATATAATTGTAATAACGATTATTTCTTAGAAAACAGAAACTTTTAAAGTAATAATTTCAGTGTAGATTCTTATCTATTCAAAGATCAAATACGCAGATGCCAGTATTTATAAGAGTTGTAGTTTAGAATAAAGACCAAATTTTCCTTAATTTTTAGATTTAAAAGTAGCGCCAAAAAAATATACCATTCAATCACCGGGCCTGTAAATAATTTTTTTTCACATTCAGAAAGGCTTAAAGAACAAGAAAAACTTTGTCCTGTAGATGTGTCTTCAAAATTAAATCACTTTTTCAAGTTTCGTCGTTTAGAAAAAAGGTGACATTTTCTTCCTGAATTTTTTTTCAATCCAAAATTGACTTGAAAGTATCGCCAAAAAATAATACCGTTAAATTGAGCGTGTACCTCTAATTTTTTTTTTCATTTTTTTCGAGACATAAGAGGAAAATAATTTTGAGAATAGTAGATATACTATTACCATACCATACCCTGGCCAAAATATCATACTCGCGTTTTGAGTCGGGAGCGAAAGTGGACTTTCGGACAGGGTATGGTGAATAAATCTTTTATATGGGCTAATTTTTATAGTACATCGACGTATCAGGGCTCAAATTAAAGATTTTCGCACACAGAAGAGCTAAACAAATTGTGCAATGATCGTAAGTGTGTTCCTGTTCCTATACACATAAATATATCGATTGGCAAAGCACATTAATAACATAAAAAATTACTGATTTTTCGACCTTTTTTTAATTTTGTGTACGCAGCTGATTCTTTACCATTATTTATAATTGTTTTTTTATTTTTTATTGAAGGGCAAAAATTTTGAGCTTTAGTTCATTTGACTGCTTAAACTTTGGAATTCCCAATAACTTAAGAGTTCCTGAGATTTACTCGCATATTAACGTGAATTATTTATAATACAAAATAATATTCACTATGCACATCTCTTTTTAGATGGTAAACGGTAAGCAACTGTAAAAAATTATTTCTACTCGATGTTTAATTTTTTGACTATAATAAAAATCTCTTAAATACTGAAAATTAATATTTGAAAAATGTATAACTCTGTGAATACTGGTTCTTCGTAGATGTCGAATGCAACATTTAAATTTTATAATTGACTGAATTTTGAAGAAACAATTATTCTGATCGCAATAGATTGTTTACATTTGTTTAAATTAAGTTTTGGTTTAAAGAAATGCATTAAAATCAAGTTTTTTAGAAAGCAATTTTGTTAAATTGTAACCTCGAAATCCAGGGTCTACGAATCAAACTCTATAAAAAGCGATGGTTATTTTATCCAATTGCATATATGGGTAGACAGAAGCGAAAAAATTTCCAACTCCTCGGCCAGGTAGAATAGCTAGAAACTGAAAAACAGCTCCCGAGTGTCAAAGCGACAGTCAGCACGCGCACGCTCATATGACAACATTGCCACCGAGGCCGCAGCACACGGCCCCAGGCTCCGCTCCCCTGTCCCCTCCGACAGCTTGCTGTCTGTATGTATATATTCGAGCGCAGCTAGCTCTCGCGTGCTGCGCTGGCAGAGCCAGTCTTTCTCCCAATTCCCCCACTCCGCGCCGACCAGTACACTCATAGCGCGTATTCGGGCGCAGACGACTCGCGAGCTGGGAGGCACTTCGTGCTGATCGGTACACTTATAGTGCGTATCGAAGCGTCCGCCAGAAACCAGCCAGCGGGCAGGAGCCGAGCGTTTTTCGCGTAAAATGCGCTCTGTTCAACTCGCTCGCAATCATATGATAAGTCTCTCAGAAAAAACAGTGAACATATATTGATACAGTTTTCCTCCTCTTTCCAGTTATGCTATTGTTTATTCTCCGTAATGCTTTTTTAGGTCAAAAACTTGAGTTCAAAGGTCGGACCGATTTTTCTAAAAGAATAACATGTTTTTTTTTTTTTTTGAACTTTTTTCATTCGAAAGTACAAGTCTTCAGTTCCAAAACCCCTAAATTTCAAGTTGGAGAAATGAAGGGTTCATAAATAATTAAATTAAGAAGACGGCGGCGCGTTGCAACAGTTTAACCTTTAGACTGCCGGCATTTTTACGTTAAAAATGAATATTTTTAAAAAGTAAAATTTATTTATATAAATATCTAATATGTCGAAACGAGTTTTCAAGGTCACAGCTGGCTCATATATGAGTCAGGTCGGCAGTCTAAAGGTTAATAAAATGAAATGATAGAGTTACAGGAACTTTTTTTGCTGATTTTAACCTTCGTTTCAGTTTTGATCATATACATCATTTTTCTCTTTTATATAAACTTAGAACTAATTCTTTTATTTTCAAACAGTGATCTTCATATTCACAAACCTTGAGGGAGTTTTTATCCAAAAGAAAATTTTTAACTTCTCTGGGTTTCTTGGAAAAGTTCGTCCCTATTGATCAAGAAGCGGCACAATTAATTCTCATGCATTTTTCCGTACGCGGTTGCGTGAAAGCGCTGCTCTGCTTCAACAGAAAAATCTTCAAAATGATGAAAAAGATTATGGAAGTCGTATTTGTTTTTATAGTATTGCCCAGTTCCATCAGTGAAACAAATACCTTTTTTGGCGAAATCAAGAGAGTTTTTTATTGGGGTAATTGATTATAATTTTTTAGATAAACTGCTACGGCAACACGAGATAAATTGCCTCAAAAAAGTATCATGCTTTTTTAAGTTTTAAAATTTAATTCTCTATAATAAAGGACCAAAGCTGCCAAACTACGCTGATTAGTGTTGCAGTGAAATGATTTTGCCGCTTCATGGTAAAAAAGACGTACTTTTCCAAGCAACCTAAAAGAGAATTTAAAAATTCTTCTCTGGATGAGTTCTCCCTCAAGGTTTATAAATATGAACTTCACTGTAAGAAAATAAAAGTATGAGTTTATATAAAAGAGAAAAAAGATGTCTTGAAATGATGAATTAGAAACGATGAATTAAAATTAAAACAAAGGTTAAAATCAGCAAAAAGAGTTCCTGTAACTCTATTATTTAATTCTATTAAACTGTTAGCATACGTTAAGAGGCTTGAACTATACCAATTCTCAGGGTCGGAAACTTTAGAAGTATACTCACCTATCCAAGAAGTAAAGAAATCTAAATTTGAGACAAGACCTATTCAATTAAATTCAGATACAAGATATTAGTAAATTAACAAAAAATTGCAAAAGATGGAACACAAAGTATTGACTTATAATAAAAAAAGATTAAAATATTATATGATATTTATTAAATTATTATATGATATTTATTAAGTACGAAACAACGAAATAGTGAAATACGTCGGCAACAGCGCGCTCCGGCGTAGCGCACAAAGCACGCGCGGCGACTCGCCGCCGTCTTTTAAATGTTATTACTTATGAACCCTTCATTTCTCCAACTTGAAATTTTTGGGTTTCGAAGATGAAAACTTGTACTTTCGAATGAAAAAATTTATTTAAAAAGAAAATAGGATTCTTTTAGAAAAATCGGCCAGAACTTTCAATTCAAGTTCTTGACCGTATAAAAGCATTTCAGAGAATAAAAAATAGCACCACTGGAAGCTTCCCGGTTTGTCGCGATTTGTTGAACTCATTTAACAATGCACGAATGTGAAATTAATACATATTGATAGTTTAATTTTAATCTAAATACGGAAATATTTTTTTCTACGAAATATCAACTCTATCGAAAGTTATATTAAAAGTAAAAAAAATCATTTTAGCTTACATTTGTGTGCCCCAAGAGACGGCGATGAACGCAATTGTATGCCCCCAATTAATGTGCTTGTACACGTTTGTGTGCGCCCGATTAGTGTACTTTATCATCATAAGAAATATCATTTTCAATATAATCAAACCTATAAATATACAAATTATGATAATATATTAGCGTTTCACATATTTATTACAAAAATATATTAATTTGGAAGTTCATTGATATATTTTGCATCGGCTTCTTATGCAATTTTCTTCTTTTTGACGTTAATTTTGAATTCACTTCCAAAATCTATTGCCAGTAAAAGTATAATATAATAAAAAGAAGGTTATAACACTCCTTTCTATAACGTGATGAAATATTATTACACGAAAAAACGTAGTTTGTACAATCACTTTTGAGCCACCTATAACCTAACAAACGTTATGTTTACGCTCTATCGGCACGCACAAATGCTGATTGCGTGCGGTATTACTGGACAAAGTCATTTAAAATACGGGAAATATCTTGAAATTTGTTATAAATGGTTATTGTGTAAGTGTGAAAGTAGTTTTATAACATGTAACCACTTTTTACTTTTTATACTTCAAATTACTATTATACATTATCTTTTCTTATAAAAATATTGTTGTTTCTTAGCAACTTCGAATAAGAAAAAGTAATGAATCTTTCCAAATCACATGTTGTACTTTTTAAAGCATTATTGCGATCTCAGTACTGACTAAAAAAATTTGACACTTAAATCTTATAAAAGCTAAATAGATTAATTTTTGAAAGAAAATTATTTCAATGCTGTCTTCGTACCAGCTTATTACTATGACGCGTTCTCGGACGCGTTTAAATAACAGAGCACACAAATAGGGACAGGCACACAAATCGGGGCTCGCTGGCTGGTTTCTAGCGGAACTCGTATATTGGGGCCCAGCCGAATCTCGCAAGCAGTGCTGGCCGAGCCACTTTGTACCTTCTCCAGCTGGTAGAGACTTTGAGGTTAGAAAACGATATGCAGTCATTTTCTTTCTTGCGATATCTCATTGGGACAGTTCATCTCAACGTTCTCTAAAAAATACATGTTATTCAGAGATTCAAAAGTGGGTTTAAGACACAGTACATCACCCTGGGGGGGATTTTCCGGAAAAGCGATTTCGTACATAATTTTTTTCTAAGCATTAGGGAACTGTATCTAGAAGAAACCGTAGAAACATTTTTCCGAGCGACGTCATTGCGGCTCTGGGAATATTTTTTCATGTTTAAGACACAGTATATCGCCCTGGAGGGGCTTTTCCGGAAAAGCTATTTCGTTCATAATTTTTTCCTAAGCATTTGGAAACGTTATCTACAAGAAACCGTCGAAACATTTTTCCGAACGACGTAATTGCGGCCCTGGGAATTTTTTTTCGTGTTTAAGACACAGTATATCGCCCTGGGGAGGCTTTTCCGGAAAAGCTATTTCGTTCATAGTTTTTTTCTAAGCATGTGGGGACCTGTTCTACAAGAAACCGTCTTAACATTTTTCCGAACGACGTAATTGGGACTCTAGGAATTTTTTTTCGTGTTTAAGACACAGTATATCGCCTTGGGGGGGCTTTTCCGGAAAAGCTATTTCGTTCATGTTTTTTTTCTAAGCATGTAGGGACTTGTTCTACAAGAATCCGTCAAAACATTTTCCCGAACGCCTTAATTGCGGTTCTGGGAATTTTTTTTTCATGTTTAAGACACAGTATATCGCCCTGGGGGGGGGGGGCTGTTCCGGAAAAGCTATTTCGTTCATAATTTTTTTCTAAGCATTTGGAAAGGTTATCTACAGGAAACCGTCGAACCATTTTTCCGAACGACGTAATTGCGGCACTGGCTATTTTTTTACCCGCTTTCAACACTGTATATCGCCCTGGGGGGGCTTTTCCGGAAAAGCTATTTCCTTCATGATTTTTTTCTAAACATGTGGGGACTTGGTCTACAAGAATCCGTCAAAACATTTTTCCGAACGACGTAATTGTGGCTCTAGGAATTTTTTTTAGTGTTTAAGACACGGTGTATCGTCTTGGGGGGGCTTTTCCGGAAAAGCTATTTCGTTCATGATTTTTTTCTGAGCATGTAGGAACTTGTTCTACAAGAATCCGTCAAAACATTTTTCCGAACGACGTAATTGCGTCTCTGGGAATTTTTTTTCACGTTTAAGACTCAGTATATGGCCCTGGGGGGTCTTTTCCGGAAAAGCTATTTCGTTCATAATTTTTTTCTAAGCATGTGGGGACTTGTTCTACAAGAAACCGTCTTAACATTTTTCCGAACGCCTTAATTGCGGTTCTGGGAATTTTTTTTTCATGTTTAAGACACAGTATATCGCCCTGGGGGAGGCTGTTCCGGAAAAGCTATTTCGTTCATAATTTTTTTCTAAGCATTTGGAAAGGTTATCTACAGGAAACCGTCGAACCATTTTTCCGAACGACGTAATTGCGGCACTGGCAATTTTTTTACCCGCTTTCAACACTGTATATCGCCCTGGGGGGGCTTTTCCGGAAAAGCTATTTCCTTCATGATTTTTTTCTAAACATGTGGGGACTTGGTCTACAAGAATCCGTCAAAACATTTTTCCGAACGACGTAATTGTGGCTCTAGGAATTTTTTTTAGTGTTTAAGACACGGTGTATCGCCTTGGGGGGGCTTTTCCGGAAAAGCTATTTCGTTCATGATTTTTTTCTGAGCATGTAGGAACTTGTTCTACAAGAATCCGTCAAAACATTTTTCCGAACGACGTAATTGGGACTCTAGGAATTTTTTTTCGTGTTTAAGACACAGTATATCGCCTTGGGGGGGCTTTTCCGGAAAAGCTATTTCGTTCATGTTTTTTTTCTAAGCATGTAGGGACTTGTTCTACAAGAATCCGTCAAAACATTTTCCCGAACGCCTTAATTGCGGTTCTGGGAATTTTTTTTTCATGTTTAAGACACAGTATATCGCCCTGGGGGGGGGGGGGGCTGTTCCGGAAAAGCTATTTCGTTCATAATTTTTTTCTAAGCATTTGGAAAGGTTATCTACAGGAAACCGTCGAACCATTTTTCCGAACGACGTAATTGCGGCACTGGCAATCTTTTACCCGCTTTCAACACTGTATATCGCCCTGGGGGGGCTTTTCCGGAAAAGCTATTTCCTCCATGATTTTTTTCTAAACATGTGGGGACTTGGTCTACAAGAATCCGTCAAAACATTTTTCCGAACGACGTAATTGTGGCTCTAGGAATTTTTTTTAGTGTTTAAGACACGGTGTATCGCCTTGGGGGGGCTTTTCCGGAAAAGCTATTTCGTTCATGATTTTTTTCTGAGCATGTAGGAACTTGTTCTACAAGAATCCGTCAAAACATTTTTCCGAACGACGTAATTGCGTCTCTGGGAATTTTTTTTCACGTTTAAGACTCAGTATATGGCCCTGGGGGGTCTTTTCCGGAAAAGCTATTTCGTTCATAATTTTTTTCTAAGCATGTGGGGACTTGTTCTACAAGAAACCGTCTTAACATTTTTCCGAACGCCTTAATTGCAGTTCTGGGAATTTTTTTTCATGTTTAAGACACAGTATATCGCCCTGGGGAGGCTGTTCCGGAAAAGCTATTTCGTTCATAATTTTTTCTAAGCATTTGGAAAGGTTATCTACAGGAAACCGTCGAACCATTTTTCCGAACGACGTAATTGCGGCACTGGCAATTTTTTTACCCGCTTTCAACACTGTATATCGCCCTGGGGGGGCTTTTCCGGAAAAGCTATTTCCTTCATGATTTTTTTCTAAACATGTGGGGACTTGGTCTACAAGAATCCGTCAAAACATTTTTCCGAACGACGTAATTGTGGCTCTAGGAATTTTTTTTAGTGTTTAAGACACGGTGTATCGCCTTGGGGGGGCTTTTCCGGAAAAGCTATTTCGTTCATGATTTTTTTCTGAGCATGTAGGAACTTGTTCTACAAGAATCCGTCAAAACATTTTTCCGAACGACGTAATTGCGTCTCTGGGAATTTTTTTTCACGTTTAAGACTCAGTATATGGCCCTGGGGGGTCTTTTCCGGAAAAGCTATTTCGTTCATAATTTTTTTCTAAGCATGTGGGGACTTGTTCTACAAAAAACCGTCTTAACATTTTTCCGAACGCCTTAATTGCGGTTCTGGGAATTTTTTTTTCATGTTTAAGACACAGTATATCGCCCTGGGGGAGGCTGTTCCGGAAAAGCTATTTCGTTCATAATTTTTTTCTAAGCATTTGGAAAGGTTATCTACAAGAAACCGTCGAACCATTTTTCCGAACGACCTAATTGCGGCTCTGGGAATTTTTTTACCCGCTTTCAACACTGTATATCGCCCTGGGGGGGCTTTTCCGGAAAAGCTATTTCCTTCATGATTTTTTTCTAAACATGTGGGGACTTGGTCTACAAGAATCCGTCAAAACATTTTTCCGAACGACGTAATTGCGGCTCTGGGAATTTTTTTTAGTGTTTAAGTCACGGTATATCGCCTTGGGGGGGCTTTTCCGGAAAAGCTATTTCGTTCATAATTTTTTTCTAAGCATTTGGAAAGGTTATCTACAAGAAACCGTCGAACCATTTTTCCGAACGACCTAATTGCGGCTCTGGGAATTTTTTTACCCGCTTTCAACACTGTATATCGCCCTGGGGGGGCTTTTCCGGAAAAGCTATTTCCTTCATGATTTTTTTCTAAACATGTGGGGACTTGGTCTACAAGAATCCGTCAAAACATTTTTCCGAACGCCTTAATTGCGGTTCTGGGAATTTTTTTTTCATGTTTAAGACACAGTATATCGCCCTGGGGGGGGGCTGTTCCGGAAAAGCTATTTAGTTCATAATTTTTTTCTAAGCATTTGGAAAGGTTATCTACAAGAAACCGTCGAACCATTTTTCCGAACGACCTAATTGCGGCTCTGGGAATTTTTTTACCCGCTTTCAACACTGTATACCGCCCTGGGGGGGCATTTCCGGAAAAGCTATTTCCTTCATGATTTTTTTCTAAGCATGTGGGGACTTGGTCTACAAGAATCCGTCAAAACATTTTTCCGAACGACGTAATTGCGTCTCTGGGAATTTTATTTCATGTTTAAGACACAGTATATTGCCCTGGGGGGGTTTTTCCGGAAAAGCTATTACGTTCATAATTTTTCTCTAAGCATTTGACGACTTGATCTACAAGAAACCATCCAAACATTTTTCCGAACGACGTAATTGCGGCTCTGGGAATTTTTTTTTCGTGTTTAAGACCCAGTAAATCGCGTTGGGCTTTTCCGGAAAAGCTATTTCGTTGATGATTTTTTTCTAAGCGTGAGGGGACTTCTACTACAAAAAACCGTCTTAACATTTTTCCGTACGACTTTATTCCGCTTCTGGGAATTTTTTTTCATGTTCAAGACACAGTACATCGCCCTGGGGGGGCTTTTCCGGAAAAGCTATTTCGTTCATAATTTGTTTCTAAGCATTTGGGAACGTTATCTACAAGAAACCGTCGAAACATTTTTCCGCACGTCGTAATTGCGGCTCTGGGAATTTTTTTTTCCCGTTTTCAACACAGTATATCGCCCTGGGGGGGCTTTTCCGGAAAAGCTATTTCGTTCATGATTTTTTTCTAAGCATTTGAGGACTTGATCTATAAGAAACCATCCAAACATTTTTCCGAACGACGTAATTGCGACCTGGGAATTTTTTTTCATGTTTAAGACACAGTATATCGCCCTGGGGGGGCTTTTCCACAAAAGCTATTTCGATCATAATTTTTTTCTAAGCATTCCAGGACTTGATCTACAAGAAACCATCCAAAGATTTTTCCGAACGACGTAATTGCGGCTCTGGGAATTTTTATTCCCCTTTTTCAACACTGTATATCGCTCTGGGGTGGCTCTTCCGGAAAAGCTATTTCGTTCATAATATTTTGCTAAGCATTTGGAAAGGTTATCTTCAAGAAACCGTCGAAACATTTTTCCGAACGACGTAATTGCGGCTCTGGGAATTTTTTTTCGTGTTTAAGACAGAGTATATCGCCTTTGGGGGGGCTTTTCCGGAAAAGCTATTTCGTTCATAATTTTTTTCTAAGCATGTGGAGACTTTTTCTACAAGAAACTGTCTAAACATTTTTCCGAACGACTTAATTACGGTTCTGGGAATTTTTTTTCATGTTTAAGACACAGTATATCGCCCTGGGGGGGCTTCTCCGCAAAAGCTATTTCGTTCACAATTTGTTTCTAAGCATTTGGGAACGTTATCTACAAGAAACCGTCAAAACATTTTTCCGCACGACGTAATTGCGGCTCTGGGAATTTGTATTCCCCTTTTTCAACACTGTATATCGCTCTGGGGTGGCTCTTCCGGAAAAGCTATTTCGTTCATAATATTTTGCTAAGCATTTGGAAAGGTTATCTTCAAGAAACCGTCGAAACATTTTTCCGAACGACGTAATTGCGGCTCTGGGAATTTTTTTTCATGTTTAAGACACAGTATATCGCCCTGGGGGGGATTTTCCGGAAAAGCTATTTCGTTCATAATTTTTTTCTAAGCATTTGAGGACTTGATCTACAAGAAACCATCCAAACATTTTTCCGAACGACGTATTGCGGCTCTGGGAATTTTTTTTTCGTGTTTAAGATACTGTATATCGCCCTGGGGGGGCTTTTCCGGAAAAGCTATTTCGTTCATAATTTTTTTCTAAGCATTTGGAAAGGTTCTCTACAAGAAACCGTCGAAACATTTTTCCGAACGACGTAATTGCGGCTCTGGCGATTTCCTTTCGTGTTTAAGACACAGTATATCGCATTGAGGGAGCTTTTCCGGAAAAGCCATTTCGTTCATGATTTTTTTCTAAGCATGTGGAAACTTGGTCTACAAGACACCGTCAAAACATTTTTCCAAACGACCTAATTGCGGCTCTGGGAATTTTTTTTCCCGTTTTCAACACTGTATATCGCCCTGGGGAGGCTTTTCCGGAAAAGCTATTTCGTACATAATTTTTTTCTAAGCATTTGGAAAGGTTATCTACAAGAAACCGTCGAAACATTTTTCCGAACGACGTCATTGCGGCTCTGGAAAGGACCCCGCACACAATGTATGGAAAATAATCATTCGGTCAAATTGGATCAAACTTGGGGAAAAGATAGATCTTGAGGTCCTGAACAAAAGTTCTCATGGGCAAAACCCCCAAAATGTGACCGAATGATTTTTTTCCATACATTGTGTGCGCGGTCCTTTTTTATCCCGTTTTCAGCACTGCATATCGCCCTGGGGGGGCTTTTCCGGAAAAGCTATTTCGTCCATGATTTTTTTCTAAGCAGGTGAGGACTTGTTCTACAAGAAACCGTGTTAACATTTTTCCGAACGACTTAATTGCGGCTCGGGGAAATTTTTTTTCCCGCATTCAACACTGTATATCGCCCTGGGGGGGCTCTTCCGGAAAAGCTATTTCGTTCATAATTTTTTTCTAAGCATTTGGAAAGGTTATCTACAAGAAACCGTCGAAACATTTTTCCGAACGACGTAATTGCGGCTCTGGGAATTGTTTTTCCCGTTTTCAACCATGTATATCGCCCTGGGGGGGCTTTTCCGGAAAAGCTATGTCGTTCATGATTTTTTTCTAAGCATGTGGAGACTTGTTCTACAAAAAACCGTCTTAACATTTTTCCGAACGACTTAATTGCGGTTCTGGGAATTTTTTTTCATGTTTAAAACACAGTATATCGCCCTGGGGGGGCTTTTCCGGAAAAACTATTTCGTTCATAATATTTTTCTAAGCATGTGAGGACCTGTTCTACACGAAACCGTCTTAACATTTTTCCGAACGACTTAATTACGGTTCTGGGAATTTTTTTTCATGTTTAAGACACAGTATATCGCCCTGGGGGGGGGGGCTTTTCCGGAAAAGCTATTTCGTTCATAATTTTTTTCTAAGCATTTGGGAACGTTATCTACAAGAATAGGACAAAACATTTTTCCGAACGACGTAATTGCGGCTCTGGGAATTTTTTTTCATGTTTAAGACACAGTATATCGCCCTGAGGGGGCTTTTCCGGAAAAGCTATTTCGTTCATAATTTTTTTCTAAGCATTTGGGAACGTTATCTACAAAAAAACGTCGAAACATTTTTCCGCACAACGTAACTGCGGTACTGGGAAATTTTTTTTCCCGTTTTCAACACTGTATATCGCCCTGGGGGGGCTCTTCCGGAAAAGCTACTTCGTTCATAATTTTTTTCTAAGCATTTGGAAAGGTTATGTACAAGAAACCGTCGAAACATTTTTCCGAACGACGTAATTGCGGCTCTGGGAATTTTTTTTTCCCCGTTTCCAACAATGTATATCGCCCTGGGGGGGCTTTTCCGGAAAAGCTATGTCGTTCATGATTTTTTTCAAAGCATGTGGGGTCCTGTTCTACACGAAACCGTCTTAACATTTTTCCGAACGACTTAATTGCGGTTCTGGGAATTTTTTTTCATGTTTAAGACACAGTATATCGCCCTGGAGGGGCTTTTCCGGAAAAGCTATTTCGTTCATAATTTTTTTCTAAGCATTTGAGGACTTGATCTACAAGAAACCATCCAAATATTTTTCCGATCCACGTAATTGCGGCTCTGGAAATTTTTTTTCGTGTTTAAGACACAGTATATCGCCCTGAGGGGGCTTTTCCGGAAAAGCTATTTCGTTCATAATTTTTTTCTAAGCATTTGAGGACTTCATCTACAAGAAACCATCCAAATATTTTCCCGAACGACGTAATTGCGGCTCTGGGAATTTTTTTTCGTGTTTACGACACAGTATATCGCCTTGGGGGGGCTTTTCCGGAATAGCTATTTCGTTCATGATTTTTTTCTAAGCATGTGGGGACTTGTTTTACAAGAAACCGTCTTAACATTTTTCCGAACGACTTAATTGCGGTTCTGGGAATTTTTTTCGTGTTTAAGACACAGTATATCGCCCTGGGGGGGTTTCCCGGAAAGCTATTTCGTTCATAATTTTTTTCTAAGCATTTGGAAACATTATCTACAAGAATCAGTCAAAACATTTTTCCGAACGACTTAATTGCGGTTCTGGGAATTTTTTTTCGTGTTTAAGACACAGTATATCGCCCTGGGGGGGCTTTTCCGGAAAAGCTATTTCGTTCATAATTTCTTTCTAAGCATTTGGAAAGGTTATCTACAAGAAACCGTCGAAACATTTTTCTGCACGACGTAATTGCGGCTCTGGAAAGGACCCCGCACACAATGTATGGAATATAATCATTCCGTCAAATTGGATCAAACTTGGGGAAAAGATAGATCTTGAGGTCCTGAACAAAAGTTCTTATGGGCTAAACCCCCCAAAATTTGACCGAATGATTTTTTCCCATACATTGTGTGCGGGGTCCTTTTTTATGCCGTTTTCAACACTGTATATCGCCCTGGGGGGGCTCTTCCGGAAAAGCTATTTCGTTCATAATTTTGTTCTAAGCATTTGAGGACTTGATCTACAAGAAACCGTCTTAACATTTTTCAGAACGACTTAATTGCGGTTATGGGAATTTTTTTTTCATGTTTAAGACACAGTATATCGCCCTGGGGGGGGGGCTTTTCCGGAAAAGCTATTTCGTTCATGATTTTTTTCTAAGCATTTGAGGACTTGATCTATAAGAAACCATCCAAACATTTTTCCGAACGACGTAATTGCGGCTATGGGAATTTTTTTTCGTGTTTAAGACACAGTATATCGCCTTGGGCTTTTCCGGAAAAGCTATTCCGTTCATAGTTTTTTTCTAAGCATGTGGGAACCTGTTCTACAAAAAACCCTCTTAACATTTTTCCGAACGACGTAATTGCGACTCTGGGAATTTTTTTTCATGTTTAAGACACAGTATATCGCCCTGTGGTGGCTTTTCCAGAAATGCTATTTCGATCATAATTTTTTTCTAAGCATTCGAGGACTTGATCTACAAGAAACCATCCAAACATTTTTCCGAACGACGTAATTGGGACTCTAGGAATTTTTTTTCGTGTTTAAGACACAGTATATCGCCTTGGGGGGGCTTTTCCGGAAAAGCTATTTCGTTCATGATTTTTTTCTAAGCATGTGGGGACTTTTTCTACAAGGAACTGTCTTAACATTTTTCCGAACGACTTAATTCCATTCTGGGAATTTTTTTTCATGTTTAAGACACAGTATATCGCCCTGGGGGAGCTTTTCCGGAAAAGCCATTTCGTTCATGATTTTTTTCTAAGCATGTGGGGACTTGGTCTACAAGACACCGTCAAAAAATTTTTCCGAACGACGTAATTGCGGCTCTGGGGATTTTTTTTCATGTTTAAGACACAGTATATCGCCCTGAGGGGGCTTTTCCGGAAAAGCTATTTCGTTCATAATTTTTTTCTAAGCATTTGGGAACGTTATCTACAAAAAAACGTCGAAACATTTTTCCGCACAACGTAACTGCGGCACTGGGAAATTTTTTTTCCCGTTTTCAACACTGTATATCGCCCTGGGGGGGCTCTTCCGGAAAAGCTACTTCGTTCATAATTTTTTTCTAAGCATTTGGAAAGGTTATGTACAAGAAACCGTCGAAACATTTTTCCGAACGACGTAATTGCGGCTCTGGGAATTTTTTTTTCCCCGTTTTCAACAATGTATATCGCCCTGGGGGGGCTTTTCCGGAAAAGCTATGTCGTTCATGATTTTTTTCAAAGCATGTAGGGTCCTGTTCTACACGAAACCGTCTTAACATTTTTCCGAACGACGTAATTGCGGGTCTGGGAATTTTTTTTCATGTTTAAGACACAGTACATCGCCCTGGGGGGGATTTTCCGGAAAAGCTATTTCGTTCATAATTTTTTTCTAAGCATTTGAGGACTTGATCTACAAGAAACCATCCAAACATTTTTCCGAACGACGTATTGCGGCTATGGGAATTTTTTTTTCGTGTTTAAGATACTGTATATCGCCCTGGGGGGGCTTTTCCGGAAAAGCTATTTCGTTCATAATTTTTTTCTAAGCATTTGGAAAGGTTCTCTACAAGAAACCGTCGAAACATTTTTCCGAACGACGTAATTGCGGCTCTGGCGATTTCCTTTCGTGTTTAAGACACAGTATATCGCATTGAGGGAGCTTTTCCGGAAAAGCCATTTCGTTCATGATTTTTTTCTAAGCATGTGGAAACTTGGTCTACAAGACACCGTCAAAACATTTTTCCAAACGACCTAATTGCGGCTCTGGGAATTTTTTTTCCCGTTTTCAACACTGTATATCGCCCTGGGGAGGCTTTTCCGGAAAAGCTATTTCGTACATAATTTTTTTCTAAGCATTTGGAAAGGTTATCTACAAGAAACCGTCGAAACATTTTTCCGAACGACGTAATTGCGGCTCTGGAAAGGACCCCGCACACAATGTATGGAAAATAATCATTCGGTCAAATTGGATCAAACTTGGGGAAAAGATAGATCTTGAGGTCCTGAACAAAAGTTCTCATGGGCAAAACCCCCAAAATGTGACCGAATGATTTTTTTCCATACATTGTGTGCGCGGTCCTTTTTTATCCCGTTTTCAGCACTGCATATCGCCCTGGGGGGGGCTTTTCCGGAAAAGCTATTTCGTCCATGATTTTTTTCTAAGCAGGTGAGGACTTGTTCTACAAGAAACCGTGTTAACATTTTTCCGAACGACTTAATTGCGGCTCGGGGAAATTTTTTTTCCCGCATTCAACACTGTATATCGCCCTGTGTGGGCTCTTCCGGAAAAGCTATTTCGTTCATAAATTTTTTCTAAGCATTTGGAAAGGTTATCTACAAGAAACCGTCGAAACATTTTTCCGAACGACGTAATTGCGGCTCTGGGAATTGTTTTTCCCGTTTTCAACCATGTATATCGCCCTGGGGGGGCTTTTCCGGAAAAGCTATGTCGTTCATGATTTTTTTCTAAGCATGTGGAGACTTGTTCTACAAAAAACCGTCTTAACATTTTTCCGAACGACTTAATTGCGGTTCTGGGAATTTTTTTTCATGTTTAAAACACAGTATATCGCCCTGGGGGGGCTTTTCCGGAAAAACTATTTCGTTCATAATATTTTTCTAAGCATGTGAGGACCTGTTCTACACGAAACCGTCTTAACATTTTTCCGAACGACTTAATTACGGTTCTGGGAATTTTTTTTCATGTTTAAGACACAGTATATCGCCCTGGGGGGGGGGGGCTTTTCCGGAAAAGCTATTTCGTTCATAATTTTTTTCTAAGCATTTGGGAACGTCATCTACAAGAATAGGACAAAACATTTTTCCGAACGACGTAATTGCGGCTCTGGGAATTCTTTTTCATGTTTAAGACACAGTATATCGCCCTGAGGGGGCTTTTCCGGAAAAGCTATTTCGTTCATAATTTTTTTCTAAGCATTTGGGAACGTTATCTACAAAAAAACGTCGAAACATTTTTCCGCACAACGTAACTGCGGTACTGGGAAATTTTTTTTCCCGTTTTCAACACTGTATATCGCCCTGGGGGGGCTCTTCCGGAAAAGCTACTTCGTTCATAATTTTTTTCTAAGCATTTGGAAAGGTTATGTACAAGAAACCGTCGAAACATTTTTCCGAACGACGTAATTGCGGCTCTGGGAATTTTTTTTTCCCCGTTTCCAACAATGTATATCGCCCTGGGGGGGCTTTTCCGGAAAAGCTATGTCGTTCATGATTTTTTTCAAAGCATGTGGGGTCCTGTTCTACACGAAACCGTCTTAACATTTTTCCGAACGACTTAATTGCGGTTCTGGGAATTTTTTTTCATGTTTAAGACACAGTATATCGCCCTGGGGGGGCTTTTCCGGAAAAGCTATTTCGTTCATAATTTTTTTCTAAGCATTTGAGGACTTGATCTACAAGAAACCATCCAAATATTTTTCCGAACGACGTAATTGCGGCTCTGGCGATTTCCTTTCGTGTTTACGACACAGTATATCGCCTTGGGGGGGATTTTCCGGTAAAGCTATTTCGGTCATAATTTTTTTCTAAGCATTTGAGGACTTGATCTACAAGAAACCATCCAAACATTTTTCCGAACGACGTATTGCGGCTATGGGAATTTTTTTTCGTGTTCAAGACACTGTATATCGCCCTGGGGGGCTTTTCCGGAAAAGCTATTTCGTTCATAATTTTTTTCTAAGCATTTGGAAAGGTTATCTACAAGAAACCGTCGAAACATTTTTCTGAACGACGTAATTGCGGCTCTGGAAAGGACCCCGCACACAATGTATGGAAAATAATCATTCGGTCAAATTGGATCAAACTTGGGGAAAAGATAGATCTTGAGGTCCTGAACAAAAGTTCTCATGGGCAAAACCCCCCAAAATGTGACCGAATGATTTTTTTCCATACATTGTGTGCGCGGTCCTTTTTTATCCCGTTTTCAGCACTGCATATCGCCCTGGGGGGGCTTTTCCGGAAAAGCTATTTCGTTCATGATTTTTTTCTAAGCAGGTGGGGACTTGTTCTACAAGAAACCGTGTTAACATTTTTCCGAACGACTTAATTGCGGCACGGGGAAATTTTTTTTCCCGCTTTCAACACTGTATATCGCCCTGGGGGGCTCTTCCGGAAAAGCTATTTCGTTCATAATTTTTTCTAAGCATTTGGAAAGGTTATCTACAAGAAACCGTCGCAACATTTTTCCGAACGACGTAATTGCGGCTCTGGGAATTGTTTTTCCCGTTTTCAACAATGTATATCGCCCTGGGGGGGCTTTTCCGGAAAAGCTATGTCGTTCATGATTTTTTTCTAAGCATGTGGAGACTTGTTCTACAAAAAACCGTCTTAATATTTTTCCGAACGACTTAATTGCGGTTCTGGGAATTTTTTTTCATGTTTAAGACACAGTATATCGCCCTGGGGGGGCTTTTCCGGAAAAACTATTTCGTTCATAATATTTTTCTAAGCATGTGAGGACCTGTTCTACACGAAACCATCCAAACATTTTTCCGAACGACGTAATTGGGACTCTAGGAATTTTTTTTCGTGTTTAAGACACAGTATATCGCCTTGGGGGGGCTTTTCCGGAAAAGCTATTTCGTTCATGATTTTTTTCTAAGCATGTGGGGACTTTTTCTACAAGGAACTGTCTTAACATTTTTCCGAACGACTTAATTGCAATTCTGGGAATTTTTTTTCATGTTTAAGACACAGTATATCGCCCTGGGGGAGCTTTTCCGGAAAAGCCATTTCGTTCATGATTTTTTTCTAAGCATGTGGGGACTTGGTCTACAAGACACCGTCAAAAAATTTTTCCGAACGACGTAATTGCGGCTCTGGGAATTTTTTTTCATGTTTAAGACACAGTATATCGCCCTGAGGGGGCTTTTCCGGAAAAGCTATTTCGTTCATAATTTTTTTCTAAGCATTTGGGAACGTTATCTACAAAAAAACGTCGAAACATTTTTCCGCACAACGTAACTGCGGCACTGGGAAATTTTTTTTCCCGTTTTCAACACTGTATATCGCCATGGGGGGGCTCTTCCGGAAAAGCTACTTCGTTCATAATTTTTTTCTAAGCATTTGGAAAGGTTATGTACAAGAAACCGTCGAAACATTTTTCCGAACGACGTAATTGCGGCTCTGGGAATTTTTTTTTCCCCGTTTTCAACAATGTATATCGCCCTGGGGGGGCTTTTCCGGAAAAGCTATGTCGTTCATGATTTTTTTCAAAGCATGTAGGGTCCTGTTCTACACGAAACCGTCTTAACATTTTTCCGAACGACTTAATTGCGGTTCTGGGAATTTTTTTTCATGTTTAAGACACAGTATATCGCCCTGGGGGGGCTTTTCCGGAAAAGCTATTTCGTTCATAATTTTTTTCTAAGCATTTGAGGACTTGATCTACAAGAAACCATCCAAATATTTTTCCGAACGACGTAATTGCGGCTCTGGCGATTTCCTTTCGTGTTTACGACACAGTATATCGCCTTGGGGGGGATTTTCCGGTAAAGCTATTTCGGTCATAATTTTTTTCTAAGCATTTGAGGACTTGATCTACAAGAAACCATCCAAACATTTTTCCGAACGACGTATTGCGGCTATGGGAATTTTTTTTCGTGTTCAAGACACTGTATATCGCCCTGGGGGGCTTTTCCGGAAAAGCTATTTCGTTCATAATTTTTTTCTAAGCATTTGGAAAGGTTATCTACAAGAAACCGTCGAAACATTTTTCTGAACGACGTAATTGCGGCTCTGGAAAGGACCCCGCACACAATGTATGGAAAATAATCATTCGGTCAAATTGGATCAAACTTGGGGAAAAGATAGATCTTGAGGTCCTGAACAAAAGTTCTCATGGGCAAAACCCCCCAAAATGTGACCGAATGATTTTTTTCCATACATTGTGTGCGCGGTCCTTTTTTATCCCGTTTTCAGCACTGCATATCGCCCTGGGGGGGCTTTTCCGGAAAAGCTATTTCGTTCATGATTTTTTTCTAAGCAGGTGGGGACTTGTTCTACAAGAAACCGTGTTAACATTTTTCCGAACGACTTAATTGCGGCACGGGGAAATTTTTTTTCCCGCTTTCAACACTGTATATCGCCCTGGGGGGGCTCTTCCGGAAAAGCTATTTCGTTCATAATTTTTTTCTAAGCATTTGGAAAGGTTATCTACAAGAAACCGTCGCAACATTTTTCCGAACGACGTAATTGCGGCTCTGGGAATTGTTTTTCCCGTTTTCAACAATGTATATCGCCCTGGGGGGGCTTTTCCGGAAAAGCTATGTCGTTCATGATTTTTTTCTAAGCATGTGGAGACTTGTTCTACAAAAAACCGTCTTAACATTTTTCCGAACGACTTAATTGCGGTTCTGGGAATTTTTTTTCATGTTTAAGACACAGTATATCGCCCTGGGGGGGCTTTTCCGGAAAAACTATTTCGTTCATAATATTTTTCTAAGCATGTGAGGACCTGTTCTACACGAAACCGTCTTAACATTTTTCCGAACGACTTAATTACGGCTCTGGGAATTTTTTTTCGTGTTTAAGACAGAGTATATCGCCTTTGGGGGGGCTTTTCCGGAAAAGCTATTTCGTTCATAATTTTTTTCTAAGCATGTGGAGACTTTTTCTACAAGAAACTGTCTAAACATTTTTCCGAACGACTTAATTACGGTTCTGGGAATTTTTTTTCATGTTTAAGACACAGTATATCGCCCTGGGGGGGCTTCTCCGCAAAAGCTATTTCGTTCACAATTTGTTTCTAAGCATTTGGGAACGTTATCTACAAGAAACCGTCAAAACATTTTTCCGCACGACGTAATTGCGGCTCTGGGAATTTGTATTCCCCTTTTTCAACACTGTATATCGCTCTGGGGTGGCTCTTCCGGAAAAGCTATTACGTTCATAATATTTTGCTAAGCATTTGGAAAGGTTATCTTCAAGAAACCGTCGAAACATTTTTCCGAATGACGTAATTGCGGCTCTGGGAATTTTTTTTCATGTTTAAGACACAGTATATCGCCCTGGGGGGGATTTTCCGGAAAAGCTATTTCGTTCATAATTTTTTTCTAAGCATTTGAGGACTTGATCTACAAGAAACCATCCAAACATTTTTCCGAACGACGTATTGCGGCTCTGGGAATTTTTTTTTTGTGTTTAAGATACTGTATATCGCCCTGGGGGGGCTTTTCCGGAAAAGCTATTTCGTTCATAATTTTTTTCTAAGCATTTGGAAAGGTTCTCTACAAGAAACCGTCGAAACATTTTTCCGAACGACGTAATTGCGGCTCTGGCGATTTCCTTTCGTGTTTAAGACACAGTATATCGCATTGAGGGAGCTTTTCCGGAAAAGCCATTTCGTTCATGATTTTTTTCTAAGCATGTGGAAACTTGGTCTACAAGACACCGTCAAAACATTTTTCCAAACGACCTAATTGCGGCTCTGGGAATTTTTTTTCCCGTTTTCAACACTGTATATCGCCCTGGGGAGGCTTTTCCGGAAAAGCTATTTCGTACATAATTTTTTTCTAAGCATTTGGAAAGGTTATCTACAAGAAACCGTCGAAACATTTTTCCGAACGACGTAATTGCGGCTCTGGAAAGGACCCCGCACACAATGTATGGAAAATAATCATTCGGTCAAATTGGATCAAACTTGGGGAAAAGATAGATCTTGAGGTCCTGAACAAAAGTTCTCATGGGCAAAACCCCCAAAATGTGACCGAATGATTTTTTTCCATACATTGTGTGCGCGGTCCTTTTTTATCCCGTTTTCAGCACTGCATATCGCCCTGGGGGGGCTTTTCCGGAAAAGCTATTTCGTCCATGATTTTTTTCTAAGCAGGTGAGGACTTGTTCTACAAGAAACCGTGTTAACATTTTTCCGAACGACTTAATTGCGGCTCGGGGAAATTTTTTTTCCCGCATTCAACACTGTATATCGCCCTGGGGGGGCTCTTCCGGAAAAGCTATTTCGTTCATAATTTTTTTCTAAGCATTTGGAAAGGTTATCTACAAGAAACCGTCGAAACATTTTTCCGAACGACGTAATTGCGGCTCTGGGAATTGTTTTTCCCGTTTTCAACCATGTATATCGCCCTGGGGGGGCTTTTCCGGAAAAGCTATGTCGTTCATGATTTTTTTCTAAGCATGTGGAGACTTGTTCTACAAAAAACCGTCTTAACATTTTTCCGAACGACTTAATTGCGGTTCTGGGAATTTTTTTTCATGTTTAAAACACAGTATATCACCCTGGGGGGGCTTTTCCGGAAAAACTATTTCGTTCATAATATTTTTCTAAGCATGTGAGGACCTGTTCTACACGAAACCGTCTTAACATTTTTCCGAACGACTTAATTACGGTTCTGGGAATTTTTTTTCATGTTTAAGACACAGTATATCGCCCTGGGGGGGGGGGGCTTTTCCGGAAAAGCTATTTCGTTCATAATTTTTTTCTAAGCATTTGGGAACGTTATCTACAAGAATAGGACAAAACATTTTTCCGAACGACGTAATTGCGGCTCAGGGAATTTTTTTTCATGTTTAAGACACAGTATATCGCCCTGAGGGGGCTTTTCCGGAAAAGCTATTTCGTTCATAATTTTTTTCTAAGCATTTGGGAACGTTATCTACAAAAAAACGTCGAAACATTTTTCCGCACAACGTAACTGCGGTACTGGGAAATTTTTTTTCCCGTTTTCAACACTGTATATCGCCCTGGGGGGGCTCTTCCGGAAAAGCTACTTCGTTCATAATTTTTTTCTAAGCATTTGGAAAGGTTATGTACAAGAAACCGTCGAAACATTTTTCCGAACGACGTAATTGCGGCTCTGGGAATTTTTTTTTCCCCGTTTCCAACAATGTATATCGCCCTGGGGGGGCTTTTCCGGAAAAGCTATGTCGTTCATGATTTTTTTCAAAGCATGTGGGGTCCTGTTCTACACGAAACCGTCTTAACATTTTTCCGAACGACTTAATTGCGGTTCTGGGAATTTTTTTTCATGTTTAAGACACAGTATATCGCCCTGGAGGGGCTTTTCCGGAAAAGCTATTTCGTTCATAATTTTTTTCTAAGCATTTGAGGACTTGATCTACAAGAAACCATCCAAATATTTTTCCGATCCACGTAATTGCGGCTCTGGAAATTTTTTTTCGTGTTTAAGACACAGTATATCGCCCTGAGGGGGCTTTTCCGGAAAAGCTATTTCGTTCATAATTTTTTTCTAAGCATTTGAGGACTTCATCTACAAGAAACCATCCAAATATTTTCCCGAACGACGTAATTGCGGCTCTGGGAATTTTTTTTCGTGTTTACGACACAGTATATCGCCTTGGGGGGGCTTTTCCGGAATAGCTATTTCGTTCATGATTTTTTTCTAAGCATGTGGGGACTTGTTTTACAAGAAACCGTCTTAACATTTTTCCGAACGACTTAATTGCGGTTCTGGGAATTTTTTTCGTGTTTAAGACACAGTATATCGCCCTGGGGGGGTTTCCCGGAAAGCTATTTCGTTCATAATTTTTTCTAACCATTTGGAAACATTATCTACAAGAATCAGTCAAAACATTTTTCCGAACGACTTAATTGCGGTTCTGGGAATTTTTTTTCGTGTTTAAGACACAGTATATCGCCCTGGGGGGGCTTTTCCGGAAAAGCAATTTCGTTCATAATTTCTTTCTAAGCATTTGGAAAGGTTATCTACAAGAAACCGTCGAAACATTTTTCTGCACGACGTAATTGCGGCTCTGGAAAGGACCCCGCACACAATGTATGGAATATAATCATTCCGTCAAATTGGATCAAACTTGGGGAAAAGATAGATCTTGAGGTCCTGAACAAAAGTTCTTATGGGCTAAACCCCCAAAATTTGACCGAATGATTTTTTCCCATACATTGTGTGCGGGTCCTTTTTATGCCGTTTTCAACACTGTATATCGCCCTGGGGGGGCTCTTCCGGAAAAGCTATTTCGTTCATAATTTTGTTCTAAGCATTTGAGGACTTGATCTACAAGAAACCGTCTTAACATTTTTCCGAACGACTTAATTGCGGTTATGGGAATTTTTTTTTCATGTTTAAGACACAGTATATCGCCCTGGGGGGGGGGGCTTTTCCGGAAAAGCTATTTCGTTCATGATTTTTTTCTAAGCATTTGAGGACTTGATCTATAAGAAACCATCCAAACATTTTTCCGAACGACGTAATTGCGGCTCTGGGAATTTTTTTTCGTGTTTAAGACACAGTATATCGCCTTGGGCTTTTCCGGAAAAGCTATTCCGTTCATAGTTTTTTTCTAAGCATGTGGGAACCTGTTCTACAAAAAACCCTCTTAACATTTTTCCGAACGACGTAATTGCGACTCTGGGAATTTTTTTTCATGTTTAAGACACAGTATATCGCCCTGGGGGGGCTCTTCCGGAAAAGCTATTACGTTCATAATATTTTGCTAAGCATTTGGAAAGGTTATCTTCAAGAAACCGTCGAAACATTTTTCCGAACGACTTAATTGCGGCACGGGGAAATTTTTTTTCCCGCTTTCAACACTGTATATCGCACTGGGGGGGCTCTTCCGGAAAAGCTATTTCGTTCATAATTTTTTTCTAAGCATTTGGAAAGGTTATCTACAAGAAACCGTCGCAACATTTTTCCGAACGACGTAATTGCGGCTCTGGGAATTGTTTTTCCCGTTTTCAACAATGTATATCGCCCTGGGGGGGCTTTTCCGGAAAAGCTATGTCGTTCATGATTTTTTTCTAAGCATGTGGAGACTTGTTCTACAAAAAACCGTCTTAACATTTTTCCGAACGACTTAATTGCGGTTCTGGGAATTTTTTTTCATGTTTAAGACACAGTATATCGCCCTGGGGGGGCTTTTCCGGAAAAACTATTTCGTTCATAATATTTTTCTAAGCATGTGAGGACCTGTTCTACACGAAACCGTCTTAACATTTTTCCGAACGACTTAATTACGGCTCTGGGAATTTTTTTTCGTGTTTAAGACAGAGTATATTGCCTTTTGGGGGGCTTTTCCGCAAAAGCTATTTCGTTCATAATTTTTTTCTAAGCATGTGGAGACTTTTTCTACAAGAAACTGTCTAAACATTTTTCCGAACGACTTAATTACGGTTCTGGGAATTTTTTTTCATGTTTAAGACACAGTATATCGCCCTGGGGGGGCTTCTCCGCAAAAGCTATTTCGTTCACAATTTGTTTCTAAGCATTTGGGAACGTTATCTACAAGAAACCGTCAAAACATTTTTCCGCACGACGTAATTGCGGCTCTGGGAATTTGTATTCCCCTTTTTCAACACTGTATATCGCTCTGGGGTGGCTCTTCCGGAAAAGCTATTACGTTCATAATATTTTGCTAAGCATTTGGAAAGGTTATCTTCAAGAAACCGTCGAAACATTTTTCCGAACGACGTAATTGCGGCTCTGGGAATTTTTTTTCATGTTTAAGACACAGTCTATCGCCCTGGGGGGGATTTTCCGGAAAAGCTATTTCGTTCATAATTTTTTTCTAAGCATTTGAGGACTTGATCTACAAGAAACCATCCAAACATTTTTCCGAACGACGTATTGCGGCTCTGGGAATTTTTTTTTCGTGTTTAAGATACTGTATATCGCCCTGGGGGGGCTTTTCCGGAAAAGCTATTTCGTTCATAATTTTTTTCTAAGCATTTGGAAAGGTTCTCTACAAGAAACCGTCGAAACATTTTTCCGAACGACGTAATTGCGGCTCTGGCGATTTCCTTTCGTGTTTAAGACACAGTATATCGCATTGAGGGAGCTTTTCCGGAAAAGCCATTTCGTTCATGATTTTTTTCTAAGCATGTGGAAACTTGGTCTACAAGACACCGTCAAAACATTTTTCCAAACGACCTAATTGCGGCTCTGGGAATTTTTTTTCCCGTTTTCAACAGTGTATATCGCCCTCGGGAGGCTTTTCCGGAAAAGCTATTTCGTACATAATTTTTTTCTAAGCATTTGGAAAGGTTATCTACAAGAAACCGTCGAAACATTTTTCCGAACGACGTAATTGCGGCTCTGGAAAGGACCCCGCACACAATGTATGGAAAATAATCATTCGGTCAAATTGGATCAAACTTGGGGAAAAGATAGATCTTGAGGTCCTGAACAAAAGTTCTCATGGGCAAAACCCCCAAATGTGACCGAATGATTTTTTTCCATACATTGTGTGCGCGGTCCTTTTTTATCCCGTTTTCAGCACTGCATATCGCCCTGGGGGGGGCTTTTCCGGAAAAGCTATTTCGTCCATGATTTTTTTCTAAGCAGGTGAGGACTTGTTCTACAAGAAACCGTGTTAACATTTTTCCGAACGACTTAATTGCGGCTCGGGGAAATTTTTTTTCCCGCATTCAACACTGTATATCGCCCTGGGGGGGCTCTTCCGGAAAAGCTATTTCGTTCATAATTTTTTTCTAAGCATTTGGAAAGGTTATCTACAAGAAACCGTCGAAACATTTTTCCGAACGACGTAATTGCGGCTCTGGGAATTGTTTTTCCCGTTTTCAACCATGTATATCGCCCTGGTGGGGCTTTTCCGGAAAAGCTATGTCGTTCATGATTTTTTTCTAAGCATGTGGAGACTTGTACTACAAAAAACCGTCTTAACATTTTTCCGAACGACTTAATTGCGGTTCTGGGAATTTTTTTTCATGTTTAAAACACAGTATATCGCCCTGGGGGGGCTTTTCCGGAAAAACTATTTCGTTCATAATATTTTTCTAAGCATGTGAGGACCTGTTCTACACGAAACCGTCTTAACATTTTTCCGAACGACTTAATTACGGTTCTGGGAATTTTTTTTCATGTTTAAGACACAGTATATCGCCCTGGGGGGGGGGGCTTTTCCGGAAAAGCTATTTCGTTCATAATTTTTTTCTAAGCATTTGGGAACGTTATCTACAAGAATAGGACAAAACATTTTTCCGAACGACGTAATTGCGGCTCAGGGAATTTTTTTTCATGTTTAAGACACAGTATATCGCCCTGAGGGGGCTTTTCCGGAAAAGCTATTTCGTTCATAATTTTTTTCTAAGCATTTGGGAACGTTATCTACAAAAAAACGTCGAAACATTTTTCCGCACAACGTAACTGCGGCACTGGGAAATTTTTTTTCCCGTTTTCAACACTGTATATCGCCCTGGGGGGCTCTTCCGGAAAAGCTACTTCGTTCATAATTTTTTTCTAAGCATTTGGAAAGGTTATGTACAAGAAACCGTCGAAACATTTTTCCGAACGACGTAATTGCGGCTCTGGGAATTTTTTTTTCCCCGTTTCCAACAATGTATATCGCCCTGGGGGGGCTTTTCCGGAAAAGCTATGTCGTTCATGATTTTTTTCAAAGCATGTGGGGTCCTGTTCTACACGAAACCGTCTTAACATTTTTCCGAACGACTTAATTGCGGTTCTGGGAATTTTTTTTCATGTTTAAGACACAGTATATCGCCCTGGAGGGGCTTTTCCGGAAAAGCTATTTCGTTCATAATTTTTTTCTAAGCATTTGAGGACTTGATCTACAAGAAACCATCCAAATATTTTTCCGATCCACGTAATTGCGGCTCTGGAAATTTTTTTTCGTGTTTAAGACACAGTATATCGCCCTGAGGGGGCTTTTCCGGAAAAGCTATTTCGTTCATAATTTTTATCTAAGCAATTGAGGACTTCATCTACAACAAACCATCCAAATATTTTCCCGAACGACGTAATTGCGGCTCTGGGAATTTTTTTTCGTGTTTACGACACAGTATATCGCCTTGGGGGGGCTTTTCCGGAATAGCTATTTCGTTCATGATTTTTTTCTAAGCATGTGGGGACTTGTTTTACAAGAAACCGTCTTAACATTTTTCCGAACGACTTAATTGCGGTTCTGGGAATTTTTTTCGTGTTTAAGACACAGTATATCGCCCTGGGGGGGTTTCCCGGAAAGCTATTTCGTTCATAATTTTTTTCTAAGCATTTGGAAACATTATCTACAAGAATCAGTCAAAACATTTTTCCGAACGACTTAATTGCGGTTCTGGGAATTTTTTTTCGTGTTTAAGACACAGTATATCGCCCTGGGGGGGCTTTTCCGGAAAAGCAATTTCGTTCATAATTTCTTTCTAAGCATTTGGAAAGGTTATCTACAAGAAACCGTCGAAACATTTTTCTGCACGACGTAATTGCGGCTCTGGAAAGGACCCCGCACACAATGTATGGAATATAATCATTCCGTCAAATTGGATCAAACTTGGGGAAAAGATAGATCTTGAGGTCCTGAACAAAAGTTCTTATGGGCTAAACCCCCCAAAATTTGACCGAATGATTTTTTCCCATACATTGTGTGCGGGGTCCTTTTTTATGCCGTTTTCAACACTGTATATCGCCCTGGGGGGGCTCTTCCGGAAAAGCTATTTCGTTCATAATTTTGTTCTAAGCATTTGAGGACTTGATCTACAAGAAACCGTCTTAACATTTTTCCGAACGACTTAATTGCGGTTATGGGAATTTTTTTTTCATGTTTAAGACACAGTATATCGCCCTGGGGGGGGGGGCTTTTCCGGAAAAGCTATTTCGTTCATGATTTTTTTCTAAGCATTTGAGGACTTGATCTATAAGAAACCATCCAAACATTTTTCCGAACGACGTAATTGCGGCTCTGGGAATTTTTTTTCGTGTTTAAGACACAGTATATCGCCTTGGGCTTTTCCGGAAAAGCTATTCCGTTCATAGTTTTTTTCTAAGCATGTGGGAACCTGTTCTACAAAAAACCCTCTTAACATTTTTCCGAACGACGTAATTGCGACTCTGGGAATTTTTTTTCATGTTTAAGACACAGTATATCGCCCTGGGGGGGCTTTTCCAGAAAAGCTATTTCGATCATAATTTTTTTCTAAGCATTCGAGGACTTGATCTACAAGAAACCATCCAAACATTTTTCCGAACGACGTAATTGGGACTCTAGGAATTTTTTTTCGTGTTTAAGACACAGTATATCGCCTTGGGGGGGCTTTTCCGGAAAAGCTATTTCGTTCATGATTTTTTTCTAAGCATGTGGGGACTTTTTCTACAAGGAACTGTCTTAACATTTTTCCGAACGACTTAATTGCAATTCTGGGAATTTTTTTTCATGTTTAAGACACAGTATATCGCCCTGGGGGAGCTTTTCCGGAAAAGCCATTTCGTTCATGATTTTTTTCTAAGCATGTGGGGACTTGGTCTACAAGACACCGTCAAAAAATTTTTCCGAACGACGTAATTGCGGCTCTGGGAATTTTTTTTCATGTTTAAGACACAGTATATCGCCCTGAGGGGGCTTTTCCGGAAAAGCTATTTCGTTCATAATTTTTTTCTAAGCATTTGGGAACGTTATCTACAAAAAAACGTCGAAACATTTTTCCGCACAACGTAACTGCGGCACTGGGAAATTTTTTTTCCCGTTTTCAACACTGTATATCGCCCTGGGGGGCTCTTCCGGAAAAGCTACTTCGTTCATAATTTTTTTCTAAGCATTTGGAAAGGTTATGTACAAGAAACCGTCGAAACATTTTTCCGAACGACGTAATTGCGGCTCTGGGAATTTTTTTTTCCCCGTTTTCAACAATGTATATCGCCCTGGGGGGGCTTTTCCGGAAAAGCTATGTCGTTCATGATTTTTTTCAAAGCATGTAGGGTCCTGTTCTACACGAAACCGTCTTAACATTTTTCCGAACGACTTAATTGCGGTTCTGGGAATTTTTTTTCATGTTTAAGACACAGTATATCGCCCTGGGGGGGCTTTTCCGGAAAAGCTATTTCGTTCTTAATTTTTTTCTAAGCATTTGAGGACTTGATCTACAAGAAACCATCCAAATATTTTTCCGAACGACGTAATTGCGGCTCTGGGAATTTTTTTACGTGTTTACGACACAGTATATCGCCTTGGGGGGGATTTTCCGGTAAAGCTATTTCGGTCATAATTTTTTTCTAAGCATTTGAGGACTTGATCTACAAGAAACCATCCAAACATTTTTCCGAACGACGTATTGCGGCTATGGGAATTTTTTTTCGTGTTCAAGACACTGTATATCGCCCTGGGGGGCTTTTCCGGAAAAGCTATTTCGTTCATAATTTTTTTCTAAGCATTTGGAAAGGTTATCTACAAGAAACCGTCGAAACATTTTTCTGAACGACGTAATTGCGGCTCTGGAAAGGACCCCGCACACAATGTATGGAAAATAATCATTCGGTCAAATTGGATCAAACTTGGGGAAAAGATAGATCTTGAGGTCCTGAACAAAAGTTCTCATGGGCAAAACCCCCCAAAATGTGACCGAATGATTTTTTTCCATACATTGTGTGCGCGGTCCTTTTTATCCCGTTTTCAGCACTGCATATCGCCCTGGGGGGCTTTTCCGGAAAAGCTATTTCGTTCATGATTTTTTCTAAGCAGGTGGGGACTTGTTCTACAAGAAACCGTGTTAACATTTTTCCGAACGACTTAATTGCGGCTCGGGGAAATTTTTTTTCCCGCTTTCAACACTGTATATCGCCCTGGGGGGGCTCTTCCGGAAAAGCTATTTCGTTCATAATTTTTTTCTAAGCATTTGGAAAGGTTATCTACAAGAAACCGTCGCAACATTTTTCCGAACGACGTAATTGCGGCTCTGGGAATTGTTTTTCCCGTTTTCAACAATGTATATCGCCCTGGGGGGGCTTTTCCGGAAAAGCTATGTCGTTCATGATTTTTTTCTAAGCATGTGGAGACTTGTTCTACAAAAAACCGTCTTAACATTTTTCCGAACGACTTAATTGCGGTTCTGGGAATTTTTTTTCATGTTTAAGACACAGTATATCGCCCTGGGGGGGCTTTTCCGAAAAACTATTTCGTTCATAATATTTTTCTAAGCATGTGAGGACCTGTTCTACACGAAACCGTCTTAACATTTTTCCGAACGACTTAATTACGGTTCTGGGAATTTTTTTTCATGTTTAAGACACAGTATATCGACCTGGGGGGCGGCTTTTCCGGAAAAGCTATTTCGTTCATAATTTTTTTCTAAGCATTTGGGAACGTTATCTACAAGAATAGGACAAAACATTTTTCCGAACGACGTAATTGCGGCTCTGGGAATTTTTTTTCATGTTTAAGACAAAGTATATCGCCCTGAGGGGGCTTATCCGGAAAAGCTATTTCGTTCATAATTTTTTTCTAAGCATTTGGGAACGTTATCTACAAAAAAACGTCGAAACATTTTTCCGCACAACGTAATTGCGGCTCTGGGAAATTTTTTTTCCCGTTTTCAACACTGTATATCGCCCTGGGGGGGCTCTTCCGGAAAAGCTACTTCGTTCATAATTTTTTTCTAAGCATTTGGAAAGGTTATGTACAAGAAACCGTCGATACATTTTTCCGAACGACGTAATTGCGGCTCTGGGAATTTTTTTTTCCCCGTTTTCAACAATGTATAACGCCCTGGGGGGGCTTTTCCGGAAAAGCTATGTCGTTCATGATTTTTTTCAAAGCATGTGGGGTCCTGTTCTACACGAAACCGTCTGAACATTTTCCCGAACGACTTAATTACGGTTCTGGGAATTTTTTTTCATGTTTAAGACACAGTATATCGCCCTGGGGGGGCTTTTCCGGAAAAGCTATTTCGTTCATAATTTTTTTCTAAGCATTTGAGGACTTGATCTACAAGAAACCATCCAAATATTTTTCCGAACGACGTAATTGCGGCTCTGGGAATTTTTTTACGTGTTTACGACACAGTATATCGCCTTGGGGGGGCTTTTCCGGAATAGCTATTTCGTTCATGATTTTTTTCTAAGCATGTGGGGACTTGTTTTACAAGAAACCGTCTTAACATTTTTCCGAACGACTTAATTGCGGTTCTGGGAATTTTTTTCGTGTTTAAGACACAGTATATCGCCCTGGGGGGGGTTTCCCGGAAAGCTATTTCGTTCATAATTTTTTTCTAAGCATTTGGAAACATTATCTACAAGAATCAGTCAAAACATTTTTCCGAACGACTTAATTGCGGTTGTGGGAATTTTTTTTCGTGTTTAAGACACAGTATATCGCCCTGGGGGGGCTTTTCCGGAAAAGCTATTTCGTTCATAATTTCTTTCTAAGCATTTGGAAAGGTTATCTACAAGAAACCGTCGAAACATTTTTCCGAACGACGTAATTGCGGCTCTGGAAAGGACCCCGCACACAATGTATGGAATATAATCATTCGGTGAAATTGGATCAAACTTGGGGAAAAGATAGGTCTTGAGGTCCTGAACAAAAGTTCTCATGGGCAAAACCCCCCAAAATTTGACCGAATGATTTTTTCCCATACATTGTGTGCGGGGTCCTTTTTTATGCCGTTTTCAACACTGTAATCGCCCTGGGGGGGCTCTTCCGGAAAAGCTATTTCGTTCATAATTTTGTTCTAAGCATTTGAGGACTTGATCTACAAGAAACCGTCTTAACATTTTTCCGAACGACTTAATTGCGGTTATGGGAATTTTTTTTTCATGTTTAAGACACAGTATATCGCCCTGGGGGGGGGGCTTTCCCGGAAAAGCTATTTCGTTCATGATTTTTTTCTAAGCACTTGAGGACTTGATCTATAAGAAACCATCCAAACATTTTTCCGAACGACGTAATTGCGGCTCTGGGAATTTTTTTTCGTGTTTAAGACACAGTATATCGCCTTGGGCTTTTCCGGAAAAGCTATTTCGTTCATAGTTTTTTTCTAAGCATGTGGGAACCTGTTCTACAAAAAAACCCTCTTAACATTTTTCCGAACGACGTAATTGCGACTCTGGGAATTTTTTTTCATGTTTAAGACACAGTATATCGCCCTGGGGGCGCTTTTCCAGAAAAGCTATTTCGATCATAATTTTTTTCTAAGCATTCGAGGACTTGATCTACAAGAAACCATCCAAACATTTTTCCGAACGACGTAATTGGGACGCTGGGAATTTTTTTTCGTGTTTAAGACACAGTATATCGCCTTGGGGGGGCTTTTCCGGAAAAGCTATTTCGTTCATGATTTTTTTCTAAGCATGTGGGGACTTTTTCTACAAGAATCGGTCTTAACATTTTTCCGAACGACTTAATTGCAATTCTGGGAATTTTTTTTCATGTTTAAGACACAGTATATCGCCCTGGGGGAGCTTTTCCGGAAAAGCCATTTCGTCCATGATTCTTTTCTAACCATGTGGGGACTTGGTCTACAAGACACCGTCAAAACATTTTTCCGAACGACGTAATTGCGGCTCTGGGAATTTTTTTTCATGTTTAAGACACAGTATATCGCCCTGGGGAGGGGGCTTTTCCAGAAAAGCTATTTCGTTCATAATTTTTTTCTAAGCATTTGGAAAGGTTGTCTACAAGAAACCGTCGAAACATTTTTCCGAACAACGAAATTGCGGCTCTGGGAATTTTTTTACCCATTTTCAACACTGTATATCGCTCTGGGGGGGCTATTCTGGAAAAGCTATTTCGTTCATGATTTTTTTCTAAGCATGTGGGGACTTGGTCTTCCAGAATCCGTCAAAACATTTTTCCGAACGACGTAATTACGTCTCTGGAAATTTTTTTTCATGTTTAAGACACAGTATATCGCCCTGGGCGGGCTTTTCCGGAAAAGCTATTTCATTCATAATTTTTTTCTAAGCATTTGAGGACTTGATCTTCAAGAAACCATCCAAAAATTTTTCCGAACGACGGAATTGCGGCCCTGGGAATTTTTTTTCGTGTTTAAGCCACAGTATATCGCCTTGAGCTTTTCCGGAAAAGCTATTTCGTTCATAGTTTTTTTCTAAGCATGTGGGGACTTGTTCTACAAGAAACCGTCCTAACATTTTTCCGAACGACGTAATTGCGGCTCTGGGAATATTTTTTCGTGTTTAAGATACAGTATATCGCCTTTGAGGGGGCTTTTCCGGAAAAGCTATTTCGTTCATGATTTTTTTCTAAGCATGTGGAGACTTTTTCCACAAGAAACTGTCTAAACATTTTTCCGAACGACTTAATTGCGGTTCTGGGAATTTTTTTTCATGTTTAAGACACAGTATATCGCCCTGGGGGGGCTTCTCCGCAAAAGCTATTTCGTTGACAATTTGTTTCTAAGCATTTCGGAACGTTATCTACAAGAAACCGTCAAAACATTTTTCCGCACGACGTAATTGCGGCTCTGGGAATTTTTATTCCCCTTTTTCAACACTGTATATCGCTCTGGGGTGGCTCTTCCGGAAAAGCTATTTCGTTCATAATATTTTGCTAAGCATTTGGAAAGGTTATCTACAAGAAACCGTCGAAACATTTTTCCGAACGACGTAATTGCGGCTCTGGGAATTTTTTTTCATGTTTAAGACACAGTATATCGCCCTGGGGGGGATTTTCCGGAAAAGCTATTTCGTTCATAATTTTTTTCTAAGCATTTGAGGACTTGATCTACAAGAAACCATCCAAACATTTTTCCGAACGACGTATTGCGGCTCTGGGAATTTTTTTTTCGTGTTTAAGACACTGTATATCGCCCTGGGGGGGCTTTTCCGGAAAAGCTATTTCGTTCATAATTTTTTTCTAAGCATTTGGAAAGGTTATCTACAAGAAACCGTCGAAACATTTTTCCGAACGACGTAATTGCGGCTCTGGAGATTTCCTTTCGTGCTTAAGACACAGTATATCGCATTGGGGGAGCTTTTCCGGAAAAGCCATTTCGTTCATGATTTTTTTCTAAGCATGTGGGGACTTGGTCTACAAGACACCGTCAAAACATTTTTCCAAACGACCTAATTGCGGCTCTGGGAATTTTTTTTCCCGTTTTCCACACTGTATATCGCCCTGGGGAGGCTTTTCCGGAAAAGCTATTTCGTTCATAATTTTTTTCTAAGCATTTGGAAAGGTTATCTACAAGAAACCGTCGAAACATTTTTCCGAACGACGTAATTGCGGCTCTGGAAAGGACCCCGCACACAATGTATGGAAAATAATCATTCGGTCAAATTGGATCAAACTTGGGGAAAAGATAGATCTTGAGGTCCTGAACAAAAGCTCTCATGGGCAAAACCCCCCAAAATGTGACCGAATGATTTTTTTCCATACATTGGTGCGCGGTCCCTTTTATCCCGTTTTCAGCACTGCATATCGCCCTGGGGGGGCTCTTCCGGAAAAGCTATTTCGTTCATAATTTTTTTCTAAGCATTTGGAAAGGTTATCTACAAGAAACCGTCGAAACATTTTTCCGAACGACGTAATTGCGGCTCTGGGAATTTTTTTTCATGTTTAAGACACCGTATATCGCCCTGAGGGGGCTTTTCCGGAAAAGCTATTTCGTTCATAATTTTTTTCTAAGCATTTGGGAACGTTATCTACAAAAAAACGTCGAAACATTTTTCCGCACAACGTAATTGCGGCTCTGGGAAATTTTTTTTCCCGTTTTCAACACTGTATATCGCCCTGGGGGGGCTCTTCCGGAAAAGCTACTTCGTTCATAATTTTTTTCTAAGCATTTGGAAAGGTTATGTACAAGAAACCATCGAAACATTTTTCCGAACGACGTAATTGCGGCTCTAGGAATTTTTTTTTCCCCGTTTTCAACAATGTATATCGCCCTGGGGGGGGCTTTTCCGGAAAAGCTATGTCGTTCATGATTTTTTTCAAAGCATGTGGGGTCCTGTTCTACACGAAACCGTCTTAACATTTTTCCGAACGACTTAATTGCGGTTCTGGGAATTTTTTTTCATGTTTAAGACACAGTATATCGCCCTGGGGGGGGCTTTTCCGGAAAAGCTATTTCGTTCATAATTTCTTTCTAAGCATTTGGAAAGGTTATCTACAAGAAACCGTCGAAACATTTTTCCGAACGACGTAATTGCGGCTCTGGAAAGGACCCCGCACACAATGTATGGAATATAATCATTCGGTCAAATTGGATCAAACTTGGGGAAAAGATAGATCTTGAGGTCCTGAACAAAAGTTCTCATGGGCAAAACCCCCCAAAATTTGACCGAATGATTTTTTCCCATACATTGTGTGCGGGGTCCTTTTTTATACCGTTTTCAACACTGTATATCGCCCTGGGGGGGCTCTTCCGGAAAAGCTATTTCGTTCATAATTTTGTTCTAAGCATTTGAGGACTTGATCTGCAAGAAACCGTCAAAAAATTTTTCCGAACGACGTAATTGCGGCTCTGGAAAGGACCCCGCACACAATGTATGGAATATAATCATTCGGTCAAATTGGATCAAACTTGGGGAAAAGATAGATCTTGAGGTCCTGAACAAAAGTTCTCATGGGCAAAACCCCCCAAAATTTGACCGAATGATTTTTTCCCATACATTGTGTGCGGGGTCCTTTTTTATGCCGTTTTCAACACTGTATATCGCCCTGGGGGGGCTCTTCCGGAAAAGCTATTTCGTTCATAATTTTGTTCTAAGCATTTGAGGACTTGATCTACAAGAAACCGTCTTAACATTTTTCCGAACGACTTAATTGCGGTTATGGGAATTTTTTTTTCATGTTTAAGACACAGTATATCGCCCTGGGGGGGGGGGCTTTTCCGGAAAAGCTATTTCGTTCATGATTTTTTTCTAAGCATTTGAGGACTTGATCTATAAGAAACCATCCAAACATTTTTCCGAACGACGTAATTGCGGCTCTGGGAATTTTTTTTCGTGTTTAAGACACAGTATATCGCCTTGGGCTTTTCCGGAAAAGCTATTTCGTTCATAGTTTTTTTCTAAGCATGTGGGAACCTGTTCTACAAAAAACCCTCTTAACATTTTTCCGAACGACGTAATTGCGACTCTGGGAATTTTTTTTCATGTTTAAGACACAGTATATCGCCCTGGGGGGGGCTTTTCCAGAAAAGCTATTTCGATCATAATTTTTTTCTAAGCATTCGAGGACTTGATCTACAAGAAACCATCCAAACATTTTTCCGAACGACGTAATTGGGACTCTAGGAATTTTTTTTCGTGTTTAAGACACAGTATATCGCCCTGGGGGGGCTTTTCCGGAAAAGCTATTTCGTTCATGATTTTTTTCTAAGCATGTGGAGACTTTTTCTACAAGAAACTGTCTAAACATTTTTCCGAACGACTTAATTGCGGTTCTGGGAATTTTTTTTCATGTTTAAGACACAGTATATCGCCCTGGGGGGGCTTCTCCGCAAAAGCTATTTCGTTCACAATTTGTTTCTAAGCATTTGGGAACGTTATCTACAAGAAACCGTCAAAACATTTTTCCGCACGACGTAATTGCGGCTCTGGGAATTTTTATTCCCCTTTTTCAACACTGTATATCGCTCTGGGGTGGCTCTTCCGGAAAAGCTATTTCGTTCATAATATTTTGCTAAGCATTTGGAAAGGTTATCTACAAGAAACCGTCGAAACATTTTTCCGAACGACGTAATTGCGGCTCTGGGAATTTTTCTTCATGATTAAGACACAGTATATCGCCCTGGGGGGGATTTTCCGGAAAAGCTATATCGTTCATAATTTTTTTCTAAGCATTTGAGGACTTGATCTACAAGAAACCATCCAAACATTTTTCCGAACGACGTATTGCGGCTCTGGGAATTTTTTTTCGTGTTTAAGACACTGTATATCGCCCTGGGGGGCTTTTCCGGAAAAGCTATTTCGTTCATAATTTTTTTCTAAGCATTTGGAAAGGTTATCTACAAGAAACCGTCGAAACATTTTTCTGAACGACGTAATTGCGGCTCTGGAAAGGACCCCGCACACAATGTATGGAAAATAATCATTCGGTCAAATTGGATCAAACTTGGGGAAAAGATAGATCTTGAGGTCTTGAACAAAAGTTCTCATGGGCAAAACCCCCCAAAATGTGACCGAATGATTTTTTTCCATACATTGTGTGCGCGGTCCTTTTTTATCCCGTTTTCAGCACTGCATATCGCCCTGGGGGGGCTTTTCCGGAAAAGCTATTTCGTTCATGATTTTTTTCTAAGCAGGTGGGGACTTGTTCTACAAGAAACCGTGTTAACATTTTTCCGAACGACTTAATTGCGGCTCGGGGAAATTTTTTTTCCCGCTTTCAACACTGTATATCGCCCTGGGGGGGCTCTTCCGGAAAAGCTATTTCGTTCATAATTTTTTTCTAAGCATTTGGAAAGGTTATCTACAAGAAACCGTCGCAACATTTTTCCGAACGACGTAATTGCGGCTCTGGGAATTGTTTTTCCCGTTTTCAACAATGTATATCGCCCTGGGGGGGCTTTTCCGGAAAAGCTATGTCGTTCATGATTTTTTTCTAAGCATGTGGAGACTTGTTCTACAAAAAACCGTCTTAACATTTTTCCGAACGACTTAATTGCGGTTCTGGGAATTTTTTTTCATGTTTAAGACACAGTATATCGCCCTGGGGGGGCTTTTCCGGAAAAACTATTTCATTCATAATATTTTTCTAAGCATGTGAGGACCTGTTCTACACGAAACCGTCTTAACATTTTTCCGAACGACTTAATTACGGTTCTGGGAATTTTTTTTCATGTTTAAGACACAGTATATCGACCTGGGGGGCGGCTTTTCCGGAAAAGCTATTTCGTTCATAATTTTTTTCTAAGCATTTGGGAACGTTATCTACAAGAATAGGACAAAATATTTTTCCGAACGACGTAATTGCGGCTCTGGGAATTTTTTTTCATGTTTAAGACACAGTATATCGCCCTGAGGGGGCTTTTCCGGAAAAGCTATTTCGTTCATAATTTTTTTCTAAGCATTTGAGGACTTGATCTACAAGAAACCATCCAAATATTTTTCCGAACGACGTAATTGCGGCTCTGGGAATTTTTTTACGTGTTTACGACACAGTATATCGCCTTGGGGGGGCTTTTCCGGAATAGCTATTTCGTTCATGATTTTTTTCTAAGCATGTGGGGACTTGTTTTACAAGAAACCGTCTTAACATTTTTCCGAACGACTTAATTGCGGTTCTGGGAATTTTTTTTCGTGTTTAAGACACAGTATATCGCCCTGGGGGGGGTTTCCCGGAAAGCTATTTCGTTCATAATTTTTTTCTAAGCATTTGGAAACATTATCTACAAGAATCAGTCAAAACATTTTTCCGAACGACTTAATTGCGGTTCTGGGAATTTTTTTTCGTGTTTAAGACACAGTATATCGCCCTGGGGGGGCTTTTCCGGAAAAGCTATTTCGTTCATAATTTCTTTCTAAGCATTTGGAAAGGTTATCTACAAGAAACCGTCGAAACATTTTTCCGAACGACGTAATTGCGGCTCTGGAAAGGACCCCGCACACAATGTATGGAATATAATCATTCGGTGAAATTGGATCAAACTTGGGGAAAAGATAGATCTTGAGGTCCTGAACAAAAGTTCTCATGGGCAAAACCCCCCAAAATTTGACCGAATGATTTTTTCCCATACATTGTGTGCGGGTCCTTTTTTATGCCGTTTTCAACACTGTAATAGCCCTGGGGGGGCTCTTCCGGAAAAGCTATTTCGTTCATAATTTTGTTCTAAGCATTTGAGGACTTGATCTACAAGAAACCGTCTTAACATTTTTCCGAACGACTTAATTGCGGTTATGGGAATTTTTTTTCATGTTTAAGACACAGTATATCGCCCTGGGGGGGGGGGGGGGGGCTTTCCCGGAAAAGCTATTTCGTTCATGATTTTTTTCTAAGCACTTGAGGACTTGATCTATAAGAAACCATCCAAACATTTTTCCGAACGACGTAATTGCGGCTCTGGGAATTTTTTTTCGTGTTTAAGACACAGTATATCGCCTTGGGCTTTTCCGGAAAAGCTATTTCGTTCATAGTTTCTTTCTAAGCATGTGGGAACCTGTTCTACAAAAAAACCCTCTTAACATTTTTCCGAACGACGTAATTGCGACTCTGGGAATTTTTTTTCATGTTTAAGACAGTATATCGCCCTGGGGGCGCTTTTCCAGAAAAGCTATTTCGATCATAATTTTTTTCTAAGCATTCGAGGACTTGATCTACAAGAAAACATCCAAACATTTTTCCGAACGACGTAATTGGGACTCTGGGAATTTTTTTTCGTGTTTAAGACACAGTATATCGCCTTGGGGGGGCTTTTCCGGAAAAGCTATTTCGTTCAAGATTTTTTTCTAAGCATGTGGGGACTTTTTCTACAAGAAACGGTCTTAACATTTTTCCGAACGACTTAATTGCAATTCTGGGAATTTTTTTTCATGTTTAAGACACAGTATATCGCCCTGGGGGAGCTTTTCCGGAAAAGCCATTTCGTTCATGATTCTTTTCTAAGCATGTGGGGACTTGGTCTACAAGACACCGTCAAAACATTTTTCCGAACGACGTAATTGCGGCTCTGGAAATTTTTTTTCATGTTTAAGACACAGTATATCGCCCTGGGGAGGGGGCTTTTCCAGAAAAGCTATTTCGTTCATAATTTTTTTCTAAGCATTTGGAAAGGTTGTCTACAAGAAACCGTCGAAACATTTTCCCGAACGACGAAATTGCGGCTCTGGGACTTTTTTTACCCATTTTCAACACTGTATATCGCTCTGGGGGGGCTTTTCTGGAAAAGCTATTTCGTTCATGATTTTTTTCTAAGCATGTGGGGACTTGGTCTTCAAGAATCCGTCAAAACATTTTTCCGAACGACGTAATTACGTCTCTGGAAATTTTTTTTCATGTTTAAGACACAGTATATCGCCCTGGGCGGGCTTTTCCGGAAAAGCTATTTCATTCATAATTTTTTCTAAGCATTTGAGGACTTGATCTTCAAGAAACCATCCAAAAATTTTTCCGAACGACGGAATTGCGGCCCTGGGAATTTTTTTTCGTGTTTAAGCCACAGTATATCGCCTTGAGCTTTTCCGGAAAAGCTATTTCGTTCATAGTTTCTTTCTAAGCATGTGGGGACTTGTTCTACAAGAAACCGTCCTAACATTTTTCCGAACGACGTAATTGCGGCTCTGGGAATATTTTTTCGTGTTTAAGACACAGTATATCGCCTTTGGGGGGGCTTTTCCGGAAAAGCTATTTCGTTCATGATTTTTTTCTAAGCATGTGGAGACTTTTTCCACAAGAAACTGTCTAAACATTTTTCCGAACGACGTAATTGCGGCTCTGGGAATTTTTTTTCATGTTTATGACACAGTATATCGCCCTGGGGGGGATTTTCCGGAAAAGCTATTTCGTTCATAATTTTTTTCTAAGCATTTGAGGACTTGATCTACAAGAAACCATCCAAACATTTTTCCGAACGACGTATTGCGGCTCTGGGAATTTTTTTTTCATGTTTAAGACACTGTATATCGCCCTGGGGGGGCTTTTCCGGAAAAGCTATTTCGTTCACAATTTGTTTCTAAGCATTTCGGAACGTTATCTACAAGAAACCGTCAAAACATTTTTCCGCACGACGTAATTGCGGCTCTGGGAATTTTTATTCCCCTTTTTCAACACTGTATATCGCTCTGGGGTGGCTCTTCCGGAAAAGCTATTTCGTTCATAATATTTTGCTAAGCATTTGGAAAGGTTATCTACAAGAAACCGTCGAAACATTTTTCCGAACGACGTAATTGCGGCTCTGGGAATTTTTTTTCATGTTTAAGACACAGTATATCGCCCTGGGGGGGATTTTCCGGAAAAGCTATTTCGTTCATAATTTTTTTCTAAGCATTTGAGGACTTGATCTACAAGAAACCATCCAAACATTTTTCCGAACGACGTATTGCGGCTCTGGGAATTTTTTTTTCGTGTTTAAGACACTGTATATCGCCCTGGGGGGGCTTTTCCGGAAAAGCTATTTCTTTCATAATTTTTTTCTAAGCATTTGGAAAGGTTATCTACAAGAATCCGTCGAAACATTTTTCCGAACGACGTAATTGCGGCTCTGGAGATTTCCTTTCGTGCTTAAGACACAGTATATCGCATTGGGGGAGCTTTTCCGGAAAAGCCATTTCGTTCATGATTTTTTTCTAAGCATGTGGGGACTTGGTCTACAAGACACCGTCAAAACATTTTTCCAAACGACCTAATTGCGGCTCTGGGAATTTTTTTTCCCGTTTTCCACACGGTATATCGCCCTGGGGAGGCTTTTCCGGAAAAGCTATTTCGTTCATAATTTCTTTCTAAGCATTTGGAAACATTATCTACAAGAATCAGTCAAAACATTTTTCCGAACGACTTAATTGCGGTTCTGGGAATTTTTTTTCGTGTTTAAGACACAGTATATCGCCCTGGGGGGGCTTTTCCGGAAAAGCTATTTCGTTCATAATTTCTTTCTAAGCATTTGGAAAGGTTATCTACAAGAAACCGTCGAAACATTTTTCCGAACGACGTAATTGCGGCTCTGGAAAGGACCCCGCACACAATGTATGGAATATAATCATTCGGTGAAATTGGATCAAACTTGGGGAAAAGATAGATCTTGAGGTCCTGAACAAAAGTTCTCATGGGCAAAACCCCCCAAAATTTGACCGAATGATTTTTTCCCATACATTGTGTGCGGGGTCCTTTTTTATGCCGTTTTCAACACTGTAATAGCCCTGGGGGGGCTCTTCCGGAAAAGCTATTTCGTTCATAATTTTGTTCTAAGCATTTGAGGACTTGATCTACAAGAAACCGTCTTAACATTTTTCCGAACGACTTAATTGCGGTTATGGGAATTTTTTTTTCATGTTTAAGACACAGTATATCGCCCTGGGGGGGGGGGGCTTTTCCGGAAAAGCTATTTCGTTCATGATTTTTTTCTAAGCACTTGAGGACTTGATCTATAAGAAACCATCCAAACATTTTTCCGAACGACGTAATTGCGGCTCTGGGAATTTTTTTTCGTGTTTAAGACACAGTATATCGCCTTGGGCTTTTCCGGAAAAGCTATTTCGTTCATAGTTTCTTTCTAAGCATGTGGGAACCTGTTCTACAAAAAAACCCTCTTAACATTTTTCCGAACGACGTAATTGCGACTCTGGGAATTTTTTTTCATGTTTAAGACAGTATATCGCCCTGGGGGCGCTTTTCCAGAAAAGCTATTTCGATCATAATTTTTTTCTAAGCATTCGAGGACTTGATCTACAAGAAAACATCCAAACATTTTTCCGAACGACGTAATTGGGACTCTGGGAATTTTTTTTCGTGTTTAAGACACAGTATATCGCCTTGGGGGGGCTTTTCCGGAAAAGCTATTTCGTTCAAGATTTTTTTCTAAGCATGTGGGGACTTTTTCTACAAGAAACGGTCTTAACATTTTTCCGAACGACTTAATTGCAATTCTGGGAATTTTTTTTCATGTTTAAGACACAGTATATCGCCCTGGGGGAGCTTTTCCGGAAAAGCCATTTCGTTCATGATTCTTTTCTAAGCATGTGGGGACTTGGTCTACAAGACACCGTCAAAACATTTTTCCGAACGACGTAATTGCGGCTCTGGAAATTTTTTTTCATGTTTAAGACACAGTATATCGCCCTGGGGAGGGGGCTTTTCCAGAAAAGCTATTTCGTTCATAATTTTTTTCTAAGCATTTGGAAAGGTTGTCTACAAGAAACCGTCGAAACATTTTCCCGAACGACGAAATTGCGGCTCTGGGACTTTTTTTACCCATTTTCAACACTGTATATCGCTCTGGGGGGGCTTTTCTGGAAAAGCTATTTCGTTCATGATTTTTTTCTAAGCATGTGGGGACTTGGTCTTCAAGAATCCGTCAAAACATTTTTCCGAACGACGTAATTACGTCTCTGGAAATTTTTTTTCATGTTTAAGACACAGTATATCGCCCTGGGCGGGCTTTTCCGGAAAAGCTATTTCATTCATAATTTTTTTCTAAGCATTTGAGGACTTGATCTTCAAGAAACCATCCAAAAATTTTTCCGAACGACGGAATTGCGGCCCTGGGAATTTTTTTTCGTGTTTAAGCCACAGTATATCGCCTTGAGCTTTTCCGGAAAAGCTATTTCGTTCATAGTTTCTTTCTAAGCATGTGGGGACTTGTTCTACAAGAAACCGTCCTAACATTTTTCCGAACGACGTAATTGCGGCTCTGGGAATATTTTTTCGTGTTTAAGACACAGTATATCGCCTTTGGGGGGGCTTTTCCGGAAAAGCTATTTCGTTCATGATTTTTTTCTAAGCATGTGGAGACTTTTTCCACAAGAAACTGTCTAAACATTTTTCCGAACGACGTAATTGCGGCTCTGGGAATTTTTTTTCATGTTTATGACACAGTATATCGCCCTGGGGGGGATTTTCCGGAAAAGCTATTTCGTTCATAATTTTTTTCTAAGCATTTGAGGACTTGATCTACAAGAAACCATCCAAACATTTTTCCGAACGACGTATTGCGGCTCTGGGAATTTTTTTTTCATGTTTAAGACACTGTATATCGCCCTGGGGGGGCTTTTCCGGAAAAGCTATTTCGTTCACAATTTGTTTCTAAGCATTTCGGAACGTTATCTACAAGAAACCGTCAAAACATTTTTCCGCACGACGTAATTGCGGCTCTGGGAATTTTTATTCCCCTTTTTCAACACTGTATATCGCTCTGGGGTGGCTCTTCCGGAAAAGCTATTTCGTTCATAATATTTTGCTAAGCATTTGGAAAGGTTATCTACAAGAAACCGTCGAAACATTTTTCCGAACGACGTAATTGCGGCTCTGGGAATTTTTTTTCATGTTTAAGACACAGTATATCGCCCTGGGGGGGATTTTCCGGAAAAGCTATTTCGTTCATAATTTTTTTCTAAGCATTTGAGGACTTGATCTACAAGAAACCATCCAAACATTTTTCCGAACGACGTATTGCGGCTCTGGGAATTTTTTTTTCGTGTTTAAGACACTGTATATCGCCCTGGGGGGGCTTTTCCGGAAAAGCTATTTCTTTCATAATTTTTTTCTAAGCATTTGGAAAGGTTATCTACAAGAATCCGTCGAAACATTTTTCCGAACGACGTAATTGCGGCTCTGGAGATTTCCTTTCGTGCTTAAGACACAGTATATCGCATTGGGGGAGCTTTTCCGGAAAAGCCATTTCGTTCATGATTTTTTTCTAAGCATGTGGGGACTTGGTCTACAAGACACCGTCAAAACATTTTTCCAAACGACCTAATTGCGGCTCTGGGAATTTTTTTTCCCGTTTTCCACACGGTATATCGCCCTGGGGAGGCTTTTCCGGAAAAGCTATTTCGTTCATAATTTCTTTCTAAGCATTTGGAAAGGTTATCTACAAGAAACCGTCGAAACATTTTTCCGAACGACGTAATTGCGGCTCTGGAAAGGACCCCGCACACAATGTATGGAAAATAATCATTCGGTCAAATGGATCAAACTTGGGGAAAAGATAGATCTTGAGGTCCTGAACAAAAGTTCTCATGGGCAAAACCCCCCAAAATGTGACCGATTGATTTTTTTCCATACATTGGTGCGCGGTCCTTTTTTATCCCGTTTTCAGCACTGCATATCGCCCTGGGGGGGCTTTTCCGGAAAAGCTATTTCGTTCATGATTTTTTTCTAAGCAGGTGGGGACTTGTTCTACAAGAAACCGTGTTAACATTTTTCCGAACGACTTAATTGCGGCTCGGGGAAATTTTTTTTCCCGCTTTCAACACTGTATATCGCCCTGGGGGGGCTCTTCCGGAAAAGCTATTTTGTTCATAATTTTTTTCTAAGCATTTGGAAAGGTTATCTACAAGAAACCGTCGAAACATTTTTCCGAACGACGTAATTGCGGCTCTGGGAATTTTTTTTCATGTTTAAGACACCGTATATCGCCCTGAGGGGGCTTTTCCGGAAAAGCTATTTCGTTCATAATTTTTTTCTAAGCATTTGGGAACGTTATCTACAAAAAAACGTCGAAACATTTTTCCGCACAACGTAATTGCGGCTCTGGAAAATTTTTTTTCCCGTTTTCAACACTGTATATCGCCCTGGGGGGGCTCTTCCGGAAAAGCTACTTCGTTCATAATTTTTTTCTAAGCATTTGGAAAGGTTATGTACAAGAAACCGTCGAAACATTTTTCCGAACGACGTAATTGCGGCTCTGGGAATTTTTTTTTCCCCGTTTTCAACAATGTATATCGCCCTGGGGGGGGGGGCTTTTCCGGAAAAGCTATGTCGTTCATGATTTTTTTCAAAGCATGTGGGGTCCTGTTCTACACGAAACCGTCTTAACATTTTTACGAACGACTTAATTGCGGTTCTGGGAATTTTTTTTCATGTTTAAGACACAGTATATCGCCCTGGGGGGGGCTTTTCCGGAAAAGCTATTTCGTTCATAATTTCTTTCTAAGCATTTGGAAAGGTTATCTACAAGAAACCGTCGAAACATTTTTCCGAACGACGTAATTGCGGCTCTGGAAAGGACCCCGCACACAATGTATGGAATATAATCATTCGGTCAAATTGGATCAAACTTGGGGAAAAGATAGATCTTGAGGTCCTGAACAAAAGTTCTCATGGGCAAAACCCCCCAAAATTTGACCGAATGATTTTTTCCCATACATTGTGTGCGGGGTCCTTTTTTATACCGTTCAACACTGTATATCGCCCTGGGGGGGCTCTTCCGGAAAAGCTATTTCGTTCATAATTTTGTTCTAAGCATTTGAGGACTTGATCTGCAAGAAACCGTCAAAAAATTTTTCCGAACGACGTAATTGCGTCTCCGGGAATTTTATTTCATGTTTAAGACACAGTATATCGCCCGGGGGGGTTTTTCCGGAAAAGCTATTACGTTCATAATTTTTCTCTAAGCATTTGAGGACTTGATCTACAAGAAACCATCCAAACATTTTTCCGAACGACGTAATTGCGGCTCTGGGAATTTTTTTCGTGTTTAAGACCCAGTAAATCGCCTTGGGCTTTTCCGGAAAAGCTAGTTCGTTCATGATTTTTTTCTAAGCGTGAGGGGACTTGTTCTACAAAAAACCGTCTTAACATTTTTCCGAACGACTTAATTGCGGTTCTGGGAATTTTTTTTCATGTACAAGACACAGTATATCGCCCTGGGGGGGGCTTTTCCGGAAAAGCTATTTCGTTCATAGTTTTTCTCTAAGCATGTGGGGACTTGTTCTACAAGAAAGCGTCTTAACATTTTTCCGAACGACGTAATTGCGGCTCTGGGAATTTTTTTTCGTGTTTAAGACACAGTATATCGCCTTGGGGGGCTTTTCCGGAAAAGCTATTTCGTTCATGATTTTTTTCTAAGCATGTGGGAACGTTATCTACAAGAAACCGTCAAAACATTTTTCCGCACGACGTAATTGCGGCTTTTGGAATTTTTTTTCCCATTTTCAACACTGTATATCGCCCTGGGGGGGGCTTTTCCGGAAAAGCTATTTCGTTCATAATTCTTTCCTAAGCATTTGGAAACGTTATCTACAAGAAACCATCCAAACATTTTTCCGAGCGACGTAATTGCGGCTCTGGGAATTTTTTTTCGTGTTTAAGACACAGTATATCGCCTTGGGGGGCTTTTCCGGAAATGCTATTTCGTTCATGATTATCTCTAAGCATGTGGGGACTTTTTCTACAAGAAACCGTCTTAACATTTTTCCGAACGACTTAATTGCGGTTCTGGGAATTTTTTTTTCATGTTTAAGACACAGTATATCGCCCTGGGGGGGCTTTTCCGGAAAAGCTATTTCGTTCATAATTTTTTTCTAAGCATTTCAGGACTTGATCTACAAGAAACCATCCAAACATTTTTCCGAACGACGTAATTGCGGCTCCTGGAATTTTTTTTCATGTTTAAGACACAGTATATCGCCCCGGGGGGGCTTTTCCGGAAAAGCTATTTCGTTCATAATTTTTTTCTAAGCATTTGAAAACGTTATCTACAAGAAACCGTCGAAACATTTTTCGAACGACGTAATTGCGCCTCTGGGAATTTTTTTCCCGTTCTCAACACTGTATATCGCCCTGTGTGGGCTTTTCCGGAAAAGCTATTTCGTTCATAATTTTTTTCTAAGCATTTGGAAAGGTTATCAACAAGAAACCGTCGAAACATTTTTCCGAACGACTTAATTGCGGTTCTGAGATTTTTTTTTCATGTTAAGACACAGTATATCGCCCTGGGGGGGGGGGGGGCTTTTCCGGAAAAGCTATTTCGTTCATAATTTGTTTCTAAGCATTTGGGAACGTTACCTACAAGAAACCGTCGAAACATTTTTCTGCACGACGTAATTACGGCTCTGGGAACTTTTTTTTCCAGTTTCCAACACTGTATATCGCCCTGGGGGGGCTCTTCCGGAAAAGCTATTTCGTCCATAATTTTTTTCTAAGCATTTGGAAAGGTTATCTACAAGAAACCGTCGAAACATTTTTCCGAACGACGTAATTGCGGCTCTGGGAATTTTCTTTCGTGTTTAAGACACAGTATATCGCCTTGGGGGAGCTTTTCCGGAAAAGCTAATTCGTTCATAATTTTTATCTAAGCATTTGGAAACGTTATCTACAAGAAATCGTCGAAACATTTTTCCGCACGACGTAATTACGGCTCTGGGAATTTTTTTTTCCCGTTCTCAACAGTGTATATCGCCCTGGGGGGGCTCTTCCGGAAAAGCTATTTCGTCCATAATTTTTTTCTAAGCATTTGGAAACGTTATCTACAAGACACCGTCAAAACATTTTTCCGAACGACGTAATTGCGGCTCTGGGAATTTTTTTTCCCGTTTTCAACACTGTATATCGCCCTGGGGGGGCTTTTCCAGAAAAGCTATTTCGTTCATAATTTTTTCTTAGGTCGTGTGGAACCTTTCCTTCAAGTACCAGTCGCAAAATTTTTCCTAGCGAAGTTATTGCGACTCTGGGAATTTTAGTTTTCGTGTGTGTCGCTATGGGAAAATTGGCTTGTCTGTAAGGGTGGTTTTGGGGGTGGTTTATGGGGGTGGCGAAGTGCAAAGTTAGGTTTTAGACGGTTTTTGGTCCATTCCTACCCTGTTATATTTGTTTATACCCTGTTATATGGTTTTAAACTGGTTATAATGTAAATCGCAAATTTTAGTTTTTTCGTCCACTGTGAACTTTCGGAATTTCAAACACATATTTGATAGATTGCACAACTTTATAAGAGAAAATAATAATTACATAGTGTAAAAACGTTATCACTGTTTATTATAGCATATTATCAATAAAATTATTAAATAGTATAGTAGAGTATTGTTATTAACAAAAGTTTTAAATTTGAATAATTTTTTTAAGGGCCTCGATAAAATGAATACATAAGTAAAATTTTTTTAAATAATTTAAGGAAAATTTAATAATTATTAAATTATTATTATTAATAATGAGAATTAATAATTAATAATTTTTTTATAGCCATATTATTCTACTCTGTAACGGGCTAAAAGCTGTTCTCGTTGCGCTATCTCTCAACGCGGACTTGCCGATGAACGACGCAGCAATTGACAGGCGCGAGCACTTACTCGTGCCAACCCTCGACGATTAGCGGCACGTCAGCTCCGTGCTGTTGCTCGCCGTCGGCTGCTTTGAGCAGCAGCCACGCCTTTTCGACCCGTTGCAACGCGCGACTTCGTCGTCGGGCTCTCTCTCGAGCGTGCTGCCCCAGCTGCTCAGTTATCACGCGAGTACTACGTACTCGCGACCGCGGAGGCCGGCGGTATTCTTCACCGTGCCACCGAATAGGGAATTGAAAGTAAGATGCGTGAAATAATATGCGAACAAGTAAAAGCAACGAATTATCTTTATTGCCTCTGGAGGCTGTTCACTATTTACACGCGCGGCGCGTACTCTAGGTACGCGCCGACTCGGTTGGTGTACCCGCGCACGCGAAGTACGTGTGTGTTCTGCCGCACACCCGCACGCGCAAAAGCGGCTCGCGCCGACGTATAATAGCATAACTGCAAATAAAAATTATAACTTAAGTAGTTCTTAACAATTGTGTGCATAATTTATTTCCGCCTGGAAGGTTCTGGGATAATATTACACTGTTATACTTTTATTAAGATTCTTGCACTTCTATATTCAACAGACTGATAACCACCTTCACAATTATTAAACTCAGAGAGCCTGGGCCAACTTTCTTTATTGGTAGAATCACTAGCTTACCTTTAAAGAAATATCTACAACAGTATTTCTCTTTGTACTACAGAAGGTTGTGTGCTTTACAGACTAGAATATAATCTTTTGGTGGCCTCAATGCATAATAATTTAATTTACACAATCCAACAAGAAAATATGTAACGAATTCATATGTACTATACGTTCAACATCTTATTATAACAATTTAACTTTAAGCACAATAAGTTGAAGTTATCTATGATGAATAGAAATAGCCTAAACAGTTTGCTAATATATAATAATAATCCGCACACATAATATACTCGTATTCCAGGTTCAATTCCATATTGACCCTAAAACCATATAGATATTTTATAAACATATTTTAAAATGTATTTTTAAAATTGACTTATTTATTCACTCCTTCTATTTAGTCCTTTATGCTTTTCACTTTACAAAACTATTATCAAAATACACAAAATAACATACATTTGACTGACATAAGAACCCACAAATGCGAATTTCACTGAGAGGTATCATGTTTTTATATTACAAAAAATAAGTTATTTCACAAATGTCAAATGTTTATTTTTCTGTGCTAATTTTTGTTGTTTATTTCGAATAATTTTTTCACACACACAAATAAGTAACAAACTCGTGTTCCAAGGTTCACCCAAGTAAGACTTTGGATCCATAGATCACCAACATAATAAACATATTTTTAAATGCATTTTTTAAATTCACTTCTTAATTCACTTCTTCTATTATAAAATAAAAAATAATAATAATACATTGAACACTTCTCAGAACAACCTAACTTTTTATCACACTAATAATAGTTTCTAAGAAGGTGATGAGTTAAGTCGATCTGACGGAGGCGAGGATTAGAAATCAAAAATTCAACGATTTCATTAGAAAAAGCAACGTTTCGTTGGCTTGGTCTGCCAACCTCTTAAGGCTACAATTTTTTATTAAACAGAAAAAACAATTAATACAATGTAATTAATAGAAACTAAATACTCGCGTGATACAATAATTAATACCTTAAATTATAACGTGTGTTACGTAGTACACATGAAGTCGATGTTAACGCAAAACATGAGATTGGTCAGTATTTATAGTATGCACAGTAAAGGGTTGGTGCCTGTGTTTACAAACAAAACGCAGATACATATAGAAAGAAAAATCGTAGGACAACAAATTCAATTTAAAAGTCTCAATAAAGGAAAATAAGACGTATTTAAAAATTTAACGTCTTCTTTCTTATTTATGTTATTACTGTTGCACTTAATGTGGATCATTTCTGACAATATACGTTTTTTGTAATTAGCTTTCTGATCTAGAATTTTAGTATTGTCCCAGTCAAAATCATGGAGAAATGTATTCCTATGTTGTTGAACTACTGATTCTATGTTGTTATTTTTTTGATGTTCGTTAATTCTGATTTTTATTGTACGTTTAGTTTCTCCTACATATGACGCAGTACACGATTTACAAAAGAAATTATAAACGACGTTGGTCTTATCCCAATTTTTTTGTAGGGTCTTCACCTAATTTTGTTACAGAACTTAGACTCTTATTAACAAGAGGCAAAACACGGAAGTTATAAGGTTTGAGAATGGTTACAATTTTTTCAAAAATGTCATTGAACGGTAATGAAATATGGGATACAAATTCATTTTGTACAATATTCTCTTCTTGGTTGTTCTCATATTTAATTTTGTAAAATCTTTTGTATGCATATTGTTTGATGAATCTCCGAGGGTAATTATTATTTTTGAGTAATGTAGTAACAATATTTAGATTTTTCCTATGAAATTTTTTATTTGATAATAAAATTGCTCTCTCAACAAGGTTGTACACAATATTGATCTTCTGTTGTGATGGATGATAGGAATGATAATTAATAAGTATACCATAATAATACGATTATCACAGATTGGTATAATAAACCCACTTCCTCCGGCAGACTTATTAATTATCATTCCTATCATCCACCACATCAGAAGATCAATATTGTGTACAACTTTGTTGACAGAGCAATTTTATTATCAAATAAAAAATTTCGTAGGAAAAATCTAAATATTGTTACTACATTACTCAAAAATAATAATTAACCTCGGAGATTCATCAAACAATATGCATACAAAAGATTTTACAAAATTAAATATGAGAACAACCAAAAAGACAATATTGTAAAAAACGAATTTGTATCCCATATTTCATTACCGTCCAATGACATTTTTGAAAAAATTGTAACCATTCTCAAACCTTATAACTTCCGTGTTTTGCCTCTTGTTAATAAGAGTCTACGTTCTGTAATAAAATTAGGTAAAGATCCTACAAAGAAGTGGGATAAGACCAACGTAGTTTATAATTTCTTTTGTAAATCGTGTCCTGCGTCATATGTAGGAGAAACTAAACGTACAATAAAAATCAGAATTAACGAACATCAAAAAAATAACAACATAGAATCAGTAGTTCCACAACATAGGAATAAATTTCTCCATGATTTTGACTGGGACAATACTAAAATTCTAGATCAGGAAGCTAATTACAAAAAACGTATATTGTCAGAAATGATCCACATTAAGTGCAACAGTAATAACTTAAATAAGAAAGAAGACGTTAAATTTTTAAATTATACGTCTTATTTTCCTTTATTGAGACTTTTAAATTGAATTTGTTGTCGTTTGATTTTTCTTTCTATATGTATCTGCGTTTTGTTTGTAAACACGGGCACCAACCCTTTACTGTGTATACTATAAATACTGACCAATCTCATGTTTTGCGTTAACATCGACTTCATGTGTACTACGTAACACACGTTATAATTTAAGGTATTAATTATTGTATCACGCGAGTGTTTAGTTTCTATTAATTACATTGTATTAATTGTTTTTTCTGTTTAATAAAAAATTGTAGCCTGAAGAGGTTGGCAGACCAAGCCAATGAAACGTTGCTTTTTCTAATGAAATAGTTGAATTTTTGATTTCTAATCCTCGCCTCCGTCAGATCGACTTAACTCATCACCTTCTCAGAAAAAATTTGTGAGTGCGATATTTTACTCATATTCTACACTAATAATAGTTGTCTGTGAAAATAAGATAGTTCAAGCAGTTTACTAATATGTTTGGGCGTTGTTTTCTTAAATTACTGAACCATCAATCAATATAATAGAATCGTGTTCCAGGGTTTAATTGCATATATACCTGATGACGCTACTGCTAGGTTGGGCAGTAATAACTCGTGCCAAGGTATGTGATCTCGGGAAGAGGAGCCGGTAATTAACAGACGCGGGTTTAAATAAATTTGCAGCCTTTATTGCCTACCACATTACAATACTAAAATTAACGCTACCTAAAACTACTGTAAAAATTTGAGTAACCGCTGGTGCCGGGAAAGCAACGCGAATAAACAAACGGGGCCGCGAGATGACCTCGCTAATCGGCCGTCGAACAAATACTGCTCGAAAACTCTAGTTAACCTACGCAACAGGCTAGACCCATACACATATACATTTATAGGCTCGAAATATCAAACCACCGGGCACGTTCAAATACGTAAACGGTTACAACTGGCGCGAACATACCACCCACCTCGAACGAACGATTTCGTACGACGTACAAAGCTAGCCGCGGCACCAAGAAGAAAAAAAAACAAACAAAGTTAATTAATTCTAACTAATTAAGAACTAGGCTGACTTCGGAATATACAAAATATGGTCTTCAAGTACAGTCTTCATTCTTGTTGATCGTGATCTCCGCCATCCACCATGAGAGGCCGCTCTAGAGAGATTAGCGACGGTGTTCTCGTGAACAGGCAGTAGAATGAGCTTATTGACTGGCCTCTTAAACGCTGAAGTTGCTGTCCGCAACGACACTAGTCGTGTCAGCTGATCCTTGCCGGGGTGGAGTGCAGTGATGCGGGCTAATGGCCATTTGGTAGGTGGGACTAGGGTGTCCTTAAAAAGCACCAGATCTCCCACTTGCAACTGATAATTGGGCTTCAACCACTTAGACCGCTGATGTAGCTGAGAAAGGTACTCTTTTCTCCACCGCTGCCAGAAATGATTCCTCATCAGCTGCATGTGTTGCCACCTACAACAGAGAGACTGCGAGGCGTTAACCTCATGGCAGGGTTCAGGAGGAGCTACGAGTGGGCTGCCAATCAAGAAATGACCAGGGGTTATAGCAGTGACATCAGAGACATCAGAGCTCAAGGCACTAATCGGTCTTGAATTAAGACATGATTCAATGTCAGACAAGAGAGTGGCAAACTGTTCGAACGTCAACTTTGCATCGCCAACTACTCGATACAAATGCCTTTTAAATAATTTCACGTTCGCCTTCCAAATTCCCCCAAAATTAGGAGCACGAGGCGGAATGAACCTCCATTCTACACCATCTTTAGCCACGGCGGATGCAATAAGCTGCCCTGACGCAGAAAATAGACGACGAAGCTCGGACTCGCTGCCTTTAAAAGTAGTGCCGTTGTCGCTATATATAATTTGCATAGTCCACGACGAGCAGTAAACCTACGAAATGCAGCAAGAAAAGCCGAAGTTGTTAAATCTGACACGATCTCTAGATGAACAGCCTTGACCATCAGACAAACAAACACGGCGACGAAACCTTTAAATGCCTTTTGCCCTCTGCTTTAACCCAGAAATAGCCAGCAAAATCAACGCCTGAGTGAAGGAAAGGGCGCGCAGGTTTAGTCCTAATGGCTGGCAGTGGGCCCATCAGCTGCTCTTGAGTGCGAGCATTGTGACGTACACACATAACGCAATTCCGTACCACCTGTCTAATTACATTAAGACCTTGTATGATCCAAAATCCCCTAGCAAGATAACTCTGTACAGCGGTAGTACCACCGTGCAGTGTGCAAATGTGAGCCTTCCTAATGAGCAATGTGGTAACATGATGTGACTTCGGCAGGATGATTGGATGTTTTTCAGATTCAGTTAAAAATGAATTCTGAAGACGACCACCTACTCGTAGAAGACCATCAGTATCCGTGAAGGATAGCAACTTGCGAAGCGGATGCTTCAGTGGAAGCTTCAGTGGAAGCTCCTGTTTCGACGATAACATCCTGCACTCGTCGAGAAACTCTACTGCCTGCACTAACCTAAACAATACCACAGAAGCCTTAGAAAGCCCTTCAGTAGATAAAAATCCCTTACGCCTATGAGAACTGGTAACAGCTGCAGTGTGACGCCAGCGAAGGCAATAAGCCAATACGCCAATCAGCCTATCTTAAGATGAAAATTTTAAAAACAATGCAGTCCAATCGCAAGCTTCGTGAGTCAACCAAACTTCCGTATGCTTACGAACTTCTAATTTGGTTACGCTTCCGTATATTCAGAAGGCCAGTTGGACTTATCCTCTTGAATCCACGCCGGACCATGCCACCAGATGATAGATTCCTTAAGCTGCAACGGAGTACAACCTCTAGTAGCCAAATCAGAAGGATTGTCCTGTGAAGGGACATGGCACCAAGTAGCTGATGGAAGTAGGGTGATAATGTCACTCACACGATTTGCCACATAAGTCTTCCATCCAGCGGTCGATTCCCCCAGCGCGAGCATACGGGCGAGTGATGGAAGCGGCAAAGCCGTTAAAAATTAGAAAATCCGCAAACGCGAACTAGTTCTTTTTCTAATTTCACAGCGTACAAATATTTTAGTTAGTTCCGTCCTTCGTGTAATCCGCTGTTTAGATTATGTTTAATGGTAAGTAAAATGCATTTGTTTATAGTATTTGGTGGATATAAGAACTACCTACGCGGAGAATAGGTAATATTGAGTATACGCGACGTGCGAGCTTTTTAAATTTAAAAATGTCAGTTCCGTCCCATAAAAGATTAAAATTCATTATTAAATGTTAAAAATTTTTTTAATTGAACTGAAATCTTTGGTGTTCGGACTTTTTTTATTTCTTATAATAAAACTGATATTCCATACGGTTTCAAATCATAAATTATATATAAGATTGAGTAAATTCATATAAATAATGAATGATTTACATAATTGTGAAATCTTTAAAATTTCTATTTATCTGCTTTTATCAGATAAATTTTGAAAAATGGCTCGAACTATGAAAAACGCAAATATTCTGAAGAAAAAGCATCAAGTTAAACAAAGAAAATCAGTAAAAGTAAAATTTCAAAATGCTGAGAAAGCCGTTGATGTATGGACTCGTAATTCAATGAACTTGCACTTTGTCCCATAAAAATCCATCATGCGGTCTCAGAGAAAAGTTACAACAATTTTCAAAATGCTGTAACTGAGGATAAAATGAGTTTGAGGACCTGTGCCTAGGCTCATTTTATTCAAGATAAATTATATTTACAATGTATTTTCATTATTTTATTATAATATTTTTTATCATTTTTTTAGGTCATTTTGGCCATAAAGGCCTATAGGTGTAAGACCGCATTAACAAATTATTAAATATTATATTTTATTACATTAATTTTAAATGTAAACAGAAAATATTAATTGTAATATTATTTTAATATTGTAAATAAAAATGTAAATCAAAACACTGTATGAAAAATAATTTGCATAAATTACCGTAAATTATCATTTTGATTCCATAGTGAAAATAATTTTCGGGCCTAATCGTGCATAAGTGTGCTTAACTGTGCAAAACTGTACCAAACTGTGCCCAAGTAGGTAGGCTTCGGATATTTTACACAGATTTATCACATATTGACACAGTTTGGAACAATGTGGCACACTTTTACACAGTTTGGCATAATTCAGCTGTTGAAAATAAATATAATTTGATTTTTGATACAGTTCTGCATAGTTTAGTACACTTTGGCACACTTTAGAACATTTTGACATAGTTTGGCACAAAGAATTTTCAGTTACTAAAAATAAAATTAGGTTTATTATTAGGCACAGTAGTGCACAGTTTAACACAATGTGGTACAGTTTTGCACAGTTTTTGCACAGATTCACACAATTTGGCACAATTGAGCACACAAAATATTGTTCACTTATTAAAACAATATAAGTAAAAATATAAAATATATTATTAACAATAATTTTGAATTTTGGGTATAGGTAATCTCAATTAGAAATAAATGGACACACTTGACTATAGCTAAACTCAATTGATTTTCAAAAATTAATAATTCTTGAGTCTTACGACTATAAATGGTTGAATAAAAGATTTGATATTGTTAATAATAAATGATGGTTGTTAATTTAAAAATTTAACAATAATTTGTGTTAAGGCGTGCTAACGTTGTGCCAAACTCTGCACAACTGTGCTCAACTGTCCCGAAGTATGTCAAAGTGTGTTAAACTGTGCCAAATAATCAAGCTGAATTTATTTTTAATGGCTAAAAGCTTTTTGTGCTACAATGTGCAAAAGTGTGCCAATCTGTGCTAAACCTGTGTAAAATGTCCGAAATCTACCTGCTTGAGCACACTTTTGCGCAGTTTCGCATAGTTAGACATACTTTGACACATACTTGCACAGTTTCACACACTTTAGCACTCTACGCCACAAAAATTTTTTCCACCAGGGTTACTCTTAATATTATTACGGAATTTGATATTATTAATTAATTTGGTTATATAAAATATTATTTTTCAAGCTCTTGTTCGAAATTGTTTTACCGAATTTTTTTTATCGTTTTACATATTTTAGAATTAATTTCGAGTATTTTTTACAATAATGGTCAGTTCCGTCCCCTACTAAGATCATAAAATGTTACCTAAGTTATAGCCGGAATATTTTGTAGTGGATTCGTTCTGGGTACTTATTTTAAATGTTATAATGAGTAGATGAAACCTCAAAACGCCTATAAAAAGTTGGTTTTGAAAAAAAAAAGTTAGACCTAATCTGGGGAAGTTATGTGCAGAATCACACATATACATAATATCTCTCTCTCTCTCTCTCTCTCTCTCTCTCTCTGTCTGTCTCTCTGTCTCTCTCTGTCTCTCTCTGTCTCTCTCTGTCTCTGTCTCTCTCTCTGTCTCTCTCTGTCTCTCTCTCTCTCTCTCTATGTCTCTCTCTTTCTCTCTCTCTCTCTCACTCTCTCTCTCTCTCTCTCTGACGCAGAGCTGTGGACTGTGGAGAAGTAGATAGATATATAGCAACGGTCGGAACAAACTTTGTGTAATATGTTCAATTTACACAAACTTTGTGTAAAATTTCAAATTGCGGAATTTGAAAGAAATGTACATAAAGTCAAAATTTGTATTCAGCAGTCATTACAGAGCAATTCAATTTGACTAATAATGAAATTATATATGTAGGAAAAAATGTATTATTCCGAATGCTTCGTTAAAATTAAATAAATTTTTTGTATAACATTTAAAAAAAATTTACCAGTATTTGCAAAGGTATTGGAGTTTTTTTCGTGGCAAGACTTCGTGTACGCTGTGGTTAAAAAATGGTCTAGAATTAAAATTAAAAAAAAAAACTGCAGCGTACAATGTTTGCACAGAAGGCGATATTATTATAATTAAAGTAAAAGATTGTATATACACGACGTAGCTTGACTTACATACAAATAATAATTATAATACATATATAGTTACAAAACATTTCTTGCTACCATGATATTTGCGTGAGTTCAGAAAATTTTAATAAAAGTTTTTAAATACGTCTAAATCGTACAGTACATTTTTTTCTGATATATATTAAGGTGGTTCTATGAGCAGATATAGTACTTAAATATAAAATATTCTACAATAAATTGTTCTCATACTGCAAAGTGAGAACCCGTATATTATCATAGACCGATACTTTAAGTTACGGAAAAAAAATTTTTTTTAACGAAATTTCAGTACTAGCAAAGTAGATATCGTCAGTGTAAAAAAATGATGCAACAAATCACTTTAATCTTTTTCAGTTTTGTTTCAATTTCAATTTTTAAAGGCTCATTGTCATCTTTTTTGGATTTCATTACGAGGTATTGTGGATCAAATTAAAAAATTTTTAAAACCTTAAAAGTTACAGGTAATTGTTTATGGTAAGTTTGACTCGAACTCATACCAGATTCGTACAAAACTTGATAAACAATTGATTGTAACTTATAAGGTTTTTAAAAATTGTTTAATTTGATCCACAATATCTCGTAATGAAATCTAACAAAGATGAAAATGAGCCTTTAAAAATCGAAATTGAAGCAAAACTGAAAAAGATTAAAGCGATTTGTTTTATCATTTTTTTTTACATTGACGATATATACTTTGTTAGTACTGAAATTCCGTTAAAAAAATTTTTTTCCGTAACTTAAAGTACCGGTCTATGATACTATATGCGTTCTTACTTTACTTAGAATATTTTATATTTAAGTACTATATCTGCCCATAGAACCCCCTTAAGTTTGAAATAAATCCAAAGTCAGGCTGGCTGTATTACTAACAAAAGATTGGCGTTAAAACGTTATACAGAGTACACAAAACAACATCGCATGTGTACCTACAACTTTTCTTGCGAACCAACACGAAGTTCGTTGAAATAACCTAATTAGCACACAAGCAGGTATTATAATTATCATCGCGTAAGTGTGTATGATCGACAGTGGTTATTAACAGTATCAAACGGATCTTACCCCAGTACAAATAAATCACGTCAACATTCATATCGACTAAGATAAGAAAAAATACGCGATTATGCGGCGCCGCAAATAAATTATCTAAAATTAATGACTACACTACCCTGGTGGAAAGCCAACACATTTTATAACCAATAACTGACCATTTATATTAGAAACTGGCTATTATACAATAGGAATTTCTGTTGTCCAGTTTCTAGCCTTCGATGAAACGCTTTTTTTCCCATTATTTGTCTATTTAATGGATTGAAAAATAGAACGAGTTTTTCGAAGACAAGCACAACCTTGTTCTTGAGTATTTTAAAGATATTAAAACTGATCAGTTTTTATAGACTGAAAATGGCTACTAGAAGGCTTGCTGCTATGACAAGGAGTGTATTCACGATTCATACGCGTTCAAAATTGTAACGCAAACTTAAATCATGTAACACACCATACACCGACTCTATTTACATATACACACATACACTTTTACACTCAACTCAGTTACAATAGACACTACTCGAGCTGTTCTATTAATAGCTCAGCTCTATCCCCACTCTGCGACATTCCAGTCGTCGCTGCTCGCGGATCTGTACACGCGTAGCAAGTATCGCCAGTTCCCTTTCAGCCGCTAACCATAACACAGCGCGCTCGAATGCTAATCGCCAGTTCATTTAAATAAATGCCAGTATAACAAACACCATCAGTCTTAATTAATTATTTATCGCCACCGCCACCTTTCCTCGAACTATCCCAAGAAATATTGCTCCAGCCCTTCCACGAAGAAACAGAGTGAGAGAGACAGAGTCAGATGAAGAAATAAGAGTTTTGCTGAATTATTCATAGAATGAGTACAATAAACGATTTATTAGTACATGTTATTTATTTATATTTTGAAAAGCCATCCAATGCAGTTTAATGCTCTTTTATCAAAGATAAAATTAGTGAGTAAATCAAATACGAATGTTTTATTTTTACCTCAATCTAAGAAATAGGCAAAAAATGGGAGAAAAAGCGTTTCATCATAGTCATTTATTAGCCAGTTTTACTAGCTATTTTCTAACTTCTTGGCCATTTCGTATAGATAAATTTCTACTAGAGTAATGACTTATATCGAAGCGTCTTTAGCACACCGGACGGCCCGATTAACACCATCTCTCAGAATCGCCAGAAAAGGGACCAAAATCGGCGTGCACGGAAATTAAATGATCTCCCTGTCCTCTCCCACAAATGTTTGTGTAAAACGGCAGTTTACACAAGTTTGTTTGTAAAGCAGCGATTTCACACAAATTTTGGTGTAAAACAGAGATTTTACACATATTCTTGTGTCGAATTCTTACACAATGTTTGTATACATCATTTACACAAATTTTTGTGTTAAATAGGAACATTCATATTTTACACAAACTTTTTGTTAAATAGGCACATAATTTTTAAGAGTGTAGCAATGGGGGAATAGAATGCGTAGTTGGTTTGCTAATTTTTTAAGGAGGGTATTTCGCTAAGAAGCGAATTTAAGCGAATTTAATGAGTGCTTCCTTAGGCCCCTAATATTTTTAGCACACAATATTAATATTATTGCTTGCAAAGTAATCTAAAGTCTAAATTAAAGTACATTATCAAGAAATTATATAAAGTAGAACATGTGCAAGGAAAGATAGAATTAATATCATAGAAAAGATTAAAGAATAGAAAAAAGAAAAGAAAGATGGTAAAAATGTACAAAACAACAATTAATACCATGATAGAACTACCGGAGAAAAAAGACATGTTGGGTATAAGAATTCAAAGAGAGGTAGAACAGCAACTCGAAAGCAAGAAATAACTGAAGCGAAAACAGAAAAGATAGCAGAAAAGATAGAACATAAAAAAAGAAAATAATAATAATGAACAAAAAGGAATAATTAAAAAAGGAAAAGACTGGCAGATTAAAGATGATAAAAAGTAAAGGCTTGGAAAGAGAATAGGAGACAAAGAATAGATAGTAAAAGAAGTACAAAGTGGAAACTGGATTCCAATAATTAATATTTGAAGACACATTCTTTACGAACTATGTGTGCATGGAGAGAAATTTGGATCAGCAGCAATGCTAGCACGGATATCAGACATCCCAAATACTAAAATCACGGTTGACCTTGCCAATGTCGTAGCCACTCTCTTATTTTACGAGCTCTGCGCTCCTACAGTGACAGCTCTGAGGTCTCAATATAAAATATAGCAGCAGCTAAGACGATAGAGTTGCCGCTGTAGAGCTACCAAAATAAGAGAGCGGCTACCCCGTTAGCAAGAACAACATTGGTTTCAGTATTAGTGTTGCTACTATGCCAAGTTTATCTTGGTATGGTCGAGAAAAGACAAATTAATTAAACAAGGAAAGGATAATCATAAAGGAGAAAAATAAGGGAAAGAGAGAAAAAGCCATATTGGAACCAGTACAGAGAATGATACAAGATAAGCCAAAAAGAAAAGTAAGAGGCGCAATACCATATGATGCACGAAAATAGATAGTAGAAGAAAGAAAAAAGAACCAAGAAGAGAGAAGAAGTAATAAATACAGAAAGAGAAAATGTAATGTGCAAACAAACAGCTTACGCACACATACACAGACATAATTTGTACTTGTACAAAAGAAAAACAGAGAATGTTCACACGGACACAAACGGTAGTAACACCAATTAAACATAATTGTACACGGAGAGAGCATACTTACTTTTAACGCATGAAAGTTACAAAGTAATAATGCCTGAATCGTAGTCACGCTTCTTTTGTATGAAATTCTTATATTAATTCTATATTTTCATGCTCTTCAAACATGATAATTTAATATACGAATATTAAATAAAAGGGGAGATATTACTACTTAAACTGCTGTGCCCTTAAGGCAACGGGAATTACTATAAACGCATGAATTCGAATCACGCTAAAATCGCAAGCCACCCATAGGAAAATCCTATGAGTCTCTTGCAACCATCGTCTCATGCAAGAGACCCATAGGATTTTCCTATGAGTCTCTTGCAACCATCGTCTCATGCAAGAGACTCATAGGATTTTCCTATGGGTCGCTTACGATTATCCCGACTAGCAATTCATCCAGGCTTACTTACCCACGCATGTGACAAGGTGCTAGACAGGTCCCGAACAGGTTGCCTTCAAATTAAATTTTGAGACTCGTTAATAGTACATTTCGATACTAGTACGAGGATTTGATTTTCCCCTCGTGTGACTGTTTGTACCCGAGCGAAGCGAGGGTGAAAAGGTCACACGAGGAGAAAATCAACTTCTCACACAAGTGTCGAACCGTATTTTTTGACACGACGTGCGAGAAGTGAGATTTTTGCACGCATCGTTTAACGCAGCGTGCGAGAAATCGAACTTCTCGCACGGAGTTTCAAAAATACTTTTTTAATTAATTTCTAAACAAATTTTTTATTTATCGACTCAAAATTTTAACCACTTATTACACTTATCTAGTACAGCCAGTGTTACCAGGTGGTATCTTTTTATACCCCTAGATGGAGCTACGTTTCCCCCTAAAATTCCTCTCAATTATTTAAATAATTTTTAAACCTTACAAATCGGGGGATGCGAGGACCACGCTTATTAGGACATTACGTATACGTGCAACAATAAGCAAGAGATTTATTTAAACCCTAACAATTTTTAAACCCTAGTAGGCGGGAGGTATGCCATCCAAGCATATAAGGGAGTCATGTAGACATAAAAAATAAGCTTAACGATTATTTAAATAACTCTTAAACTCAAGTAGACAGGGGATATGAGGTCCACGCATATAAAGGAGTCACGTAAACATAAAAAATAAAACTATTATTTAAATAAGTTTTAAACCCAAGTACGCGCCGGATATGAGGTCCACGCATATAAGAAAGTCATGTAGACATTAAAAAAATAATCAAAACGATTATTTAAATAATTTTTAAACCCAAGTAGGCGGGGGATATAAAGTCCACACATATAAGGGAGTCACGTAGACATGACAAAAAAGAAATATTATTTAAATAAGTTTTAAACCCAAGTAGGCGGGGGATATGAGGTCCACGCATATAACAAAGTCATATAGACATGAAAAAAAGACGCAAAACGATTATTTAAATAATTCTCAAACTCAAGTACTCGGGGACGCGAGGTCCACTTACATTAGGAAATTTCGCAGACGTGCAACAATAAGCAAGAGAATTATTTAAACAATTTTTAAACCCAAGTAGGTGGGGGATATGGGGTTCACGCATATAAGGAACTCATGTAGAAATGAAAAAATAAGCAAATCGATTATTTAAATAATTTTTAAACTCAAGTAGTCGGGGGATATGAGGTCCACGCATATAAATGTGTCTCGTACACATGAAAAATGAAGCAAAACTATTATTTAAATAAGTTTTAAACCCAAGTATGCGGGGGATATGAGGTCCACGCATATAAAGGAGTCTCGTAAACATGAAAAATAAAGCAAAACCATTATTTAAATAAGTTTTAAACCCAAGTAGGCGGGGGATATGAGGTCCACGCATATAAGCGAGTCACGTAGACATGAAAAAATAAGCAAAACGATTATTTAAATAATTTTTAAACTCAAGTACTCGGGAACACGAGGTCCACTTACATTAGCAAATTTCGCAGACGTGCAACAATAAGCAAGACAATTATTTAAACAATTTTTAAACCCAAGTAGGCGGGGGATATGAGGTCCACGCTTATAAGGAACTCATGTAGTCATGAAAAAATTAGCAAAGCGAATATTTAAATAATTTTCAAACACAAGTAGACGGGGGATATGAGGTACACGCATATAAACGAGTCACGTAGACATGAAAAAATATGCAAAAAAATTATTTAAATAATTTTTAAACCCTAGTAGCCGGGGACGCGATGTCCACGCATATTAGGGAATTTCGTAGACGTGAAAAAATAAGCGAAACGATTATTTAAATAATTTTTAAACTCAAGTACTCGGGGACACGAGGTCCACTTATATTAGGAAATTTCGCAGACATGCAACAATAAGCAAGACAATTATGTAAACAATTTTCAAACCCAAGTAGTCGGGGGATATGAGGTCCACACATATAAAGGTGCCTCGTATACATGAAAAATAAAGCAAAACTATTATTTAAATAAGTTTTAAACCCAAGTAGGCGGGGAATATGAGGTCCACGCATATCAGGGAGTCATGTAGAAATGAAAATATAAGCAAAACGATTATAGTCTTACTACGATTAGAGTCTTCCAAGATGGCGCCGTCGGGAAGAAAACCTCCGGATCGCCCCGGAGAAAGTCTACACTGAGAGACTTTTGGGATCGCTGCCGTACTTAGTACGTACAGCAGACTTACCGTTCGTTTCGCGCAGCAGCTCTACTGAATTTGGGAGAGCTGGTGACCTAAACCGCCAGACGTCTGCTGTCTTTTATTTTTCCGTACTACACTAACGCAGCGAAAAATTAGGAGAGCAGTTGCCCCGTGATTTTCGTGCAGCAGCAATACCAAAAAGAGGCGACTGTTGTGCTACAGAGGGCATCAGCCATACCAAAACAAAGGACAACTCTTTGTGTACATTTAAGAACGTAGCCGTACTACCTAGTACAGCAGCACTCCCAAAATTCTCTCAGTGTATAAATGTCATAAAGATGTACAGTTTGACTCGATAATTTGTTTGACTTATGAAGATGTATATCATCTGAATGACTTTATAAGAAGGAATTGTGGCAGAGTGATCAGTGAAACTTTAGCCGTTTGCAAAAGGCACACAGAGACAAACATAACCTCAATTAAAGGTGACCACATGTTCCCGGAAGAATTTAGAAAAAGAATTGCTCAAATGAAAAATGTTTATAAAAACGAAATAAGTACGACAGATGAATATTTTGAAAGAAAATTAAAGGAATTAAAAAGTGCATTGCAAAAACAAGAAAAAATAATTCAGGAACAGCAAGAACAGATAACAGAATTTGAACAGCAGCATACAATACGACAAAAGAAAAAGCAAGCACATTTCGATACGGAAATGGATTTAGATCTAAGTGTACACGACGGAACAGTTTTTGATAAAGCACATTATGAGATATTGAAAATAGAAAATGAGCTGTTAAAAAAGCTTACAAATGAATTACAAGATAAAAATCAATTACTTAAAGACTTACTAAATAAAGAGAAAGAAAATACAAGTAGTAAAATTTACTAAAAGTACTTTTGCTGAAGCCACAGCAGCTAAATTACAGAAACCAAAAAAGATACCAAGAATTGTAATAAAAAAGATAAAGAAGGAAGGAACTTTGCAACAAATAAAACAAGAAGTGTCACATTGTTTAGTAAGTGACAAGACAATTCAAACTAACAAAATCTTTGAAAGAAAAGGATGAAGTAGTTATAAGTGTATGCAATGATTCAAGTGTTAAGAAATCTGTTGAAATTTTACAAATAAAATTGGAAAATGAGTGCAATGTCATCTTAGAAGGATTAAATAAACTCAAATTGAAAATAGTTGGTATACAAAATTTCGAAGAAATGAATGAGGAGCAGCTACAAGAGGACATAAATTTGAGAAATTTCTCCAATTACAGTAATGGGTTGTCACATGGTGGATTTTCGGGCTAAGGCACGTCTCACCTGCGTACCAATAGCGGTTCAATTCCATATCTCTCGGTTCAACTCCCGGAGATATAATAGCCAGATTAGGGAAGAGACGCTACAACGTCGTGCAATGTTACCAGTAATGCACCAGTGACTCGAACTCCTCTCCTGGTCACTGGTCAGTGTGCCGGCTGCTCAGATGTAACGAAACGTATTCTCTTACGTAATGACCGCGGAGGCGTCGGGGAGCGGGGAATGACTAAGGTCGCGAAATGATAACTCGAGTGGTTAAAGTTAATAACAAAAGACTATGGTTTATTAAATAAAAGGTAAAATGAGTTGAATGAATAATTAATAATTTAGACAGTGCAAGTGTCGCGTTGAAATAGGTTAATTTCCCTACCTAACGGTGCGCCAGCACGTTATCTCAGACATCAGCTGTCTCGGAACTGACGTCACGCTCGCGGTAATTTATGCCGCGCACATGAGGTATAATACGCCTCACGTGTGCGGTACTCTACGCACGCGCTCACCGAGTAAAGCGACGAAGTGTGAGAGCAGTCGCGATCGCCGCGCGACGCACACACGTATAAGTGTGAGAGAGAGGGTAGATGGCGGGTTTACACGTGTGCGCACCTATTGTGCGCACTCACCGGCTTTGAAATAGCCGGTGGTTTGACCTCGCGTTTAACCTTGATGAAGTGCGAACCCGATGCCCACACTCTACTCGCACTTGCTCTCACCGCACGAGAACGCCTACTCTAAGCCGATGTCCAGGTACGACGAGCCTGGACAAGCGGTTACGCGGAGCCAATTCGCGGCGCGGTAGATGCGTGCACGCTTACCTTTACTATCGAAAGCTAGGCGCAGTCTAACAGGGCTCGCAGCAGACTCTTCTCTCTACAGCAACGATTTGGCCGGTTCAGCTGTCTCGTAGCCGGGGTTTCGCGACGAGGAAGATTGTGCGGCAGGTTGATCTCGCCTGTTGCACGATTGATTAAAGTCTCCACGTCCAGCGGCGCAAGTACCCGTCGATGAATCACGAGAACTAGCGTGCACTGAGAGACTTTCGGAGTAGCTGGTACTCTTCAAGTCTAGATGGAGCTCTGAACCGTGGGGTCAGGCGCTACACTTCTCATTGGAGTAACAGTTACTCCGATCTGAGTAGTGGTTACTCAGATTCGGTATAGCCACTGCGGTGATATGTGTGCGCGTGATCTAACCTCTCGGAAGAGAGTACGGAGCGCGCCGAAAACGCGCAGCTGTTGCTCGCTTCGGAGTACTGACCACGCCGAATGGCGGCGCTGCTGTTGCTCGGTGTGAAGGTTAGAACCTACTCGGAAAGTTTTTCAGTGTGAAAGCTTCAGCGTACACGGCACTATCACTCTCGAGCTTTGCGGGCGAAAAAGCTAATCTTTTCTTGTGAATTCCGGAAATAAAAGCGGAGCGTACTTGGGCGCGTGTTCCTTCTCTTCAAGCGAACTATAAGACGGCCGTCGCTCGCCGAGGTCTGCTAGTCATCACGTCGATGCAGCACAGATTCTGCATCGACGCGCCATCTCGCGTTCGCGCGCATGAGGTACTTCAACTAAGGCTTATACGCGACGTCGGTACGGCAGGCCGTGACAGGGTGTGCAATTCGGCACACGTATACAAATTACGTTATCAAATTTATTATAACGAAAGTAAGATAAATAAAGCAGATGGAGTAGTTACATTGTAACAAGGCAAAATGCATGTTACTGAATACGCGCAGATGCAAATGCACGGCGGTCGCGACGAGCGACGACTCAAAGCGCAACGTCGTGCACACATACACCTGCGCACACCTTTCCTCCCAGTACCCGCGTCCATGCGCACATCTTCCCCAAAGTTTCCCCCACCCTCTCGTGCCAGACTGACCAGGAAGAGGAGACGTGCAGCAGCTACAGCAAGGAGAGTTGAAGCTGAAACAGCGTGCCTCATGGCCACGCTCTTCCATGACGCTGACGGGAGCAGCTAAGCCGAGAGAGAGAGAGAGAGCCAGCGAGAGAGAGGGAGAGAGAGAGAGAGCCAGCGAGAGAGAGGGAGAGAAAGATGCTGCGGCAGCGCCGTCTCGGCCGTCCGAGGGACACCGCGCGCGAGCATAGTGAGCTGTATGGACTGCTCACCCGCGCCGCGGTGAAGAAGACGGTCGATCGGCAAATTGGAGCTGCAGAGCAGCGTGCGCATACCGGCCGGCAAGTCTCTCCGTCACCAACTGCCGTACCGCGTGCCCACCGTAGGGAGACGCGCACGAGGGCGTCCGCGAGAGCAAGCCGTCGTGCCGCGTTGTCTCTGGACAGACTTCCCCCGGAATCAGCCGTCGTGCCGGGTGCTCCGAGGAAGGAGAGCGGAGTGTGAGAGCAGAGGAAGAGTGGACAACTGCAGCAGCGTCGCCTGGCCGCACAAGGTTTGTCCCATCTCCTATTGTTGGCGATCCAACGCCTCAAACAGAGGAGACGCTGACGTCATCACGCCTTATAAGGCAATATACGGCTCGAGCAAGAGCGCAGCCAATCAGCGCTCTCCACGCGGTCCTCTCTCACCGCCCCTCCTTCAACAAAGACACGCCGACGGCACTTCGTAGCGCCGGCCGGCTCCTCAGTTCACGCGCGACGGCCAGAGAGAACGGCAACCCATGTACGCCTGCTACGGCACAACGGACAAAGACAATAAAACCAACTTATCTCCACACGAAACGCCTTCAATTATTGAACCTCTCCAGTCCACGATCCACCCACATTCACAACACAAAACATTTGGTCCTTCGAGCCGGATCGTGGGAGCATCAACAACAACGCCACGAGAATGCAGCTAAAGAAGAAACTTCGCTCTAGCCTTACGTCTACTTTCGAGTGACGTAACACTAGTCTTCTTCTTCCAGGTACGCATCAAAAGTGTTCGTGTTCGTGAGTGCCGTTAAAGTCGCATGTGCCCGCATGCTGACTTCGCGCGTACGTTGCTGTCTCTCTCGCTCTCGTTTCGCCGTCGCGCGCGAGGAAGCCTATCACTGAGGCTTCCTAAGGGAAATAGCACACTCCAGTGCTATTTTCTCCATTTCTGAAAGCGCCTTGGAGTGTGTACCTAACGACTCCAAGACGTTGCCAAGAGCGTGCGCTGCAAAGCCAGCTCTAGAGTCATCGCGTTCGTACGGTGACCGGCAGCCATCTTGTCTTATAGCCAAGAGCGTGCGCTGTAAAGCCAGCTCTCGAGTCACCGCGTTCGTACGGTGACCGGCAGATATCAAGACGCGGACAACCAGCGAGCATCGTACACGCTACGGAGTCCACATAATTCAACACAAGGACAACCCGCGTGCAGCGTACACGCACGGGGTCCACATCATTCAAGCCAGGGACTACCCGCGTGCAGCGTACACGCAACGGGGTCTACAACAGGCAAAACAAGGAGTACCCGCGTGGAACCTACACGCAACGGGGCTCACACCAATCAATCCACAAACAACCACGTGCAGCTTACGCTACGGGGCTCACGCAAGTCAAGACAGAAGATACCCACGTGTCGATGCGCTATGGGGTCCACGCAAGTCGAGCCACGGACTACCCACGTGGAGCGCGAGCTACGGGATCTACACCAGTTCATTCCCTGGATTGGCCACACGTATCGTTCCAATTTAGTTAAAAAATTGTTATTATCGTTTAGTCCATCCGACACATTTATAACTTTAACGAGAATTTGAAAATCTCTATGTAGCCAAAGTAACTTTAATTAATTCTTTGTTCTATCGATACTAACGGTCGTGCTGTCCAAGGAGTCAGGATGGTAAATGACAAGCCGAGTGTTTAGCTTAATGTCGACGTTTCGGACTCTTTTTTTATTGAGTCCCTTCTCAAGACTCTAATACAAAAATCATATATTATAAACTTTTGATACAAAAATGATAGAAAAATTTACATACAAATTACACATAATTACTTACAAGAAACAATAGTCTAACAAATTTTTAGGTGGTCACAGCGATACCACCAGTCAATTGAAAGTAAATTCGCAACATTTTGGCCTTTATATACAGTGGAGAATTACATATGTATTTGTTACATTAATACAAGAAGCCAATCATACATTGTATAAGGCGGTGCTTATTAGTTGTACAGAGAGAGAGTATTAGACAAATATATGTCAAGGAGGTGTCAAAGAGACGGGGAGGGCCCAAGATGACTGTGATTTTATATTTTGGGCGTGGCCATCTCTTTGCCTAACATACTCTCCTAATACCTTCTATCTTCTGTGATTGTGTTTGTAGGATATTGCTGTTGTAGAAAATGATTTTTATTGATAAAAGATTCGAACCTGAGTGTTTTTGTGTCTTGTTGATTATTAATATATTGTTTTTGCGCATGTATGAAAAGCATCTCAGCTAACTTTCGTTTAAACAAAAAACGTTCATTATGTAAAATTTTCACTTTTTCAAAATTGAACTTATGTTCCGTTTCTTCCATATGAGTATAAATAGCAGACCCTCGATCATTATTTTCGCATTTTTTGAAATGTTCGTTAATTCTAATACCTAAGCGTCTTTCCGTTTGACCTACATATGATGCGTCACAATCGTTACATTTGATTTGGTAGACAACATTAGTTTTTCCTCTTTCGTACTCACATCTTTACCTAATTTAATAAAGCAGTTTAATTTATTTATAGTGCTGTTAATGACCTGTGTGTTATATTTTCTAAAAAATCTTAAAATAATTGAATTGAGTTCATTCACGTATGGAATGACTATGTGAAATCTATTTTGTTCCAACTGTGGTATAGTTTTATTGGCGTAATTTATGCTTCTGAGTCTTATTTTTATATAGTTATTAATAAATTCTATAGGATAGTCATTCATAGTTAAAAACTGCTTAATTAATTTTAGGTTTACATTATGGAATGATGTGTGTGAAAGATTGATTGCTCTGTCTACAAGTGAGTAAATAATCGCTATTTTGTTTTTAATAGGATGTTGCGAGTTAAAATTTAGAAATCTACCCGAAAACGTTGGTTTTCTATACCAATTAGTTATTATTTTTTGTTTTTTATTATAACTTCGATATCTAAAAAACTGATTTTATTATTACACGATGTTTCAGTCGTAAACTGTAAGTTTTTGTCATAACTATTAAAAACGTCTCGTGTATAATTAATTAGGTTTCTTGGCACACATAACAAAATATCATCTACATAACGAAAATAAAATATACTATCGAAACAAAGTTTATTTAATGCATAAGATTCCAAATCTTGCATTACGATATCAGCTAGAATGGGGCTAATAGGATTTCCCATCGCTGAACCAAACTTTTGTTTGTAAAATTGGTCGTTAAATTGAAAGTAGTTATTTTCTAGTATAAACTTTATTGATCCTATAAATTCACTGCAAGTTAAATTTGTATAATTATATAATTGTGTCCAACGTTTTTCAATAGCTACACAAATCAAATATTTGGGTACATTTGTAAATAGACTGACCACATCCAAACTAATAATTTCAAAGCCATCGGGAATAGTAATAACTTCTATTTTCTTTTTTAATTCGAGGCTATTACTGACATGTGAAGACGGTTTTTTAAGATGTTTATATAAGAAGTTAGAAAAAATCTTGGAAATATTGTAGGTAGGAGAGTTTATAGCAGAAATGATCGGCCGCACTGGATTATTTTCTTTGTGTATTTTGATAAGGCCATAACCTTTAGAAATATTACATTTTTGTGCTACGCGCGGTATAGTTGTTTCATTTAACAAAAAATTTTTATCATTTAATTTATTAATGTGTAATCTGGTATTTCTTTCTAATGTAGATAGCGGATTTCTTTTTACTTTCTCATAGTATTTTTTATCATTGAATAGAGTAGTCATTTTTTCTAAATAATCGGTTTTCTTGATAATGACCGTTGCATTACCTTTATCTGCTTTTGTAATTAATAGGTCTTTATTTTGTTTTATAAAGGTTTTTGTTAAATTGATATCAATTCTAATCTGTTTTTCAAAGGTTGAATTTTTTGAAAGATCTCTATTCTGAAATTTACTAATAATTGACAGGAAATGGGAACGTATTTTGTTAGTCTGTTTTAAATCTTTATATTTATTTAAATATACCTCTAAATTTTTAATCATTTCCAAGATCACCTTATTGTCTAACTTCTCGTTAAAATAAAACTTTTCGCCTAGTCTTAATACGTTTCTTACATATTGCGGTAATGTCACGTCAGAAAGGTTAATGATCCATCTATTTTGTATAACCTATGAACTTACAAAATAGATGGATCATTAACCTTTCTGACGTGACATTACCGCAATATGTAAGAAACGTATTAAGACTAGGCGAAAAGTTTAATTTTAACGAGAAGTTAGACAATAAGGTGATCTTGGAAATGATTAAAAATTTAGAGGTATATTTAAATAAATATAAAGATTTAAAACAGACTAACAAAATACGTTCCCATTTCCTGTCAATTATTAGTAAATTTCAGAATAGAGATCTTTCAAAAAATTCAACCTTTGAAAAACAGATTAGAATTGATATCAATTTAACAAAAACCTTTATAAAACAAAATAAAGACCTATTAATTACAAAAGCAGATAAAGGTAATGCAACGGTCATTATCAAGAAAACCGATTATTTAGAAAAAATGACTACTCTATTCAATGATAAAAAATACTATGAGAAAGTAAAAAGAAATCCGCTATCTACATTAGAAAGAAATACCAGATTACACATTAATAAATTAAGTGATAAAAATTTTTTGTTAAATGAAACAACTATACCGCCCGTAGCACAAAAATGTAATATTTCTAAAGGTTATGGCCTTATCAAAATACACAAAGAAAATAATCCAGTGCGGCCGATCATTTCTGCTATAAACTCTCCTACCTACAATATTTCCAAGATTTTTTCTAACTTCTTATATAAACATCTTAAAAAACCGTCTTCACATGTCAGTAATAGCCTCGAATTAAAAAAGAAAATAGAAGTTATTACTATTCCCGATGGCTTTGAAATTATTAGTTTGGATGTGGTCAGTCTATTTACAAATGTACCCAAATATTTGATTTGTGTAGCTATTGAAAAACGTTGGACACAATTATATAATTATACAAATTTAACTTGCAGTGAATTTATAGGATCAATAAAGTTTATACTAGAAAATAACTACTTTCAATTTAACGACCAATTTTACAAACAAAAGTTTGGTTCAGCGATGGGAAATCCTATTAGCCCCATTCTAGCTGATATCGTAATGCAAGATTTGGAATCTTATGCATTAAATAAACTTTGTTTCGATAGTATATTTTATTTTCGTTATGTAGATGATATTTTGTTATGTGTGCCAAGAAACCTAATTAATTATACACGAGACGTTTTTAATAGTTATGACAAAAACTTACAGTTTACGACTGAAACATCGTGTAATAATAAAATCAGTTTTTTAGATATCGAAGTTATAATAAAAAACAAAAAATAATAACTAATTGGTATAGAAAACCAACGTTTTCGGGTAGATTTCTAAATTTTAACTCGCAACATCCTATTAAAAACAAAATAGCGATTATTTACTCACTTGTAGACAGAGCAATCAATCTTTCACACACATCATTCCATAATGTAAACCTAAAATTAATTAAGCAGTTTTTAACTATGAATGACTATCCTATAGAATTTATTAATAACTATATAAAAATAAGACTCAGAAGCATAAATTACGCCAATAAAACTATACCACAGTTGGAACAAAATAGATTTCACATAGTCATTCCATACGTGAATGAACTCAATTCAATTATTTTAAGATTTTTTAGAAAATATAACACACAGGTCATTAACAGCACTATAAATAAATTAAACTGCTTTATTAAATTAGGTAAAGATGTGAGTACGAAAGAGGAAAAAACTAATGTTGTCTACCAAATCAAATGTAACGATTGTGACGCATCATATGTAGGTCAAACGGAAAGACGCTTAGGTATTAGAATTAACGAACATTTCAAAAAATGCGAAAATAATGATCGAGGGTCTGCTATTTATACTCATATGGAAGAAACGGAACATAAGTTCAATTTTGAAAAAGTGAAAATTTTACATAATGAACGTTTTTTGTTTAAACGAAAGTTAGCTGAGATGCTTTTCATACATGCGCAAAAACAATATATTAATAATCAACAAGACACAAAAACACTCAGGTTCGAATCTTTTATCAATAAAAATCATTTTCTACAACAGCAATATCCTACAAACACAATCACAGAAAATAGAAGGTATTAGGAGAGTATATTAGGCAAAGAGATGGCCACGCCCAAAATATAAAATCACAGTCATCTTGGGCCCTCCCCGTCTCTTTGACACCTCCTTGACATATATTTGTCTAATACTATCTCTCTGTACAACTAATAAGCACCGCCTTATACAATGTATGATTGGCTTCTTGTATTAATGTAACAAATACATATGTAATTCTCCACTGTATATAAAGGCCAAAATGTTGCGAATTTACTTTCAATTGACTGGCGGTATCGCTGTGACCACCTAAAAATTTGTTAGACTATTGTTTCTTGTAAGTAATTATGTGTAATTTGTATGTAAATTTTTCTATCATTTTTGTATCAAAAGTTTATAATATATGATTTTTGTATTAGAGTCTTGAGAAGGGACTCAATAAAAAAAGAGTCCGAAACGTCGACATTAAGCTAAACACTCGGCTTGTCATTTACCATCCTGACTCCTTGGACAGCACGACCGTTAGTATCGATAGAACAAAGAACTCTTGAAGCAGCTGTCGTTAGAATCATCATCTCAATTAACTTTAATTAAAATTGTGTAAATTTAATTTGAGATTAGCAAAACTTAATTGAGTTTGAGATTGTTATAAATTTAATTGTAATACTTAACTAGTCTTGAGAAAATCGAATGCAATTTTTTTGACTTTACAAATACTTATATTATCTGACCTTGCAGTCTTATTGATGCTTGCTGATATTTCAACTTCGACTGCTGACCTACATCTGGACGCATTCCTGATTCTGTTGCTGACTACGCTGTAGGGGATTGCTGAATTCAAATTTGCAGTCATCTGATCGAGCAACCAACGCGGCGGATCAACTGCTGATTCATCGTGGGAACAGTCGCAGACGTACTCAACGTCGCACCTTCAAGCGCATCTCAACACTCATTGTAGCATAAGTATTATAACCTAGGTTAAGACTTAGAGGTAATTACTCTCACTAGTCATTGTTCTACTCTCGAGTGTGCAAGGACAGTTAACTCAATACCAAAATTCAAATAGTCAAACTTGTTTCTAGTCGTTTATTGATTTCAAAAGATTTAAGTCTTCACTTTAACTAGTCAAATTACTGATAATATTGTTATCTGATCTCAAAATGGATGACTTGCATGATAGACAGATGGCGCTCCAAGCCAAAATTGCTAATTCTTTTCAAAACTTCAAATCTAAAGGCAAAGATAACATGAATAAGGGTACAGCCAAGGCTCGCTTAGCAGGTCTTGAGGAAAATTATGCTACTTTTAAGCAACATCACGAGAAAATCTTGAACCTTAAAACTCTTGATATACAGCATGATTATTTAAAAACCAATCTTTCTGACTTAGTTGAGGACAATTTCTATGATCGGAAAGGTGAATTTCTTAATTTTTTGGAAAGCCTAGAAGTACAGAGCACCGCGCATGACTCTGCTAATTCGTCTGCTGCGGCAGTGCTTCCAAGAACCACTCAACCTACTAATACATCGTTTCAATCATTGCCAAAGATAGATTTACCAAAGTTTTCGGGGAAATTCTCGGATTGGGAGAATTTTAGAGACGTCTTTCGTTCGGTCATACATCGACGTGAAGACTTAACGCCTGTTCTCAAATTGCATTATCTTCGCACTCACCTTACGAGTGAAGCACTTGAGAAAATTAAATCTCTTCCCATTGCTGGTGATAATTATGAACGTGCATGGACAACTCTAACCGAGTATTACGAAAATCAACGGCGTATTGTTAACTCTCATATCTCGGAAATCTTCGCAGTCAAATCTATGAAGTCAGATATTTCATCGGAAATCAAACGGATTTATAGGGAAATCTTCAATCCCATCGCTAGTCTGACCTCTCTAAATAGAGCGGCTTCTTTAGGTAGTGATTTGATCGTTCACTTTACACTGAATCGTCTTGATTTGAATACGCGAAAAGAATGGGAAAGACACTTAGGTGATAGTGTCGATCCACCTACAATGGAACAACTTCAAGCTTTTCTTCGAAGCCAAACCCTCACTCTGGAGGCTATCGAGGCAGGTACTAAATCTTCTGCGAACAATAATTCAAAAGCACAATCACCTAATACAAAATCTCGAAAACCAGAGCATGACAATGCTCAGTCGGTTTATTCTCATCAGACTTCTCCGACGAACCCTTCAAAAAAGAAATGTTCTTTTTGCAATCAATCTCATTTCACAAATAGATGTGAACGATTTATCAATAAAACGGTTCCTGAACGAAAGGAATTAATTAAATCTTCAAACCTTTGTTTCAATTGTCTAGGGAAGCACAACGTTAATAATTGTACTTCCACGTACCGATGCTTTGTTTGTAAAGCCAAGCATCACACCATGGTGCACTCTGACAACTATCAAGCAATCAGTTCGTTGCAGACTGATCAGATTGACTCAGCGACCAGCACCTCTAGCCCAAACTGTGGCAATTACGTCATTTCTAAAGACGATCAATCTGCTCTTCAAGCAGTCTCCCTCAATAGTGGAGAAAGTACTAAATGTCCAGGAGTACTTTTAGCTACCGCTAGGGTTAACGCCCTTGGTCCTAACGGAACCAAAATTCTAGTTCGTGCGCTGATTGATCCTGGATCCCAAATCTCAATTGTTACACAAGCTATGTGTAACTTGCTTTCTCTAAACTGTAGAACCAGTCACACGCACATCCAAGGTATAGGTGAAAAGACAGCTGCTGTCTCTTCTAAAGTAGCCCGTCTTACTATACAACCGCATTTCAATTCAACTTTCTCTTTGGAAGTTGATGGCATTGTTTTGCCAAAACTCTCATCGTATAAGCCTCCCGTCGTAGCGGGTAATACAAATTTCGAATACTTAAGAGGGCTGCAACTAGCTGACCCCAAGTATCTCGAACCTTCACGTATCGATATTCTACTCGGTGCAAGCGCTTATGCGCGAATCATTGAAAATCAAATAGTTAAGGGCCAAAGTCTTCAGCCGATAGCACTTAGTTCCAAACTTGGATGGCTCTTGACAGATAATCTCTCTTCTTCAACGCCAGAAATAGGGCTAGACTCAATATCTCTTCATTGTTCGAACAACTGCGAGCATGAAGCCAAACTATTGGAGCTCGTACAAGATTTTTGGAGGGCGGAGGAAATACCTGTCGACAAAAAATCTTACTCGCCTGACGAACAAGCATGCGAGGACTTCTATCAAAAAACAACTCGTCAAGATGAAACAGGGCAATATATAGTAAGCCTACCCTGGAAAAGTCGAGACCAGTTGAGATCTGCTCATCTCGAGAGCTCTCATTCTGCTGCATTACGCGCACTCAATCGTCTCGAAGCAAACTTCGCCAAGGACGAAACACTCAAAATAGCTTATAGTGATTTCATGAAAGAGTACATTGACCTTGGTCATATGTCACTCTCCACAAAATTTGATCCATCTTCTAACAAATCTCAAGCCTTCTTACCACATCACGGTGTGTGGAAAGAAACCAGTACGACAACCAAGTTACGTACAGTGTTTAATGGCTCGAGTAAGTCTAAATCAGGTGTTTCTGTCAATGATCTTCTTCACATTGGACCTAATCTTCTTCAAAGTCCCGTCGCTTTGATCTGTGCCTGGCGCAGGTATAAGATCGCTCTATCAGCTGACGTGGAGAAAATGTTCAGGCAGATTGGTATCGAACAATGTGATCAACCCTTTCAGTCGATTTTATGGCGTTTTGACAAGAGTGAACCCATTCAAACCTATCGATTGACCACAGTGACGTATGGTTTGGCCTGTTCGCCATTTCTAACCATACGAACTCTTCTGAGATTAGCAGAAGACTATGGTAAAACTTTTCCGATCGCAGCGGAAGCTGTTCGCACAGAAATGTATTCTGATAATGTGCTTTCAGGTGCACATTCATTGGACGAGGCTTGGAAAAAACAAGATGAGTTAATTCAACTCTTTAAACAAGGTCATCTCAATCTTCGAAAATGGACATCAAATAATACTGAAGTTCTCTCTTATCTACCCTCGAACATGTTAGCTGCAGATTCCATTACATTATTTGCCTCGGATATATCTGTACCAATTTTAGGTATAGGCTGGCATCCTAATACTGATTGCTTTAGCTTTCACATCGTAGAAGAGCCAATCGAATTGCCCTTCTCGAAACGCTCTGTTCTTTCAAGAATAGCTCGTCTTTTTGATCCTATGGGGTGGTTGGCCCCCATAGTCATTACCGCTAAAATCATCATGCAATCCTTATGGCTACTTAAAGTTGGCTGGGATGAGGAACTTCCTATCGATATCTCAAATCGGTGGCAGACTTGGTTGCAAGATCTTCATTCTATTAGTCAGATTAAAATCCCTCGCTGGAGTGGATACACGCCACAATGCGAACTTCTTGAAATCCACGGATTCGCAGACGCATCTAAGTTTGCATATGGTGCTGTAGTCTATCTGCGCTTAATACAGACACAAGAAGCGATCGTCACCCTTCAAGTGGCTAAGACGCGAGTAGCTCCGCTTAAAACACTAAGCATACCTCGCTTAGAACTTTGCGCTGCGTTGCTACTTGCTCGTCTGGTGAAAACTTTTGTCGAATCATTTCCCATTAAGGTTGAGAGTATTCATCTATGGTCAGACTCAGCAGACGTACTATTTTGGCTGAAAGACCACCCGTCAAGATGGGGTGTATTTGTAGCTAACAGGTGTTCGGAAATTCACACTCTATTACCTGACGCATATTGGCATCATGTGCGTTCTGCTGACAACCCCGCCGATGTCATATCTCGAGGAATTGAGCCTTCAAAACTAGCTTCGCATCGCTTATGGTGGCAAGGCCCCGGCTGGCTCTCAGATAATCATGAACCTTGGTCGAGGTCTCATTACGAGCTCAATTTCAACGTGAATAGCCTCAATCTTCAGACTAGTTATACTCTAGTCGCTAGTAAGAACACTCCAAATTCGGTGGAGAGTACTCCAGAAGTTTGGAGTCTTATTAGTGAGTACTCTTCATTAGATAAATTATTACGAATAGCGTCTTACTGCTTTCGATTCATTAATCGAGTCAGCTCGAAAATAGAGCGTACGACGTCGTCTAATTTAGGCGTTAGTATTCCTTCTGTCTTTCAATCCCTACTACGCCATCACACTCCGACTTCTGAGGAGATTAGTGCTAGTGAGATTGGAAACACCAAACTTTGTTTGATCCACCTAATTCAAACTGCTTACTTTAAGGCTGAACTTCAACAATTAGTTAGGCAAGGTAAACTTTCGACTAAAAGCCCTTTGTTATCGCTAAACCCCTTGATTCAAGATCATTTACTCAGGGTGGGCGGTCGTCTTTCTCACTCACTTCTCGGAGAAGATGCTAAGCATCCCCTTATCCTTCCAGCTGATTGTCACTTTACAACTTTATTAATAAGAGATACTCATCAGCGCACTCTTCATGGTGGTGTTCAATTAACCCTTGCAACACTCAGACGTCAGTACTGGATAGTGAAAGGTCGATCCGCAGTCAAGAAAGTCATCAGAACTTGCCTAGCATGCTCACGCCATGCCGCCCGTGTGCCAACTCAACTAATGGGTGAGTTGCCAAAGGCTGGAGTACGCCCTTCCCCGCCTTTCGAGGGCTCTGGTGTCGATTACGCCGGCCCCATTCAGCTTCGTCTCACTAAGACTAGGGGAAAGGGAACCATGAAAGGTTATATTGCGATTTTTGTCTGCATGGCTACACGAGCTGTACACATCGAGGTAGTTGAGGACTACACTAGTGAAGCGTTCATCGCTGCTTTCCACCGATTCACCGCTCGTAGAGGTCATTGCAAAAACCTATACTCTGACCAAGGTACGAACTTCGTAGGTGCAGATGCTCTGTTAAAACCGATGGTTAGCTCTTCTGCTTCTTACTCAACTCAAATTGTAAATTCTCTTGCCAAGGAAGGCACGTCTTGGATTTTCAACCCTCCAAGTGCACCCCATTTTGGAGGTATTTGGGAAGCAGCAGTTAAGTCAGCGAAACATCATCTGCGTCGAGTCATTGCAGAGCAAGTTCTCACCTTTTCTGAACTCGCCACACTCATGTGCCGGGTCGAGGCCTGCCTCAACTCGAGACCTTTAACTGCTCTCACCGACGATCCAACTGACCTTGATTTCCTATCACCTTCACATTTTCTTATACAACGCTCATCATTTTTAGTTCCGGAAGAAGATGTCAAGGAAGTCAACATCACACCTGGAAAGCGTTGGCTCCTAATTAGCCAGCTGGCCCAACACTTCTGGCATCGATGGTCGAAGGAATATCTCACTTCTCTTCAGGTCCGTCAAAAGTGGAGGCAACAGCAGGTTCCTATAGTGGTGGGCGATCTCGTGCTCATAAGAAATGAGCTCACTCCGCCAGCCAAGTGGCCGCTTGCCCGTGTCATCGCCATCCATCCCGGGAAGGATGGTATCTCCCGCGTGGTGGATCTTCGCACCGTTAACACAACTCTTCGTCGCCCCATCACCAAGGTCGTTCTCCTCCAGCCTTCCACCTGAGGTCCGTTCGCCAGTCCGGCGAAGGTGGGCGGAATGTTGGCGATCCAACGCCTCGAACAGAGGAGACGCTGACGTCATCACGCCTTTATAAGGCGATATACGGCTCGAGCAAGAGCGCAGCCAATCAGCGCTCTCCACGCGGTCCTCTCTCACCGCCCCTTCTTCAACAAAGACACGCCGACGGCACTTCGTAGCGCCGGCCGGCTCCTCAGTTCACGCGCGACGGCCAGAGAGAGAACAGCAACCCATGTACGCCTGCTACGGCACAACGGACAAAGACAATAAAACCAACTTATCTCCACACGAAACGCCTTCAATTATCGAACCTCTCCAGTCCACGATCCACCCACATTCACAACACAAAACACCTATCCTCCCCGTGTGTTCCCTATAGCGAATTGTGTGTGCGCGTACGTTTCGGGAGACGCGTTTACGAACTCGCGCAAAAGCTCCAGCTCGAGCTGAAGCTGCAAATAGATAGAGTATTCGCTCCGGGCTTACGCTAGCCGGCGATTAGTTTGGTGCAAGTGACGCATGCACCTGGCGCCCCATTGGTTTTTTTGTATACTTAGACGTAAGTTCTTTCAATAAATAATTGTTGTTGGTTTAAATCGCTACCCCGATTATTTACCCGCGGACCTCTGCCCTGATCCAGTGTGGTCAGGTAAACAATATATACAGTAATAATATTCATATAAAAGTGGCTATTAATCGCCACAATCTGGACACACTGCCCTGATCCCCAGCAGAGTGTCACAACATACATAAAAAATGATATAATACATGATACAAAAATAATTATCGTAGATAGAATATCTTTTCTAGTCACTGATATAAAATTTAACGATGATCAAAATCTAAAAATATCGGCTGTTTATAGATCTCACGATATAACTAAAACTGAATTTATATTAACAGTTAAAAGATATGTGCAAGATAATATAAACATTAAAAAACACTGCGTAATTGGTGATTTTAACATAGAAACTTTGTACAAAAATTCACAAATATACGAAACTGACCTAGGGCAGGAATTTTTAAATAATTTCCTGGCCTGTGAATACTTACCATGTTTCCAAGGGATAACGAGACCTTCATTAGAAGGGCAATCAGGTTCGTGTATTGACAACATATTTATAAAAACTAACGCAATGACAACAAAGGCATATAAAATAACAAATCCCTTTAGCGATCATTATCCGTTCTTAGTAAATTTAAGCAATGTAGAAATAATGCATAAAGAAAATAGAATAAGCAAAACAATTAGTTATGGAAAATTAAAAAGCATAGCTAGTATGATGAATTGGAATAGATTATTGTCAATACAGGATCCAAATTGTGCTACTGATGAATTAATTAGGTTAATACAACAATGTGTAGAGAAAGCGATAATAGTAAAAAATCAAATAGAAATAAAAGGAAAGCTACATCTAGGAAAAAGTGGATTACAAAAGCAATAATGATTTCATGCAAGGAAAGGGAAATGCTATACAACTTATGGAAAAATAACAAGGAGAACATAACACTGAAAAAAGAGTACAAAGAATATTCTAAAATACTAAACAGAATAATAAAAGATGCCAAAATGAAGTATGAGAGAGATAGAATAAACCAGTATAGTAATAATTCTAAGAAATTATGGAAAATAATAAATGAAAAAGTAGGGAAAAGTAAAAAACGTGATGATAATTATATAAATAATAATGGTTGCAAAGTAGAAGATAAATCTAAAATTGCAAATTGTATGAACAAGTATTTCAGTGAAATAGGAAAAAAACTAAGCGAAAAAATAAAAAATGTAAATACACAAACAAAGAAAATTGAGAGAAATCTTAAGTCTATTTTCATAAATCCAACAAATTCGGATGAAGTTATAAAAAAAATAAAAGAACTTAAGGACAAAGCGGGAGGAGAAGACAAAATTAACGCCAAAACCCTTAAAGAAATTAACATTTTTGTCGCACAACCATTAGTACATATAATTAATCTATCTATTGAGAAATCGGAGTAGCCGAATGCATTAAAAAGTGCAGAAATAATTCCGATACATAAGCAAGGAGATAAAGCAGATATATCGAATTATAGACCAATCTCACTAATATCTAATATAGCTAAAATTTTTGAAAAAATCATTTATGATAGGTTGTGCTCATGTTTTGAAGACTGCAATATATTTTCTGAATATCAATTCGGCTTTATAAAGAAAAGAGGCACAAAGGATGCACTAAATAAAATAGTAGAGATAATGTACAACAATCTGGATAAAAGTATACCAACAATAGCAGCATTTATTGATCTTGCAAAAGCCTTTGATACTGTTGATCATACACTACTATTAGAAAAATTAGAAAGATATGGAATGAGGGGTAACGTGCTAAACCTAATCAAAAGCTATCTAACGAATAGGCAGCAAAAACTAAGAATTGGTGAAAATCATAGTGATATAAGCATAGTAGATACGGGCGTTCCACAAAGAACAATCTTAGGCCCACTTTTCTTTATTGTATATGCAAAGGGATTCCATTTTGTCGTATGCTGACGACAATGTCATCATTGTGAGTGAAGACACGTGGTCTGCAACACAGGACAAGATGAACGATTACTTAGATAAAGTAGCTAACTGGTTAGCATTAAATAAGTTGTCGCTGAATGCAAAAAAGATTATTTATATTGCTTTTGGCAACTATTGCGATAGTGTTCCAAATGAGTTAACCATAAAGATACATAATCAAAGAATCGAAAGAGTAGAAAGCTTCAAATATCTGGAAATATATATTGATTATAATATGAAGTGGAATAAATATATTGAGTACATAGTGAATAAAACAAAATATTTAATATATATTTTTGCTAAGATAAGAAAATCCATGGATACAATAACTTTATTGAAAATCTACTATGCCTTCTTTCATAGTACAATTAATTATGGCATCATAACTTGGGGTGGGGCATATCAAAATAACTTAAATCTAATACAAAAGGTCCAAACAAAAATTTTGAAAATAATATATTGTTATGTGTTCGTCTACCATCATCGAACATAAGAACAAAAGCGTTGCCAAGCGACTAGTTTTGTTGTTCTCGATTCGAGTTAGTTAGTTGATTCGAGACGTTGTTGTTGATAACATGTTTTATTGTGTGTGTTTATGATCTTAAATAAAGTTATATGTTATTCTTTTGTAATGATGATTATTATTGGTTATTGTATGTGTGTGTGAATGTAACATTTTTGGGGTTCGTCCGAAATTTTGAAGACGAAATGGGCGGATTTGAAAAATCAGCAAAAGAAAGAAAAAAAAAACAACGACGCATACACCGCTGTGTGTACCCTTCCGATCGAAAACCAGAGCACGGGCTGCTGCCGAAGTTTCTGCTGCCAAAACTGCTGCGGATAATACTACCGACACCGATTGATGGCATGCGCTTGGTGGCTGGTGGCGCACGCTTGGGGACTGATACACGTGTGATGACCGATGACTCATCGACGCTGACATCTCACCGACGGTCGGTGTACTCCAGCCTACTCTTCTTCATGAAACGCTCTTGGAGCTTTAAAATTAAACCAGATGAGTACAACCCTACATTCTAATACACAAACAACACCAACAACCTCCGTAGTCTACACGAGTAACAAGAACACACAGCGTATTAGGTTAGATGATAATTCATTTGGAAACACGAGATCACTTGTTGAAAATTCGGTAACACCAATCGATTTAAGGTTAGGTTATAACGTAAAATCTGATATTTATGATAAACAACTGATAGTATGTCGCCTTTGTCTGAGTATTTAAATCAGTTCAATTTAATTGCAATTGTGTATACGTATATATGCTTTCTCTTTAAGTTCACATCGATCAGGATCATAACTTTGACTCTAAACTAGTTAAAAAATTGTCCAACTTGCTAGAAATTCGAAAACTAGGGCCACACCATTACACATATAACCGAATGATCAGGTAGAAAGACAATAAGACGATACTCGAATACTTGTCTAAATATATATCAGATAACCAAGAAGATTGGGATCGTTTGATTTCCTTGTGTATTTTTAGTTTACATATCATCAGTACACTCAACAATTGAGACCACTCCAGCGGAGATGTACACCGGGACTGAATTGAGACTTCCTCTGGATTTTATTCGAGGATATCCTCCCGAAGGAGAAGAATAATCAAATTATGGAAGCTATGTTCGGAAACTGTCTGTTAAGAAGATCAATGATGTCGTTTTCTGCATCCAGAAGACACCAAAACACAAAAAGAAGATCATTCATTTTGATCAATGACAACTTACCACGATAGGTAATTTCTTCTGCTCTGCTCACGGTTATTTTGAGCCGTGGTTTTCCTGTGAGATATAGGGCAAATGCTAGAGCAGGGACAGAGGTGAGGTACCACGGCATGCCAACTCCCCACTTGTGTCCAAGAATTACCAACAAGACTCTACCCACCGATAATGACATGAATATACCCGGATGAGTCAAGGATTAACCCGTTTAAAAGTAAACAATTTCAAAAAGATTTCAAGATGATTTCAAGATGATTTTAAGATGTTTTCTATTATTTAAATAAGTTTTAAACACAAGTAGGCAGGGGATATGAGGTCCACGCATATAAGGGAGCCATATAGTCATGAAAAAATTAGCAAAGCGATTATTTAAATAATTTTTAAACCCAAGTAGGTGGGAGATATAAGGTCCACGCATATAAGAAAGTCATGTAAACATGAAAAAATACCCAAAACGATTATTTAAATAATTTTAAAACCCAAGTAGGCGGGGGATATGAAGTCCACGCATATAAAGAAGTCACGTAGTCATGAAAAAAAAAAAACTATTATTTAAATAAGTTTTAAACGCAACTGGGCGGGGGATATGAGGTGCACGTATATGAGGGAGTCACGTAGAAATGAAAAATATGCAAATCAATTATTTAAATAATTTTTAAACCATAGTTGCCCGGGACGCGAGGTCCACGCATATTAGGGAATTTCGTCGACGTGAAAAAATCAGCGAAACGATTATTTAAATAATTTTTAAACTCAAGTACTCGGAGACGCGAGGTCCACTTATGTTAGGAAATTTCGCAGACGTGCAACAATAAGCAAGACAATTATTTAAACAACTTTTAAATCCAAGTAGGCGGGGGATATGAGGTCCACGCATATAAGGGAGTCATGTACTCATGAAAAATTAGCAAAGCGATTATTTAAATAATTTTCAAAACCGCGTACACTGAAAAAAATTTCACGTTGTAAGAACTGAAAGTACGGCTCTGACAACAGTACTGTTCGGCTGATTTTCTTTCTGCTAAATTTTATAGATACAGTAATTGTATTCGTACAGTTGTGAGAGCTGTACAAGATACACTGAAAGCACTAATGTATAGAGTTCTTTTGTCGGAGCATTAAATAGGTTATGATTCACCATACATACATATTTTTCATTAAAATAATCTCGATTGATAAGTACACTGATTACAGATGAAATACGCAAACGCGGATTGCAAACATGCGGTTGATGTGGCCGGTTTCTTGACTTTTTTAGGTTATAACATGAACATCGGCTTCGCGTTGTAGCGTTGTCAATAAACAAATATCGGCGGCAAAACTAAATCGTACGGCTGTCAGAGCTGTACAAGTACATTTCCCGCATCTGACCAATAGTGCCGTTACATTATACAAATGAATAGCTACTTCAGCCGTCTGTAAGGGTAAATGAACACTATAAATAGTGTTAGTACAGCAAATCGAAACTATGGTTTCTACAGCCTAAAATTTTTTTCAGTGTAGTCTGGGGATATGAAGTCCAAGCATATAAAGGAGTCACGTATACATGGAAAATAAAGCAAAAATATTATTTAAATAAGTTTTAAACCCAAGTAGGCGGCGGATATGAGGTCCACGCATGTAAGGGAGCCATGTAGTCATGAAAAAATTAGCAAAGCGATTATTTAAATAATTTTCAAAACCATGTAGTCTGGGGATATGAAGTCCACGCATATAAAGGAGTCACGTATACATGAAAAATAAAGCAAGACGATTATTTAGATTAGTTTTAAACCCAAGTAGGGGGGGGGGGGATATGAGGTCCACGCATATAAGAGAGTCATGTAGGCATGAAATAATAAGCAAAAATATTATTTAAATAATAAAGACTAATTTCAAAAATTCTTAACCTCTATAATTCAACTCTCTTATATGCGTGGACCTCGCAACCCCCGGCTACTTGGATTTAAAAATTATGTAAATAATCGGTTTGCTTATTTTTTCATGTCAACTTGACTCCCTTATATGCGTGGACCTCATGCGCCCCGCCTACTTGAGTTTGAACATTATTTAAATAATCGCTTAGCTTATTTCTTCATGTCTACGTGACTCGCTTACATGCGTGGACCTCATATCCCCCGCCGACTTGAGTTTAAAAATTGTTTAAATAATTGTCTTTCTTATTGCTGCACGTCTACATAATATCCTAATAAGCGTGGACCTCGCATCCCCCGGCTCCTTGCCCGGTCAAAAATATCCAGTTGGGAAATCCAACTGGATTTTCCAAGAGGGAAATCCAGCTGGGGAAGAGTGGATTCCAGCTGGATTTTGGTGGATTTCCAGTCGGATTCCCAGTTGATGATATCAAATATTCCCACCCATTTTTAACTGGATTAAATGGAAATCCACTTATAATAAATGGGAATTCCTGGGCGAAGGCGGAAATCCATGTAAAAATCCAGTTAAATGTTTGTGGGAATCCACCTAACTTTCGCATTTCTATTAAATGGGAATCCACTCAAAATTCTACTTAATAATAAATGGGAATCCCAGCGTGACGGCGAAAATCCATGTAAAAATCCAGTTTAATATAGATGGGAATCCATCTAACTTTCGCTTTTCTATTCAATGGAAATCCAGTTAATAATGCATAGGAATCCTGTTATATCTAGGTGGGAATCCACTTAAATATCCAGTTAAAAATGGGTGGGAATATTTGGTATCATCAACTGGGAATCCGACGGGAAATCCACCAAAATCCAGCTGGAATCCACTCTTCCCCAGTTGGATTTCCCAACTGGATATTTTTGACCGGGTGGGTCTAAAAATTATTTAAATAATCTTTTTGCTTATTTTTTCATGGCTACGTGACTCCCTTATATGCGTGGACCTCATATCCCCTGCCTATTTGGGTTTGAAAATTATTTAAATAATCGTTTTGCTTATTTTTTCATGTCTACATGACTCCCTTATATGCGTGGACCACATACCCCCTGGCTACTTGGGTATAAAAATTGGTTAAATTGTCTTGTTTATTGTTGCACGTCTACGAAATTCCTTAATATGGGTGGACCTCGTATGGGTTTAAAAATTGTTTAAATAATCGTTTTGCTCTTTTTTCATGTCTACATGATTCCCTTATATGCGATGACCTCATATCCCCCGCCTACTTGGGTTTAAAAATTGTTTAAATAATTCTCTTGCTTATTGTTGCACGTTTACTTAATGTTCTAATAAGCGTGGACCACGCATCCTCTGGCTAACTGGGTTTAAAAATTATTTAGATAATCGTTTTGCTTATTTTTTCATGTCGGCATGACTCCCTTATATGCGTGGACCTCATATCCCCTGCCTATTTGGGTTTAAAAATTATTTAAATAATCGTTTTGCTTATTTTTTGATGTCTACATGACTCACTTATATGCGTATGGACCTCATACCCCCTGGCCCCTTGGGTTTAAAAATTATTCAACTAATCGTCTTGATTACGTCGCGCGCCTACGTAACTCCCTTGAATGCGTGAACTTCATATCCCCGCCTACTTGGGTTTAAAAATTATTTAAATAATCGCTTTGCTTATTTTTTATGTCTACATGACTCCCTTATATGCATGGACCTCATACCCCCCGCCTGCTTGGGTTTAAAAATTGTTTAAATAATTCTCTTGCTTATTGCTGCACGTCTACTTAATGTCCTAATAAGCGCGGATTTCATATTCCCCGGCAACTTGGGTTTAAAAATTTTTTAGATAATCGTTTTGCTTATTTTGTCATGTCTACATGACCCCCTTAAATTCGTGGACCTCATATCCCCCGGTCTCTTGGGTTTAAAAGTTATTTAAATAGTTTAGAGGGATTTTAGGGGGAAATGCAGCTCCATCTAGGGGTATAAAAAGATACCACCTGGCAACACTGGTTGTACTAGATAAGTGTAATAAGTAGTTCAAATTTTACGTCGATAAATACAAAATTTATTTAGAAATTAATTAAAGACGTATAGACCATATTGCTTTCTGAAAGGGAAAGCTTGGTAACGGTGAAATTTTTCGACCCCGAGATTTCGATGATATTCGATATTTCAGAGCTCCTGGAGTCCAAATATGCGTTTTCCAGAAAATTTGCGTGCGTGTGTGCGTGCGTGCGTGCGTGTGTATGTGTCTGTGTGTGTGTTATAAATTTGTTCGCAGCATAACTCGAAACCGGACAGAGATATCAAGTTTATCTTTGGCAGGTACATAAAGTTTATTTTGAAGTTGTACAAGTTCAATTATATAGTCGATTGGATAATATTAAGTATTTAAAAAACAGAAAAGAAAAATATGGAATATTCGAAAATATTTTTTTTGTCGCCGGGTTTGGATATCTATCGGAAGTAGTCACATTTTCTTAAAGGTCTGAAAATTACTTATCAGTCGATATTTTTGTCGGCCGAATCGGATAATTTTAAGTCGGTTAAAAAAAATAAAGAAAAATATCGAAAACTCGAAAATTTTTTTCGTCGCTGGGTTTGGATATCTCTTGGAAGAAGTTATATTTGCTTAAAGGTCTTGAAATTACCTATCAATCCACACTTTTGTTCACCCAATCGGATAATATTAAGTTGGTTAAAAAAAAGAAAAATATGCATAAATCGAAATAGTACATTTCGATACTAGTGCGAGGATTTGATTTTCCCCTCGTGTGACTGTTTGCACCCGAGCGAAGTGAGGGTGAAACGGTCACACGAGGAGAAAATCAACTTCTCACACAAGTGTCGAACCGTATTTTTTGACACGACGTGCGAGAAGTGAGATTTTTGCACGCACACGAGAAGTTCGATTTCTCGCACGCTGCGTTAAACGATGCGTGCAAAAATCTCACTTCTCGCACGTCGTGTCAAAAAATACGGTTCGACACTTGTGTGAGAAGTTGATTTTCTCCTCGTGTGACCTTTTCACCCTCGCTTCGCTCGGGTGCAAACAGTCACACGAGGGGAAAATCAAATCCTCGCACTAGTATCGAAATGTACTATTTTTCAACGGAGTGTGCGAAACTCGCCTTTTCGTGCTTGTTTTGCGTGCGCGAAGTAGCTGTTTTACACACGGCGTGTGCGAAAGTCGCGCATGCGCAGATCAATTTACTTTCGCGCACGCCGTGCGAGAAACAGCTACTTCGCGCACGCAAAACCAACAACAAGGCTAGTTTCACAAAACTCCGTTAAAAAAAATAGTGTTTGATACACGTGACCGAAAAGGGTCATCATTGCACGGGTGTTTTTGTCACCCTCGCTTCGCTCGGGCGACAAACTACACCCGTGCGAGAATGACCCACTTCGCACACTTGTATCGAAAATAACTATTTTGTAACACAGGCACGATTTTCGCAATTTTCAAACCTAAAAAACGGGTTTAAAGTAACCGATTTTAGACCAGCGGGCGCAAAAGTAACGAAGTAGGCGCAAAATTGTCGGAGCGGGCGCAAAAGTAACCGAGCGGGCGCGAAAGTAACGGAGCTAGCGCAAAAGTAGACGCAGTGGGCGCAAAAGTATCGTAGCGGACGCAGTAGTAACGGAGCGGGCGCGAAAGTGACGGAACGGGCGCAAAAGTAAAGGCGTGGCGCAAAAGTAAAATCCTGGAACTGCCACTACAAAATTAAAGAAAAACAAACACGCCTGAGTTAGAGGATATTTGAAACCTTCGTGAAACCGTCGAGTATAAGAATCGAGATGTAGGTCCGTTATGTTACGTTATTTTCCGATATTTTTCTTTATTTTACGTTAATTTTACGCCGTCGTTCTTGCGAGATAGTATAAGCTTCTACTCGTCAAAATAATCAAAAAATAAATTTATGCTTCCTTATTAAACTTTTTAGAATACGCATTCCCAATAATTTTATTAGAAAATTTTATTTAAATTTATTAAAAATTCAATGTAATGATCGTCTCTTTCAGAAAGCATTCTGCTAAAGCAGTTAGCAGCGGTTTTTTATTAACAACAAATGACAGACTTATGATAATGTAAATATTAAAAAAAGAAAATGTAGGAAATTTAAGGGCCTTTGATTAAAAATTTATTTCGTAAAGTAATGCTAGCTGTAACATATTAAAAACAGCTGCCAAGTCTTTGGCACATGGCTTCCTCAAAATTAATTTATTGATTCGTTTAATTAATTTTTAAAGCCAAATTTGAAAATTAATGCACCTATTTATGACATAATTCGAACTAAATTTATGTATGAATATTAAATATTTTTTACACGTAAGAATAATTAAAATATTTAAATCATATATAAAAACAAACCGTTCTCAATAAATTGCAATTTCAAAAAACTGTTCAAAAAATTTTGAAAATTTTCAATCTTAAATATCTTTGAAAATATTTGATCAATCATGATCAAATTTTTTACACATATTGCCTATGGCCGAATCCATCTCAAATCAGGTGGCCCGCGTATGCCTATGTCACCGATCATTTTGGGATAGAAGTATTTATGTTCTTCTCCAAAAATTATTTGACCCTATATTTTTATATTTTTGTTGCAACAAAATTACATGCGTTCAGCAATGCCGCAAAATTCCAAGAAAATCCTTACTTAGAAATAAATTTTTTTAATGTAATTTTCAAACAGCTACAGCTTCACCAGTTTCTTAAGCTTTTTAGAGTGTAGCACATAATTTCATTCAGGTTTGAGCCATCTTTCATGGTCTGTATGTTATTTAAAAAAAAAAATAAAAAATGCCCGAGTTATGAACTTTTTACTGAAAAATGTAGTCTTTAGAAAAATGCATTTTTCTCGAAAAAACCTATTTTTTCTCAATTTTCTTTTGTCATGATAGACGTCGTAAATAGCTATCTAGGCGTGTTTGTGAGATTCACGGGTTTTCCGCTGGGATAGCGATCACTAATGAGATAACACACAAACAATTTTTTCACGCTTAACGCTTATATATAGTAATATAATGATATAACAGTCAATATAAAGATGTTTATCTTCGTGCGTATATAAGTAATACACATGTACATGCGAATACTTGTATGAGTTTACGTACGAATACATTTGTCCGCTAGGTGGCTATCGTTTGACATAAGATTTTCCAAGAAGTTCGGTTTCTGCTATATATCAGACCTCTACTATTTTTTAAAACAATCATATTTTTCAAAATTATTTCACATTTATACCTTATTAACTTAACTACGATGTCCCAAAATTACTCAGCGAAGAGAATCAAATGTGCAGATTTTTTACATAAGCACAAAAAAATCTGTTTTCAATCTAAATCTGTACGTTTCAAACAACTTGAGGATCTTGCTCATCCATTGAAGCACCTTTATCCTGATTTACCTTCAACACCTTCTACACATATGTGTAAAGATTGTTACAATCGTGCTTTAGAAGTGGTGAGTAGCACTGACAATGAATTTACAACGGATAATGAAGTTACCGACAATGTAGTCGGTAAGACGAAGATTTTTTACCAAGTACTCCAGAACGTATCGACGAATTTAATAATAAAATAAGTAAATCTTTCTTAGGTTCTGTATCGCCTATTAAGAGAAAAAATCTTATACGTGAAATATCACTTGAAAATTACGTAATAAAGAAGAAAAAAATATACTTTCAACATTGTCTAATGCCCTCGATGTGAAGTTGAACAATGTTTATGACGTTTCTATAAAAGCAAACGAATCAACTGTATGCCGTTGTACGGAATGGGTACAAAATATTGGTTTAGCCATGTAAGTGTTCTACGGTATCAAAAAAAATAAAAATTCTGACTTTGCTACCCTCATCCCTAACGAAAAATGAAATTTCATCCTTTGTAACGGGCGCCGATATAAGTTATGAGAATCACGTATACTGCGTTGCGAGATTCGAATCTCGCGCGCTTGCACGCATCGTGAGGGATAGCGCGCCACGCGGCGCGCGAATGAGGCAGATGGAGAAGAAGATGAAGCCGCCGCGCCGCTACCGATGCGACGCCGCGGCCATGTTGATTCTGGCCGTGACACGAGAAAGTAGTCCCGCGTGTCGGTGTCTTTATCTACCGTGAAGTGAGTGTGAGAGAGAGTGTGCCGCGCCTCCACCGCTGCAACGCCAGAACGCAGCCACCAATCACGAGAGAGCGTGAGAGGGAGAGAGACGGCCTATCCTAGAGGAACGGGGACAGTGAGGCTTGCTCTATCCTCGCCCCTCCTTGCAGCGGGAGCGCGCGTGCAACCGGAGAAGAGCGAAAGAGATAGCGGCTATGGCTGGCCAGCCCGCGAGCGTAAGTCGGTTTTAGATCCTTGTATTGTTGTTGCCGCCGCGAATCGGCGTCCGCAAGCGTGCGTGCGTTGTACAGTCTCGGCCTGTGCGCTCTCGATTGTTGATTATTGTCCGGGTTCGCGCCCCTTAGCGCGATCAACTTGGTTGAATAAACCCCTTTCATTTTTATCTTAACAGTCGAGTCACGAGTATTTATTTAGCGCGTCTAACCTATGCATGTTTCCCGAATACCGCCCTCTACCCTTTTCAGCAGCTGCAGCTAGTCGCAGGCATTGCCTCCTAGAGGAGCATCGGTAGCGGGAGTAAGTATCTTATCAGCCGCTTGGAGGTTATACCGAGCGGCGTTGTGCGGGAAAGACCGGCTGCGCTGGTAATGCTCGGTCATAGCGAGCAGCCGGTAGTTCGCGGGCAGCAGTTGGCAGCAGCGGCAGAGCGCATCGCCGGCTCTAGTAGAAAGCAGCCTAAGCTTTCTACAATAGAAACCGGGCTCGCATGTTCGGAACAGGTGCCGAGGCGCTTCTGCCGGACTACAGGTAATTATACAACGGTGAGTCGCCCGGGCGTAGAATACGCCCGTATATTACCCCGCGAACCCCTGAGAGGGATTAATACCCTCTCCCTAACTGCACCCCGTTACAACTGGCGCCCTTAACGTATTGGAAAGCATAGATTAGGGAATAATTAGATTGTTTAACAGGTCGAGATTCGCGTTGCGAATAATTAATTATCGTGGTCATAATTAATTATTACAAAGTGTATAGTGTGTGCAAGGGTAAACAACTGGTGGTTCCTAACCTTGCTTGGAGGAAATAACCCGGCCTGCACGTACTTAGTGAGGAACATTGCTTGTGAAGGCCGAGCATTTGTTGAAGTATTTATTGAGGACAACAAAGAGATTAGTTAACAATTATTTATTTACTATTTATTAAACGATTTATTAATAATTTTTTTATCAACAATAGGTTTTAGCGTTGTATCTCTTTGTTTGTCAACTCACGTGCACGCCGGGGAGTAAAGCAATAGACTCCGAACCCAATTTGCATTTTCAGGGATATTAGCGGAAATTTCCGCAATTAAGGGGAAATTCGCGTTAGTGCTGACGCGGAGGACAGCCTAGAGTGCGCGCGCAGGAATTTTGAGGCCGCGCATGCGCAGAAACCGAAAATAAAAAGTGGAAAATCACTATCGTGAAATCGTTAGCGCATCTCATACGGACGTGGACGCATCCACTAATTTCGGTGGATTTGCGCGTGCGCAAAAGGTCGAAAAATTAGATTCTTGTTTTTGGACGCGGAATCGTTTGCGCGTGCGCTGGTGAAACTATTACACATAGTGATTTTAGTGATGCGCATGCGCAGCGCGCGGAAAACGCAAATTTCAATTTTTCAGCACGGAATCGTTTGCTCGCGTGCCGAATTGATTTGCGCTTATAATAAATTTCGCAAAACTCGATTAGTTCGTTAGCAATTTATGAAAAAAGGTATAAAGGTATATAAACCCCGCGAAATCGTTTACGCATCCGCGGAATATATCCGTGTCAAGGTTGCTCATCCACTAGATTGTTTGCGCATGCGCTAAATCGTTAGCGCAAGTCGCGACTACATTTGCGCATTGCGATAACCTCCAGGCAAGTGGGTAAAAGCGAGTTTACCCCGGTCTAGCGTGCGAAGACCAAGCCACCAGTTGAAAAAATCGCTACTCCTTCAGCCAGCGGTAATCCAGTAGCTACCTTGTGAAGGATACCACTGGCAGTGCATAAGCACCTTCAAGTCCCGCGTAGCTTGACAAGAAATCCTCTTGCGCACACAAAATTCGCGAGCGACTGTGATGGCGTATCATATCCAGGAAGCCGTGGAGGACTGGAGGTACTCTCTCACACAAAATGAGATCGATGACTGCCTGCACAGTTAGAAAACTTCCATATATATAGTTATATTCTGTTTAAATTTTGCGTTTCCAAATATACACATTGTATACCTATATATCTGGAAGTTTTCTGACATAGTGGCGCAACTGGAGATTAGGCGCCATGGCACGGTATTCAGGAAACTGGACAGATTGACTAAGTGGGTGTTGGGGATATATTGCCCAGAAGACTTTGACGAGCCAGTGGGGCCGGGAGATGCGATCGCCCGGCGGAAAACACTAAGGGCAAGACTTTTGGACAAACTCCTATTAGAAGACGACGGCATCTTCGTAGAACCCTCCAGGTGGGAGGTACACCCACTGGAAGTAGTACTGAATAGTGAACCGATATTGAAAATACTGAGGGAGACGACGGCAGAGGCGGCGTCGCGAGCCCAACACCGACCCGACTCAAATGACTACAACCGGAGATATTAGAGCTTTAAGTCAACCTAAATTTACGGCTGACTTAAACGTGAAGTAGACAAATAAAAAATGTAGTGTTGTAGCTAATTGTAAGAGCTTTCAATATCCGTTGAGTGCATTTCCGGCACTTATTTGCTTCATTAAATAAAAATTATGAAAGGAAGCCTGATCGTTGAAATTTCTCGGCGGAACGGCGCGGGAGGCGGAGTGGGGATGACTGCGAGCAGCTGTGCTGCCGCGCGGCACTGTCTCTTCAAAACGGATATGCGCGATAAAACTTAACTTTTCTCGGGAACGAATTAACTTATAGACTTCATTTTTTTTTAAATTTGATATTGCGAATCGAGAGGAATAGGAATTTCGCATTTAAAATTATGTAAATAAATAAATTCTAAGTGAATTTTACGCATGAAGAATTAAACAATTTTTTTTTTCATTAAAAATTTATTTATGACATGAAATTAATGTTTTTAAAGTAAATTAATAACTAACAGATTATTCTAAATTAATGATTTTGCAATTTATTTGTAAAAAATGTGTATTTTTATTATAAATATATTTAAATTAAAAAGTATATTTTTTCATTGTATGTAAATATATTGTTATGTTAACATCTATACAAATTGAATAACTTCAGTTCAGGTAAACGAACTGTATTAGTGGATCGGCAGGTAAAAGCGGTCTATTGTACTCCAGGTAGGTAACCGTTTGTATTGACACGAAAGGTACGAAGGTCAACGCACTTTGTAATCCCCCCCCCCCCTGTTTGAAATCTTAGTATATGTTTCGCTTACACGGCTACATAGCCAGTCGGGTGAGACGAACCAATCAGAGATGCTGTCGTTCTTGGAATGAACGGCATCCCGCAGCACTTATGAAAACCGTCCTTTATAATAGTATAGGTTGTGTAGAGCAGTCTGTAACGTCTTTCAGTCGGTTAGTCTGGAAGCGTCCTTAGTAGCAATCACTTGGCGTCATAGTTTACCAGTTAAAAGTTAGTTTTCAGAGTGTATTTTCGCATACTTATATATAAAATTGGAGAGAATATATATATATATTCATGTAAGTATTCTGTTCCTATGATTGAAATACTAAAAATTTTAGAGAACATTTCTATATCAATAATATCATTTCAATAAATTATAAAGTCGCTGCTAAATACTATATAGCACATATTATTTTGCAGCTTCTATTCTAATGTAATGGCTGATCAAGTGGATTGTATGATTTGTGAAAAGTCGCTAAATATCGGTGCTATTCGTACATTGAAAGAAGAAAGTATTCGAAGTTGCGTCGCATCAAGCATAAGGAGACAAGACAAAAAACATTTGCAATTTCAGAAATTCAGTTCCATTAATGTTCATGCTAATTGTGCGAAATCTTATACATGGGAAAAGAATATACAAGCAGCAGAGAATAAATTAAAATCATTGCTAGGTATTTCTACACGTGCTTCTACAGGCGCCGATTTTAACTTTGCAAAATTTTGTTATATTTGTGGAAAAGATGCTAGCGATGATTTTATAGAAAAACAAAAAAAACTAGCTGCAAATATTCGACAAGTGGTTTATTTTGTATCTAAAACTGGCAGCAGGACTACTTTTCATGTCATAAATAAATTTTTAATGAAAAAAAAAATTGCTTAATTCTTCATGCGTAAAATTCACTTAGAATTTATTTATTTACATAATTTTAAATGCGAAATTCCTATTCCTCTCGATTCGCAATATCAAATTAAAAAAAACATGAAGTCTATAAGTTAATTCGTTCCCGAGAAAAGTTAAGTTTTATCGCGCATATCCGTTTTGAAGAGACAGTGCCGCGCGGCAGCACAGCTGCTCGCAGTCATCCCCACTCCGCCTCCCGCGCCGTTCCGCCGAGAAATTTCAACGATCAGGCTTCCTTTCATAATTTTTATTTAATGAAGCAAATAAATGCCGGAAATGCACTCAACGGATATTGAAAGCTCTTACAATTAGCTACAACACTACATTTTTTATTTGTCTACTTCACGTTTAAGTCAGCCGTAAATTTAGGTTGACTTAAAGCTCTAATATCTCCGGTTGTAGTCATTTGAGTCGGGTCGGTTTTAGCTCGATTAAAGCGTTTTTTAATCAGCTTCTCAAGCCTTTTTTAACATTGCATTTTCATCGAGCCGTTTTCATGTAATTGCACTTATTTATAAAAAAAAAAATTGAAAAAATTTAAAAAAATTCTAAAGCACCCGTATAATGCAAAAAAGGCTATTTTTGATATTGCATATTATTAACTATAAGCCAAAGTATGTGTAAAAAATTCAGCGACCGCGTGGAGTCTTTATTTAAAACCATGGCACGCGACAAAATTGTTATAAATTTTTAGTTAACAACAGCCATACTGGAAAACTACACCGTCGATCATCCTGAATTTTTTTATGTAGTATTATCATATAATGAGCTACCATTTCACAAATTTTCATTAACATTCATTGATTTTTACGCCCCTTAAAAATTAGTTACATTTTACATATCATTTTTTACGGTTAACTCATTGTTAGCGCAAAATAAAATTTTTCGCTTCGGAAATACATTAACTTTGTAGACAAACATCAGATAAACAAAAAATGTCCTATGACTATTTTCGATTAAACGCTTCCTTCTCAAGTTATAAGAGAAAATATGCCGAAAAATAGGCCTTTTTACGTTATTTCGGTACATTTGTTGCTATACTGAATTTAGCAGACATTTTCTTGAATAGGCAAACTCGGATTCTTTTTCTACATATTATTTCGGAACTTTCTACGTTATAATATGCTCTACTTCAAAGAAGGTCCACCTCGAATGCTCTACCGCCTGGACTAACAAGGTTGTACACAATATTGATCTTCTATTGTGGTGGATGATAGGAATGATAATTAATAAGTCTGCCGGAAGAAGTGGGATTATTATACCAATCTGTGATAATCGTATTATTATGGTAGATTAAAAGAATATCTAGAAAATTAATTTTTTTGTCCTGTTCTAATTCATAAGTAAATTGTAACTTGTTATAATAGGAATTGAACGTATTTATTACAGTATTGATATGTTTTTTGTCGATACACATAATCGTGTCATCAACGAAGCGGAAATAAAAAAGTGGAAGAATATCATGGTTTTCTTTCAAAATTTTTTGACAGTCAGTTTCCAAATCGTCCATCACAATATCTGCAAATAATGGCGATATCGGGGAACCCATAGGTGTACCATCAATTTGTCTATAAAATTTGTTATTGAAAGAAAAAAAGGTATTCGAAAATAGAAATTTTATACATGTAATAATTTTGTTGAATGGGATTTTGCATCTATTATGTATGGAATCAAATCTTCGATCTATACTGTCTAATACTAGTTGTAGTGGAATGTTTGTAAATAGAGAAATAACGTCTAAAGAAAGTAATACATAGTCATCTGGTATGATAACTGAATTTAATTTTTGTTTCAAATGAAAACTGTTGTCGATATGCGACTCTGGGATTTTTATGGTCGATTTAATTTCATTGTAAATAATTTTAGCTAAAAAGTGGCGCGGACTATTGACTAATGAGATTATGGGACGGAATGGTACATCTTTTTTATGTATTTTTGGAAGACCGTAACATTTTGCCAGTGTAGTATTTGAACAAGAGAGAGAGTTATTATGTAACTTTGGGCGCAAATAGTTATTATTATTTAAGTTCTTAAGAATCGTCGACGTGTCAGATTGTAATTTTTTTAGGGGATTCTTTTTAATATTTTCGTAAACAGTTGTGTCAGATAGTAACAAGTGTATTTTTGAGTTGTATTCATACCTTTAATACCTTTTTTTCTTTCAATAACAAATTTTATAGACAAATTGATGGTACACCTATGGGTTCCCCGATATCGCCATTATTTGCAGATATTGTGATGGACGATTTGGAAACTGACTGTCAAAAAATTTTGAAAGAAAACCATGATATTCTTCCACTTTTTTATTTCCGCTTCGTTGATGACACGATTATGTGTATCGACAAAAAACATATCAATACTGTAATAAATACGTTCAATTCCTATTATAACAAGTTACAATTTACTTATGAATTAGAACAGGACAAAAAAATCAATTTTCTAGATATTCTTTTAATCCACCATAATAATACGATTATCACAGATTGGTATAATAAACCCACTTCTTCCGACAGACTTATTATCATTCCTATCATCCACCACAACAGAAGATCAATATTGTGTACAACTTTGTTGACAGAGCAATTTTATTATCAAATAAAAAATTTCATAGGAAAAATCTAAATATTGTTACTACATTACTCAAAAATAATAATTACCCTCGGAGATTCATCAAACAATATGCATACAAAAGATTTTACAAAATTAAATATGAGAACAACCAAAAAGACAATATTGTACAAAACGAATTTGTATCCCATATTTCATTACCGTTCAATGACATTTTTGAAAAAATTATAACCATTCTCAAACCTTGTAACTTCCGTGTTTTACCTCTTGTTAATAAGAGTCTAAGTTCTGTAATAAAATTAGGTAAAGACCCTACAAAAAAGTGGGATAAGACCAACGTAGTTTATAAGTTCTTTTGTAAATCGTGTCCTGCGTCATATGTAGGAGAAACTAAACGTACAATAAAAATCAGAATTAACGAACATCAAAAAAATAACAACATAGAATCAGTAGTTCCACAACATAGAAATAAATTTCTCCATGATTTTGACTGGGACAATACTAAAATTCTAAATCAGGAAGCTAATTACAAAAAATGTATATTGTCAGAAATGATCCACATTAAGTGCAACAGTAATAACATAAATAAGAAAGAAGACGTTAAATTTTTAAATACGACTTATTTTCCTTTATTGAGACTTTTAAATTAAATTTGTTATCGTTTGATTTTTCTTTCTATATGTATCTGCGTTTTGTTTGTAAACATAGGCACCAACCCTTTACTGTGTATACTATAAATACTGACCAATCTCATGTTTTGCGTTAACATCGACTTCATGTGTACTACGTTAACACACTTTATAATTTAAGGTATTAATTATTGTATCACGCGAGTGTTTTAGTTTCTATTAATTACATTGTATTAATTGTTTTTTTCTGTTTAATAAAAAATTGTAGCCTGAAGAGGTTGGCAGACCAAGCCAACGAAACTTGGTCTGCCAACTTGCTTTTTCTAATGAAATCGTTGAATTTTTGATTTCTAATCCTCGCCTCCGTCAGATCGACTTAACTCATTACCTTCTTAGAAAAAATTTGGGAGTGCGATATTTTACTCATATTCTACACACACACACACACACACATATATATATATATATATATATATATATATATATATATATATATATATATATATATATATATATATATATATATATATTTATCTGCAACTGTTCTTTCCGGGACGTTTACACTGTACATCGCTGTTATTTCCGGGACGCGCTGTTTTTTCCGGGACGTCCCGGAAATTTTTCTGTACGTAAGCGTTATTTCTGGGACGCGTCTAGAGTCAATAACCCCAGGGATATTATTTCTTTAGTCATGCGCTTATATAGGGAACTCTGAAGAGATAAACTATAGGACCCTGTAGATTACCAGAAATAACGTGTATAGGTCTTTATATATATATATATATATATATATATATATATATATATATATATATATATATATATATATATATATATATATATATATATATATATATATATATATATATATATATATATATATATATATATATATATATATAACAACGTTGAACCCTGCTTTCTGGGAACTATAGTCTCTTTCGCCAGCGTTCGCTCAACGTGACTAAAGAAATAATCCCTCTCTCTGGGTAGAAGGTATCAATATTGGTTACCAGAAACTACCGATTCACATACATCTTTTCTGGGGCCTCCCCGAACATTGTGGTGGTTACCAGAAAAGACGGCTGCACATATACATGTTCCCAGAAACTTGATTTTCATATACGAGGGTCATTTGATAAGTACCTAGCCTACAAATGAAAACACCAAAATTTTACAAAAAATAAAATTTATTTTTCAATGTAGTCTCTTTTTAGTTGAATACACTTGGTCCAGCGGTGTTCCAATTTTTTTAACACCGTTGAAAAAAATTTTTTCTCTTGGTTTGCAAAACAGGCCTCCGTGGCGGCGATTATTTCGTTATTGGAGTGGAATCTCTTCCCGGCGAGCGAATTTTTTAGTTTCGGAAACAAAAAAAAGTCGCACGGAGCCAAATCTGGAGAATAAGGTGGATGGGGCAGCAGTTCGTAGCGTAATTCGACCAATTTAGCCGTGGCGAGTGCAGAAGCGTGATCCGGTGCATTATCGTGGTGGAAAAGCACTTTCTTTTTAGACAAATGGGGCCGTTTTTCTTCTAACACGGCGTCAAATCGGCTCAATAGTTCGGCGTAGTACTGTCCTGTGACCGTTTTGCCCTTCTCCAGATAGTCAATAAAAATCACACCTTGAAAATCCCAGAAAACAGTGGCCATCACCTTTCCGGCCGACGGGACCGTCTTCGCCTTCTTCGGAGCAGGTTCACCGGGTAAGGTCCACTGTTTTGACTGCTCCTTGGTCTCTGGAGTGTAGTAGTGAATCCATGTTTCGTCGACGGTCACGTAACGACGCAAAAACTCTTTTGGATTGCGATTAAACAGCTCCAAACACTGCTCTGAACTGATCACACGGATGCGTCTGCAGTCAGCAAACGCAGCACCCACCTTGCTGACAGCTTCCTCATGCCTAAAATCTCATGTAGGATATGCCACACGCGTTCTTCTGAGATGCCTACTATCGCAGTTATCTCGTGCACCTTTAATCGGCGGTCTGACAAAACGATATCGTGTATTTTTGTCACGTTCTCCTCCGTAGTGGCTGTTTTCGGAGCACCTGGGCGTGGATCATCAAAAACCAACGTACGACCACGTTGAAACTCGTTATACCAAAATTTAACGGTCGCCATCGAAAGAGAAGCATCCCCATACACTGCATCCAAGCGTTCTTTAATTTCACTGCGCGATTTCCCTTCCAAAAACAAGAATCGAATCACCGACCGATATTGTTCTTTCTCCATTTTTTCAAAAATCAACGGACACATTTGCTTTCACACGCTCTCAAAAATAAACTACAACTCCGATCCGGCTGAAATTTCGTCTGTAACCGTTTACAGGAAGATACTGCACTGTAGTGTATTTCTGGTGCGATAGTGGCACCATCTGGCGGTGAGGCTAGGTACTTGTCAAATGACCCTCGTATATACATATATGTGTGTGTGTGTGTGTGTGTGTATGCGTGCGTGCGTGCGTGGATGGGTGAGTGGGTGGGTGCGTGCGTGCGTGCGTGCGTGTATATATTTAAAGTTGTTCAGCGCTACTATTCGGGACACCTCTAGGTTTCCTGCAATAGAAGCAGGTATGGGCGGCGCTACGCGCCGCCATTGTTTGAAATAATCAAATCCCTCAGGGTGTTTACTAACACCACGACGCCTGGGGCGCCCTCTTTCAGTTTTTGAAAAAAACGTTGTGAAAGTAACCCTAAAGGTCCTGAATAATACAAAAATGTCCTGGAAAGTGGGCGTGAACATGTTACTCATTCAGGACAGTCCTGGAAAGATGCAAATGTCCTGAGACATAGCGGTAAACCAATGAAAAGTCCTGAAACATAGCGGTGAACAGAAATATATATATATATATATATATATATATATATATATATATATATATATATATATATATATATATTAGATATACATCACGAAAAACATCTCAACCTATGATTTATTTCGACCATAACTATCAACCAATTATGGCTAAACTTAAAATAAACTCGATTCAACAAGAGAAACTTTATATTGAGCATATGTTTATGTACAAGTTGTTGAATGGACAAATAAATTGCATTGATCTGTTTAACCTATTTCAGTTAAAAAAATTCTCAGTATTCAACTCGGAACTCCCATATTCTGGTAGAATTGAATTACCAATTAAACTCTACTTTTTTTTCTCCTATTTATCGAATGCATCGTGGGTGGAATACTATTTCGAGTGATATTAGAAATGAGAATAAAATCGGTTTGTTTAAGAATAAAATTAAGAAATATATTTTTAGTTATTAATTAATTATAGCAGTGATGTAAGGCTAATACATGCTTTTACACCTTTGTAATTTTCTTTGTAATTGGATTTTATGGTCCGTTTGAATAAATAAATAAATAAATAAATAAATAAATAAATAAATATATGTTTACATGGAATTCTAGTCATTATTTTTGGGATATTCACCCTGTATATCTTTGTTATTTCTGGGAATTGTCGTTATTTTCGGGACTTCCCAGAAAAACTTTCGAAATTTTTGTTATTTCTGGGACGTGTCTAGAATCAATAACCGCAGGGTCCATTATCTCTTTAGTCACTTGCTATAGGTGAACTCTGAGAAAGTAAATTCTATCACTCTGTAGATTCGCACAAATATTGACTGGAGATAGTTGTGTGTGTGTGTGTGTGTATTTATATTTTATACATGGAAAAAATTTGGGAATGTATAAGTTCAAATATTTTTGACACGTTGAACTTTTATAGTCCGATGCTTGACAGGCTGCACTTCGATATTAGGACTCTGAAAGGTCCAAGCTTTGAACTTTATGAGTTCAATTAGCATCTGAACTCTGGTAGCTCAAAACTTGGACCTCTCAGATTCTCAACATTGAAGTGTGGCATGTCGAGCATCGGACTATAGAAGTTCAATGCGCACTGAACTATAGTGATACAAAACCTCTGTCCATGTTGTGCAATTGTTTGAAATCATGCAGTTCAAGTACGTTTGAACTTTTATGATACATTTTTTCAACTTGTAAAAATTAATTTATGTATTGATTTAGTTCAAATATAATTTGAACTTCTATAATCCCAAACCTTTAATCCATATTAATTCCAAATTGTTTTTCTGTGTATATATATTTTTGAGTACTTACATGTACAGAGGGCTTGACAAACTTGTTTTTCCAAATAAAGGTTCAAAAGTTAGTTTATTAAATAATGAATTTGGGTTAATTTTGAACTTCACATTGTATCAATACAACTATTCCAATTAGAATCGCTATGGTTTCATTATAAAACTAAAGAGCAAATCTTTAAATAATATAAGCAACACTAGATATAAGACCATAAAAACACAAAAAAATAAATAAAACCATCAGCAATGAAAATAGCTATATTAAAGCTATGAGAGTCTTTAACAGGCGAACTATTGATATCAAATCTTCGTCACTTAGAAAATCTACTATTAAGAAAAAGCTAGACATTTATAGTAAATTAAAAATTTTTAACTGTATTACCGTTATTACTTTGGCCGTTGTTATTTGTACGCCAGATCGCTGTAGATAGGTATACCTATATATACGTAAAACCTAACCTTCAATTTTCTTTAGCCGAAGAATTGACGCTTGACTAAAGAAAAAAAATAGGCAAGGATTGACGTTTGACTAAAGAAATAATAGTCCCTTCCATGTCAGATTTTCAAAACAGTGATTTTTACACGTTTCTAAGTGGGTTATAGGTTATTTGTACGACAGATCTGTCATACAAATAACAACGCCGTATTACTTTTGCGATAAATCTGTATGTCATGTTTTCTAATTTTTAAAATTCCTGCCATTACTTTAATACATAAGTGTTTCTGGTCAATAAAATAAAAATTTTTTGTATAAGTTTACATCTTATTTTAATAATATTATATACAAAATCGAAGTTTACTCAGCAGGTCTACTTTAAAGAAAATCAGTTATTTCAATTAAGGTTACATTGGTATCCTGCAATTAATAATTATACAAAATAGTTCATGAATTCTCAGTTCTTGCCGAGAATAATTAACCAATCTTATTTGTTCATGGAATTAAGTAAATTTTTTTACAACTAAAACCAAAAAAAAAAGATTTTTATGTATTCAAACTTTTGTATCTTATTATAAATTGTTATTATTGATTACAAAATGTGAATAGTTTAAAAATATTATTTTTTTATTATTTAGGTTACTGTATTTAAGTTTACATACAACAAAAATCTGAAGATTAACTTCTTAGGGTTGACGCTATTCGTTTGATAGATCTAAAGTACATTGGTTAAAGTATAAATGCCAAAACTCCTTGTAAGTTTATTTGGTTTTGATACCTGACTAGAAAAAGGCTGTTGATAAACGTTCAACAGATTAAAGTACATTATTTCAGAGTAGTAATATTTCAATATTTGCTTTGTTTGGCTAAAGAAACTGTATCTATTAATATATACATATACCTTCAATATAGAAATCTAACAGACAAATAGCAGAGGCTATAATATAATGTAGCATCAACAGGTTGTATTTTTATATTATTTGTAAACATTACACATATTACTAACTTAAGATTAGGTTGATAATTTATGTAAGTTTTATGATAAAATTGGAGAAATTTCATATTTTGAACATGAAATAATATAAAAAGTAAAAAAAAGCTATTATTATAGAATTTATACCGTTTGTGGTGGTCTTTGATTTGGTTGTGGATATACTGGTGGCACAATAGAAGGCCTTTGCATTGGCCAGGGTTGCTGATATGAATCTGGACCAATAGATGGGTAGCTACTATGGAAACGATGCACTGGACTGGATGCTTGAAGTAATTGATTTAATGTAGGAGTTGGACCAGTTGTTTGTGATAAGGTTTGTCCCGACAAAAATCTTGGTTGGCCAGAGAATGCAATAGAACTTGATGTAAGACTATGTTTTGGTTCCATTTTTGAAACTGAATAATTCTCATCATCATTTTGATGAACACGATCAGTTTCACTAGATAACTGCTTAGAATGATATGCTTCAACTTGCTTGGAAGCATTAAATTCAGATGGTTTAGGAGAAAATTCTGCAGTTGCTTGTTTACTCGTTTGATATTCATTGGAAATTGGTTTATTCGCATAGTCATCTGAATAATCTGAACGAATTTGACTTGATGCAAAAGAATGAGCTGAATGACTCGTCCCATCCTGTAATTCGGATTTAGTAATAGACTCTTGTTGAGGATTTGAGTGAATTTCACGCGGTGATTTTACTTCGCCGGCAGAATGCCCACCAATATCTTCAGACCGAAATTGACTCATCTCAAATATCAACTCTATTCATCTATTCACATAATTAAAAAAAGTTAATATTTTGTCTATATCTCACTCAATGTAAATACATTCACTATTTAATAAGTAAACCAAAGTATCTTTTAATCCAAGACCAATGTTTTTGCGCGCATTTGACTGATTCATTTAGATTCACATCATTTTGGTCAACCACAGCTTGCGTTTCAGCCATATTCGTTTGCCCAATGTAACCATCTTTATACACTTATTCAAATAACCAATAGAATTGCCTGTTTTTGTAAATTCCTGTACATAACGTTTTCTACACTTTTCCATATCCAATCCAATACAAAAGTTCTTTTCATTGGTCTAAACTTTTGGTTACGATCAGAATTTCAAAAGTGGATTAAGGCCTCTTTAAGAGGCTCTTACACGTAACAGAAACAGGAACAGTTGCAAATAACATGAGATCAATGGTGGGTACGTAAATTACACGATGTAACGAGTTATGTTTGTTACGCGTAAAATATGTATGTAGTAATTAGTTGATTTTTCTACATTATGTATTTTACTGTTAAATATCACGTGGTTAAAAAAATTTGTTGCTAGTTGCAACTTCCAAGTTGAATGATGCGCATTCGTATCCTACTTACAATTAGGGTGATGTCGAACCCACGCTAATTGGTTGAAATTTTCCTAACCTTAAAAACATAATATCATAAATAAATAAAAAAGTATACAATCGTAAAGCACAAAAATGCGGTGATCGCGTGTTCTTGTTATAATAAGCAATGTTTATAAAAGTTTACAGCATTTAATAATTTTTAGTTAAGACAAACAATGGGAAATATGATGCGAGCTGAGGATGCCGTTTCTCATAGAAAATTGTAAGATGACCATCACTTTTGTGTAATTACACGCGTCAATTTTAAGAATATTGCATTATATATCGTCGCTTCCCGGTTAAAAGGCGTTATTTAAAAATCGGCCTGAAAAAGGCGTTATTTGGAAATCGACCTGAAGAAGGCGTTATCTTGTAATCAATCTGAAAAAGGCGTTATCTAGAAATCGTCCTGAAAAAGACGTTATCTAGAAATCGGCCTGAAGAAGGCGTTATCTCGGAATGAACCTGAAGAAGGCGTTATCTCGCGCGTAAATTTTTTTTACTCTAATTTAAGTTGGCAACACTGTCAACATTTTCTTTATTTAATTTCAGAAATATGTTATATGATAATAGTGTACAATTTTTTAAGTTAACTATACAAATGTGGGGCGATAGTAAAATTAATATTTGTTTTTTTTTTTATTAACGATTTTTTTATACCATACTATATTGATTTTATAATAAATATATAATAAATATTTGTAATAACCAATATTATATAATTTTTTTTTAAACGCACCTCCGAAACAGATTTTTTCTACTACTTCTTTATACCATAAAGGAACGGAAAGTATTCGTGTACAATCCAAAACGACATCCCTTTTCTCGACATTGGGAATAAGAAAAGGTTTTTTCTTAATTCCAGAACAAACGCTAAAAAATTGCCCTTTTTCAAATGCTAACCATTTCCCTTAAAAGTTACGTGAGTTTGAAGGTATGTTTAAGATACACCAAAAATGTTAAAAAGCGGTAAAAGTAATATCTCCAAACTCATGTAACTTTTAAGCACGTGTAAATTACCATACGAGCCGAAGGCGAGGCTGGCAAACATGTGCTTTGGATAGCCCTCTTTATCCCTGTGTTGCGTATATTATTTTTCACCATACCCGGGCCAATCGAGCGTCAATCTTCGCGCGTGCATAATTTCCTTCTTTATGCACGCGTAGCGTACACACTATTTTTCCTCACAAGTTACGGAATTGCATTACGCAACGAGTGCGCAAAATAGGTCATTCCCGCACGAGTCGAGTTTGTCGCGAGCACAGCACGGGCGATACATAAAAGAGACGAGAGCGGGTGATCTATTGCGCACGTGTGACGTATACTATTTCTCCTAACGAGCTGCGCAGAGTTCGATTTTGCACATTTATAGTTCTGAAATAATTATTTTCGATACAAGTGCGAAAAAGTGATTTTATCCTCGTGTGGACGTTTGCGCTCTAGCGAAACGGGGGGGGGGGGGGGAGGCCATACAAGGACAAAATTACTTTCTCACTCGTGTATTGAACACTATTTTTTGACACGACGCCTGAGAAGCTTGATTTAGGGCATGCTTTTTTATTAGAGCGTGTACGAAATGGAGCGTTAAGCACGGAGTGTTAAAAAGTTCGTTTCCGAACGGCAACGCGTTCGGAATAGTATATTACACAACAAGGGAGGTAAAGAGTTGGCCAGTCCAGAGCGGGTGTAAATTGCCAGACGAGCCGAAGGCGAGCATCTTAATTTTCAATATAACAAAGTGTAACGATTGAATAATTCCCGGTTGATCGGCAATTATCAGCATCAGCAACAAATGATCCATGCAACAGTGAGGCTAGCGCACCTCACGCAATGCGCGCCGCATGTGAATCTCGTAAAAGGAGAATTACAGGAGAACGGGGTAATACAAATAAGCACTCGCGGCAAGTAAAATGTGACTCACTGCATTTATTGAATTAAAAAGGTAAGGCGGGAACAATGCGGTTCGTGGTCAGCGGTGCAGGAAGAAAGCCCGAGTCGCCGTGAGTTAGAGATAGAGAGAGAGAGAGAGAGAGAGAGAGAGAGAGAGAGAGAGAGAGAGAGAGAGAGAGAGAGAGAGAGAGCGAGAGAGGGGGTAGAGAGGGAGAGGGAGAGGGAGAGGGAGAGAGAGAGAGAGAGAGAGAGAGAGAGAGAGAGAGAGAGAGAGAGAGAGAGAGAGAGAGAGAGAGAGAGTTTATTTATGCCAAGATCTATGAAGACCAAATGGCATAGATTTACATAAAATTAGTAATAATGAGATAATAATACAGTATAAATAACAAAATAATAGTATAAGAGACCAATATCAAATATAACGGAGATAAAGATTCTATTTAACTGATATGGAGGATGTTAGTTTTGTTCGCGCATACTTGTTACAACAGTTTTATGAGTAACGGACTCCGCAAAGTACATGAATGACTTACAACTAAAATCGCAAACTAAGATATATCACAACGTACAAAAATCAATTTTGCTAAAAAATCGCAATAACTAACACCGCCGATCCGTTTTACATGTTAATTCTGATGACTAGTCAACGAGTTTTGTGTGTTTAGCAAGTGATCAAATAGTGCAGCTTTAAACAATGGTAACGTTGCCTTCAAACGAATATTTATTGGTAAGGTATCCCAGAATTTCATCGATGTGATCGAGAACGACTTAATGTAAGTCTCGGTCGTGGCACCGGGTATAACGAATTTCGTTGCATTTCACCGCTCTGAACGCCTGATTGTGGATTACGAGATTTATTTGACTGTCATATAATATTGTCTAGATCTTGCTCAGTAGTGATGTGAATGGGGGCGGATTTGTCGTCTTTCTTAACTAATATGTTACCATTTGATGACCAGGTATATTTATAGCCCATTTGAGTAGCGTTCTCCTTAGCCGTCAGACGTAAATTGTTAAGCAAGGGAGTTAGCATTTCATACATTGTGATAACATTCTCTGATCCATCTTCTACTAAATCTTTAAATGTAACTGCTCCATACGCCCGCTTTGCTTGCAAGGCATGTTGACGGATAATATTGGACTTAAACTTAATAACTAAGGTAACTAATTTCTCTTTCGCTTTGCCGCCGATATTAGTTTCGGGTGTACCGGCAGAACCACTAGCATCTTGAACGACAGCTTTAGGCTTTATTTCACGTACACTTAATATGTCGGAGCAAACGTTTGGTACGCCAATGACAGTCAAGAGTTTGTTTGATAAGTCAGCATAAGATACAGTGGTAGTTGCAGGTATACCGTTCACCTTGATCTCGGACATAGGTTCACCGCGGTGACGTAACTCTTTTAGCTGACTTATCTCGGCTTTTGTATTTCGCGTGGAAGATTCAACAACCGCTTCTAGATTTGAGAGGCGCGTCGATTGTTCAAGCAACATACCGCGAAATTCGTTGTGTTGATTTACAAGCGTTTGAATGGTCGCCTGGTTATTCGCTAACATATTAACTATCATAGCATTTTGGTCTGAGGATGACATCAGATTCCAATTTGGAGGAACGTTCTGCGTAGTGCTCATTTGATTTGCAGACAAAGGATAGTTTGGATTATTTGACGAGTTACAAGCGCCGGCGTTAAAGAAGCTCATATTCGCGCACGGGGGGGGGGGGGGGCTGGGCAGAGTGAGACAGCAGCGAGGAATTTGAAGAAAAGGAGCAAACCGGATTAAATCCTCTAGCAGTATCAGAAATTGATATACGCGCAGCGGTTCGGTCAGCAACATGAGGTAATATGACGTTTGCCTGCCTGCCACTCTGCTCCGTTATCACAAAAGTTCGTAGGCAGCAGTCTAGCGCTTTATTAGCACTGCAGAATCTAGACGCGCACCCTGTATGCAAAATTTTACTGCAACCGTTACACGCGACACGCCCATATACTATGGTCTTCTTACAGTAAGCGCACGATTTAGATTTCGATTTGCCTTTCCCCATGATATACTTGAACCTGAATTATCAATCTCGCGTTCATCATATTATAAAAATATAATATTTAACTTGATAACAAGAAGACACCTAACCTTGAAAGTAGCTTTTCGCTTTACAACCAACTCAAGGCCGCCCAAGTAATCGAATAATCGCAGTGAATAATTTTTGCTCTCGGGCTTTGTCAAGTTTTATACGATAAGAGAGATAAATCCAATCCTACAGTTTCCTCTCTCCTGTGTAAACTTCTCACCGATAAATATTTGACCTGGTGGCGATATTAGACCGTGGAATTTCAGTAGTTCCTTCGAGGACACCTCTACGACGACTATCCCTCCTTATATTCTGTGCGGATTTTTCTGCATACGAGAAGATAGGCGCCACCTGTCGGCACTTTTCGTCATTAGATGAAGATGCCTGGAGAATGGTCCAATTTCCACGAGAGCGACTGACGAAATACAACCGTGTACACATAGCTCGGTGTCGAGGTATCGCGTGTCACCCTCCGCCACATTTTGCTCTCAATGAAATAATCGCGTTTTGTTGCTTTCTCAAGGAGGTGCAGAAACGCACATCGTTACAAACGTTCTGCAGTCTTCATCTGACCAGTTTCCAGGAGTTCGTAATAAAGCACACCCTTCATATCTCACGAGATACACAGGAGAACCTTATTTAAGTGGATGTTCTGTTTCGGCGTCGATGTACTGGGTTGCCCGGGATCTACCCACGACTTATTATGTTTGGGATTCTCGTAAAAAATATACTTTTCATCACCGGTCACAATTTTCCACAAGAAGTCCTTTTTTTGTTGCCAGGCAAGTAGTGAAAGGCACGTGTTCATACGTTGACCTAGGTTATATTCGGTCAACACATGTGGGACCCACCTTCCAAGTTATTGAATTTTTCCCATTTGGTGCAAATGCTTGGAAATACCTGTTTGGGTTATTCCTAGCTGAGCTGCAAGCTCTGTTGCGTTTGCGTTGAGTCTTCATCCAGTAGAGCTTGCAATTCCGCATCTTCAAACTTTCGAGGCTATCCAGAGCGCGGCTGGTCACTGAGATCGAAATCACCACTTTTAAAACGTTTGTACCAATAATTACACGTTTCATAAGACACAACGTTGGCACCGAGAACACTACAAATTGATTCCCGTGCTTTAGAAGCATTTTTGCCTTGTTGGAATTCATATAAAATACAGTACCGAATTTGCTGTTTATCACTTGCCATCGTAGACTCTGCTATTCTGAGAGGTGTAACTCACGTAGACTTGTAGTTCGGTGTTCGGAAACCTCGCATCCGATTCTTTCAAAACCACAAAAGACCACGAAAATATTTCTATTTTAAATCTAATTTTAAGCTCGAAGAAAAAATCTGTAAAAATTAAGTCATACACCTAATAAATAGGAAATTTGGAGAATTGCAATGTCGCATAATATCATGCTAACCGCAAAATATGAAATCTCACTGTTTTTAAAATTTTGTCTTTATTTTCCAATAGATTTAGCCGAAATTTGAGCGGGAATCAGATAATATTTTTCGTATGTGCGTAAAGCTTTCAGAATTTAAGAAAAAGCTAATAACAATTGTTGTATTTAGCAAATCTATTTGTGTATGTGTGTGTATACATGAGACTACGATAGTGTATCATCCGAGTTACGATATCGCGACAATGATAAGATTGGCGCGATAAATGTTCCAGTTTCGGTTTATGCTTACACGTAATAACCCCGGGAGTACGAACTCATGAAAATAGCTAATCGACTGATAATTAACACAACTATTAATCGCGAACTCAAGCGGCAAGCGACAGCATCAGCGCACAATTAGAGAGAAAGAGAAACTGATAGCAATCATAAATGTTACTTCCCTACAAAAAAAATCAGCTGATAAATGAGTTGATTTGTCAGATGATTTATCAGCTGATTTCTCATGTTAAAAAGTCACCTGACATTCTGCCTGGATGCTGCAATAAGCTTACATAAATTAAAGATCAGCTTATTGAGTATTGGAAATTGCTTATTAGGATGTTTTACCCCCCAAATGAGTTCAAAAATGCACGCTTGGAAGCATTTTGCACATTCTTTCTATTTTTAAAAATTTTGTACATAAAATATCAGCAGAGAAATCAGCTGACAAATCAGATGAAAAATCACCTGAGATCTCATCGAGAAATCATCTGATTTTTCAACTGATTTCTCAGCTGATATCTCATGTACAAAATTTGTAAAATTTGAAAAAATCTGAAAAATGCTTCCAAACATGTATTTTTGAACTCATCTGGGGGGTAAAACATCCTAATAGGCAATTTCCAATACTGAATAAGCTGATCTTTAATTTACGTAAGCTTTTGGCAGCATCCCGGCAGAACTTTAGGTGACTTTTTGACATGAGAAATCAGCTGATAAATCATCTGGCAAATCATCTGATTTATCAGCTGATTTTTTTCTGGTAGGGTTACTTTGCGGCTGTAGGCGATTGGCTCGTTCCCTCAGTTGGTTGCTGAGCGGTACCTGAACCCAAACGCAGCGGGAGATTCAAATGGCAGAAGCAGAGGATCGACGAAATGAAATAACACAACAAAGTGCAATTATGTGATGTTTATTAATTGCATTAAGTTGCGTTAAACAGTTATACACTGATTGTAGCCGAGATATAATCTCAACAATTATTTACGAGACTACAATCAGAGAACCCTGACAATATATGAGTTACGAACTAATTCTGCTCGAAAATATTCTAAGTCAGAATTTACAAATAGATAAAAATACTCTAACATGGAAGGGTATCGAACCCGAAATCACCGATTTCAAAAATTTCGATATATGTTGTAGATCATGAAAAAATATGAGACACGTGTTTTTTCTTATCTGCGGAAAAACATATTTAGGGGGTGAAAACCACCCCTAAAGATACCCCCAAAAACGGTTTTTTAAATATATCTCGGCTTCTACTGCGTATTTCAGAGTAAAACAAAATAGAAATTACTTCTTATAAAAAAACAAAGATAACTGAAACAATTTTGACCCTAAGGGTTGCAACCCTTATTTTTTATTTTCAATATACATGATCAAAAAATTAGCTTTTTGAAAATAAAATATAAGGGTTGCAACCCTTAGGGTCAAAATTGTTTCAGTTATCTTTGTTTTTTTATAAGAAGTAATTTCTATTTTGTTTTACTCTGAAATACGCAGTAGAAGCCGAGATATATTTAAAAAACCGTTTTTTGGGGTTATCTTTAGGGGTGGTTTTCACCCCCTAAATATTTTTTTCCGCAGATAAGAAAAAACACGTGTCTCATATTTTTTCATGATCTACAACATATATCGAAATTTTTGAAATCGGTGAGTTCGGGTTCGATACCCTTCCTTGTAAGTTCCGAATTACAAATTAAATAGTCGACGGTGAAGGAATTTGTCTTGCAAAATAAAAAAATGGAGGAAGCCTCTACCCCGAGTGAAGGTGTGCGGTCGCTTATGTATCCGTGCTCTAATTAGCATACAAGGAAGGCGAGTCATGGGACTGGGTTGGGCGCTCCCACTCGAATGTAGTTGCCTTACTTTTGACACAGTTACCAGACGAACAACACCCCATGGTAACTTCCCGCCTAACAGCGGCGTGCCAACATAGGGTAAAAGGAAAAAACGTTGGTGTAGGAGGTGCGATGGTAAGGTAGTAGTGTCGTCGTGCTCGACGTGACACTAGTCATGAGTGTGAGCGGAACAGAGTGTACAAATATATAAACGTTTCTGCTTGCGCTAGACCGCCTGCGATCGCCGAACTGTATACGTCGCACGTACTGGCGTACTCGCCAAAGATACGTTGTACTATATGCTAATAATGCTCTCTCTCGCTCTCTCTCTCTCTCTCTCTCTCTCTCTCGCTCTCTCTCTCTCTCTCTCTTATTATTATTTCACCGTTTCAAATCGCAGTTAGGTGTTTTAACCGACTGCATATTTGGATGTGTGAAACGCGACTCGCTTAGATCTCTCCGCGTGCATGTTAACGTTTCCTCGCTCGCGTTCTCAAACAGCAGTTAGATGTTTTAACCGGTTGCTTGTTTGCGAATGTGAGACTCTTCTCGCGTACTTTCGCATCTTTTACTCACCGCGTGCATGATTTTCTCACTTGTATTTTCATTCGAAGTTAGGTGTATAACCGGCTGCTCATTTGAGAATACGAGACTCTTTTAGCGTACGTCTTTTACTCGCCGCGTGCATGTTTTTCTCACTTGTATTTTCATTCGCAGTTAGGTGTATAACCGGTTGCTCATTTGAGAATACGGGACTCTTTTCGCGTACATCTTTTACTCGCCGCATAACTGTTTTTCTCACTTGTATTTTCATTCGCAGTTAGGTGTATAACCGGCTGTATGTTTGAGAATACGAGACTCTTTTCGCGTATGTCTTTTACTCGCCGCGTGCATGTTTTTCTCACTTGTATTTTCAATCGCAGTTTGGTGTATAACCGGCTGCTCATTTGAGAATACGAGACTCTTTTCGCGTACGTCTTATACTCGCTTACGTTTTCAAATCGCAGTTTGGTATTATGACCGACCGCGTATTTGGGAAAAAAAAATAAAACACTGAGAGAATGAATCTTTTCATGAACCTTTATGTTTTGTAGGTCCTGTCTTGTGGTTTTTACTCATAAATGTTTGTAGCCTTAAATAGGTTCTTTTCAGAACTAATACATTTTAACAACAAACAATTATTATTTCAAGCTAATGAGATAAAAATTCGTATACAACGATTTTCACAACGTTGTTTAAACGTAGTATTTATATGAAATCGTTTTATTTTAAAAATAAATATCAATGAAAGTATTGCTATGAAACGCTATTTTCTTACTGATACCCCTGTTCTATAAAGTAACTCCCTATGTTGTAACATCTTTTTTTATTATTCGTGATATTTTAGGTATAAATTTGTTATAGATAGTTGCCGAAAAAAAAAATCTGAAACGTCTATGACCCACAAATTTGTTATAAAATGTCTGGTTGTAATTTGTAGCGATTTCATAACAAAGTTTAACTATTTTAATTCAATACGTCATGAATAAACCTATTTGATATCTATTTCTATACAAATATATCGACGGGTAATCTATATTAGTAGCTTATCTGTATAGTATTGGTATGTATAGTATTGATTTGCAGGTTTATTTACAAATGCACAAATAATTTAAAGTTTAGTTAAAAGAACAAATAATTTAAAAATTTATATATTTAAACTATATTGTAAATGAGATTCAAAATAAAAACTCTTTTATACTGTTTGATAATAGGGGCATGCAGTTCGTTTGCATACATATAGTGAAATAGTTAATAAAAAGTAGTAATGAAATCGGTGAATTAGTATATAATCGAAATTTATGCCTATGTTCAAAATTGATAAACATTTGAAAAATATTGCACACAGAACAGTTTCGGTTCAGGCGGCAATCGATTTGTATGTCAATAGATTTCTGGCCCGTGGAGGACCCAGTTGATGGTCAGCTGGGAAGTGTCTTCACTATAATTAGAAATAGTTTGCTCAGCGTATTTATATTTGCTCGCCCTGAAAAGGGCGGATTGTTACTCTAAATATATATTATCTGGTGGAAACGCGACAGCGCACCACGTTCAGGCTCTTCGAAGGTTCTTCATCATCAATAATCAGCACATTGATTTTATCACTTTTAAGCTCAGCGATCGGTATCTCATAATAAAGTTCTTCTTCCGGGTTGTAGAACATCACATAGCCTGGTGAAACTGGCGGCGGCTGAGTTGATGATGTAGGAGACTCAAGACTACTCTCACGCTCCGGAGATGAACATACCGGTGGCGAGAGTAGTAGAGGTGAAGGTTGTGGCGGCGAAGAAGATTCGTGAGCCAACTCCTGCAATGGTTGAGATGGTGAGGGCGGCGGTAACTCCGAAAATAATGAAGTAGTTTCATCAGCCTCTTCCACATTTGCGAGATTAGCTACGAATTCTTTGTAGAGTTGCTTCCAACGCTCCTCGCACATCTTGACGAGTGTGCCTATGCCATGAAAGCACGTTTCTTTTATACTCTTTCAAGCCGTGCTACCCCTTCCAGTGCTGCTTGGTCCGGATTGGTGCACAGAAATGTATAAAATAACGGGTATACATTTGCAAAGCATCATTTTCGAACTAGGCGATGGAGCGGAAGAAGTCACAACCTTGAATATATTAAAGGAGCGTAAAGTTATACTCCAGCGATAACCTTTAACAACCAATTTTCAGCCAAACATCGTCTCAACTCTTCTAGAGCGAGAGTCGTGACTAACACTAACTAGCACTTTCAGGGCTACTACATGAAAGTAGAACAAAATTATTCAAATAAACATTAAATATAAAAATAAAACAATAGTATATTGTAATGTAGTGCATAGTTATTTAAGTTATTCACTTAAATATATTAGCTATAAAGTCAAATTTAGAATCATAACGGCAATATTCAATTAACTGGAGTAGAACAAATTTAAAAACCCTTACTATTTTACAGCGATTCTCAAAGCGATACATTAAAAATAACTTTAAACTTATTTTATATAAATGGATAGTTTTCAATATAAGTTGTCCCATTACATTTGATTCAGGATACAAATTATATAATATTAACAGTTCCTTTTAACAGACTAATTATTTACCATAGTATTTCTTGGACTTCTTTGTTAAAATTTGAAATTAATGTAATTTTATTTTTTTTTTAAAGAAATAGGTATGATGGTTGTAGCTTGACCAATTATACTTATGATTACTACTTACTAATAATAAACATTTATTCAGATAAAAAAAAACTATCTTGCACATTTATACTACTTTGGTTAAATGGTGAATATTGATATTTCAAATTACACAGTCGGTTTATAACTACCTTAATACGTCAATAAATTTTAGCTCGATAATTATTTGTTCTCTTTTTCTCTACAAGAAACAAAAAACACCAAACCAGAGAGCTATCTCTTGAGAAAAAAAAATAGTTTTAACCACGTTTTAAAAATATGAGCGCCCTGAAAAGGGCGGATTGATAAATAACTAAAATAGACGACGACGACAACGACAACGATGAGTTGCATTCAAATTCTGATAGCGGCGACGACGTCGATACGTTCCGCAAGGAGTTACTTGAGTATCCCCCGAGCTTGGAGGCGAATAACTCGGTGGAGATAAACGCGGGGGCGACGGTGACGGTGGGGACAACGGATGCAAAGGCGGAGATGGAAGTGGTGGTGACTCAGAAGCCGAGGCTGATGCCGGTGTTGGTTGAATCGCTGATTCTTGATATACAGACGACTGCGGAGATGGTGAGAGCGGTGGCTCTGGCTGAAAGTCACCACTCGCTAACCACTCATGATATGAGCATATTGAAGGCGGCGCTGGCAGTGGTGACGAAATATCATCCAAGGCCCGTAGCCGTCGCATCATATCATCACGCATTTTCGCCAACTTTCCATTCAGTTCATCATCGCTATCGGACGAGGAACATTGCTCCGACTCAATGCCCATGTCCTCTTCCAAGGCCTGCAGATAGCGGTTAGTCTCATCGTGAACTTGCTCGTCGTTCCACATCTTGACGAGTGTGCTGAACTCACAAAAGCGCTCCAGTTTTATACACAAAACGCGGACTTGCTCGCCGCTGAGCGAGTGCCACCGCTTGAGCAAACGTGCTGATTGGAGCGGAGCAGCTCTTTACCGCCGTCACCGCTCATGTAATGCGTTGATTGGAGCGGAGCAGATGCGATCGCATTCTGATTGGAGCAGATATTCACGGACCACTGCTACCCCACCGCTTACACAGCATATAAATATAACGTCGCGTTGCAATTTAACACATTCAGCAGAATAATGGAGTCGATGTCTGATCACTCAATTCTCGAAATTATTGAGAGAGAGGCTTCTAATCTATACCAGCTAGTACTCAATGGCATGATGGAGCTGGAGATGATGGCCAGCGTCTCACTTTCGATGGTTTTTCATGAGGAACTGGAGCTACCTCAGTTGACGCCTGATTTGCCTCCATACCTAACGCCGCCTTTCAGGGCCTATTCACCATCATCATCAATACACCTAGAGATGGAACGATCGTCGTTGAGTCTATCATCCTATACAGCACCATCGATGACAACTTCACCTCTCCCGACATTGACAAATAAAGTTTATGATGTCGCGGAGAAACGGTACATAGAGGTACCGAAGAGGATCCAGTCACCTCCAGAGTACATCACCGTGTATGATGCGGCGGATAAGAAGTACTATAAAATAATAAAATTTGTTGATGAAGAGGAGACACCTCGAAAGAGAATATGTCTCCATAATGTTCGCCGTTGTTTATTTAAATTGTAAGTAAATTACAATTATTATTTTTACACTTCTAATTTTTTTGTATTTTATGTATTATATTTTTTTTATAATTAAACATCAATCTGTCCTTTTAAGGGCAAAAAAAATATTTAAACGTTGGAATCAATTTTACATATATAAAACCATCCTTTTATGGGCGAATAATATTTGACCAAGGAATAAACATTCTATTAATAATTTTGTTTACAGACAAAAGGAGTTTTATCATATACATACATCAACATCTCCTTTTCGCACGTGCATCCTGTTTAAACTTGGATGTCATAGACTTTTTATGTTATGGAATAACAGTTTTTAACTTTTTGTTAGGGTGTAGTAACTCTTTTTTAATTTTGTCATGACACCTTTTTATAGAGTAACGCCTTTTTATAGAGTGACACCTTTTTATAGAGTAACACCTTTCTTATATTATAGAGTAACACTTTTTTTATGTCATAGAGTAACACCTTTTTTATGTCATAGAGTGACATGTTTTTATAGAGTAACACCTTTTTTATGTCATAGTGACATGTTTTTATAGAGTAACACCTTTTTTATGTCATAGAGTGACACCTTTTTATAGAGTAATGTTACGTTCGAGGATTGTTTTTAATTCTTGAGCTTGTGACGGCAAAAGGGAAAATCTTCTGCATACTTTTACGCTGGCGAGCGTGTAGCGCAGGTTGGCTGGGTTCTCCAGTTCCTTGGAGGGTGTGCTGGGTCCTCGGGTCGGCGATAACTCCGTTGTGGAGCTCCGTCCTCGGCGCAGTTGCCTGTAGTTGACCCTTAGTATGGAGACCTGGACACCCACCAATCCTAGTCCCCGCTGTATCCGAGAGTGGCAGTGAGAAGTCCTCCGGTCCTCTTTTTCCTGCGGTTGCTGCTTCCTGGTATTAGTCGTACGAGGAGCGGTTTCGTCCCGCGAGTATATTTTTTCGTATAACTTTTTATGACTGGATCTTCCGCGATAAAAAGTTCAAAATTACTCGCGATCAAAGGAAAGATCTGTTTGCATAAAAATTGCTGATATTTGGATTTTATAAATTTTCAGACTTAAATAAATTGCAGAAATTTCCAGAATTTGAGACAAGTTAACTTTTGGTATTAGTTTTAGGCCCGTGGATGTTTCTGAAGGATGGGTAGGCCAGGTCTCACAGTGACAACGAGTACGAAATGTAGTAAACTTAAAAGTTTATTGTCCGAAAGTTACAGAGTGCGAAGTACAGATAGAATCGACTGCCTTGCTCGCGTGGTCGTACCCTTCTGCCTCTAAAAAGAAATGCCTCGCTTAACTCAGCTCTCCTACGTCGGCTCCAATTCTTACTCCGCCGAAAATGGGGGGCTGGCCAGCTGGGGTTACCTTGCTGGTGTTCTAAGGCAAGCCGAATCTGCATTCGGTTGGACCAGTGCGAGCAGGCAAAGGCTTATCGCCCGGAAGTTAATGTTTTGGTTTCAGATAAGATAGAAGGCGGTGATGCAAATGACAATGGAATTTTATTCGCATGGTGTGATTGTTCATATGTGCAATGCTTAAAAAGTATTTCCACTCGCAATGATATTGATTGATTTTGTATTAGTTTAATTCAAATTGCAAAATTTATTTATTCTAATTTTTGTTTGATTTAACTGCAGTAATCACTATGAAAGGATACAATTGATGCTATGATTTATATAATTTTGATAATATGCGTTTATCAATTATGGTGATTGTTTATAAAAAAAAAAAAATATATAAACTAAATAGTAACGGTTACAAATATATGGATGGTTAGTGCGAATTCAAATAATGTGACCTTTGGAAAAAAAAATTATGTTCAGATAAATTATTCATTTATAATCATATATTCAGGTGTGTGTATGAGTATGTGAGTATTGACCTTGAAAATAAAACATATAGAGAGAGAGGGCATGTAAGTGAGTAAGTATATGAGTAAGGCGTGTATATAGTCCAGAGGTATATGGTAATATATATTTTTTGCCTAGGGAAGGAAGTAGAAAATTTCCTGGACGTTACACCCCCCTGGCAAGTCCGAGAGCACGCGCGGTTCAGTCCCGAGATTGCGCAGGGTCTCGTGACTCAGACGGCAGGAGCATACTCGCGCGAGTGTAAAATGGTGTTCTCAGATCAGATTGAGTCGTACTTCGCGTCAATGGATTTTCTCCTAATTTTGGGTACATACCGAATTGATAAGTAACATTATCGCAAGCTGGGTTATGTTGAATTGAGTTTGTTTCATGATAGGACGTCCGTTCTCTCAATCGGAGGTTGTTCATAGGTGGGGGTAGATTGGAATTCTCGTCGTCGTTTGTACCGTTCGTTTTGTTGTTGACGTTATTTCGACCAAGGTGTAACAGAAAGTTTGCGCATGCACTCTAGAAAGCTCCAAGTAATTTTAAACTCTATCCGTATACGGTAAAGAGAGCGTATCCGTGTAAAACTGAACTTGCTAAGTATTTTATTGCTCCGAAAATTAACCAAAGAGTCATGAAACCTGCACTTACTGATCCGAAAAGTATGAAGTTTCTCCAAATTTTCTGAACGGTAGTTTCGATAACTTTATTAATCTGATTATTATCCATTAAATTTAGAATATTTAAGTCTCCGCGTTGCGTTTCAGCACCCGTTGCGCCTCTCGCGATTGTGTTTAATACGGCCGGCTTTTCAGCAGGAAACAATGCGGCTTCGCGAAATTTGTCTAGGTCTTCCTGTGTATATATGCCATTATCTATAAATGTTCCAGGGTCTTTATATTTCCAGGTAGGTGTATTTAAGGGTTGAAGAATCTGTGGTTGAGGTTCTAAGGGATTAGGGGTGAATCGTAGCCATTGTTCTCCTACTTGATGAATTGTTAGCAAAAGGGGATTGCAATCACGTTGCGTGCCGCGTCTGGTAAGTATATGTGAGGCAGGAGTAAGAAAGTATGATCTCGGCGTAACAGGCCTCTGTGTGTCTGACTTTAGCACTTATCGCCTCGCAGCGAACCAAGTGCGCTACGTCACCTGTGATAACGGCGGTGTAGCCCTCAGATTTCATCAAGTTGAATGCGAATTTATCCGGGTCCTGAGTAGCTTGTGCCAGAATATTTTTTATGACTTCTCGTTCTAATGTGCATCTATGCATTACAACGTCACGGTATAATGCAACAATTTCGTGTTTCATGTGTTGAGAGAAAAAATTTAATTTCGTGTCAAAGTATGTATTTATCAGAATATCCTGCGCTCTTAATTTGTTTCGTGAAGTGAATGAGTGATTGGGTAAAGTTTCTAATATATATAATTTCGGCTGTTCGGTATGTATGAGGTTGTACCCGCATACAGATTTTTGGCCAGTGTTGGTAAATGCGAATTTCGGTCCGTCCGTATTATTGGAAAAATAAATCTCTGGGGCAAGAGTTGTGTTATCAGTTACTTTCGCGGCATGGCCTTCGTATAAAATTACATAATGGTCAAAATCACATTGGGATCGCGGTTCATAATTCCAAAAATTATACATTTCATCAAAGTCGATACATTTGCCGTCCGTGTATCTACAGCGCGTACCAAACCGGAATATAATCTCATTACGTTCTTTGTTCGCAGTAGCCTCGTGGCTCTGTAACGTTATCTCGAGTTTGGCTGTGACAATGACGTTATCGTATTCGTTTTCTTCCGTCGCGTAATATGTACCGGTGCAGACTCCATCTACGTTAACTTTCCCTGCGATGGTAACCGATCGTCTATTCGTTGTATTTTCAGCGAGTTTTTCGATCATTGCATTACCGAATTTAAATTGTCCGAATTATGTAAGTCAATACATGCCTCGCGGCTTACCGGTAACATGTATGTAGAGTCGCCGTTTTTTACCTGGCTCGAGTGGGAGTGCATTCCACAGTGATGAATTTTTCTATCTACCTTAATTTTACATTGTGTGACAGTTGCAGAATCATACTCAGTGTATTGTAATAATTGTATATATTTTGTTTCCATTTGTGGGGTCACATTATTGAGGTCGCACTCACCTACATGTCGCAGTGAGACTGTTGTTATATTCGGCGGTGAGTTGCTGGCGCAACCGAATGCTGTTATGCCGAGGGCGGCGTTGACCAATGCTGCACCGATGAAGATAAGAGCCGCCGCTCTAGCTGTTGTCGGAAGTTGAGGATGGTGGATCATGTTGCTGCTCGCTGTTCTCGGCTGCATCTGTAATAATTGATTCGGCAGTCTCACTTGCGTTTCGCAATTTTGTTAATCTTAATTCATTCGGGTGAATCACTCTAACCTTATTTTTGAATGATATTTCTATATTTTTGCCCTCGTTTAATAATCTAAGAATTTTATGTGGGCCTGTATATTCGGAGTCAAAGGACCTCGCTTTGGTTCTTTAAGGCCGCGGCTACATAAGCGCGGACAGACGCGGACGCGCGCGGTGCGTACGCGCTGACTTCTAATGATAAGGTTGGTATCTTTGGCTGTAGCCAACCTTGCAAATTTTAAAGGAAAAGAATGAACTGACCTGCTCTAAAATGTAAGAAAACTTAACCTATCAATTAGACCCGCATAGTATGTACTTGCTCCGGATAACAATTGTTCCTTTATACACTTGCCTTGCTTATCTTAAATAATTTATACACACAGTAACAACTTCAATAGTGAATCTATCCATAATTATTCCATAATTATTCGACGAAAAAAAAGTATAAAACTCATTTAATTTTATTAAATTTTATTTATTTTTTTTTTATTTTCTCATTTTATTTTTTAACTCACTTCTTAACTCAACTGTTAACTCTTATAGATAATTTTTTCGGAGCAAGTAAGCAAGTTTACATGCTATGTGAGTCTAATTGATAGGTTGAGTTTTCTCACATTTTGGAGCAGGTTAGTTCATTCTTTTCCTTTAAAATTTGCAAGGTTGGCTACAGCCAAAGATACCAACCTTGTCATTAAAAGTCAGCGCGTACGCGCGCGCGTGTCCGCGTACGTCCGCGTCCGTCCGCGTCCGTCCGCGCTTATGTGGCCGCGGCCTCAAAAGCAAAACGGAGTCACCTACCTTGAATTCGCAAGGGCTTAATCTGTGGTCGTAATAACGCTTGGATCTTTGTTTAGCATTTATAAGGTTTTCGCGCGCCATTCGTTGCGTTTCTACAAGTTTTTCGCATAAATCTGTTAAATATTGCGCGTAAGTCTCACTAAGATTCTTATCGATCGGACAGCGAGTGGATGGCACGCGGGCAATTTTTCCGAACACACACTCGTATGGGGTGAGTTTGGTTCCTTCGTGAACGCTGGTGTTGTAAGCAAAGGTCGCATAATTGAGCCATTCATCCCATGTGTCCTCACTTTTCACATAACATTTAAAATACTGTTTTAACACATGGTGCATTCTTTCCACAGAGCCGTTGCTCTGAGGGCGATACGCTGTGGTTGTAAAAGCTTTTACTTTACAGATTTTCGCAATATTTTTAAAAAGACTACTCGTGAAGTTCGCGCCTTGGTCCGTTAGTAAGATTTTGGGTGAGCCAAATATATATACTAAATGTGTTAGAAACGCGGTCGCGATTTCGCGTGAACCCGCTGCTTGTAGAGCTGCGGTAACTGCAAATTTTGTGAGCAAACATTGCATGGTTAATATATACAAATTATTTTTTGGTGTACGCGGGAGAGGACCAACGATGTCGAGGGCGACCTTGTCAAAGGCTGAGCCAGGTGTGACGGTCAATACCTTGGGTTGGTGAACCTTCTTGCGCACTAATTTATTTAGCTGGCAGATTTTGCACTGCGCGATGATATTTTGTATTTGAGATTTCATACCGGGCCAATAATAATCCTGACGTATTCTCGAATAGGTTTTAGTCACCCCTTTGTGGCCGTTAAAGGGGGCTTCGTGTATGTCTCTTATAATTTCTGTCCTATCTTGAGAAAGGGGCGTTTGAACTAGACCCAAGCATACTATTAATTTAGTGGGTTGTCCCTGAAGAATGTCCTTAAATTTCCTTATTAACGTTGCCCAAGAAAAGTCGTCTAGAAAATTAGTTTTGACGATGCGTATGGTGCGCGGGGAGCATGTGAGTATATGATCTAGAAAAGATGCTAAAGCATCATCTAATATTTCCTCATCTATCCTCTCTTGGAGGTGTTCTTTGATTATCAGCGCGACCATATATTTACCGCAAACTTTGATGGTTTTACGCGGCCTAGAGTACAATCCTGAATGATTGGGAGTCTATTTTCTACCTGGAGTTCCTTCGCGCCTACACATAGGGGTCGGTTTTTCTTGGTGACGAAATAAGCAGAGTGGTCTCTCGCCATTGTGAATTTATCACGAATTTCGATGATGCTAGGAGTAGGGCTGGGTTGAAGCTCCTGTTCCCGGTTAATTTCATAAGGTACAGTCGGTGCGTCAAAAACGTCGGGGGTGAGTAACACGTTTGAGGGGTGACCGCTTGCGTAGTCGGACCGAGCCTCTATCGTGAGGTTAGGTTGAGGGGTGATTGTGGGAGGGTGTGTACTTTCTCTGGAGCTAGAAATCAGCGCGAAGACTCGGTCTACCTCGACCATCGGAGGGTTACGGGACAGCGCGTCAGCAACATAGTTCTGTTTCCCGGGTTTATAGGCCACGGTGTATTCGTATTCACGTAATTTAAAATAAAATCTTTTCAGGCGTGACGAAGGCTCTTTAAGTTTGTGTATCCAAACGAGGAGTTTGTGGTCTGTAATAAATGTAAATTTTCGGCCATATAAACAATGACGAAACTGGAAAGCCGCGTCGAGCATCGCTAGTAATTCTTTTTCAATTGTAGAATAATTTACTTCGGCGTTTTTCAAAACTCGTGAAAAATAAGCTACCGGTAGATCTAGTTATTCGATTATTTGACTTAGCACTGCCCCTATCGCGAAACCAGAGGCGTCTGTAGTTACGAAAAAGTCTCTTGTAAAATCGGGGTGTTGCAAAAGTGGGCGAGATGCTAATAAACCTTTTAATTCGTCAAATGCCTTTTGTTCTGCTTCGCCCCAAACAAATTGGGCGTCTTTACGTAGTAATTGTGTCAAAGGTTTACTGATTTTTGCAAAATTAATAATGAATCGTCTGTAAAAATTTGCAAGCCCATGAAACTGTCTGACATTTTTTTGATTACGTGGAATGGGAAACTGTAGTACCGCATTTACCTTCCTCAAACATGGCTTAACACCATTTGCCGATATTTCATGGCCTAAGTAAGATACCTCCAATTTGAAAAATTCGCATTTTTCAGGCTGAAATTTCATATTCGCGGCGCGCATTCGTCGTGCTACTCTTTCGAATTTTTCTATATGTTCTTCTATCGTTACTGAAAAAATTATAAGATCGTCTATATATATAAAAACATCTGTGCCTTGCATGCCTTTGAACAAAGTGTCAATCTGTCGTTGAAAAGTGGCCGGGCTATTTTTAAGACCAAATGTCATGCGTTTGAATTGGTAATGCCCGAAGGGCGTAGAAAATGCTGTTTTGGCTCTATCGCTTTCCCGCATGGGAATCTGATGAAACCCGGAGGCTAAGTCAAGTACGCTAAAGTATCTAGCCCCGCCTAGTTGATCTAAGATATCATTGATGTTTGGTATAGGGTAAGCATCGCTAATAGTTTTTTCATTTAGTAGTCTGTAATCTATAACGAGGCGCCAACGCTTTTGGCCATCGGGGCCTTCCTTTCTAGGAACTAGCCAGAGTGGACTCGTATAAGGTGAGTTTGATGGTTCGACAATTCCGTTATCTATGAGGTTTTGAATTTGTTTCTGTACTTCTTCTCTCAACATTTGAGGAAATCTGTACTGCTTCACCGTGACAGGAATGTCATCTATGGTCTCAATTCTGTGTTCGATTTCATGGGTTGGTTCTAGTTGCTCCCACGGAAGGTGGAAAACATCGGAAAAATTTTTACAAATTGATTTTACACTCTTTTTTATTTCACCCTTATAAGAGTCCATTCTTAACAAAATCTCTACTACTTCATCTCTAGGTTTGTCGCGCATATCTTGCGAATTCAAGGTTTCCGCGATACTAAAGACGTGATAATTTTCATTATTGAAAGGTAACCCAGCATCATCGTATGCCAAGATTTCGTAAATGTGTGTGTGTTGATCGGATGGGTGCGATTTTTGTGTAGTCGTGGATAGGGAGTCGAAATTTTCGAGGTCGATAGTATCGACCGTCTCGTCCTCGTCACAAAAGTAAAGTGAGTCTCCGCCTAAGCTTTTCTCAGCTTCGGAAATATAACTTTCGATCGAAGTATCTGTCGAGTGGCCACCTGGGTCGTAAACGTTCGTGGCATCGCTGGTCTGATTATCGGTCAGTGTGATAATGTCCGCAAATTTGCTTTCCGCAAAAACGGCAATTTCATTTTCTAAGTAATTCGTTATTTGTGAGGCATTTTTATTTTCCGAAAGACCCGTTGTTTGCGCGGTGGTGTCCGCGTTTTTATTTTTTTGTAATGAACCCGTTGTTCGTGCAGCGGTGTCCGCGTTAAGGAGACCCGTTGTTTGTGCGGCGGTGTCCGCGTTTTTATTTTTTTGTAATAAACCCGTTGTTTGTGCGGCGGTGTCCGCGTTTTTGTTTTTTTTTTGTAATAAGCCCGTTGTTTGTGTCCGCGTTTTTATTTTTTTGTAATAAGCGCGTTGTTTGTGCGGCGGTGTCCGCGTTTTTATTCTTTTGTAATAAACCCGTTGTTTGCGCGGCGGCGTCCGCGTTTTTATTTTTTGATTTTTCATTTTTTTGAATGCTGAGCAGCTTGGGGGCGTCAGCAATAGGTTCTTTGTGAGAGTGGCAGGAGTTATGTTCGTATTTTTTTCGCGTCTTGGAAAGTTACTCGGTTTACTTGGTCTCACTGCATCGAGGAGAAAAGGTGGTTGATTTTCCAATGGTACGGGCCCGATATACCCTGAGGCGCCATCGTTGGGAAACTCTGGTAGTCTGGCCCCTAACCAATGTTTATAGTAATTCTTCTCGTCTCTTGTCACGAGGGGGATGATTGGTACTCGAATTTCGACACATTCCAAATTTTCATTTCTAATTGGCACGAGTACCTCTCCGCCGAAATTTTTCACTTTGGCTGGTAGCACGCATACGCCTTTTGTCGTTAGTTCCGTGCGCGGTACGAGTCCTTGGGCTACATCCCGGCGTGCCCTAGCGACTACATATTTCGTGGTTTTTCCTAGAATGTGCTCCGTTTGTACCGCTTCAAATGGGATGCAAGTACGATAATTTTCGAAGGTGCACGTGTCAAAACTTATCCTTACATCGTTTATTTCGCAGAAATGTGCGCCTATTATCAAATCTATTGGTAGAGGGAAATTCTGAGTTACAACTAGAAATTCGTCCTCAATAAAATTTTCGAGTTTCAGTCTAATAGTGCCGAGAGTTGGCATCGGTTCGGCAGAAATACCGACGATTGTTCGTTTCTTTGACACATCGATTATTGCATTTGGATCGAGAATATTGATTTTTACAACATTTGGTTGTGCTCCAGAATCTATCATAGCTTCTACTTAGCGGCCCAGAAAAATAGGGTGCGATACTTTTATCATGGGGATGCTAGTTACACTTGTAATTAACAAATTGTTGACCCAGTCAGGGTTTCCGCGTACGTGAGGTGTACTGGTTGGGGTTTCTCCGCCGTTCCCCGTGGGTTGTCCCCATCCCGGCGGGCGGCCTGGTCGTTTCCCTGATTTCGCTTATCGAAATACATTCTCGTGCGGCAATCATTGACGTGGTGGCCTACCCGGTTACAGTATGAGCAAGTAACATCGGGGTTATAAGGGGGTCTTTTCTCATCGCGGTGGTCGCGACGAGGGTAATTATTTGTGTTATTTGGCCTATTTTTACGAGGATTGAGGCTATTATCTTGCTGATACGCGGGTCTGCGTTCGCCGGTGTTTTGGGGGCCACGTTCGTTGTGCGCGTCGTTGCTATCTCGATTATTTCGATTTTCATAACGTTTTCCTTCCTCTCTTCGCGGGAAATTATTTCGAAAACCTCCGCTGCGATTCTCCCCGTTTTGAAAGGTTGACGAGTAATCGTGAAATTTTTCTCGGTCGGTTTCCTCTTGTTTGTCTATCATTATTGCTTCGTCGAATAATTGCTGTAAGGAGGAGATGTCCTTATCGAGTTGCATTCTAAACAAAGGGGGCAAACCTAATCTGAAGCCGTTCATAACTTCCTTTTCTATGTCATTTAACTGACTTTTAGAAAGAGTGTCTTGAAATTTCTCTAAACTCGTGCACTCGATTATGGCTGTTTTTATTTCCGAAACTCGCGAAATAAAATCTAATATCGACTCATTCGATTGTTTCGCGAGAGCGGCAAGTTTCCCGCGGAAATTATTCGAAGTTTGGCGAGGTGCAAAAACTTGTTTTATCCGTTTCGTAAATTCTCTAATCGTATCAAAATGCAAGTTTTCAATAGTAACCAACGCGTTATCACTTATTTTAGTTTTAAGTAGAGTCACTACGTCGGCTTGTGCAGGTTCTGGAATTTGTGACTCGAGACGTTTGCAGGCTTTAATAAATTTAAAAAGGTTCCTTCCGTCAAAAGTGGAGATTGCCGCTAACGCGCCCTTGATAATAAATGAAAGCGGCACTGGATTAATATTTGGATTTTGTAATCTTAAATTAAGGTCGTGAATTTCCTCCGTGAGGTCGCGTTTTTCTGATTTTGATTCTGGTGATAATTTTTTTCCTTCTCCTATCATAGTTATGGATGAATCTAACGCACTTCCGCCACTATGTGCACACCCTTTTGCTATTTCTTGTCGCAATCTCGCGATATCGACATTTAATTCCCGTTGGATTTGTAATTTTTCGTTCTCCTGTTCTAGCGCGCGTGCCTGTTCTTCTTGCAATAACATTTGTAATTTACGACACTCATCGAATAACGTTTTTTCCGTAATTAACTGTTCACTTGCCGTTTTTCAAATAATTGCCGTCTCGCTCTTTCTGCTTCTAACTCTTCTCCCAGTTCGTCACGTTCCCGCACGTCGGCCTCCGTTTGATTTCATATTTGATATTGAGCTTCTTCAAGCCGCGCGCGTTCTGATTTTTCTACTTCTAGTTGTAAACGTAAAGCTTCTATCGTTTCCTCGCGTTCGTTGATAACCATTGCGGCCGCGGTATCCGCATTACGTAGTTCAATATTCATACGCGCCCGTTGATTTTCAATTTCACTTTCTTGTTGGCGGATCCGTTGTTCGCGTTTTGTAATTTCCTCAATTTGGTACGCGAGCTCGTCCGGAGTCATTTTCTTATATTTTTCTGCCATTTTTCTGGTTACGGGCATACAAAATTTTACCAATCTCTAGTAATTACACGTAAGATCTAAAACTTTTGCGTATTTTAAAAATTTGATTCACCACTTTACGTTCTAAATTTTGATCATAATCAAAATTTGGTAATAGTTCGGAATAAATTGTTTCTAAAACTTTTACTTTAAGTAAACGTTTCCAGAGATCGTCGAATTTTTTTATTTTATTCATTCGTATTGGCATAACGCTTAAGGCAACAACATATGTTATTATTCTATTAATTTAACACTTGAAATTATTCGAAATTCCCAAAATTTCATTTAATTTGTTTAAACAATCCCACCGCTGTCAGCAAAAGTTTATGTTACGTTCGAGGATTGTTCTTAATTCTTGAGCTTGTGACGGCAAAAGGGAAAATCTTCTGCTTACTTTTACGCTGGCGAGCGTGTAGCGCAGGTTGGCTTGGTTCTCCAGTTCCTTGGAGGGTGTGCTGGATCCTCGGGTCGGCGATAACTCCGTTGTGGAGCTCCGTCCTCGGCGCAGTTGCCTGGAGTTGACCCTTAGTATGGAGACCTGGACACCCACCAATCCTGGTCCCTGCTGTACCCAAGAGTGGCAGTGAGAAGTCCTCCGGTCCTCTTTTTCCTGCGGTTGCTGCTTCCTGGTATTAGTCGTACGAGGAGCGGTTTCGTCCCGCGAGTATGTTTTTTCGTATAACTTGACAAGTTAACGTTCGGTATTAGTTTTAGGCCCGTGGATGTTTCTGAAGGATGGGTAGGCCAGGTCTCACAGTGACAACGAGTACGAAATGTAGTAAACTTAAAAGTTTATTGTCCGAAAGTTACAGAGTGCGAAGTACAGATAGAATCGACTGCCTTGCTCGCATGGTCGTACCCTTCTGCCTCTAAAAAGAAATGCCTCGCTTAACTCAGCTCTCCTACGTCGGCTCCACTTCTTACTCCGCCGAAAATGGGGGGGCTGGCCAGCTGGGGTTACCTTGCTGGTGTTCTAAGGCAAACCGAATCTGCATTCGGTTGGACCAGTGCGAGCAGGCAAAGGCTTATCGCCCGGAAGTGAATGTTTTGGTTTCAGATAAGATAGAAGGCAGTGATGCAAATGACAATGGAATTTTATTCGCATAGTGTGATTGTTCATATGTGCAATGCTTAAAAAGTATTTCCGCTCGCAATGATATTGATTGATTTTGTATTAGTTTAATTCAAATTGCAAAATTTATTTAGTCCAATTTTTGTTTGATTTAACTGCAGTAATCACTATGAAAGGATACAATTGATGCATTTCAATTTTCCGAAAATTAATTGCTATGATTTATATAATTTTGACAATATGCGTTGATCAATTATGGTGATTGTTTATAAAAAAATATATATAAACTAAATAGTAACGGTTACAAATATATGGATGGTTAGTGCGAATTCAAATAATGTGACCTTTGGAAAAAAAAATTATGTTCAGATAAATTATTCATTTATAATCATATATTCAGGCGTGTGTATGAGTATGTGAGTATTGACCTTGAAAATAAAACATATAGAGAGAGAGGGCATGTAAGTGAGTAAGTATATGCGTAAGGCGTGTATATAGTCCAGAGGTATATGGTAATATATATTTTTTGCCTAGGGAAGGAAAAAGAACATTTTCTGGACGTTACAGTAACACCTATTTTATGTCATAGAGTAACAACTTTTTATAGGGTAACACTTTTTTATGTCATAGAGTAACACCTTTTTTATGTCAGTCACACCCTTTTTATATCATCGAGTGACATGTCATAGAGTGATACATTTTTTTATGTCATAGAGTAACACCTTTTTTACATTATCTTAATAATTTTACAAATAAAAAGGTTTATCATATCATACATCAACTATATTGAATTAGAATAGTCTATACTTATTATTCATTAACTACCATTAATTAGAATAGCTTTACTTATTAGTTCTATACATTATTTCTTCCTATGAGGTCCATAAAGTAATACGTAAGATATGTTTAAGTTATTAACTTTAGTCTTTATTTATTCATTATATATACATTGGAATATAATAACTTATACTTTTACTAATTTCTTAATAGTTTTTAATTACATACAAATAATACATATAGATATATCCAAATTATGCGTTCGTATCTAAATATAAGTTCAAGTACTTCACTTATTTCTATATACATTTCTTCTTGATGCGCATTTCATTAGTATTACATGACAATATGATTGAGATATTCAATTTTCATTATACACTAACTATCCAATAGTCGCACTTTACTAATCTCTAAAACTTTAACTTATATAAATAATACATATACCTCCCTTAAAGCTGTATACTTAAAATATTCGTTAACTATAGTTGAATGTAGGTGCTTGTCCCAATCCTCGAAATCATGCGATAGGAAGAGATCTGCAAGTAGTAATTTTCATTCGTACTCTAGGAGCTTTTAAATTTCTTGTTGGGTGAATTGCTGTTTGTTTCGGATATTCTTTTAAGCGATTCATCATCTTCGAACAGCTGTATAAGAGTAATCAGTTGTTGTTGCATATCACTGATATACTTCTGTGTTGTAGACTGTTTGACTGCTACAGCCGTCAGTTGGTTATTTTCTTCAGGCTTAACGTCGAACTTATCCTCTTCATGTAAAGATGATGCTGCAATATGCGGAAGCTCAACTACTTCATCAGCTGAGACTTTGTAATGACCCCATGGGAGAGTGTCTGTTTGGTCAGGCAGCAGATGGCGTTTGTCATCACGAGCACTGAGAGCGATCTTCCTTTCCTTTTCAGTGGGCAACACATGATGACGTGATCTAATGTTTCGCTGCTCTCGAGTTATTATTATATTTTCCCGTAAGCATTGCATGTAGTCTTCAAAGTTAATGGTAGCCTTTACCACCGAACTTTTAACACCTTCAGCTTTTTTAATGGGTTTTTGACCTTGAATCCGAACACTATACATTTTACTTCTTAAACCTACAAATTCCAACATTATTTCACCATTACATTCATCCTTCATTAGACCTACAAGCTTTTTGTTTACACGAGGCATATTGAAGGGATTGGTCTCTGGATAATCAGAGGTATCAAATTTGTGAATGTCCTGGTGCATGATCTCATAAATGTTGACGTTCGTGATTTCATAGATCAAGCTGTCTGTATCAGTGTATAGAATTTTACAGTTGTCACGCACACGGGTTTTCATGTATTCATAATGGAATCTATACACAAGTGTTTTTGATAAATCCAAAACACTGAGTCCTACATAAATAGGTTTTCTGATAGATATTTCAGTGCGTAGAAGTTGTATAGCCACAAGGTCTTGTCAAACACGTCGCAGCTATGAAAATTAGGTTTTGTGATGTATGCTTCAGCTCCAGTTTTCTCTCGTTTTCCATAGTTTTTCCGTAAACGGCATTGTTAAAAAGTTTGAATAACATTTTTTCAAACTCATTTTTTGCTTCTTTTCTTTTAGCACTGTTTAAATCTATATACTTTTTAAGCCATGGACGTTGATTAAACTTTATGGCCCGATGAACTTTAGTCAACATTAAACCATGTTTCAACGCCTGTTTCAGTGCTCTATAGTAAAGCACATAATGTTCTTTGTCGTAAAGCGTCGTCATAAGTTTCTTCTGCTTTGAACCAGGAGGCGCCATGTGCTCAGCACAGAATGGCAGGTCTTTGTGAACATCATGGAGTGTTTCGGGGTACTTCAAGTCCACTTCAATAAAGTATCCAATGTCACAGTCGTCGGGGATGTCAAAGAAGTTTGGCTCATTTACATTCTTGACCCATTCAAAGCCTCCATAGGGTAAGGATTCAGTCATTGCCCATCCATATAAATTGTTGACATCATAATACATGAGATATTTTTCTTCCTCGTCAACATTATAACCTTCGCTCATGTATGGATTATTCGCTTTGGCGTAGCGATTACAGCATTGACTAATTCCTCCCCGTATACCACGTTCGATGAATATCAGCATGTCAATATCTGTGAGAAGCTCTAGTTGTACCTATTAATATATACAAATATATAAATAAATAAAACATATGAGCATACATATAAATGCAGTCCATACCTCAGTGTACTTTAGCATTGAGTCCCACGTTAATCCAGGTGTCGTATAGTAATGAGCGGGATCCAAACCATAAGCCTGAAGACAGTTCTTTCTGAAATTTTCGAAAACTTCAGCCAATAGTATTACATCGGTCTTCATATATAAGTCAGAATATTGTCCAAGATCTTCAATGTTGTACATCTGCCATACTTTTTCGGCATGTTTATAATCATCGTCGCTGACATAACTTTGATACAAGCTACTGAAAAAATCGTCTTTTGAAGGGAGATTGGTTTCTTTGAGTTTTTCGAATGATGAAACGTAATCATATGGGAAAACTCCTTTCCTTTTCAGTAGCATAATCTGTTTAATAGAGAATCCGTCATCTTGTTGAAATGATTTTTCAAGAATAGGAAGATTCTCTAAGTATGACGCTAACTTGTCCAAGGACGAAGCCATAAACCTGAATGAATCGTCACATCTTTCATAGGCTTTGGATACTTGTACATTTCTTCTAATTTTAGAGCCAGAGAGTGAAGGCTCATCATGAACCACTTAGCCGGAGATTCGTCTTCTTCTTTTTCTCGCCTATAGCATTTATATTCTGACAAGCTGTCATCATAGCTACATTTTACAAAGAAGCCTACACTAAACGGCTCATGGTGCTGATAAGCACGTTCGTGATCATGGGCTTCCTTCAGTAAACACTCAAAATCTGCTTAAATAATCATTGGTACTTGATTCTTATTGAAAAAGTTCTTAAACTGTAATATATGATCCTTTTGTGAAGGAAGTAAAATTTTGCATTCATTTATTTCTGAACAGTCAATTGCATGCTTCGTCAGCTTTTCCTTTGACCAGAAAAAATGCAAGCATCGGTCACAGATATAGGCTTTACTTTTATGAGAAGATATCTGACTTCGTACGAGTCTTGATAAATCTTTTATCCATACATAATGATTTTTAAATACTGTGTCAGTGTCGTCAGGAGGCTCGTCATCTTCCTCCTCGTCTACATAATGACTTTCCTCAAGAAGTAAATTAACATGCTTTTCTTTCTTATAAGATGTCAAGTGTCGTGGTAAGACGTCAAAAATGTTTCCCTTTTTCTTCAAGTAATAGACATTTACCGAAACATCATTCTGTTTTTCAAATTTGTTAATTTGTTTAGGATCTACTGGAAATTCAATCCCATCGAAGTTGAGCTCATCTTTGTATGAACCGTAACATGACACACGATCTGTATGTTTACTAACGGGATGTAATGCTGATAGAATAGCCCATTTAAAACATTCATTATCATCGTTTTTAACGTTAATGCAAGCCTCTTTTTTTGATAAATGAAGGTAAATCTATATAAGTGCTTCCCCTCATTGGATTAAACTTACAAATATTTATCGTTAAGTTTAAAATAGATTTAAGTGACCAGCCTGATTCTCGTTCTTGATATTCTTCCATGTGTGCGTCGATAGGATGCTACACATTCACGACGAACCACTCATTTAAGTGAGTTGTTAAATATATCGGCGTTGTCTTTGTATTAAAGTACATGATGTCCGTAGTTTCTTCGTCATTTTTAATCAATCCATATTCAGCTGCCAAAACTGTGTTAACTTTTAGAGCAGAATGTTTCTCAAGAGCTTCATTTACTTTAAGAATAACCAGTTGTTTTGCTTCTAGCATGAAAGTTAATAAGTCAAGATGTCTTAAGTTGGTTATCACACCTATTCGTATTCTATTTTCAAAAACGGAATGAATATCATCCCACACAACATTATTTTCTTGTAACTCGCGGTCTACTCGACGATCACATAACAAGTGCCGAACAGTATTAATGAGAGCAATAGCGGCTTAAAGTTTTTGGTTGTCAGATATTTTTAAATTATTTGTAGTACTTAATGAATATTGAGTTGATTGTATAGCATTATACAGTACTTCACCCAAGTATCAATGTCGTTTTCATCGACATCACCAGTCAAAGATGCTTGATATAACTTCCATAGCTTATTAGCAGCCTCTCTTAAGTGCTCAGCCATTTTCAACTGCTTCGGATCACTCCAAGACACGAAATGAGTTTTGCAAGTCTCAGTACTTCCTTTTAAAGAGAAGATATCGATGTTGGCGAGAGGTGGCGTCAAACGATATGTTTTTGAACTAGAATATTCGACTGCTATGAGCAGTAAACGAATTCTTTTTTCTTTCAAGTACAACTTCTTTATTTGTGAATAGTAACGTGACGGCTGGTAATATGGTGAAAAAAACCACTCATGTAAACTTTACGATGTTGCTTCGACTGCTCGGAGCACCAAACTGACTTTTCCTCTCAAATACATCTCCTTTTATATTAAAATTATGGGGGGGTGGGGCAGAAATCAATCGTGATTGGTTGTGAGCAGGATGGCGGGGATGACTTAACTGAATATAAACAGGTGGACGAAGCTCTAAGCTTCATTCGCTTCTCCGCTCTCGTTCGAGAACCATCACAGCAGTTGCAGCAGTTGCAGCAGTTACAGCGGTCGCAGCGGTCGCAGCAGCAATCTTTGAACCTCAAAGGCTTAACAAATCATCGTTGACAGACGCAGCGCAGATTGGTTTTGGAAAACCTTAACATAGATAGTATAGAAAGCGCTCATAATCAACCAACGGGAAAGATTTGCTGAGAAAGTAAACATATACAAGCAGTTAAATGTATGTAACATTGCTCAGAAATTCTTTTATTCATGCTTACATATAGACATATGAGAATAAGATATTTTGAGGCAATTCAACAATAAATTAAAAATAACATAAACATATATTACACGCAAATAGCTTCTCTCATCAAATAATTTATTTGCCTATGAATTTAACACAAGTTATACAATTTATTAGTATAATGAGAAAATAGTAATGGTTACTGAGCTGACTAAATATTATTAATTACTATAAACTTCAATGATTAACAAATCAAGATAGAAAACTTTATATGTTAGTAAGCGAAATATTGTTTAGACGTGTGCGGAAGCATAATAATTATGCGCTCCAAAGCATAATACATTTGTATGTATTCAAGCATATTACATGTATATGCATATTTTAACTGCTCCGAAAGAGAGAGAGAGATTTTCTTTACTGACAGCGATGATATGGTGCGAGTGGTAACGGGGAGGTACTCTCGTGAAATGACGAAGGCTATATAACTTCAATCGCTCTGCCTCCTCCCCTCCATCCCCCGCGAATTTTCGTCCAATCAGAGCGCGAGCGGCGACGCCTGCACGCGAACAGATCGTATAAAAGTACGGAGCGTCCGCGACTTCAGCACAGTCTGCAAAGACAATTACTCCAGTATGGAAAAGACTTTCATAAGCAACGAGGAGCTGATCCAACGTCATTTGGCGGCATTGGAGGATTGGGATGTTGCGGAGGAGATTGACCTTATGTTAGTGGTTGGTCTCCCTCCTATTCCTCAGGACCAATAACACCAACACCGGAGCTTGTACCGGCTCCACCATCGGCATGGTTGGGTGCCGGGACGTTATCACTGGAGCCATCGCAAACACCATCGAGCTCCCCGCTCAAATTTGATGCGTGGCTTATGGGTTTGGAATCGCCTAACAGCGTGACATCAACGTTCGCTCGCTCATCACCGCAGCCGTCGCCAACACCATCACCTCTTTCTTCGGCCAAGGCATCGCCACCTCCACCACCAGCCTCACCTGACTTTATACTAATCTACGACCCTGTAGAGCAGTTTTATTTTGAAGCACCGGCGATAGATCTTCGGTTGGCTGATGGCGCAGTACCAGTGGACATCAATGTTGGCGAAATCGAGGTGATGGATGCTGAGGCTATTGTGCTAGAGTCATCGCCTGACATATAAATGGAGACGTCTATTAAAAAAAAAAAACAATCGGCCCTTTTCAGGGCCACAAATATTTCAAACGTTGAATAATTATTTTCTTTGATTGATTTTAGTTTCATCAACATAAATTAAATACATGAACTTGATATAGTTAAACGAAAGGAATATAAATTAAAAAAAAATTGTTTCTTTAATAGCGTTTGAAATAATTTTATTTAATACTACCTGAAACAGATTTCTTTCGATTACTTGATGATTGGGCATTTTAGTTAACTAGTGAGAACATACTTTTTTTTAGAACATGATTAAAGCATGCACTCGTTTATAGTTAATAAAATACAAGTACTATATACTATATTTAATGTTACAAAACGCGAAATTAGTAAAAAAAAAATAGATTTCATCGATTATAAACTCGCTATTTTCTCGTATTAATTTAAACTAATATCCCTTTGGTTCTAAAGTGAAGTACCAGAAATATCGCTCAGTATTTTGCAATGTATAAAATAAGTTTTGGACAGTTGCGATTGATGGTCAACAAAGTGAGTTCCTTTTATCAAGTAGATGTAAGAACTCGACTTCGTATCTGAAAACAATCAAGCGCCGTCAACAATGAGAGAGACGTGCGCACCAGTAGTATGAGCCTCATGTAAACACGCGCGGTGAGAGAGGCACGCGCCAGCGAGGAGAGAGGGATACGCGCACCAGCGACGAGAGAAGGGTGACTAGAGAGGGCCACAGGCGTCCGCGGCAGGAGGAGAGGGGGTATTCGCCAGCAACGAGAGGGGCGCGCGCGAAAAACGCGACGTATGAAAGAAATAGAGAGAGAGAGAATTTGATTGTTTATGTTAGCCCTGAAAAGGGCTGATTTTACGGTAGCTTACTACCTTTCGCGGGATCTCTCCGCTCGCCACTCGCGAAGCCGTTCCTTCACCTTCATCTCCACCACCTGCCTCAGCGCCATCCGGGCCATGCGTACCCGCTCCTCTGGCCATATAGGGGCGACGAAGACCCGAAGCTCAGCGCTGAGTCGTGATGGTGGCTGTGGTGGTGGAGGTGGTGGAGAAGGTTGAGGTGGAGGTGAAGCAGGAAGAGGAGGTGAGGGAGGAAGAGGCGAAAGAAGAGGAGGTACTGAAGGAAATGTAGGTGGAGGGGTGGAGAAGCGTAAGGGTTGCGGTGGAGGTGATGCTGCCACAGGCGGTTGAGGAGGAGGAGGAGGTCGGCCCTCTTCTGACATCATGTGTCTCATGTCGCGTTGATTAATTTCTAGGATTCGCGGCCAATCCTTTCGCCGGCGGTTGCGACGAAGGCGACTCGACTCTGACATGCGCTGGAATTTTCTCGGGTCCATTCTGCTAGAGAGAATGAGCGCGAGTCGAGAGCGTGAGCGTTTTTATAACCTAAAGCGCGCATGCAGCGCCACATGCATACAGCGCCGTAGCTCGTACCCGGAGTAAGGAGGGTGGGGGGGGGGGGGGTCTACACAGCGGTCTAGAGCGAGAGAAAGAAAAAGTAAACAGTGACTCGATGGGCTCATGTTTTGAATGGATACGTCGTGTCGACGAAAACAAAATATGACCTAATACAACCACTGAATGCGTATAAAGAAAAAAACATGTGTATTATATACGTGTTTATTATGTACCGCGTACTGGCGTGGAATTTTCGGACTAAGCTATAAAGACATAAGTGATTTGAAACGTTTAAACTTTAAATAAGAACAAAATATATTTACATTCATGTGCTACTTTTTTTTTACATATGCATTAATAAGTAAATGATTTTTTTTTGTGTATAAAATGCTAAAAAATTTGTTTTGCGTCGCCGTTTCGAAGCTCTTATAATACATCGTTTGCCCTTTGAACCGAACCTGTTCCTGTTTGCATTTATAGTCATTTTTCAAATGTTTATATACATCTAATATTATATACTAATTCATTGATTTCATTACTACTATTTATTAGCTGTTTCACTATATGTATGAAACGAACTGCAGGTCTCTATTATGAAACAGTATAAAAAAGCTTTTATTTCTAATTTCATTTACAATGCAGTTTAAATATATCAATTTTTAAATTATTTGTGATTTTAAACTTTATATCATTTGTACATAAACCTGTAAATCGTGTCTAAACCTACCAATACTGTACATCAGAGCTACTAATATAGATTAAACGGCTATATCTGTGGTGTCAAGGAAGAAGGGAATAAGTCCAATTTTTATGAAAATCGAGTTAAGGTCATTTTTTACTTTTTTGAGGTTCAATACGCTTTTTTATTAAGGTTTTATTTTAAAAAAGTTTTTATTTTTCAGTTGCAATGTAATTTAAAAAGGGAATAAGTCCACTTTTATACAGAAACTGTCTTTAAGCGTTAGTATTTAAATCGCAATATCCCGAAAACTTTCTGACGTGACTTGTTCCCTTCTTCCTTGGCACCACAGATATATTTGCATAGAAATAAATATAAAATAGGTTTATTCATGAAGTTTTTGAATTAAAATAGACACAATCGACACACATTACAACCACACATGTTTAAGTACTTATGAAAAAATTCATATCCGTTTCAGATTTTCTTCATAGTTTTCAACTAAATTTATACTGAAATTACCGCTAATAAAGAAAAAATGTTTCATAATAGGGAAGCGTGTTATGAGCAAGTGTAAGAAAATAGCGTTTCATAATAAGACTTTCATCACTATTTCTTTCTATATAAACGATTTCATATAATAAATTTGTCGAAAATCGTAAGGCTCTTTACGCTTGAAATAATAAATAAGTTTGTTGTTGAAATTTTCAGGTCCTGAAAAGGACCGATATACATAAAACCATTTCATATAATAAATTTTGTCGAAAATAACAGGGTCCTTGAAATAATGAATAAGGTTGTTTGTTGAGATTTGTAGGTCCTGAGAAGAGCAGATTGAGTTGATCCTGAGAAAGGTATAAACATTTGTGAGTAAAACGAGAGAGATTGTAAAGATGCATGAAAAAGTTTGAGTCTTCCGGCGTTTTGACACATGCAATTCTCAAATATGCAGTCGGTTAATACATCTAACTGTTATTTGAAAAAGTCGAAATTACATGTACGCGAAGGTTACGAAAACGCGCGCGAAAGAGTCTCGCATTCTCAAAACATGCAGTCGGTTACTACACCTAACTGCGATTTGAAAGCGCAAAAACGTCGAAACTACATGTACGCGAAGGTTGTAAAGACGCGCGCGAAAAGAGTTTTGCGTTCGCAAATATGCAGTCGGTTAGAACACCTAACTGCTATTTGTAAACATTAAAATAGTATACACGCGAAGGTTGTAAAGACGCGCGTGAAAGCGTGAAAAGAGTTTTGCGTCCACAAATATGCAGTCGGTTAGAACACCTAACTGCTGTTTGAAAACGTTGAAATACCATGCACGCGAAGGTTACGAAGACGCGCGCGAAAAGAGTTTTGCGTTCACAAATATGCAGTCGGTTAGAACACCTAACTGCTGTTTGAAAACGTTGAGATAGCATGCGGAGAGGATTTACGCGAGTAAAAGACGCGCGCGAGAAGAGCCTCGTTTTCCCTCGCATTCCCAAATATGCAGTCGGTTAAAACACCTAACTGCTATTTGAAGAGTAGCGAGGGCTCCCGCAGCAACCCGCACTCGGGCATTCGCGCGAGAGAAGTGTTGTTGCTGCCGGGCGCGTCTCATTTATAAGGATCGTCGAAGCTGCTCCGCCGCAAGTCAATGAGCGGCGGCGGCGGCGGTCGCGGCGTAGAGCTATTCCGCATCAATCAGCGCGCGACCGCATCTTCTCCGCGCCAATGCCGAGCGGCGGCGGCGAAGAACTGCTCCGCACCAATCACAGCGTTTGCTCGAGCGGCGGCAGTGGCGGCGGTGGTGGCGACGGCTCTCGCTCAGCGGCGTGTAGGTCCGCGCTTCGTGTATAAAACTAGGCGCATTCGGGAGTTCCGTACATTCGCTAAGATGAGTTCGTTGGATTTGCTGTGCGAAGTTGCATCTGCTACGTTGGCTGAAGACGTGTCGACTGATATGGCGTCTCCCCAACCCTCAAGTGCATCACCATCATCATAGGTGCGAGCCCCGATATCTATACTAACACATAGTCCGGATTCTCCGGAACATATGTTAGTATATGATGTCGAGGCTGGGCGGTACCTTGAAGAGCCGCGGACTGCGCAACCACCACAGCACCCGCAGCGCCCGCAGCCGCAGCAGTTAGAACAACACCCGCAGCAACAGCAACAACACCCGCAGCAGCAACAGCGGCTACTAGACCAGCAGCGGTCACCTGAGGTGATCTTGATCGACTCGGCTGAGTCATCAACCGAGGTCGAAATCCTATGTATTAATCGCTGTAGGAGCCAGGTCGCACAAGTTGCCCGACAACTATTTTAATTTTGTTATTATCAATCCGCCCTTTTCAGGGCGACTATATATTTAAACGTGAAATAAAATTATTCACCCGCACACACACCCACATACACTCACTAGATCCTCACTTATCCTGAATCCTCACTCCAATCCATGAGCTCGAATCCCCACGTGAGCCCGAATCCCCACGTGGTCCCGAATCCCCACATGGTCCCGAATGTCCACGTGTTCCCGAGTCCCCATAGCTCATCTACTTCTGAAATATAAAAATAAGTAAAAAAAACATCAATGTACAGTATTATCTACATGCAAGTGTACAAGTTAACGGGTGTCAACTTTAATATTCATATTAATCTGTTCGTAAATGATATTGTGGTGATTATTGTGGATGGTGCTGCTTAAACTATAAGTATATTTTAGTTGAATAATTGTGGTCATTGTGTGTAAATGTAATAATAACTTTTAATTGAAAAACAATTAAAATATCGCCAAAATATGATATTGAAAATATTTTTGCTAACAGTGTTGTATTCTTTGATTGTGCTATTATATTAACTACTGTGGACAGTAGTTAAAATTTTCATTGTGTTCATCAGTGCTTACGATAAAGTTTGCATTTTATACGAATAATGTCGCAGTGCTTATTTTGTGACTTATTTTGTAAGTCTGATTGACTACTTTTTAGTGTATTTACCTTAATCAAAGAAAAAAAAAAATAGGGTGAGATTATTTTTTGTTTGACAAATTTTTATCTGAATCTTTTTTCAAACGCTCCTGAAAATAATTGTATTTATTTCTAAATATCAAGAGCCACAAATGATTTGTATTTTTGAGAACCAGACGGCTTTGAGAACTTAATATTATTCATTGCTAATTTTGTTTGCTATTTTTTGCTTTTAGTTGCTACAGTTTGGGTTAGTGGTGCCGGGCACGGAGTCAATCTGATCAGTCTGTGGCGAACTGATTACTTGACTGCTGTCAGTGTGCACCAAAGTGTGATGCTTAGATTTACAAAGAATGCATGGGTACGTGGAAGTACAATTTCTAACGTTGTGCTTCCCTAAACAATTGTAACAAAGATTAGAGGATTTGATCAACTCCTTTCGCTCACGAATCGTTTTATTGAGAATTAGTTCACATCTGTTCGTAAAATGAGATTGATTGCAAATCGAACATCTCTTCTTTGTTGTGTTCGAAGATGAAGTTTGATGTGAAAAATCCGACTGAGCATTGTCATGCTCTGGCTTACGTGATTTTGGGTGATGAAGTTTTAGAGTTATTGTTCGAAGAGGTTCTAGTACCTGCTTCGATGGCCTCTAGAGTGAGTGTTTGACTTCGAAGAAATGCTTGAAGTTGTTCCATTGTCGGAGGATCAACACTATCACCTAGATGCTTCTCCCATTCTTTACGAGTATTTAAATCAAGCCGATTCAGCGTAAAATGAACGATTAAATCACTACCTAAAGAAGCAGCTCTATTTAGAGAGGTCAGACTAGCGATGGGATTGAAAATTTCCCTATAAATCCGTTTGATTTCCGACGAAGAATCTGCCTTCATTGATTTAACTGAGAAAATTTCTGAAATGTGAGAACTAACAATGCGACGTTGATTCTCGTAATATTCGATTAAAGCTGTCCACGCTCGGTCATAGTTGTCACCAGAAATGGGAAGAGATTTAATTTTCTCAAGTGCTTCACCTGTAAGGTGAGTGCGAAGATAATGCAATTTCAAAACAGGCGTTAAGTCTTCGCGACGATGTATGACTGAGCGAAAGACATCCCTAAAATTCTCCCAGTCAGAGAATTTACCTGAAAATTTTGGCAAATCAATTTTTGGCAACGATTGAAACGAAACGTTCGTAGGTCGAGCAGTGCTGGTATGCACTGACTCAGCAGTCGAATTTGAAGATCCTTGAACGGCATCTCTAGTTTCAAAAGTTTCTAAGTAATCAAGAAAGTCTCCTCTGCGGAGGTAAAAGCTATCCTCAACCAGATCAAAGAGATTAGTTGTAAAATAGGCATGATCTAGATCAATATCCTCAACGAGCATAAGTTTCTCGTGATTTACCCGAAACGACGTAAAATTAGTTTCGAGTCCGGTTAGACATGATTTTGCATAACCTTTCGTCATATTATTTTTACCCTTAGATTTGAAATTTTTAAAGGAGTTTGTAATTTTAGCTTGGAGTGCCATCTGCTTAGCATGAAACGCCTCCATTTTGAGATCAAGTTAAATTAGACTAGTACCAAATTTGACTATTTAAACTTTTTGGTATTGAGTTAACTATCCTTAACCACTCGAGAGTAGAGAAGTAATAGTGAGAGTAATTACATCTAAGTCTTAACCTAGGTTATAATACTTATGCTATAATAGAAGTTGAGATGCGCTTGAAGCTGCGACGTTGACTGTGTCTGCTAACGTTCCCACGGTGAATCAGCTGATGATCCACAGCGTTGACTGTTCGAAGAGAAGTTACTGCAGGCATTGTATTCAGCTATCCTTGCAGCGTAGTCAGCAGCTGAATCAGGAACTTGTCCAGATGAAGGTCAGTAGTCGATGTTGAAATCACAATGAATTGTCATCAAGCCGCAATAAACTGCAAGGTCAAGTAACATAAGTGTTTGCTAAGGCGAAAATTGCAATCAATTTTCTCAAGACTAGCTAAATATTACAATTAAATTTATAGTAAACTCAAACACAATTAACTTGTACTAATCTCAAATAACGCTACTCAATTTTAATTAAAGTACTTTGACTAAATAGAGATCATTAAATTCTCATTAAACGTAATAAATGTACTAGAATAACTAGACGATAGTTGCAAAGTTTAAATTAAACAAATTGGAACGATACGTGTGTCCAAGTATTAGGACGAGGCATCCGAGCGCAATCGGAACGGCGTTGGGTGCGAAGAAGATGAACTCGTCTGAGTACAGCTTCGTTCCGTTGATGCGCCCCCTGGCTTATGACAATGGACTCGTCTCCTCCAATTATGCTTGGTGACGACGTACGTGGCGTCTTGAACCCCGTGCGTGTACAATGCACGCTGGTTGTCCGTGTCTTGATATCTGCCGGTCACCGTACGAACGCGGTAACTCGAAAGCTGGCTTTACAGCGCACGCTTTTGGCTACAAGATAAGCTGGCTGCCGGTCACCGAACGAACGCGATGACTCTAGAGCTGGCTTTGCAGTCACGCTCTTGGCAACGTCTTGGAGTCGTTAGGTACGCACTCCAAGGCGCTTACAGAAATGGGGAAAATAGCAATTGAGTCTGCTATTTCCCCTAGGAAGCCTTAGTGATAGGCTTCCTCGCGCGCGACGGCGTGATAACGAGAGGGAGACAGCAACGTACGCGCGAAGTCTGCATGCTAGAGCACGCGACAGTTACGGCACCCACGACCACGAACACTTTGATGCGTACCTGAATGGAGAAAGAAGCTATCTCTACGTCACTCGAAAGTAGGCGTAGAAGATAGAAGAAGGTTTCTCCTCTGTATCTATGGCGAAGTTGGATCTCCCACGATCCGGCTCGAAGGACCAAATGTTTTTGAGAGTGAATGAATGAAGAGTGGGATCGTGGAATGAGGTTCAATAATTGAAGGAGGAGAATAAAGTGGTTTTGTTGTTGGTGTCCGTTGTGCAGTCCTGAGCTGCTGCTGTCTCTCTCGGCCGTCGCGCTGAACTGAACTGACTGCGCGGCCAGGCGCCGTCGGCCGGCGTCTTGGGAGCTGGAGGGGCGCAGAGAGGGCCGCGTGGCGAGCGCTGACTGGCTGCGCACTTGCGCAGGCCGAATATGGCCTTATAAGGCTCGATGACGTCAGCGTCTCGAGCGTTCGAGGCGATGGCTCGTGAACAGGAATAAAAATCAAAAAAGAATCAAAAAAGGATTTATCTTTCTTTTTGCTCTCGTCCACCGGATCTGGTGAATGTCCCGAGCATACAAAATAAGGTGTTTCGTCCTGGCTACTGGATTGGACTCATCAGTGATGATCCAGTAGCCGTCATCAGACACCTGCCGCAAGGTGTTTGCGCAGCTTACTTATAAGTATAGAGTGTTATTTCTCATTTCGAGAAATGAGACTCCATCTGGTGGTAAAAAAAAAAAACTCTGAGTATGGGTATGTTTCAGTCCATAGCCCCAAATTATTTTATGGTAGCTATTATATTCACTCATGTTCGTATTAATAATCAAGTTGGTATATCGACTTTGTATGAGTTAATTAAACAAATAAATTTAATTTAGACAACTAAAAAGAAATAAGGAATAAAAATCAAAAAAGAATCAAAAAAGGATTTATGTTTCTTTTTGCCCTCGTCCACCCTATCTGGTGAATGTCCCGAGCATACAAAGTAAGGTGTTTCGTCCTGGCTACTGGATTGAACTCATCAGTGATGATCCAGTAGCCGTCATCATTTCTTTTTAGTTGTATAAATTAAATATATTTGTTTAATTGACTCATACAAAGTCGATATACCAACTCGATTATTAATACGAACATGAGTGAATATAATAACTACCATAAAATAATTTGGGGCTATGGACTGAAACATACCCATACTCAAGTTTTTTTTTTTACCACCAGATGGAGTCTCATTTCTCGAAATGAGAAATGACACTCTATACTTATAAGTAAGCTACACAAACACCATGTGGCAGGAGTCTGATGATGGCTACTGGATCATCACTGATGAGTCCAATCCAGTAGCCAGGACGAAACACCTTATTTTGTATGCTCGGGTCATTCACCAGATCCGGTGGACGAGAGCAAAAAGAAAGATAAATCCTTTTTTGATTCTTTTTTGATTTTTATTCCTTATTTCTTTTCAGTTGTCTAAATTAAATTTATTTATTTAATTGACTCATACAAAGTCGATATATCAACTCGATTATTGATACGAACATGAGTGAATATAATAACTATCATAAAATAATTTGGGGCTATGGACTGAAACATATCCATACTCAGAGTTTTTTTTTTTATCACAGATGGAGTGTCATTTCTCGAAATGAGAAATAACACTCTATACTTATAATTAAGCTGCGCAAACACCGTGTGGCAGGTGTCTGATGACGGCTACTGGATCATCACTGATGAGCCCAATCCAGTAGCCAGGACGAAACACCTTATTTTGTATGCTCGGGACATTCACCAGATCCGGTGGACGAGAGCAAGAAGAAAGATAAATCCTTTTTTGATTCTTTTTTGATTTTCATCCTGTTCACGATCCATCGCCTCGAACGCTCGAGACGCTGACATCATCGAGCCTTATAAGGCCATATTCGGCCTGCGCAAGTGCGCAGCCAGTCAGCGCTCGCCACGCGGCCCTCTCTGCGCCCCTCCAACTCCCAAGACGCCGGCCGACGGCGCCTGGCCGCGCAGTCAGATCAGTTCAGCGCGACGGCCGAGAGAGACAGTAGCAGCTCACGACTGCATAACGGACACCAACAATAAACCACTTTATTCTCCTCACGAAGCGCCTTCAATTATTGAACCTCAGTCCACGATCCCACTCTTCATTCATTCACTCTCAAAAACATTTGCTCCTTCGAGCCAGATCGTGGGAGATCCAACTTCGCCATGGACACAGAGGAGAAACCTTCTTCTATCTTCTACGCCTACTTTCGAGTGACGTAGAGATAGCTTCTTTCTCCATTCAGGTACGCATCAAAATGTTCGTGGTCGTGGCTGCCGTAACTGTCGCGTGCTCTAGCATGCAGACTTCGCGCGTATGTTGCTGTCTCTCTCTCGTTAACACGCCGTCGCGGGCGAGGAAGCCTATCACTAAGGCTTCCTAGGGGAAATAGCAGACTCAGTTGCTATTTTCCCCATTTCTGAAAGCGCCTTGGAGTACGTACCTAACGACTCCAAGACGTTGCCAAGAGCGTGCGCTGCAAAGCCAGCTCTAGAGTCATCGCGTTCGTACGGTGACCGGCAGCCATCTTGTCTTGTAGCCAAAAGCGTGCGCTTTCGAGTACCTAACGACTCCAAGACGTTGCCAAGAGCGTGCGCTGCAAAGCCAGCTTTCGAGTTACCGCGTTCGTACGGTGACCGGCAGATATCAAGACACGGACAACCAGCGTGCATTATACACGCACGGGGTCCACAGCATTTCATCACGGACAACCCATGTGCAGCATACACGTACGGGGTCCACATCATTCAAGGCACGGACAACCCGCGTGCGGCGTACACGCTACAGGGTCCACACCAGCCAAGGCATGGAGTACCCGCGTGGAATCTGCACGCTACGGGGCTCACACGAGTCAAGCCACGGAGTACCCGCGTAGACATCGCTCGCTACAGCACCGAGGAGCGAGGCGTTCAGCGGGCATACAGGAGGCTTTCCACGAAGGAGAAAGAGACATCTTCAAGAGGACGACCATAAGGACGCGTTACGTTCAAGACGCCACGTACGTCGTCACCAAGCATAATTGGAGGAGACGAGTCCATTGTCATAAGCAAGGGGGCGCATCAACGGAACGAAGCTGTACTCGGACGAGTTCATCTTCTTCGCACCCAACACCGTTCCGATTGCGCTCGGATGCCTCGTCCTAATACTTGGACACACGTATCGTTCCAATTTGTTTAATTTAAACTTTGCAACTATCGTCTAGTTATTCTAGTACATTTATTACGTTTAATGAGAATTTAATGATCTCTATTTAGTCAAAGTACTTTAATTAAAATTGAGTAGCGTTATTTGAGATTAGTACAAGTTAATTGTGTTTGAGTTTACTATAAATTTAATTGTAATATTTAGCTAGTCTTGAGAAAATTGATTGCAATTTTCGCCTTAGCAAACACTTATGTTACTTGACCTTGCAGTTTATTGCGGCTTGATGACAATTCATTGTGATTTCAACATCGACTACTGACCTTCATCTGGACACGTTCCTGATTCAGCTGCTGACTACGCTGCAAGGATAGCTGAATACAACGCCTGCAGTAACTTCTCTTCGAACAGTCAACGCTGTGGATCATCAGCTGATTCACCGTGGGAACGTTAGCAGACACAGTCAACGTCGCAGCTTCAAGCGCATCTCAACTTCTATTATAGCATAAGTATTATAACCTAGGTTAAGACTTAGATGTAATTACTATCACTATTACTTCTCTACTCTCGAGTGGTTAAGGATAGTTAACTCAATACCAAAAAGTTTAAATAGTCAAATTTGGTACTAGTCTAATTTAACTTGATCTCAAAATGGAGGCGTTTCATGCTAAGCAGATGGCACTCCAAGCTAAAATTACAAACTCCTTTAAAAATTTCAAATCTAAGGGTAAAAATAATATGACGAAAGGTTATGCAAAATCATGTCTAACCGGACTCGAAACTAATTTTACGTCGTTTCGGGTAAATCACGAGAAACTTATGCTCGTTGAGGATATTGATCTAGATCATGCCTATTTTACAACTAATCTCTTTGATCTGGTTGAGGATAGCTTTTACCTCCGCAGAGGAGACTTTCTTGATTACTTAGAAACTTTTGAAACTAGAGATGCCGTTCAAGGATCTTCAAATTCGACTGCTGAGTCAGTGCATACCAGCACTGCTCGACCTACGAACGTTTCGTTTCAATCGTTGCCAAAAATTGATTTGCCAAAATTTTCAGGTAAATTCTCTGACTGGGAGAATTTTAGGGATGTCTTTCGCTCAGTCATACATCGTCGCGAAGACTTAACGCCTGTTTTGAAATTGCATTATCTTCGCACTCACCTTACAGGTGAAGCACTTGAGAAAATTAAATCTCTTCCCATTTCAAATTTTCTCAGTTAAATCAATGAAGGCAGATTCTTCGTCGGAAATCAAACGGATTTATAGGGAAATTTTCAATCCCATCGCTAGTCTGACCTCTCTAAATAGAGCTGCTTCTTTAGGTAGTGATCTAATCGTTCATTTTACGCTGAATCGGCTTGATTTAAATACTCGTAAAGAATGGGAGAAGCATCTAGGTGATAGTGTTGATCCTCCGACAATGGAACAACTTCAAGCATTTCTTCGAAGTCAAACACTCACTCTAGAGGCCATCGAAGCAGGTACTAGAACCTCTTCGAACAATAACCCTAAAACTTCATCACCCAACTCAAAATCACGTAAGCCAGAGCATGACAATGCTCAGTCGGATTTTTCACATCAAACTTCATCTTCGAACACAACAAAGAAGAGATGTTCGATTTGCAATCAATCTCATTTTACGAACAGATGTGAACTAATTCTCAATAAAACGATTCGTGAGCGAAAGGAGTTGATCAAATCCTCTAATCTTTGTTACAATTGTTTAGGGAAGCACAACGTTAGAAATTGTACTTCCACGTACCGATGCATTCTTTGTAAATCTAAGCATCACACTTTGGTGCACACTGACAGCAGTCAAGTAATCAGTTCGCCACAGACTGATCAGATTGACTCCGTGCCCGGCACCACTAACCCAAACTGTAGCAACATTGTCGTTTCCAATGACTTTCAACTTGCCTCACAGTCAGTCCCTCTTAATAGTGGAGTAAGTACTAAGAGTACTGGAGTACTTTTAGCTACTGCTAGGGTTAACGCCCTTGGTTCTAACGGAACCAAAATTCTAGTTCGTGCGCTCATCGACCTCGGATCTCAAATCTCACTTGTTACATAAGCCTTGTGTAACTTGCTCTCATTAGATTGTAGAATCAGTCATACGCACATTCAAGGTATAGGCGAAAAGACAGCTGCTGTATCTTCTAAGGTAGCAGGTCTTTCTATAAAATCTCATTTTGATTCAACCTTCTCTCTAAAGGTTCACTCGATAGTCTTGCCAAAACTCTCGTCGTATAAGCCTCCCGTCGTAGGGGGTAATACGAATTTCGAATACTTAAGAGGACTGCAACTAGGAGACCCCAAGTATCTCGAAGCTTCACGTATCGATATTCTACTCGGTGCTAGCGTTTATGCGCAAATCATTGAAAATCAAATAGTTAAGGGCCAAAGTCTTCAGCCGATAGCACTTAGTTCCAAACTTGGATGGCTTTTGACAAGTAATCTCTCTTCGTCAACTTCAGAAATAGGGTTAGAATCAATATCTCTTCATTGTTCGGACAGCTGCGAGCATGAAGCCAAACTTTTGGAGCTCGTACAAGATTTTTGGAGGGCGGAGGAGATAGTCAATGACAAAAAATCTTACTCGCCTGACGAACAAGCATGCGAGGATTTTTATCGAAAAACAACTCGTCAAGATGAAACAGGGCAATATAAAGTAAGTCTACCCTGGAAAAGTCGAGACCAGTTGAGTTCTGCTCATCTCGAGAGCTCTCACACTGCCGCATTATGCGCACTCAATCGTCTCGAAGCAAAGTTCGCTAAAGACGAAAAACTGAAATTAGCTTATACTGAATTCATAAAGGAATACATTGACTTAGGTCACATGTCTCTCTTCGAATTTTGATTCATTTACGAGCAAATCTCAAGCCTTCTTACCAGATCATGGTGTGTGGAAGGAAACCAGTACGACGACCAAATTACGTACTGTGTTTAATGGCTCGAGTAAATCAAAAACAGGGGTCTCGGTCAACGATCTTCTACACGTTGGACCCAATCTTCTTCAGAATCCCGTCGCTTTGATCTGTGCCTGGCGTAGGTATAAGATCGCACTTTCAGCTGACGTGGAAAAAATTTTCCGACAAATTGGTGTCGAACAATGTGATCAACCCTTTCAGTCGATTTTATGGCGTTTTAGCAAGAGTGAACCCATTAAAGTTTATCGACTAACCACAGTGACATATGGATTGCCCTGTTCGCCGTTTCTAGCCATACGCACACTCTTGAGACTAGCCGAAGATTATGGCAAAACTTATCCGATCGCAGCTGAAGCTGTTCGCTCAGAAATGTACTCTGATAACGTGCTGTCTGGTGCACACTCTTTTGAAGAAGCTTTGCAGAAACAAGATGAGTTAATTCAACTCTTCCAGCAAGGTCATCTTAATCTTCGAAAGTGGACGTCGAATAATGCTGAAGTACTTTCTTACTTACCCTCGAATATGTTAGCTGCTGATTCTATTACTTTATTCGCCTCAGAAACATCTGTACCAATTCTAGGTATAGATTGGCAACCTAACACAGATTTCTTTAGTTTTCATATCGAAGATGCCCCCGTTGATTCGGCATCTACCAAATGTTCGGTTCTCTCTAGAATTGCTCGCATCATCGACCCCATGGGGTGGTTGACTCCTATCGTAATAACCGCTAAGATTATTATGCAATCTTTATGGATTCTGAAGGTTAGTTGGGACGAAGAACTGCCTCTTGATATCTCAAATCGGTGGCAGACTTGGTTGCAAGATCTTCATTCACTTAGTCTGATTAAAATCCCTCGCTGGAGCGGATACACTCCCCAATGTGAATTACTTGAGATTCACGGATTCGCAGACGCCTCTAAATTTGCGTATGGTGCAGTAGTCTACCTGCGCTTGATACAAACTCAAGAAGCGCTTGTCACGCTTCAAGTGACTAAAACGCGAGTAGCTCCACTTAAGACGCTAAGCATACCTCGCTTAGAACTTTGCGCTGCGTTGCTACTTGCTCGACTGGTTCACACATTCCTCGAATCTTTCCCAATAAAGGTTGAGAGTGTTCATCTTTGGTCTGATTCTGCTGATGTGCTCTTCTGGCTAAAAGACCACCCCTCTAGATGGAGCGTTTTTGTCGCTAACCGGTACTCCGAGATTCATACCCTGCTACCTGATGCGTTCTGGCATCACGTACGATCAGGTGATAACCCCGCGGATGTTATTTCACGAGGTATTGAGCCGTCAAAACTAGTTTCGTATAGCTTATGGTGGAAAGGTTCCACCTGGCTCTCCGATAATCATGACTCATGGTCAAAGGCTCATGATCAGCTCAATTTTACAGTAAATAGTCTGAATCTTCGACCTAGCCACTCTCTAGTCGCTAGCAAGGGCACTCCAAATTCTGTCGAGAATACTCCGAAAATTTGCAGTCTTATTAACAAATATTCGTCATTAAGTAAGTTATATCGTATGGCATCGTACTGCTTTAGATTCATCTTCAGAATCTGCTCGAAAACTGAACGCGAAGCGACTTGAAGTTCGGTTGTTAGTTTTCGTACTGTTCTTCTATCCCTACTATCCCATCACACTCCGGATTCTAAGGGAATAAGTGCTAGTGAGATTGAGAACACTAGACTTTGTCTGATATATCTAGTTCAAGCGGCTTATTTTAAACTTGAACTCCAACAGTTACAAAGAAAAGGTAAACTTTCGACCAAAAGCTCTCTTTTACCTTTAAACCCCATGATACAAAATCAGTTGCTCAGGGTGGGCGGTCGACTTTCTCACTCTCTTCTCGAAGAAGATGCTAAGCATCCATTTATTTTACCTGCTGATTGTCACTTTACCACTCTACTAATTGAGGATGCTCATCAACGTACTCTCCATGGTGGTGCTCAATTAACACTTGCCACGCTAAGACGACAGTATTGGATAATTAAAGGACGATCTGAAGTCAAGAAAGTCATCAGAATTTTCCTCGCATGCTCCCGACATGCCGCTCGAGTGCCAACTCAATTAATGGGTGAGTTGCCCAAGGCTCAAGTATGACCTTCTCCGCCATTCGAGTGCTCAGGCGTCGATTACGCCGGCCCCATTCAGCTTCGTCTTACTAAGACTAGGCGTAAAGACACCATGAAAGGTTATATAGCGATTTTTATTTGCATGGCTACCCGAGCCGTACACATCGAGGTAGTTGAGGACTACTCTAGTGAAGCGTTCATCGCTGCTTTCCATCGTTCTACCGCTCGTAGAGGTCATTGCAAAAAATTGTTCTCTGACCAAGGTACGAACTTCGTTGGGGCTGATGCTCAGATAAAACAGATGCTCGTAGCCTCTTCCTCGTTCTCTTCGCTAATTGTAAAGTCTCTAGCTCAAGAAGGAACATCTTGGATCTTCAATCCTCCCCGTGCGCCTCATTTTGGTGGCATTTGGGAGGCCGCAGTTAAGTCGGCAAAACACCACATCCGCCGAGTCGTTGGAGAACAAGTTCTCACATTTTCGGAGCTTGCGACTCTTATGTGCAGAATTGAAGCTTGCCTTAATTCAAGGCCGTTAACTGCTCTCACGGACGATCCTTCTGACCTAGCATTTTTATCCCCATCACATTTTCTAATTCAACGTTCGTCATTTTTAGTGCCTGAAGAAAACCTCGCAGATGCCAATGTGACTCCAGGAAAGCGCTGGCTTTTGATCAGCCAGCTGACTTAGCATTTCTGAACGAGGTGGTCTTCAGAATATCTGACTTCGCTGCAGACACGACGTAAGTGGAGGCAACTACAGCATCCAATAGCCGTGGGTGATCTCGTGCTCGTTCGCAACGAGCTTACGCCTCCAGCCCAGTGGCCCCGCGCACGCATCACAGCTATTCATCCAGGGAGTGATGGAATCACGTGCGTGGTCGATTTGTGCACGGCCACCACAACTCTTCGTCGACCCATCGCCAAGGTCGTACGTCTTCACCCTGCTGAGTGAGGTTCGGTCGCCAGTCTGGCGAAGGTAGGCGGAATGTTCACGATCCATCGCCTCGAACGCTCGAGACGCTGACGTCATCGAGCCTTATAAGGCCATATTCGGCCTGCGCAAGTGCGCAGCCAGTCAGCGCTCGCCACGCGGCCCTCTCTGCGCCCCTCCAACTCCCAAGTCAGTTCAGTTCAGCGCGACGGCCGAGAGAGACAGCAGCAGCTCACGACTGCACAACGGACACCAACAATAAACCACTTTATTCTCCACACGAAACGCCTTCAATTATTGAACCTCAGTTCACGATCCCACCCTTCATTCATTCACTCTCAAAAACAATTCCTTATTTCTTTTTAGTTGTCTAATTTAAATTTATTTGTTTAATTGACTCATACAAAGTCGATATACCAACTTGATTATTAATACGAACATGAGTAAATATAATAACTACCATAAAACATTTTTAAATAAAATATGGTATGTAAGTATAAGTCTTATCATAAAACTATTGCATATTGATGTTCAATCTGTTTTTCATGCTTTGACAAAGTTCAGTAACAAGGTCCACAACATGAGATGCAAGAATAATATTAAGTTCTCAAAGCCGTCTGGTTCTCAAAAATACAAATCATTTGTGGCTCTTGATATTTAAAAATAAATACAATTATTTTCAGGAGCGTTTGAAAAAAGATTCAGATAAAAATTTGTCAAACAAAAAATAATCTCACCCTATTTTTGTTTTGCTTTGATTAAGGTAAATACACTAAAAAGTAGTCAATCAGACTTACAAAATAAGTCACAAAATAAGCACTGCGACATTATTCGTATAAAATGCAAACTTTATCGTAAGCACTGATGAACACAATGAAAATTTTAACTACTGTCTACAGTAGTTAATATAATAGCACAATCAAAGAATACAACACTGTTAGCAAAAATATTTTCAATATCATATTTTGGCGATATTTTAATTGTTTTTCAATTAAAAGTTATTATTACATTTACACACAAAAAACCACAATTATCCAACTAAAATATACTTATAGTTTAAGCAGCACCATCCACAATAATCACCACAATATCATTTACGAACAGATTAATATGAATATTAAAGTTGACACCCGTTAACTTGTACACTTGCATGTAGATAATACTGTACATTGATGTTTTTTTTACTTATTTTTATATTTCAGAAGTAGATGAGCTATGGGGACTCGGGACCACGTGGACATTCGGGACCATGTGGGGATTCGGGACCACGTGGGGATTCGGGCTCACGTGGGGATTCGAGCTCATGGATTGGAGTGAGGATTCAGGATAAGTGAGGATCTAGTGAGTGTATGTGGGTGTGTGTGCGGGTGAATAATTTTATTTCACGTTTAAATATATAGTCGCCCTGAAAAGGGCGGATTGATAATAACAAAATTAAAATTGTTGTCGGGCAACTTGTGCGACCTGGCTCCTACAGCGACTAATACATAGGATTTCGACCTCGGGTGATGACTCAGCCGAGTCGATCAAGATCACCTCAGGTGACCGCTGCTGGTCTAGTAGCCGCTGTTGCTGCTGCGGGTGTTGTTGCTGTTGCTGCGGGTGTTGTTCTAACTGCTGCGGCTGCGGGCGCTGCGGGTGCTGTGGTGGTTGCACAGTCCGCGGCTCCTCAAGGTACCGCCCAGCCTCGACATCATATACTAACATATGGTCCGGAGAATCCGGACTATGTGTTAGTATAGATATCGGGGCTCGCACCTATGATGATGGTGATGCACTTGAGGGTTGGGGAGACGCCATCTCAGTCGACACTTCTTCAGCCAACGTAGCGGATGCAACTTCGCACAGCAAATCCAACGAACTCATCTTAGCGAATGTACGGAACTCCCGAATGCGCCTAGTTTTATACACGAAGCGCGGACCTACACGCCGCTGAGCGAGAGCCGTTGCCACCGCCGCCGCCACTGCCGCCGCTCGAGCAAACGCTGTGATTGGTGCGGAGCAGTTCTTCGCCGCCGCCGCTCGGCATTGGCGCGGAGAAGATGCGGTCGCGCGCTGATTGATGCGGAATAGCTCTACGCCGCGACCGCCGCCGCCGCCGCTCATTGACTTGCGGCGGAGCAGCTTCGACGATCCTTATAAATGAGACGCGCCCGGCAGCAACAACACTTCTCTCGCACGGGAGCCCTCGCTACTCTTCAAATAGCAGTTAGGTGTTTTAACCGACTGCATATTTAGGAATGCGAGGGAAAATGAGGCTCTTCTCGCGCGCGTCTTTTACTCGCATAAATCCTCTCCGCATGCTATCTCAACGTTTTCAAACAGCAGTTAGGTGTTCTAACCGACTGCATATTTGTGAACGCAAAACTCTTTTCACGCTTTCACGCGCGTCTTTACAACCTTCGCGTGTATACTATTTTAATGTTTACAAATAGCAGTTAGGTGTTCTAACCGACTGCATATTTGCGAACGCAAAACTCTTTTCGCGCGCGTCTTTACAACCTTCGCGTACATGTAGTTCCGACGTTTTTGCGCTTTCAAATCGCAGTTAGGTGTAGTAACCGACTGCATGTTTTGAGAATGCGAGACTCTTTCGCGCGCGTTTTCGTAACCTTCGCGTACATGTAATTTCGACTTTTCAAATAACAGTTAGATGTATTAACCGACTGCATATTTGAGAATTGCATGTGTCAAAACGCTGGAAGACTCAAACTTTTTCATGCATCTTTACAATCTCTCTCGTTTTACTCACAAATGTTTATACCATTCTCAGGATCAACTCAATCTGTTCTTCTCAGGACCTACAAATCTCAACAAACAAACTTATTCATTATTTCAAGGACCCTGTTATTTTCGACAAAATTTATTATATGAAATGGTTTTATGTATATCGGTCCTTTTCAGGACCTGAAAATTTCAACAACAAACTTATTTATTATTTCAAGCGTAAAGAGCCTTACGATTCTCGACAAATTTATTATAATAAATCGTTTATATAGAAAGAAATAGTGATGAAAGTCTTATTATGAAACGCTATTTTCTTACACTTGCTCATAACACGCTTCCCTATTATGAAACATTTTTTCTTTATTAGCGGTAATTTCAGTATAAATTTAGTTGAAAACTATGAAGAAAATCTGAAACGGATATGAATTTTTTCATAAGTACTTAAACATGTGTGGTTGTAATGTGTGTCGATTGCGTCTATTTTAATTCAAAAACATCATGAATAAACCTATTTTATATTTATTTCTATGCAAAAATATCTGTGGTGCCAAGGAAGAAGGGAACAAGTAACGTCAGAAAGTTTTCGGGATATTGCGATTTAAATACTAACGCTTAAAGACAGTTTCTATATAAAAGTGGACTTATTCCCTTTTTAAATTACATTGCAACTGAAAAATAAAAACTTTTTTAAAATAAAACCTTAATAAAAAAGCGTATTGAACCTCAAAAAAGTAAAAAATGACCTTAACTCGATTTTCATAAAAATTGGACTTATTCCCTTCTTCCTTGACACCACAGATATAGCCGTTTAATCTATATTAGTAGCTCTGATGTACAGTATTGGTAGGTTTAGACACGATTTACAGGTTTATGTACAAATGATATAAAGTTTAAAATCACAAATAATTTAAAAATTTATATATTTAAACTGCATTGTAAATGAAATTAGAAATAAAAGCTTTTTTATACTGTTTCATAATAGAGACCTGCAGTTCGTTTCATACATATAGTGAAACAGCTAATAAATAGTAGTAATGAAATCAGTGAATTAGTATATAATATTAGATGTATATAAACATTTGAAAAATGACTATAAATGCAAACAGGAACAGGTTCGGTTCAAAGGGCAATCAATGTATTATAAGAGCTTCGAAACGGCGACGCAAAACAAATTTTTTAGCATTTTATACACAAAAAAAAATCATTTATTTATTAATGCATATGTAAAAAAAAAGTAGCACATGAATGTAACTATATTTTGTTCTTATTTAAAGTTTAAACGTTTCAAATCACTTATGTCTTTATAGCTTAGCCCGAAAATTCCACGCCAGTACGCGGTACATAATAAACACGTATATAATACACATGTTTTTTTCTTTATACGCATTCAGTGGTTGTATTAGGTCATATTTTGTTTTCGTCGACACGACGTATCCATTCAAAACATGAGCCCATCGAGTCATTGTTTACTTTTTCTTTCTCTCGCTCTAGACCGCTGTGTAGCCCCCCCCCCCCCACTCACCTTACTCCGGGTACGAGCTACGGCGCTGTATGCATGTGGCGCTGCATGCGCGCTTTAGGTTATAAAAACGCTCACGCTCTCGACTCGCGCTCATTCTCTCTAGCAGAATGGACCCGAGAAAATTCCACCGCATGTCAGAGTCGAGTCGCCTTCGTCGCAACCGCCGGCGAAAGGATTGGCCGCGAATCCTAGGACTTAATCAACGCGACATGAGACACATGATGTCAGAAGAGGGCCGACCTCCTCCTCCTCCTCAACCGCCTGTGGCAGCATCACCTCCACCGCAACCCTTACGCTTCTCCACCCCTCGACCTACATTTCCTTCAGTACCTCCTCTTCTTTCGCCTCTTCCTCCCTCACCTCCTCTTCCTGCTTCACCTCCACCTGAACCTACTCCACCACCTCCACCTTCTCCACCACCTCCACCACCTCAGCCACCATCATGACTCAGCGCTGAGCTTCGGGCCTTCCTCGCCCCTATATGGCCAGAGGAGCGGGTGCGCATGGCCCGGATGGCGCTGAGGAAGGTGGTGGAGATGAAGGTGAAGGAACGGCTTCGCGAGTGGCGAGCGGAGAGATCCCGCGAAAGGTAGTAAGCTACCGTAAAATCAGCCCTTTTCAGGGCTAACATAAACAATCAAATTCTCTCTCTCTCTATTTCTTTCATACGTCGCGTTTTTCGAGCGCGCCCCTCTCGTTGCTGGCGAATACCCCCTCTCCTCCCGCCGCGGACACCTGTGGCCCTCTCTAGTCACCCTTCTCTCGTCGCTGGTGCGCGTATCCCTCTCTCCTCGCTGGCGCGTGCCTCTCTCACCGCGCGTGTTTACATGAGGCTCATACTACTGGTGCGCACGTCTCTCTCATTGTTGACGGCGCTTGATTGTTTTCAGATACGAAGTCGAGTTCTTACATCTACTTGATAAAAGGAACTCACTTTGTTGACCATCAATCGCAACTGTCCAAAACTTATTTTATACATTGCAAAATACTGAGCGATATTTCTGGTACTTCACTTTAGAATCAAAGGGATATTAGTTTAAATTAATACGAAAAAATAGCGAGTTTATAATCGACGAAATCTATTTTTTTTTTTACTAATTTCGCGTTTTGTCACATTAAATATAGTATATAGTACTTGTATTTTATTAACTATAAACGAGTGCATGCTTTAATCATGTTCTAAAAAAAAGTATGTTCTCACTAGTTAACTAAAATGCCCAATCATCAAGTAATCGAAAGAAATCTGTTTCAGGTAGTATTAAATAAAATTATTTCAAACGCTATTAAAGAAACAATTTTTTTTTAATTTATATTCCTTTCGTTTAACTATATCAAGTTCATGTATTTAATTTATGTTGATGAAACTAAAATCAATCAAAGAAAATAATTATTCAACGTTTGAAATATTTGTGGCCCTGAAAAGGGCCGATTGTTTTTTTTTTTTTAATAGACGTCTCCATTTATATGTCAGGCGATGACTCTAGCACAATAGCCTCAGCGTCCATCACCTCGATTTCGCCAACATTGATGTCCACTGGTACTGCGCCATCAGCCAACCGAAGATCTATCGCCGGTACTTCAAAATAAAACTGCTCTACAGGGTCGTAGATTGGTATAAAGTCAGGTGAGGCTGGTGGTGGAGGTGGCGATGCCTTGGGCGAAGAAAGAGGTGATGGTGTTGGCGACGGCTGCGGTGATGAGCGAGCGAACGTTGATGTCACGCTGTTAGGCGATTCCAAACCCATAAGCCACGCATCAAATTTGAGCGGGGAGCTCGATGGTGTTTGCGATGGCTCCAGTGATAACGTCCCGGCACCCAACCATGCCGATGGTGGAGCCGGTACAAGCTCCGGTGTTGGTGGTATTGGTCCTGAGGAATAGGAGGGAGACCAACCACTAACATAAGGTCAATCTCCTCCGCAACATCCCAATCCTCCAATGCCGCCAAATGACGTTGGATCAGCTCCTCGTTGCTTATGAAAGTCTTTTCCACACTGGAGTAATTGTCTTTGCAGACTGTGCTGAAGTCGCGGACGCTCCGTACTTTTATACGATCTGTTCGCGTGCAGGCGTCGCCGCTCGCGCTCTGATTGGACGAAAATTCGCGGGGGATGGAGGGGAGGAGGCAGAGCGATTGAAGTTATATAGCCTTCGTCATTTCACGAGAGTACCCCGTTACCACTCGCACCATATCATCGCTGTCAGTAAAGAAAATCTCTCTCTCTTTTCGGAGCAGTTAAAATATGCATATACATGTAATATGCTTGAATACATACAAATGTATTATGCTTTGGAGCGCATAATTATTATGCTTCCGCACACGTCTAAACAATATTTCGCTTACTAACATATAAAGTTTTCTATCTTGATTTGTTAATCATTGAAGTTTATAGTAATTAATAATATTTAGTCAGCTCAGTAACCATTACTATTTTCTCATTATACTAATAAATTGTATAACTTGTGTTAAATTCATAGGCAAATAAATTATTTGATGAGAGAAGCTATTTGCGTGTAATATATGTTTATGTTATTTTTAATTTATTGTTGAATTGCCTCAAAATATCTTATTCTCATATGTCTATATGTAAGCATGAATAAAAGAATTTCTGAGCAATGTTACATACATTTAACTGTTTGTATATGTTTACTTTCTCAGCAAATCTTTCCCGTTGGTTGATTATGAGCGCTTTCTATACTATCTATGTTAAGGTTTTCCAAAACCAATCTGCGCTGCGTCTGTCAACGATGATTTGTTAAGTCTTTGAGGTTCAAAGATTGCTGCTGCGACCGCTGCGACCGCTGTAACTGCTGCAACTGCTGCAACTGCTGTGATGGTTCTCGAACGAGAGCGGAGAAGCGAATGAAGCTTAGAGCTTCGTCCACCTGTTTATATTCAGTTAAGTCATCCCCGCCATCCTGCTCACAACCAATCACGATTGATTTCTGCCCCACCCCCCCATAATTTTAATATAAAAGGAGATGCATTTGAGAGGAAAAGTCAGTTTGGTGCTCCGAGCAGTCGAAGCAACATCGTAAAGTTTACATGAGTGGTTTTTTTCACCATATTACCAGCCGTCACGTTACTATTCACAAATAAAGAAGTTGTACTTGAAAGAAAAAAGAATTCGTTTACTGCTCATAGCAGTCGAATATTCTAGTTCAAAAACATATCGTTTGACGCCACCTCTCGCCAACATCGATATCTTCTCTTTAAAAGGAAGTACTGAGACTTGCAAAACTCATTTCATGTCTTGGAGTGATCCGAAGCAGTTGAAAATGGCTGAGCACTTAAGAGAGGCTGCTAATAAGCTATGGAAGTTATATCAAGCATCTTTGACTGGTGATGTCGATGAAAACGACATTGATACTTGGGTGAAGTACTGTATAATGCTATACAATCAACTCAATATTCATTAAGTACTACAAATAATTTAAAAATATCTGACAACCAAAAACTTTAAGCCGCTATTGCTCTCATTAATACTGTTCGGCACTTGTTATGTGATCGTCGAGTAGACCGCGAGTTACAAGAAAATAATGTTGTGTGGGATGATATTCATTCCGTTTTTGAAAATAGAATAAGAATAGGTGTGATAACCAACTTAAGACATCTTGACTTATTAACTTTCATGCTAGAAGCAAAACAACTGGTTATTCTTAAAGTAAATGAAGCTCTTGAGAAACATTCTGCTCTAAAAGTTAACACAGTTTTGGCAGCTGAATATGGATTGATTAAAAATGACGAAGAAACTACGGACATCATGTACTTTAATACAAAGACAACGCCGATATATTTAACAACTCACTTAAATGAGTGGTTCGTCGTGAATGTGTAGCATCCTATCGACGCACACATGGAAGAATATCAAGAACGAGAATCAGGCTGGTCACTTAAATCTATTTTAAACTTAACGATAAATATTTGTAAGTTTAATCCAATGAGGGGAAGCACTTATATAGATTTACCTTCATTTATCAAAAAAAGAGGCTTGCATTAACGTTAAAAACGATGATAATGAATGTTTTAAATGGGCTATTCTATCAGCATTACATCCCGTTAGTAAACATACAGATCGTGTGTCATGTTACGGTTCATACAAAGATGAGCTCAACTTCGATGGGATTGAATTTCCAGTAGATCCTAAACAAATTAACAAATTTGAAAAACAGAATGATGTTTCGGTAAATGTCTATTACTTGAAGAAAAAGGAAAACATTTTTGACGTCTTACCACGACACTTGACATCTTATAAGAAAGAAAAGCATGTTAATTTACTTCTTGAGGAAAGTCATTATGTAGACGAGGAGGAAGATGACGAGCCTCTTGACGACACTGACACAGTATTTAAAAATCATTATGTATGGATAAAAGATTTATCAAGACTCGTACGAAGTCAGATATCTTCTCATAAAAGTAAAGCCTATATCTGTGACCGATGCTTGCATTTTTTCTGGTCAAAGGAAAAGCTGACGAAGCATGCAATTGACTGTTCAGAAATAAATGAATGCAAAATTTTACTTCCTTCACAAAAGGATCATATATTACAGTTTAAGAACTTTTTCAATAAGAATCAAGTACCAATGATTATTTAAGCAGATTTTGAGTGTTTACTGAAGGAAGCCCATGATCACGAACGTGCTTATCAGCACCATGAGCCGTTTAATGTAGGCTTCTTTGTAAAATGTAGCTATGATGACAGCTTGTCAGAATATAAATGCTATAGGCGAGAAAAAGAAGAAGACGAATCTCCGGCTAAGTGGTTCATGATGAGCCTTCACTCTCTGGCTCTAAAATTAGAAGAAATGTACAAGTATCCAAAGCCTATGAAAGATGTGACGATTCATTCAGGTTTATGGCTTCGTCCTTGGACAAGTTAGCGTCATACTTAGAGAATCTTCCTATTCTTGAAAAATCATTTCAACAAGATGACGGATTCTCTATTAAACAGATTATGCTACTGAAAAGGAAAGGAGTTTTCCCATATGATTACGTTTCATCATTCGAAAAACTCAAAGAAACCAATCTCCCTTCAAAAGACGATTTTTTCAGTAGCTTGTATCAAAGTCATGTCAGCGACGATGATTATAAACATGCCGAAAAAGTATGGCAGATGTACAACATTGAAGATCTTGGACAATATTCTGACTTATATATGAAGACCGATGTAATACTATTGGCTGAAGTTTTCGAAAATTTCAGAAAGAACTGTCTTCAGGCTTATGGTTTGGATCCCGCTCATTACTATACGACACCTGGATTAACGTGGGACGCAATGCTAAAGTACACTGAGGTATGGACTGCATATATATGTATGCTCATATGTTTTATTTATTTATATATTTGTATATTTTAATAGGTACAACTAGAGCTTCTCACAGATATTGACATGCTGATATTCATCGAACGTGGTATACGGGGAGGAATTAGTCAATGCTGTAATCGCTACGCCAAAGCGAATAATCCATACATGAGCGAAGGTTATAATGTTGACGAGGAAGAAAAATATCTCATGTATTATGATGTCAACAATTTATATGGATGGGCCATGACTGAATCCTTACCCTATGGAGGCTTTGAATGGGTCAAGAATGTAAATGAGCCAAACTTCTTTGACATCCCCGACGACTGTGACATTGGATACTTTATTGAAGTGGACTTGAAGTACCCCGAAACACTCCATGATGTTCACAAAGACCTGCCATTCTGTGCTGAGCACATGGCGCCTCCTGGTTCAAAGCAGAAGAAACTTATGACGACGCTTTACGACAAAGAACATTATGTGCTTTACTATAGAGCACTGAAACAGGCGTTGAAACATGGTTTAATGTTGACTAAAGTTCATCGGGCCATAAAGTTTAATCAACGACCATGGCTTAAAAAGTATATAGATTTAAACAGTGCTAAAAGAAAAGAAGCAAAAAATGAGTTTGAAAAAATGTTATTCAAACTTTTTAACAATGCCGTTTACGGAAAAACTATGGAAAACGAGAGAAAACTGGAGCTGAAACATACATCGCAAAACCTAATTTTCATAGCTGCGACGTGTTTGACAAGAACCTTGTGGCTATACAACTTCTACGCACTGAAATATCTATCAGAAAACCTATTTATGTAGGACTCAGTGTTTTGGATTTATCAAAAACACTTGTGTATAGATTCCATTATGAATACATGAAAACCCGTGTGCGTGACAACTGTAAAATTCTATACACTGATACAGACAGCTTGATCTATGAAATCACGAACGTCAACATTTATGAGATCATGCACCAGGACATTCACAAATTTGATACCTCTGATTATCCAGAGACCAATCCCTTCAATATGCCTCGTGTAAACAAAAAGCTTGTAGGTCTAATGAAGGATGGATGTAATGGTGAAATAATGTTGGAATTTGTAGGTTTAAGAAGTAAAATGTATAGTGTTCGGATTCAAGGTCAAAAACCCATTAAAAAAGCTGAAGGTGTTAAAAGTTCGGTGGTAAAGGCTACCATTAACTTTGAAGACTACATGCAATGCTTACGGGAAAATATAATAATAACTCGAGAGCAGCGAAGCATTAGATCACGTCATCATGTGTTGCCCACTGAAAAGGAAAGGGAGATCGCTCTCAGTGCCCGTGATGACAAACGCCATCTGCTGCCTGACCAAACAGACACTCTCCCATGGGGTCATTACAAAGTCTCAGCTGATGAAGTAGTTGAGCTTCCGCATATTGCAGCATCATCTTTACATGAAGAGGATAAGTTCGACGTTAAGCCTGAAGAAAATAACCAACTGACGGCTGCAGCAGTCAAACAGTCTACAACACAGAAGTATATCAGTGATATGCAACAACAACTGATTACTCTTATGCAGCTGTTCGAAGATGATGAATCGCTTAAAAGAATATCCGAAACAAACAGCAATTCACCCAACAAGAAATTTAAAAGCTCCTAGAGTACGAATGAAAATTACTACTTGCAGATCTCTTCCTATCGCATGATTTCGAGGATTGGGACAAGCACCTACATTCAACTATAGTTAACGAATATTTTAAGTATACAGCTTTAAGGGAGGTATATGTATTATTTATATAAGTTAAAGTTTTAGAGATTAGTAAAGTGCGACTATTGGATAGTTAGTGTATAATGAAAATTGAATATCTCAATCATATTGTCATGTAATACTAATGAAATGCGCATCAAGAACAAATGTATATAGAAATAAGTGAAGTACTTGAACTTATATTTAGATACGAACGCATCATTTGGATATATCTATATGTATTATTTGTATGTAATTAAAAACTATTAAGAAATTAGTAAAAGTATAAGTTATTATATTCCAATGTACATATAATGAATAAATAAAGACTAAAGTTAATAACTTAAACATATCTTACGTATTACTTTATGGACCTCATAGGAAAAAATAATGTATAGAACTAATAAGTAAAGCTATTCTAATTAATGGTAGTTAATGAATAATAAGTATAGACTATTCTAATTCAATATAGTTGATGTATGATATGATAAACCTTTTTATTTGTAAAATTATTAAAATAATGTAAAAAAGGTGTTACTCTATGACATAAAAAAACGTATCACTCTATGACATGTCACTCGATGATATAAAAAGGGTGTGACTGACATAAAAAAGGTGTTAGTTTATAATGGTGCTACTCTATAACATAAAAAAGGTGTTACTCTATGACATAAAAAAGTGTTACCCTATAAAAAGTTGTTACTCTATGATATAAAAAAGGTGTTACTCTATGACATAAAAAAGGTGTCACTCTATAAAAAAGGTGTTACTCTATAAAAAGGTGTCACTCTATGACATAAAAAAGGTGTTACTGTAACGTCCAGGAAATGTTCTATTTCCTTCCCTAGGCAAAAAATATATATTACCATATACCTCTGGACTATATACACGCCTTACTCATATACTTACTCACTTACATGCCCTCTCTCTCTATATGTTTTATTTTCAAGGTCAATACTCACATACTCATACACACGCCTGAATATATGATTATAAATGAATAATTTATCTGAACATAATTTTTTTTTCCAAAGGTCACATTATTTGAATTCGCACTAACCATCCATATATTTGTAACCGTTACTATTTAGTTTATATATTTTTTTTTATAAACAATCACCATAATTGATCAACGCATATTGTCAAAATTATATAAATCATAGCAATTAATTTTCGGAAAATTGAAATGCATCAATTGTATCCTTTCATACTGATTACTGCAGTTAAATCAAACAAAAATTAGACTAAATAAATTTTGCAATTTGAATTAAACTAATACAAAATCAATCAATATCATTGCGAGCGGAAATACTTTTTAAGCATTGCACATATGAACAATCACACTATGCGAATAAAATTCCATTGTCATTTGCATCACCGCCTTCTATCTTATCTGAAACCAAAACATTAACTTCTGGGCGATAAGCCTTTGCCTGCTCGCACTGGTCCAACCGAATACAGATTCGGCTTGCCTTAGAACACCAGCAAGGTAACCCCAGCTGGCCAGCCCCCCCCATTTTCGGCGGAGTAAGAAGTGGAGCCGACGTAGGAGAGCTGAGTTAAGCGAGGCATTTCTTTTTAGAGGCAGAAGGGTACGACCACGCGAGCAAGGCAGCCGATTCTATCTGTACTTCGCACTCTGTAACTTTCGGATAATAAACTTTTAAGTTTACTACATTTCGTACTCGTTGTCACTGTGAGACCTGGCCTACCCATCCTTCAGAAACATCCACGGGCCTAAAACTAATACCGAACGTTAACTTGTCAAGTTATACGAAAAAACATACTCGCGGGACGAAACCGCTCCTCGTACGACTAATACCAGGAAGCAGCAACCGCAGGAAAAAGAGGACCGGAGGACTTCTCACTGCCACTCTTGGGTACAGCGGGGACCAGGATTGGTGGGTGTCCAGGTCTCCATACTAAGGGTCAACTCCAGGCAACTGCGCCGAGGACGGAGCTCCACAACGGAGTTATCGCCGACCCGAGGACCCAGCACACCCTCCAAGGAACTGGAGAACCCAGCCAACCTGCGCTACACGCTCGCCAGCGTAAAAGTATGCAGAAGATTTTCCGTTTTGCCGTCACAAACTCAAGAATTAAAAACAATCCTCGAACATAACATTACTCTATAAAAAGGTGTCACTCTATGACATAAAAAAGGTGTTACTCTATAAAAACATGTCACTATGACATAAAAAAGGTGTTACTCTATAAAAACATGTCACTCTATGACATAAAAAAGGTGTTACTCTATGACATAAAAAAAGTGTTACTCTATAAAAAGTTGTTACTGTATAATATAAAAAAGGTGTTACTCTATAAAAAGGTGTCACTCTATAAAAAGGCGTTACTCTATAAAAAGGTGTCATGACAAAATTAAAAAAGAGTTACTACACCCTAACAAAAAGTTAAAAACTGTTATTCCATAACATAAAAAGTCTATGACATCCAAGTTTAAACAGGATGCACGTGCGAAAAGGAGATGTTGATGTATGTATATGATAAAACTCCTTTTGTCTGTAAACAAAATTATTAATAGAATGTTTATTCCTTGGTCAAATATTATTCGCCCTTAAAAGGATTGTTTTATATAATGTAGAATTGATTCCAACTTTTAAATATTTTTTTTGCCCTTAAAAGGACAGATTGATGTTTAATTATAAAAAAAATATAATACATAAAATACAAAAAAATTAGAAGTGTAAAAATAATAATTGTAATTTACTTAAAATTTAAATAAACAACGGTGAACATTATGGAGACATTTTCTCCTTCGAGGTGTCTCCTCTTCATCAACAAATTTTATTATTTTATAGTACTTCTTATCCGCCGCATCATACACGGTGATGTACTCTGGAGGTGACTGGATCCTCTTCGGTACCTCTATGTACCGTTTCTCCGCGACATCATAAACTTTATTTGTCAATGTCGGGAGAGGTGAAGTTGTCATCGATGGTGATGTATAGGCCGATATACTCAACGACGATCGTTCCATCTCTAGGTGTATTGATGATGATGGTGAATAGGCCCTGAAAGGCGGCGTTAGGTATGGAGGCAAATCAGGCGTCAACTGAGGTAGCTCCAGTTCCTCATGAAAAACCATCGAAAGTGAGACGCTGGCCATCATCTCCAGCTCCATCATGCCACTGAGTACTAGCTGGTATAGATTAGAAGCCTCTCTCTCAATAATTTCGAGAATTGAGTGATCAGACATCGACTCCATTATTCTGCTGAATGTGTTAACTTGCAACGCGACGTTATATTTATATGCTGCGTAAGCGGTGGGGTAGCAGTGGGCCGTGAATATCTGCTCCAATCAGAATGCGATCGCATCTGCTCCACTCCAATCAACGCGTTACATAAGCGGTGACGGCGGTAAAGAGCTGCTCCGCTCCAATCAGCACGTTTGCTCAAGCGGTGGCACTCGCACAGCGGCGAGCAAGTCCACGTTTTGTGTATAAAACTGGAGCGCTTTCGTGAGTTCAGCACACTCCTCAAGATGTGGAACGACGAGCAAGTTCACGATGAGACTAACCGCTATCTGCAGGCCTTGGAAGAGGACATGGGCATTGAGTCGGAGCAATGTTCCTCGTCCGATAGCGATGATGAACTGAATGGAAAGTTGGCGAAAATGCGTGATGATATGATGCGACGGCTACGGGCCTTGGATGATATTTCGTCACCACTGCCAGCGCCGCCTTCAATATGCTCATATCATGAGTGGTTAGCGAGTGGTGACTTTCAGCCAGAGCCACCGCTCTCACCATCTCCGCAGTCGTCTTTATATCAAGAATCAGCGATTCAACCAACACCGGCATCAGCCTCGGCTTCTGAGTCACCACCACTTCCATCTCCGCCTTTGCATCCATTGTCCCCACCGTCACCGTCGCCCCCGCGTTTATCTCCGCCGAGGTATTCGCCTCCAAGCTCGGGGGATGCTCAAGTAACTCCTTGCGGAAGGTATCAACGTCGTCGCCGCTATCAGAATTTGAATGCAACTCATCGTTGTCGTTGTCGTCGTCGTCTATTTTAGTTATTTATCAATCCGCCCTTTTCAGGGCGCTCATATTTTTAAAACGTGGTTAAAACTATTTTTTTTTCTCAAGAAATAGCTCTCTGGTTTGGTGTTTTTTTTTCTTGTAGAGAAAAAGAGAACAAATAATTATCGAGCTAAAATTTATTGACGTATTAAGGTAGTTATAAACCGACTATGTAATTTGAAATATCAATATTCACCATTTAACCAAAGCAGTATAAATGTGCAAGATAGTTTTTTTTTATCTGAATAAATGTTTATTATTAGTAAGTAGTAATCATAAGTATAATTGGTCAAGCTACAACCATCATACCTATTTCTTTAAAAAAAAAAAAAAAAATAATTACATTAATTTCAAATTTTAACAAAGAAGTCCAAGAAATACTATGGTAAATAATTAGTCTGTTAAAAGAAACGGTTAATATTATATAATTTGTATTCTGAATCAAATGTAATAGGACAACTTATATTGAAAACTATGCATTTATATAATATAAGTTTAAAGTTATTTTTAATGTATCGCTTTGAGAATCGCTGTAAAATAGTAAGGGTTTTTAAATTTGTTCTACTCCAGTTAATTGAATATTGCCGTTTTGATTCTAAATTTGACTTTATAGCTAATATATTTAAGTGAATAACTTAAATAACTATGCACTACATTACAATATACTATTATATTATTTTTATATTTAATGTTTATTTGAATAATTTTGTTCTACTTTCATGTAGTAGCCCTGAAAGTGCTAGTTAGTGTTAGTCGCGACTCTCGCTCTAGAAGAGTTGAGACGATGTTTGGCTGAAAATTGGTTGTTAAAGGTTATCGCTGGATTACAACTTTACGCTCCTTTAATATATTCAAAGTTGTGACTTCTTCCGCTCCATCGCCCAGTTGGAAAATGATGCTTTGCAAATGTATACCCGTTATTTTATACATTTCTGTGCACCAATCCGGACCAAGCAGCACTGGAAGGGGTAGCACGGCTTGAAAGCGTATAAAAGAAACGTGCTTTCATGGCATAGGCACACTCGTCAAGATGTGCGAGGAGCGTTGGAAGCAACTCTACAAAGAATTCGTAGCTAATCTCGCAAATGTGGAAGAGGCTGATGAAACTTCTTCATTATTTTCGGAGTCACCGCCGCCCTCACCATCTCAACCATTGCAGGAGTTGGCTCACGACTCTTCTTCGCCGCCACAACCTTCACCTCCACTACTCTCGCCATTGGTATGTTCACCTCCGGAGCGGAAGAGTAGTGTTGAGTCTCCTACATCATCAACTCAGCCGCCGCCAGTTTCACCAGGCTATGTGATGTTCTACAACCCGGAAGAAGAACTTTATTATGAGATACCGATCGCTGAGCTTAAAAGTGATAAAATCAATGTGCTGATTATTGATGATAAAGAACCTTCGAAGAGCCTGAACGTGGTGCGCTATCGCGTTTCCACCAGATAATATATATTTAGAGTAACAATCCGCCCTTTTCAGGGCGATCAAATATAAATACGCTGAGCAAACTATTTCTAATTATAGTGAAGACACTTCCCAGCTGACCATCAACTGGATCCTCCACGGGCCAGAAATCTATTGACATACAAATCGATTGCCGCCTGAACCGAAACTGTTCTGTGTGCAATATTTTTCAAATGTTTATCAATTTTGAACTTAGGCATAAATTTCGATTATATACTAATTCACCGATTTCATTACTACTTTTTATTAACTATTTCACTATATGTATGCAAACGAACTGCATGCCCCTATTATCAAACAGTATAAAAGAGTTTTTATTTTGAATCTCATTTACAATATAGTTTAAATATATAAATTTTTAAATTATTTGTGCTTTTAACTAAACTTTAAATTATTTGTGCATTTGTAAATAAACCTGCAAATCAATACTATACATACCAATACTATACATATAAGCTACTAATAGAGATTACCCCTCGATATATTTGTATAGAAATAGATATCAAATAAGTTTATTCATGACGTATTGAATTAAAATAGTTAAACTTTGTTATGAAATCGCTACAAATTACAACCAGACATTTTATAACAAATTTGTGGGTCATAGACGTTTCAGATTTTTTTTTTTTCGGCAACTATCTATAACAAATTTATACCTAAAATATCACGAATAATAAAAAAAGATGTTACAACATAGGGAGATACTTTATAGAACAGGGGTATCAGTAAGAAAATAGCGTTTCATAGCAATACTTTCATTGATATTTATTTTTAAAATAAAACGATTTCATATAAATACTACGTTTAAACAACTTTGTGAAAATCATTGTATACGAATTTTTATCTCATTAGCTTGAAATAATAATAGTTTGTTGTTAAAATGTATTGGTTCTGAAAAGAACCTATTTAAGGCTACAAACATTTATGAGTAAAAACCACAAGACAGGACCTACAAAACATAAAGGTTCATGAAAAGATTGATTCTCTCAGTGTTTTATTTTTTTTTCCCAAATACGCGGTCGGTCATAACACCAAACTGCGATTTGAAAACATAAGCGAGTAAAAGACGTACGCGAAAAAAGTCTCGTATTCTCAAATGAGCAGCCGGTTATACACCAAACTGCGATTGAAAATACAAGTGAGAAAAACATGCACGCAGCGAGTAAAAGACGTACGCGAAAAGAGTTTCGTATTCTCAAACATACAGCCGGTTATACACCTAACTGCGAATGAAAATACAAGTGAGAAAATCATGCACGCAGCGAGTAAAAGACGTACGCGAAAAGAGTCTCGTATTCTCAAACGTACAGCCGGTTATACACCTAACTGCGAATGAAAATACAAGTGAGAAAATCATGCACTCGGCGAGTAAAAGACGTACGCGAAAAGAGTCTCACATTCGCAAACAAGCATCCGGTTAAAACATCTAACTGCTGTTTGAAAACGCGAGCGAGGAAACGTTAACATGCACGCGGAGAGATCTAAGCGAGTCGCGTTTCACACATCCACATATGCAGTCGGTTAAAACACCTAACTGCGATTTGAAACGGTGAAATAATAATAATAATAATAATAAGAGAGAGAGAGAGAGAGAGAGAGAGAGAGAGAGAGAGAGCATTTTCCATCGCATTCCCAAATACGCAGCCGGTTAAGACACCTAACTGCGATTTGAAAACTAGCGAGGGCTCGCGCAGCGACCCGCACTCGGGCACTTGCGCGAGAGAAGTGTTTGTTACAGCCGGGCGCGTCTCATTTATAGGGATCGTCGAAGCTCTTGCGAATTACGATGAGCGGTGGCGGCGGGCCGTTGTAGCGGCGTTGAGCTATTCCGCAACAATCGGTGCGCGGCCGCATCTGTTCTGCGCCAATGCTGAGCGGCGTCGGCGAAGTGCTGCTCCGCACCAATCACAGCGTTTGTTCGAGCGGCGGCGGTGGCGGCGCGAAGAGCTGCTCCGCACCAATCACAGCGGCTGTTGCTCAGAGGCGTGCAGGTCCGCACTTCGTGTATAAAACTAGGCGCATTCGGGAGTTCCGTACATTCGCTAGATGAGTTCGTTGGATTTGCTGTGCGAAGTTGCATCCGCTGCGTTGGCTGAAAAAGTGTCGACTGAGATGGCGTCTCCCCAACCCTCAAGTGCATCACCATCATCATAGGTGCGAGCCTCGATATCTATACTAACACATAGTCCGGATTCTCCGGACCATATGTTAGTATATGATGTCGAGGTTAGGCGGTACCTTGAGGAGCCGTGGACTGCGCAACCACCACAGCACCCACAGTGCCCGCAGCCGCAGCAGTTAGAACAACACCCGCAGCAACAGCAACAACACCCGCAGCAGCAACAGCGGCTACTAGACCAGCAGCGGTCACCTGAGGTGATCTTGATCGACTCGGCTGAGTCATCACCCGAGGTCGAAATCCTATGTATTAGTCGCTGTAGGAGCCAGGTCGCACACGTTGTCCGACAACTATTTTAATTTTGTTATTATCAATCCACCCTTTTCAGGGCGACTATATATTTAAAGGTGAAATAAAATTATTCACCCGCACACACACCCACATACACTCACTAGATCCTCACTTATCCTGAATCCTCACTCCAATCCATGAGCTCGAATTCCTACATGAGCTCGAATCCCCACGTGGTCCCGAATCTCCACATGGTCCCGAATCCCCACGTGGTCCCTAATCCCCATAGCTCATCTACTTTCACACATTTATCAATAATATTCTATTTTTTTTTTACTTATTTTAAACTTTATCTAAGCTACTCTTTTGCCTTTTTTACGTTTAAAGTTTTAATTGTGTTTATCACTGCTTATGATGAAAAGCAATTTCTTTTTATTTTGGCGAATATAGGAGCTCCGAGGCCCTATGAAATCCAATGATAAAGCACGAGTATTTTTTTCTGAGATACTAAGTGGCTCTGTTCCATCGCAGGAAACAATGCGATTGAAGATAAAAGAAATAATCCATAAATTCTTGAGGGCACTGTAAAAATAAAAGTTTTTACAAAGTAACTATACTTATACTTTATTTGTACTTTTTTATATAAAACTTGTATACTTATCTAAATCAAATCTTGATGAGATAACTATTACTTGCTGTCAAAAATAACTAAAAGTAATCCATGAAAACAATTCTTGCATATGTTGACTTTCTGCAAAAATTCCATTTTACAAAAAATCTGATTTTAAAAATGATATTACATAAGGATCATTGTTATTAAATAATTTTCGTAATTAATTTACTTATCTGAATGATAATTGCTCAATGTTCGCTTAATAATAATGTTCTTTCATTCTTCTACTTTACCTCAACGTTCTATTTTGAAAAGATCGACGTAATTTCGAATAAGCAAACAGTTAACAGGAACGGCGCGTTCCGCGTTGCTCGCCTAATATGGATGCTGCCAACTTGCAAACTTTTCGGCCTGCAGTTACGGCCGGGAGAATTCTCCCGATAATCCCATCAGTGATCATGCGGCGACGGCTTTGCAATTATAAGTATAATAGAAATAAATTGAGGTGGAGGAGAGGCCAATATTGCACGTCAACACAATTTATATGCGATTCATATGTACAGTTAATAATTTTGTGGCATTTATTGCATACATTAATAAAATTAAAAAAAAAAAGAAAAAAACTAGCGGCGAAGACAGCATCACTTTAGCAGGGCGGCTTCGTTCCATAATAGTATGTAGTGTACCAGGGGTGTAAAGTGGGCTTTATTAGACCGAAAGTAGACTTTGTCGTGTACGAATCGAACGCGAGCTAGCATAGCCGAAGGCGAGGGCGTTTAGCGCGCCAAAAAGTCCACGTAACCCTTATGGCATACGATATTTTCCTAGGCTCCTTTCTCAGGACGAGACTTTCCCAGGCTACCTATAAAATTAGTACTAAAATACTCTTTAAATCCAAGTAGGCGGGAGATGCGAGTTCCACGCACATAAGGAAGTCACATAGACATGAAGCCATAAACAACACGATTATTAAAATATTTTTATGCTCAAGTAGGCGGATGACGCGAGTTTCAGCCATATAAGAAAGTTACGTAGCCATGCAATACGATTATTTGTGTTTGTTTGAATAATATTTAAATCCAAGAAGGTGGAGGACGCTAGTTCTACGCATATAAGAGAGTCACGTAGACATGAAAAACGATTATTTAAATAATGTTTAAATCGAAGTAGGCGGGGGACGCAAGAATAATTATTAAATAATTTTAAGCCCGAGTAGTAGGAGGCAGCGAGGTCCACGCATATAAGGGAAATACGTAGACATGTAATACGATTATTAGAATAATGTTTAGTTACGTAAATTTGCAGCCGTAAACAAACGATTATTTAAATAATTTTTAATCACAGGTTGCAGGGGGCCGCGAGGTCCGCGCTTATATGGGAGTCATGTAGACTTGAAGCCATAAGCAAAACCATTATTTTATAATTTTAAACTCAAGAAGGCGGGGGACGCGTGTTCCACGCATATAAGGCTGTCACCTAGACATATAACATGATGATTTAAATAATTTTTAAACCCAAGCAGGTGAGGGACGCTAGTTCCATGGATTTAAAGGAGCCACGTGGATATGCAGCCCTAATCAAACGATTATTTAAAGTATTTTAAACCCGAGTAGTCCGAGGCCGCAAGGCCCACGCCTATTAGGGAGTCAGGTAGACATGTAGCTGTAAACAAAACGATTATTTAAATAATTCTAAACCCGAGTAGTCGGGGGCTGCGAGGGCTACGTTCATAAGGGAATTACGTTGACATGCAACACGATTACTTAAATAACTTTCAAACTCAAGTAGGCAGGTGACGCGAGTTCCACGCATATAAGGGAGTCACGTAGACATGCAGCCCTGATCAAACGATTATTTAAATAATTTTTAAACACAAGTTGCAGGGGGCTGCGATGTCCACACAAATAAGTGAATTACATAAATATGCATACGATTATTTAAATAATTTTTAAACTGGAGTTGCAAGGGACCACGTGTCTGCGCAGATAAGAGAGTCACATCGACATGATGCCAGAAACAAAACGATTATTTAAATAATTTAAAACTCAAGTAGGCAGAGGACGCGAGTTCCATGCATATAATGGAGTCACGTAGACATACAATATGATAAGTTAAAAATATTACTTATGTTGACTGCAACTTACTATCAATGTCCCTGAGGAGAAGCTGGAGAGGGTTCGAAACGTTGGGCAATTGGGCAATTTGATGTTGGTGGCAGTCAGATATTCCTTTGCTAATAAAGTTTTTTTCCAGGTTTTAATTAAGTTTTTATTTCAGATTATGAGGGGATGATTATAAACAAAGGCAATCTGACTGCCATAAATATTAATTATTTTAATTTAATTTATAAGACTGTAAGACCGATAGAAAAATTCTCATCAGTTGATACAATATGATTATTTAAATAATTTTTAATCCGAAGTAGCAGGGGGACGCCAGTTCCTCGCATATAAGGGAGTCACGTAGAGGTGAAACCATAAATCAAACGATTATTTAAATACTTTAAAGCTCAAGTCGGCAGGTGACGCGAGTTCCACGCATATAAGGGAGTCACGAAGAAATACAGCCGTAAACAAACGATTATTTAAATAATTTTTAAACATAGTGTTTTTAATTCGATGAATGGATTGCTTGGGATATTGCGGGTTACAAATAACGTAGCCAGAAATTGATTGAACAGTACTTTATTTATTGATTTAGTCGGTTTTAATGTTAATCTCGTTCGGTAGCTTGTCGGAACGCAAACACTCTCGCTACCCACAATAGACGTTACGCAGTAGAGATGATGCCGGATAGGCGAGTCGCAGAGGAGTGAGGTTTTTGCTCTGTTCGCGCACGCGAGGGACGCGGCGTCTCACATATTATTACGCGTACACACATAACGAGCGCGCTGATTGGGCGAGCAGAATCGCCTGATCATGACGTCGCGGCACAGAAACAACACACACATGCTTTTTCTCTCTCTCTCTCACACACATTCCGATCTTTCTAGAATTACACTATTTGCGTTGAATTTCCAACATTCGGCTCACCTTCGTCGTTACGCCGACGAATATATTGCGCTATAAGTTACAATCCGTATTTAGTCTCTTTACAAGGTTGGATTGGAAGCGGTACTAGTTTGACGATAGGTCGTCGCAATGACCCTGAGCTGGTCTTTACAGTTACTACACGGACCATTCCATCGTTACCAGGACGTAGTGAGATAATTTTCACCGTTGGCCATTTGCCAGGAGAGGTGTTTTCGTTTCGGATAAGTACTAAGTCGCCAATCTTCGGTGGCGCTTTTGGTTGTAGCCAATTTCTATTTCTGGTTTGCAGCGCAGTCAAGTATTCGCTTTTCTAGCGAGACCAAAAATGCTGTGTCATCTGCGACAGCCTCTGCCAATGCTTACAAATTGGTATGGTTTGCACGGTTAGATCAGGTTCTGGCACAAGATATGAGGCGCGTTGAATCAGTAAGTGCGCAGGGGTTAAAAATTCCAAATCAGAAGGGTCATTAGAAAGTCCTACGAGTGGTCTCGAATTCATATACGCCTCTACTCGACACAATAGAGTAGCGAGTTCAGAGAACGTGAGAACTTGTTCGCCAATGACTCTGCGAAGATGATGTTTTATCGACTTAACTCCTGCCTCCCACAGACCTTCAAAGTGAGGAGCACTCGGAGGATTGAAACTCCAGTCAGTACCTTCATTAACGAGACGACCTACGACTTTTGAGCCAAACTCAGAACTGGTTTGCAGCATTGACTTGAGTTCAGCATCTGCGCCGACAATTTTGCCCTGATCTGAAAACAACTCCTGACAATGCCCTCTTCGAGGGTAAAGCGATGGAACGTTGCTATAAATGACTCAGACGAATAGTCTTCGACCAATTCTAGGTGAACGGCCTTTGTCACCATACAAACGAATATATAAACGTAACTTTTGAGGGTGCCTTTACCTCTTGTCTTAGTCAAGCGAACATTAATCGGACCTGCATAATCGATGCCTATTCTTTGAAAAGGACTGGCGGGTTGCACTCTAGCTCTAGGCAATTCACCCATGAGTTGCGAGGGCACTTGGTAAGCATAACGCGCACATGCGTGCATACTCGAATAACTTTTCTTACTTCCGTGCGCCCACGTAAGATCCACACTCGCTGCCTGAGTGTTGCTATGGTCAGCTGCGTCCCGTCGTGCAATGTACGTAAATGCGCTTATCGAATGAACAAGGTAGTAAGAGCAGACAAGTGGGGCAGTATAACTGGATGTTTAGTGCGTACATCAGTTAGTAAATTGACTAACCTGCCGCCCACCTTAGTCAAACAGTTTTGAATTATAGGATTTAGACAGGACATCGGATTCTTGTTGCTTAATCCTTTGTTGGCTTTCAAGAGAAGATATTCCTCATTAAAATATGGACCTTGCGTTAGATAAATCCAGAGTAATTGTGCATTTTCAATTTCGCACGATTCTAAAGTGAGGGAATCGCTTCGCCATTGTTTCTGAAAGAAGGGTAGATCAAGAGTCTTAAATGGATAACTGCCATTTGATCTAATACCAATACTACTTCTAGTAATAAATCTTAAACAGTACGCCATAACTCTGAGTAGTTTGGCTAAGGACGAGTACTCTTCAAGGAGAGACCAGACTTTTATATCACAGTCAGCAGAGTTATTCTTGACCTTATAAGAATTCGCGACGAGCGTGTTAGCGGCAACAAAGTTCAATTCGCCAGCCAGAACAAAAGGCTTGCTGAGTTGGTCCACAGATGAACGTCTTGAATGGGAAGTTGAGTAGAATCAAGAAATTGCTTTGTCAGGCGAACGAGCAATAAAGAAACGCACAATTCTAAACGCGGTATACTTAGAGTCTTTACCGGAGCTACTTTTGATTTAGCGATTTGTAATGAAGTGGATACATCTAAATCTTGAATTAGCCTTATATACAGCACAGCTCCGTAAGCCCTTTTGAACGCGTCAGCGAATCCGTGTAGTTCCACGGAGGTTTGTGGCATATATCCTGTCCATCGCGGGATCTTTATTTCGCTGATCGCTGGAGGATCCTTCAATCAATTGGCCCATGGTTGTTCCACTTCTCCTGGCAAAGGATCATCCCATCCTACTTTCTGAAGCCAAAGCGATTATAAAAGAATCTTTGCTACCACGACTACTGGGGCAATCCAGCCTAACGGATCGAATGTGCGCACAATGCGCGAAAGTACATTCCGTTTGGTAGCAGGTTTAGAGACATCCAGCTTTCTGATATGGAAATAAAAATAATCGCCATTAGTGTGCCAAGTGATACCTAACAAAGGGATTGAAGAGTTCGGGCTGAATAAGGTTACTTTATCTTCAGCTAACATGTTTTCAGGCAGAGCGGAAAGAGCTTGCGGTTCATTTGAGGCCCATTTCCTTAAGTTCATTTGAGCCTTTGCGAACAAACTAACTAAATCTTCTACTTTATCCCTTGACTCGGATGTGGAGTGCGCTCCAGTTAGCACGTTGTCGGAGTAAATTTCCTTCCGTACAACGTCTGCTGCTACTGGGTGCTCTTGCTCATGATCGATAGCCATTTGCATGAGCATTCGAATAGCTAGATACAGCGAACACGTTAAGCCATACGTGACAGTATTGAAAAGGTAGATTCTAATTTTCTCTAAGGGGCTAAATCGCCATAATATCGCTTGATACTTTCTATCATCTGGATGCACTTCTATCTGACGGAACATTTTTTGAACATTTGCTGACAACGCAATCTTACAATTTCGAACTTTACAGATTAGATCAACTGGATGCAACAAAAGATTCGGGCCACTGTATAATAGGTCGTTCAGCGACTCACCTGAGTTTAGTTTGCTGGACCCATTAAATACAGTTCGCAACTTGGTTGTTGTATTGGTTTCTTTCCAGACACCGTGATGCGAAAGAAAGAAGTAATTCCAATTTGTAGAGGCTAATTCCTCTATAGCAGTAATATGACCTAAGTCAATATATTCCTGAATGAACTTGGTATACTGTGTCTTAAGCCTCTTGTCTTTTTGGAAGTTTGACTCAAGACGTTTTAGAGCACTGAGAGCGTGCGAGTATGAAGAATCTAAGTTAAGTTTCTCCAGCGAATATGGATCTTTCCAAGGTGACCTTACGGTGTATCGACCGAGTTGATTTCTGGTGGTGGTATTCACGAACAGATCCTCACAAGCTTTATCTTCTTGCGAACGAGAATTTTTAATAGTAGTCAATTCCTCCGTTCGATAAAATTCTCGCAGAAGCTCCGAGAGCTCGCGTCCTGATTTTCTACTGAAGCGCTATGCAGCCCAGTAAAAGCGTGCATTTGCGAAATAGACTTGAAAGTGGGACTTGCGAGCTTTCCAGTTAACAACCAACCGAATTTCGATTGCATTTCCATGGGCTGATGATCAGAGCCTCTAATTATCCTTTCCTCTACTATACTTGTGTAAACATCTGCACCAAGCAGCAATTCAATTCGAGATTGTTCCAGAAAATCGGGATCAGCTAGTTGTAAACCTTCTAAGTGATTGAAAGAGCTAACTGAGCGAATAATTGGGGATTTGTAGAAAGAAATCCTTTGGAGAACGAAGGCTTTAGTTTTTAAATAAAACGATCATGCGAAATGAGGTTTCAACTGGAGAGATGTTAACCTATTTGCGAACAACGATATTGGCTCGCCTACTCCTTGGACACACATATTAGTGCTTTCTAGTGGTAAGGCAGGGGACGCGAGTTCCACGCATATAAGGGAGTCACGTAGCATACATGATTATTTAAATAATTTTTAAACCGAAGTAGGCGGGGGACGCGAGTACCTCGCATATAAGGGAGTCACATAGACGTGAAGCCATAAACAAACCAATTATTTAAATACTTTTAAGCTCAAGTAGGCGGGTGACGCGAGTTCCACGCATATAAGGATGCCACCTAGACATAAAACATGATGATTTAAATAATTTTTAAACCCAAGCAGGTAGGGCACGCTAGATACACGCATTTAAGGGAGTCACGTGGACATGCAGCCCTAATCAAACGATTATTTAAAGTAATTTAAACCCGAGTAGTCGGAGACTGCGAGGTCCACGCATATAAGGGAATTACGTAGATATGCACACGATTATTTAAATAATTTTTAAACCGCAGTTGCAAGGGACCGCGTATCAGCGCAGATAAGAGAGTTATGTCGACATGATGCCATAAACAAAACAATTATTTAAATAATTTAAAACTCAAGTAGGTGGGGGATGCGAGATCCACGCATATAAGGGAGTCACGTAGACATATAATATGATGATTTAAATAATTTTTAAACTCGAACAGTCGGGGGCTGCGAGGTACACGCATATAAGGGAGTCACGTAGACATGCATCTGTAAACAAAACGATTATCTAAATAATTTTTAAACCGAGTAGTCGGGAGCTGTGATGTCCACGCATATAAGGGAATTACACAGATGTGCATACGATTATTTAAATAATTTTTATACCGCAGTTGCAAGGGACAACGTGGCCGCGCCTATAAGAGAGTCACGTGGGGACGCGAGTTCCCCGCATATAAGGGAGTCACGTAGACATATAACATGATTATTTAAATAATTTTTAAGCCGAAATAGGCGGGGGACGCGAGTTCCTCGCATATAAGGGAGTCACGTAGACATGAAGCCATAAACAAAACGATTATTTAAATACTTTTAAGCTCAAGTAGGCAAATGATGCGAGTTCTACGCATATAAGAAAATTACGTAGACATGCAACACAGTTTTTCGTGTTAATTTGAAGAATATTTAAATCCAAGAAGGCAGGGGATGCTAGTTCCACGCATATAATAGAGTCACGTAGACATGCAACATGATTATTTAAATAATTTTCTATTCAAGTAGGCGGGTGACGCGAGTTCCACGCATATGCTGTGTCGTTTAAATTCGCAAATATATCATTTTATAGGTCAGGAAATTACTGATGAGAGCAGGAATATAGATTTTAATTTTAGAGATACGTCACAGACGTAACACGTAACCCCTTAGACTGTTGAATATCGTAGAGATTCAACAAGTATAGGAATAGTTAAACCATCAGTAATTTTCTGTTACAGAATTTTTTAATTGTAACAATAAGCATAATTCTCTGATTGAGTTTGATGATTTGCATCTGTTACATTTTAGATTTTTTGAAATACCTTTTTCGCTTATGGGTTACTCTTAAAATAATACAATAATTTAATCTTAATTAACGCTTATAAAATAAATACATTAATAATTACTTGTTTAATATAAAAAGTCGTAACAATCGCAATTTTCGTATTCTGTTATTTTGAAACTCATGTTCATATCGTACAATTTTATTTCGTAAAAATATTAATTTTATAATTTTTTAGTAATATTTGGTTATTTGTTTCTAAAAGTGAATTTTCTTTTTTATAATTTTGAATTATTATAGTGCGTATTTCTTGTGCGATTATTATAGTGCGCATCTAAAAAAACGTTTTTACAATGAATCTGTAATTAACTTATAAATAAATTACAAAACTTTCGATGTAAAAATAACTTGAAATATCATTAATTAATATGGTTTGCATTTATACATTAGAATTTTTTATAGAAATATATACAGTCAAGGTATATATAGAATTTCGCACAATTAAATTTTTTTTATTAATAATCGTTAAACTCTAAAGGCAAAGGATATTTTGTTTTGCATTATTTACATAAATTACAATTGATTAACTAATTTTTTAAATAATGTGTATATTAAATAATTCTGTAGTGAATACAAGATAAGGAAAAATATATAATGAATGATTCAAGTGATCATTCAATTCCCTCCCTGCTGAGAATTTTGGCAAAAGATATATTATTTTGTTCTCTTTGTTTAAGTAGAATAACATTAAAAGGCTTTTGATATTACCATTATAAAAATATTTCTCAACCATATACTGAGAAAAATTTAATTATACGTAGCATGTAGGAATTTTTTGTGAAAAAGAAGGTTAATAGGTTGGATTGATTTTGGTAAATTTGTTTGTTATTGTTCTTATGCATCATTGCATTACCTTTCCCACATATTTGCATTAGAGAGTATGCAGTGCGTTAGAGTAGAAAATTGTTTTACTCAATACAGTGCCGAATAGTGTATCTTGTAGGATGATAATGTCAGTATATGATGAAACTGATCACTTCTAATACATTATATTCAATTTAATCTTAGCAATGTGACTACAGCTACCTAAATTCTTTCTTTCTTTTGTTCTTAAACTATTCATAAAATTTCTTTTATGAATGCGAACCATTTTTCTATAGGCAAATACAGTTTGATTTTGCATAAAATTACAGTCAAATTACTTTTATCTATGTTTGTTAGGGTTGCAAGGTTTAGGAATGGTTTTAGCTTGAGAAATTTGTATTTAGGCTGTTCCAGTGATTTTGAGTAAACATATACATTTGCAAATTTTAATCCATTAGTATGAGTAATGAGTGAGAGTAGAGCGTTTGTTTTGCCACAGTTTGATGAGCCACAAACAATATTATTGGGAAGTAGTTCACCATGACCTCTTTTTGATTTGCGTCATTAATTTATCAAAATTCACAACAAGTAGTTTAACGTGTTGCTCCTTGAACTCCATGGTTTGACGTCTCAAAGAAAACTAACCTTGAACGTATATACAGGTTGTTAAAAAACAACCGCATTGGGTATATATCACGTGAAAGAGCGGAAAATTCTAAGATAAAAAGTCCAATGAACCAACGCGATCGGATCGATAGATTTTCCGTAATCGATTAATGAAAATTGATCGATTAGACCAATGAGCGCGTGGCGTTAACGGCGCGGAGGCGCGGCACCTTCCCCCACTCGGCGCTCTCCGCCGCCTCTTGCCGCTAACGGCGTGCGCTCATGGGTCTAATCCAGCAATTTTCATTAATCGATTACGGAAAATCTATCTATCCGATCGCGTTGGTTCATTGGACTTTTTATCTTAGAATTTTCCGCTCTTTCACGTGATATATACCCAATGTGGTTGTTTTTTAACAACATGTATACATCATACTTATATATATATATATTTCCAGTTAGTATGTATTTATCCTCCGAGACGTTAACATCATGATTGAGCATAAGCAGCGTAAACGCAATACGCGTAAAGGTCGAGGCTTAGTCAATACAGTCATCAATAAACTTCCATTTGAATTACATCTGTCTGGTTATCAATACTGCGGACCTGGGACTAAACTTGCAAAGCGTCTTGATCGAGGTTACCCTGCAATTAATCCTTTAGATCAAGCTTGTAAAGAACACGACATTACCTACTCACGGAATCGAGAGAGCGTTGAGGCTAGAAACGCTGCTGATAGAGTGTTAGCAGATAAAGCCTGGAAACGTGTCTTCGCTAAAGACGCAAGTATTGTGAGAAAGCAGCGGCTTATTCTGTGACAAACGCTATGAAATTAAAATCAAAGTTCGGTATGGGGCTGAAAAAGAGACCAAAAATTACACTCGCTAAAGTAGTTAAAGCAGCCTCAAAACCGATTTCCCATAGTAGTGATTCACATAAGGTAATTCAAGCTGCATCTAAAAGTGCTCGAGATGCTGTAAAGAAGACTGGGGGTAAAGCCAAAGTACACATTCCTCGTGTACTACCAGTTCCGCGAAAAATCGGTGGATTCCTACCTTTTCTGATTCCATTATTTGCGGTCTAAGTGAAACTGTTGCACTGGCAGGTGGCGCTGCTGGCATAGCTAAAGCAGTAAATGATGCAAAAGCTGCTAAACGGCAACTTGAAGAAAGTCAAAGACATGACAGTGCGATGGAAGCTATTGCTCTTGGTAAAGGTCTCTACCTTAAACCACACAAAACAGGTTATGGTATCCATCTTAAACCCTACAGCGGACATGGCAAAAAAAAACTTCGATGTAAAATTGCCTCATAGAGCACTGACTGACGCTGACTTGCTAAAATATGCTCGTATTATGCAAATTCCATACTTTCGAGGTGTATTCATGCGAAATACATTACCAGCAAAAGGTCCACATTACCGCGAATCAGCGATCGTTAATCTCGATGATGAAAAAGGACTTGGTACACATTGGGTAGCCTATCGAAAACGAAGTAATAACGTTGTGTACTTTGATAGTTTTGGAGACCTTCAGCCACCTATAGAACTTCTGGATTACCTGGGCATTAGCACCGTAAAGTATAATCATGATAGATATCAAGATTACAACTCATACAATTGTGGGCATGTCTGTTTAAAGCTTCTGAGTGAGGCTATATAAAACGATGTAAATGTTATACATAGTCAGTATTAATTATGCAGTCATGGGTGAATCATTGATGCTAAGTTTATCTGGAACGTCATCTATACTAGAAGCTCAATACTTTCCGCCAATTGAACTCTTGCCAAATAAAAGATACGTTCTAGGATTGGTTGAACTTTTAACATTCAATTCAATACCCAATATTGATATCGAAAATAACAAGTTTTACGTCGGAGAAGAGATAGTGACATTACCGACAGGTAGCTGGGAGATTGAAGATATTGAGCGCCATCTACAGGAAATACTTACATCTAAAGGCATAGTACTCAGCCTTAAACCTAATAATAATACTATTCGTAGTACTATAAAGTGCAGTCATACGATAGATTTTCAACCTGAATATTCTATTGGAAGATTATTAGGTTTTACACAGCGTATTCTTTCAACAAATATTACTCACGAATCAGATTTACCTGTAGCTATTCTCAAGGTTAACGCTTTGCGAGTTGAGTGCAACATTACAGCTGGAGCCTATATAGACGAACGGAAAGTACATACAATACACGAATTTTTTCCAGCTGTTCCTCCAGGCTATAAGATCATTGAAATTCCAACACAAGTTATTTATTTACCAATTACAGCTCATACTATCGATAATATACAGTTGCGAATTGTCGATCAAGACGAAAACTTTGTGAATTTTCGTGGACAAATTATAACAATCAGACTACACATCAAAACAGCATCATAATTATGGGAATCGTATATAACAGTAAAAGCTATATTAAGAACAAACTACGTCTCCAGAAGATCATTCATCATCGAGCAGTGAAAGAGCTAATACCACAAAACATTCGCTTCCTAAGAAGCCTAGGCCTCCAGGTCAAAAGAAACGTTGGAAGAAAATAAGTTGTCTGTTTTTCTGCTGTTTCAAAGATGAAAGATATATTGAACGTACAATCACCCATGGAATTCGACGAATCTGTCGCTCATTATGAAGTGCATATACATCACCCTTACACTTCATCCGCTTTCAATAACAACGATGAAATTCGTATCGCCATACAACATCAAGATCTCTGTCTACTACCTTCACGTAGTTCATTACATATTCATGGTCGATTAACTAATTAACTAAGATGGTACAGCTGCTGTCAACACTAAGCTTGTAAACAATGCCCTCCATCATCTTTTTGAAGAAATTCGATATGAAATTAATGCTGTAGAGATTGATAAATGTAAAAACATTGGCTTGACAAGTCTAATGAAAGGTTTGGTGTCGTTCAATCCTACACAAAACTTGGAAAACGCAGGCTGAATTGATATTGGAGAAACTCAGAAAATAACTGATAATGCTGGCTACTTTGATGTGTCCATCCTACTAAGTATGATTCTAGGCTTTGCGGAAGACTATCGTAAAATCATAGTCAATTGCAAGCATGAGCTTGTTCTCACAAGATCAAAGAATGATGTAAATGCTATTGTGCAAAGGCAATCAGAAGAGTTTAAAATTAATCTAATTAAAATTGAATGGTTAATGCCGTATGTGGTATTATCTGACAAGCATAAAATACGTCTCCTTCATTACCTACAGAAGGAAAAATCGATTGCTATGAGTTTCCGTAGTTGGGAGCTATACGAGTATCCATTACTCCCAACCGCTTCGAAGCATGTTTGGACAGTAAAGACATCGAATCAGCTGGAAAATCTAACGCTAGCCGCTTTGATCATTGCAATATAAGTAATGTGAAATTATTTCTCAATTCACAATACTATCCTTATGGAAATCTCAATCTTAACATTGATCAAAATCAATACGTTTTATTATATGATATGTATGTAAGCTTTCAAAATATGTATTATGGAAAAGAGGCAGAACCTATGGTCAAGAAAGGAGAGTATATAGAGCATGCTCCTCTAATTGTCGTCGACTGTTCAAAACAGAATGAGTCGTTGAAGCAGGCTCCAGTTGACGTTCGTCTTGAATTCGAAGCTAAAGAAAATTTTCCAGCACAGACATCAGCCTATTCTCTGATTCTACATGATCGTATTATCGAATATAATCCCATAAGTGGGGATATTAAAAAATTAGTATAAAAGGTCTTGAAGTACTTTTATAAAATTAGTACACAAACACGTATCAAGCAGAATGGAGTAAATACTAGATGTGCAAGGCTTTCAGCGAGTTATGAATGAGTTTATAGTAAAGGAACTGGCGGTAGTTCCTCTAATCTCAAACTTGACAACACAAGTTTTCCTTTTCAAGCCACCAATGCCATGGTATAAACTTTCAATGAAATATAGAAGAACAAACGTTTGGTTGGAGCGAAATTATCATGGACTATCTTGGAGCTCTGGCGAAATAGCTTACGAAGAATTGCCCAACGTACTTCAATCAGTCTTGCATGATGCAACTGCAGTTTATGTGAAAGGGCTTGAAAAGAAGCAATGGCTCGAAAAATTTAATTTTAATGTGTATAATATGGAGGATTTACGTTTTCCTTTACTGCAAAGGCTGAAATGTGATATTTTGGAACATTTGTGTCCTCACCATAAGCTAGCCATTAGAGCAAACTGCACACATCGGAACGTTCTACTATTGAAAAAATTTAATCATGATAATATTCCATCACTGGACAGATCACTAAGAATATTTTTCAAGACTGAACATCGTTTATGGATCCTATTGACATTGCTCAATTGCCACTAAGTTTTCTTACAACCTTCGGTGCAAACAGTATTGAGCAGGCATGGGATAAATTACCTGAAGATGTAAAACTCAACCCAGAAGTATTAAAATATTTAAAATGTCGTGAACATAATATTATGAGTATAATGCCTTCTCTAAAAAGAGATTGCATTCATTGTATGCAAAACTTTAATGTAATAAAAAATGAAAATAAAATTTATTATCTGTATTAATTTATTTATCCTAGTGTTATCCCTATCCTTAAAATTTCATTCTTATCGAAGAAAAGGAAGGCGCGATTGCTGCATCATGGGTTATCGAATATACCTTCGTTAGAAGTGCGCATCAAGGTTCTTTTAGCTCTATAGCGTTATACTCACACAGCATACTACGCGCATTATTCCGAATGGGGATTTAGGTATATGAGCGGATTAATGGGGATGGGGGTTCTAGAAGTTCACAGGTGGTGGTGTGACGTCACACGTTTGCGTATATTAATAATTTTGAATTCTGTCAGTAAGACGAAAGAGAGTAGCTAAGAAGATCACAATTGAAATAATCCGGTTTCAAGAATCGGAGCGATAAGATACGTGCCCGAATATCGGATCAAAGAAGAGACCGTTATGGTAAAGAGTCATGCCGCTTGTCTCGCTATGATCACTACGACGAAAGCAGACTCGCACCGGTGGGCTGCATGCCCCTGCACGCAAAATGCGAGCGCGCAATCTGTATCATCGATGACGTCGCAGGAGGTGTCAAATTACAGCAATATGACATCGCAAAGCGGGGATACAAGTGAAGGAATTTTAACGATTTCCGTTTAACTACATGATCCCTGTGACGAATACACACTCACACCGTCAAGAATCGTCGAAACGATAAGATATACTTCTTTCAGGATGGTAATGAGTCATACGGCTTGTGCCGCTACACTCGCTCGATGACATTTGATCTCATACAGTATGCTCGTAATGCACACAGCAGCCCCCGATCGGTCCGATCCACGAGAGAGAGAGAGAGAGGGAGAGAGAGAGAGTTAAAGAGAGAAGAGAGAGAGCGAGAGAGAGTGAGTGAGTTGTATACCGCAGCTGTGATCATGGGTCATCCGCGCTTATTCGTTATGCGACGTTATTTCATGATACATCATCGAACATTCGGTAGAGGGATGGGGGCTGCCCGTGAGGCAACCGCGATTAGTAATATTTAATGACGTCAATCGGGATAAAAATTGTTTATCCGTAATTTGACACCTTCTGCAGGGTCGCACAATTGCGCATTTTAAAAACATTTGAGGGCTATTGTGCAATCTTCGAGAAGGCTCGATGACGTCACTGCGAAGCCTGCCTCTCGAATGTTCTAGAAGGTTTGTGACGTCCTGCCCCATAGACGAGGGGTGGAGTGGGGGAGGGGAATCGTGGATGGGTGAGGTGGTGGGGGGCTCCAGAAACCCTATAGCTATACTACTCATTTTCTTTTGGATTAGTTCTATATTTTCTTATTCAAAGATAGATAGAATAATAAGTTATTAAATTGATCCCTGAAATGTTTTCTACTTTGTGACTAAATAATTAATTAAATATTTTTATTTAATAACATATAATTTTTACAAATAAAACTTGCTTGTTTTATTAGCAAACAAAAACTGAGGTATTTTAATATGTAATCGCAATATTTTTGTTTGTTGTTGTTAATATATATTTTTTTAATTGTCAACGATGTTATTGTTAGTCGTAGCATTACTTCAAAAATCTTTTATGTATGAAATTTTTTTGCTGTCCTCGTAAGAATTAAATTATTCAAACTTATCTTATTCCGATCGCATTTTTCTAAAATTATTCTTACTTAGGGAATATAGTTGCTTTTCATAAAATACTGACAAGTTGATACGAACAATTGTAGACAAACGGATAAGTGGTTATAATTTTAAAGTGTATATTTGGCAAAATATGGATCACCTTAGATTTATATTCTAGTTGACCAAGAAGTAGGATGGTTTTGCTTTATATGAAAAATTAGGCTGCAATGATAATTCCCTGTTGCTGTATTAAAAATTTTGAAAAAATTAGTAGAGGTTATAATAAATTTTGAGTATGTTGTCCATATCCTAAAACAAAAATGTTGTATTATTATTTGTTATTGTCTTTGCTGGTTTCCCATAATTGGATAAAATATTATTTTGTTCATTTTAATAGCGTTGAAAATTCTTATTATGCTGATCCTTTTGAAATTTATTCATATTTGGTTCTTTAATAGGCCATGTTTTGTCTCCCTTTTTAAACTTTTTTCTGATAGTAAATTTATTGTAGTAATCTTTAGATTTTAATTTTAATCTTGTATTTCTTATAAATTCCTTAAAATGTTTTTTATAATTAGATATCCATTTTAGTTTTTTGACGTTTTTATTAAATGTAATTTTGGTTAAAACTGCAGTTGGTGTACTTTATTAGGATTTGTATTTAGATTTATTATTACGTTATGATCTTGATTATCAAAGGTCTCTTTTAGTTGACTTTTATTCTCAAGCTGTTCTTGGTGTTCTTGATTATCAAATATTTTTAGATGACCTTTATTCTCTAGATGTTTTTGAAGTTTTTGATTATCAAACATATCTTTTGGTTCATTTTCATTTTCGAAAACTACTTTACTATTATTTAATAAGTTCTTTAGATTTTTTGTATCATTTAATAAAGACTCTTCAGAATGTATTGATCCTATATTCTCTTTTAACAAATTTTCAAGCGAGTTTTGTTGGAATTTAGTTTCCATTTGATCATCTTCGGATTCAAATGGTTCAGCTAAAGCAAAAGTTATGTCTAAAATGACTTTAAGATCATCATAAAAAGTTACTGTTTCTAACGAATTATTGCCTTCATTATTATTTTCATTCGAAATTTCATTCTTTTGGTTATTTATATCAGATTCATTAAAATCAATTAAATTAATTTCATCACAATCCTCGTGAGTTTTTATATTAGATTCATTAATATTCATTTCATCACTATAGGCCAGTAAACGAAGGTCTGAAATCGACTTTCTCTGGTGAATGGCTGCATTTTGGACATTTGGTAAAACACATCGTCTAAAAACGATGGTCAAAAATGCAGCTTCCAAAAACGCCGGCGTCACCCCTAATTTCGCGAAAAACCACCCCCGAAAACGGTTTTTCGCTTATAACTCGCGAACGATAAGAGATATCGAAAAAAGTCCCAAACAAAAGTTGTAGAGCGTGAAATTTTACATAGGGATCACCTATCACTTCTTTGCATTTGATAAAATTAAGCCTGAGAAAAGCACGCAAAGTAACAAACAGCAAGTGGCCGGAGGGGAAGGGAGGTGGGGCCCGCGGCCGTGCGGCTGCGGCAGCGGCGCACACTGGAGCCGAAAGGTTCAAAACCACCTAGAGGTCATAATTCTCAACCGAATTTGAAAATTCAAAAACAGGAACTTTTGTGACAAAATACCAAAGACCGCTACGAAGCCTAATGTTGAAAATATGAACCTATAAACCTAATTTATAACCGATAACCCCAAAACTTACACTTGTGATTCCCAAAAATGCTATAAAACTTCAATTTATAAGTCCTTGACACATGCTCTCTTAACGTTGATTCATAAAATTGGTCTACAGATTAAGTCTTGGGCCATTCTGTCAGAAATAGTGTATATTTTTAGGATATACATTGTATGTGGTTTAAATAACATTTTTCTCTTTTTTATAGCTGATTTTGGCCTCAGAAGCCACTAGGTGTAAGACCCCCTTAAGACTTAAGAGGTTAGGGCTTATAGGTTTAGAGTTTATGAGTGCATGGCTTACTGGATCAAAGGTCAAGAGTTCACGAGTAAAGGGCTTACAAATTAAAGGTTTATCGTATTTTTGGGATTTGCAGGTCAAAAATTGAATTGATTGGTTGATGTGATAGGATTATATGACTCCTTAGATTTATAGGTTAATTTTTTGGAAAATCAGGCTTTGTAGGGCTCTTCGATATTTGATAACGAATGTTCCTAAGCAAAAATTTTGAGATTCCGTTGAGAATTGCGACCTCGAGGTGGTTTTGAACCAAAAAATGTGTATGGCCCCAGTGTGCGGCGGCGCGCCTCGGCGGCAATGTTAACATGTGAGCGCGCGCGTGGACTGCGTGTCTCTGCGCCGCTCGAGTCGTTTTTCACTTTTTAGCGATTCTAGCTGGCCCAGGCGCCGGAAAATTTTTCGTTTCTGTCTCCGCCTGTACGCCTGCTGATGCAATTGCATAAAGTAACCATCGCTTTTTGTAGATTTTGATTCGTAGAATCTAAATTTCGAGGTTACAATTTAACAAAATTGCAAGAACTTTGATTTAAATGTATTTGTTTGAACAAAAACGCTATTTAAACAAATAAAAACAATCTTTGGCGATCAGAATAATTTTTTCTTGAAAATTCCGGCAATTTTAAGATTAAAATGTTTCATTCAACATCCACGAGAAACCAATATTCAAAGAGTTATAAATTTTCAAATATTAATTCTTAGCATTCAAGAGATTTTTAATAATAGTCACAAAATTAAACATCAAGTAAAAATTGTTACAGTTACTAATCGTTTACCATCTAAAAAGAGATGTGCATAGTTAATATTACTTTGTATTATATGTAATTCACATTAATATAGGCACGAGTAAATCTCAGGAACTCTTAACTTTTTTGGGAACTCCAAAGTTTAAGCAGACAAATGAATCAACGCTCAAAATGTTTGCCTTGCAATAAAAAAAAATAAAAAAATCTATTATAAATAATGGTAACGAATCAGCTGCGTTCGTAAATGAAAAAATTGTTGTTAATATGCTTTTCCTATCGATATATTATCTATATAGGAACAGGAACACACTTACGATCGTTGTACAATTTGTTTAGCTTTTCTGTGTGTCAAAATCTTGAACTCGAGTCCTGGTAGGTCGATGTGCTATAAAAATTAGCTGAAATACAAAATTTTTTCACCATACCGTCTGGCTGAAAGTACCACTTTCGCAGTTCGCTCCCGGCTGAAACCGTGAATGTGGTACTTTCGGTAAGGATATGGTAGAATAGTAAAATAGAATAGTATATGCGCTATTTCCAAAATTATTCCCCTCTTCCCTGGTGGAAATCCAAAACATTTTCTAACTATTAACTGGCCATTTATATTAGAAACTTGCTATAAAATGGGAATTTCCCTTTTCCAGTTTCTAGCTCCCGGTGAAACGCTTTTTTCCCTATTATTCGAACATTTAATAGATTGAAAAATAGAATGAGTTTTGCGAAGACAAACACAAGCTTGTTCTTGAGTACTTTAAAGGTTTTAAAACTGATCAGTCTTTTTAGTCCGGAAATGGCTAGTAAAAGGCCTGTTGTTCTGACAAGGAGTGAGAGAGAATATCTTCAAAAGCACTACTGTAAATGGTTTTTCTGTCTGCTCATATTGTTTATATTTTAGTAAGCTATCAATTCTTTAACTAAACTTAAAACGAAAATTTGGAGGTTATGTCCAATCTATTAAATGTGCGAATAATGGAAAAAAAGCGTTTCACCGGGGCCTATTAACTAGCCATTTTTTCTACCTATTTATTGAGATTGTTGGCCATTTCAGATAGACAAATTTCCACCAGGGTTACGTCTCGAAAAAAATTATGTTTTTTAAGGCACCCTCATCAGACAAAGTGTTCTTGTTCTTCAAGCTTTTCTAAATGTGAAAATAAATATATACAAGTTCAATTTAATGATATCATTTTTTGGTGACACTTTCAAGTCAATTTTGGATTGAAAAGAATTGACGGAAATTTCAGCTTTCTTTCTAAACGATGAAATTTGAAAAAAGGATTTAATTTTGAAGGTACATTTACTGAACAAAGTTTTTCTTGTTCTTTAAGCCTTTCTGAATGTGAAAAAAATTATTTACAAGCCCGATTGAATAGTATACTTTTTCGGCGCCACTTTTTAGTATGCCATTTATAGAAATTGAATCATGATCTTCTAAGGAACTTGATGTCGATGCACCCCTCGTTTAAGAAATCATCAGTTTTTGTGGGGGGGGGGAGGTGTTTTATCAAAATGGTAAAACGCTAGATGGGTATTTTCTCAGAAAATGTATTATCGTTTAAAACATTCTCCGCATCTGATACTATAAATTCCGAACAGGAGCTCTTCAGAACACACAAGGGATTTCTTTCAAAAAAAAATATCAGAAAACTTTGCGTCTATAAAAATTGAAAACAGATTGTATAAAATTATAAAGATACTTTTTACTAGTAAAATAAAACTCCGAAAAATGTGACTCCTAAAAACATTATTTCCTTATATATTTTCCTTATATAGATTCCTATACAATTTTTAGGGGGGAGGTATTTTATCAGAATGGTAAAATGTTAGATGGGTATTTTCTCAGAAAGGTAAAAAAAATAGAATATCTTATGATAGAAGGGTAACTTTTTCTAAGGTTTAAAAATGTATAATACATAAAAATTCGAAAAAATTTGGCAAGAACGCCATGATATTTTCATTAAATTATTTTTATATGATATGGAACATCAAGTTTCCGAATGCCATTTCTACCCAACGATTAAATTATAGAAAATGCAGTGATTTAGAAAAGCTATAACGTCGGCAAATGAGCTAAAAATCGTATAGGAATGGACGATTCAGATTTTTCAGAATTTTATTTTTCTAGTAAAAAGTATCTTTATAATTTTATGCAATCTGTTTTTCTGAGAAAATACCCATCTAACATTTTGCCATTTTGATAAAATTCCTCCTCTCTCACTCTTACTCGCACGTGCATAAACATGCAGTAAGGAAAAAATATGTTTAAAAATGAAAACGTTTAGTGAATGTGCCTCAACATTAACTTTTGAAATTTCTTTTAAGCTGACAGTTAGAAATTCCAGAGAAATGCTCATTTACTCATTGCCGTAGCAACGAGTTTATTACTGATTATTTTATAAGTAACAAAACTAGCCCACTGTTTTTTTATCTATCTTGATAGAAAATAGAAGAAGTATGGACACACTATACACATAGGTATCTTGTATAACACACTTTCTATTTATATGTTATATGATTGTGTTTGTAATAGTATATTATGCACCAAGGGAATAAAGTGGGCTGTGTGCCCCCTGCGCGAGAGTTGTCGCGCGAGCGAAGCGAGGGCGACAAATGCGCAGGTTCGCACAACCCACTTTATTTACGAGTGCAATACGTATACGATTTTTTAACACAACTATCGTAAAATTCGTACTCGCTCCCCGCTGAAAAGGGAAAAAGTGCTGCATATTTATTCGCCTTCCCTCGCCTTCGGCTCGGGCACAAATAGTGCGTTGCCCTGGCAACATGAGTGAGGGTAGGGAATGAACGTAGCACTTTTTTCCCGCTTCGGCGGGGATAAAGTACGAACTTTACGATGGGGTGTGTTAAAAAGAAATAAATAGCAGCTTTGTTAAAATATTAGTTATTGTAGTTGAACATTTCGACTCTCCCTACGAAAACTAGCACCTTTTTTGACCTCCTCACGAAGACTAGCACATTTCAGAAAACTGCAACGAAAACTAGCATAACTCACGACTTTGCCGCGAATACTAGTACAATTCGCGAGGTTTCCGCGAAAACTAGCATCATTCACGAGTTTGCGCCGAATAATAGTACAATTCGTAAGATTGCGACGAAAAGTAGCACGATTCACGAGTTTGCGACGAAAAGTAAGACGATTCGCAAGCTTGCCGCGAAAACTAGCACTTCGCGTCACCGTGTTAATTTACATAAGAGGCAGTGGAATGTGCTATCTTCGCCGCAATCAAGCGGATTGGGCTAGTCTTCAAAGTAAATCAATGGGGCGTGCTAGTCTTCGCGGCCAACGCTGAAATGGACTAGTCTTCGTGGCAATCTGAATCGTGATAGTTTTGTAGGGAGCGTCGTTTTATACTAATCACCAGTAAAAGAATTTTTTAATGATCGTTGAGAAAATTTTTCATTTAGTCAAAAACAGTCCATTTGACCCAAGAGGGTATTCTTCTTGAATAAGATAGGTATTAGAATTATTAATTCTATACTTGACTCTAGACAAAAATCTTTTTAAATCGAAATCTGTTTGTGTTTAGAGTAAATTTCTCCCTCCCCGAAGCACTATAGTAACATTTTCTCTTAAAAAGTTTTAATAAAAAAATGTTTACTTATTGCCATTCATTGTTATGATGAATTTTTACACTTATAACAAAAAAATTGGAAAAAAAGTTATTCGGAGATAGATCCAGAGGTGCAGTTATGGGTAATCAAATCATAGACTTTATTTATAGTATTTTAACATGATAACTAGCTGAAAATACGAGCTTCTAACTTCCTGAGCATGGATTTTATTAAAACTTGATGATGTCATTTTTAAGCTACAAAATTACACTCTGAAATTGTATCCACATCCACAATCCAGACGTGAGAAACTTCCCTCGAGAGTTTCTGACCGAAACTTGCTAAAATAGAAATATACCAATAAAAATAACTTTTACATATCTCTATAATTTGTCATTGTTAAAATTTATTTTTTTTAAATAAGATTCAACCTGCAGGTTAAATGTAAATTAAAACGTAGATATATAATGTAAATACAAACTGTAAATTGTATTGTAGTTAATATCGTAATTAATTACTTGTATTGCATACTCATATTTTCTGCTGCAAAAGGACTCCGTCATAATACTCATAATATGATCTATTCTTCAAAGGAATATTTTTTTATTATCTTATATTAATTACGAATATTAAGAAGAAAATCCTGAACGAAGAAAAATAATTACTTTTCAGATAGTAGGAATGGAGTCTTCATAAAAAGAAAAATTGTTTTTGAATCTACAGAGTTTTAGACTGAAATGGTAATTTCTTTTGTCAAAGTATAATTTGGCTTTAAATAGAAAATTATTTTATTTAAATAATAATAATACATGTTTGTAAGAAACTATTGGATCTTGTAGAAAAAATGTTCATTATACAAATAAAGATAATAAGAAAATTAGTATAACTTATTTTTCTTGTCTCTATAAAGCAGTTGACAGATAAAAATTTAAGGTTCAGGTACGAATTGGCACTACTAATTTTTTTAATATAGAAAACTTGTGGAGCTTCGCTGCTCACTCATGTTTATAAAATATTTTGTCTTTTAACAAATACTAATATTTAGGGAATATCTTTGCAAAACATATAGATATAGATAAGGCTATTAGTCTTCCCCTTGATAATTTAATCAATACGTATGTAAGAATGTAATTTTACTATATTATATACTCTTTAGTTTGTAAGGCATTTAAGAGTTTTTACCTAGCAGTATATTTCAGTTAGTTAGGTTGGCGGCAGTGTCGTCGTCGCGAGATGGAGCGTTGCGAGAGCACGAACAGACAGAACGTCTCAGACCGCAGAGCTGAGCGAGCGCGTAGGGCGCGTATAGCGAATCGTCGCTGTTCTGGGCCTCCTAACTCCCCAGGTGACGTCGCGTCGTAGGAGAGCGTCCAGAGTAAGGCCGTTGGGTCGTCGCGTTGTAGCCAAGAGGCGAGGCTGTAAAGCTGAGCGTGCGAGGGCAGAAGAGCCGAAGGTCGTCGAGACCGAGAAATAGAGTGGCAATTCGGCCGTGTAGCGAGTTCTGCGAACTCGAAGTTTATCTGTTTGTAATTTTAATCAGTTTTCACTTTAATAAACTAAACCTTTTTAATCTAATGGCCTTGTTTCTTTCGCCTATCTGAACAAGCCCATGTGTGCGTGAGCCTTAATGCTGCTGGTGAGCTGGTAAGTAATCGGCTAGAAAGCAGTTTATGACACGTATTCTCAAATCTCAATAACTTTTTATCCCTAAAATTCCTTTAAAAAGTTAGATAATTAATAATCTTGTATTTCGGCTAATTTTTATAGCACATCGACACCTACCAGGACTCGAGTTCAAGATTTTGACACACAAAAAAGCTAAACAAATTGTACAACGATCGTAAGTGTATTCCTGTTCCTATATAGATAAATATATCGATAGGAAAAGCATATTAACAACAATTTTTTCATTTATGAACGCAGCTGATTCGTTACCATTATTTATAATAGATTTTTTTATTTTTTTTATTGCAAGGCAAACATTTTGAGCGTTGATTCATTTGTCTGCTTAAACTTTGGAGTTCCCAAAAAAGTTAAGAGTTCCTGAGATTTACTCGTACCTATATTAATGTGAATTACATATAATCCAAAGTAATATTAACTATGCACATCTCTTTTTAGATGGTAAACGATTAGTAATTGTAACAATTTTTACTTGATGTTTAATTTTGTGACTATTATTAAAAATCTCTTGAATGCTAAGAATTAATATTTTGAAAATTTATAACTCTTTGAATATTGGTTTCTCGTAGATGTTGAATGAAACATTTTAATCTTAAAATTGCCGGAATTTTCAAGAAAAAATTATTCTGATCGCAAAAGATTGTTTTTATTTGTTTAAATAGCGTTTTTGTTCAAACAAATACATTTAAATCAAAGTTCTTGCAATTTTGTTAAATTGTAACCTCGAAATTTAGATTCTACGAATCAAAATCTATAAAAAGCGATGGTTACTTTATGTAATTGCGTCAGCAGGTGTACAGGGGGAGACGGAAGCGAAAAATTTTCCGGCGCCTGGGCCAGCTAGAATCGCTAAAAAGTGAAAAACGACTTGAGCGGCGCAGAGACACGCAGTCCACGCGCGCGCTCACATGTCAACATTGCCGCCGAGGCGCGCCGCTGCTACCGCAGCCGCGCGGCTGCGGGCCCCACCTCCCTTCCCCTCCGGCCGCTTGCTGTTTGTTACTTTGCGTGCTTTTCTCAGGCTTAATTTTATCAAATGCAAAGAAGTGATAGGTGATCCCTATGTAAAATTTCACGCTCTACAACTTTTGTTTGGGACTTTTTTCGATATCTCTTATCGTTCGCGAGTTATAAGCGAAAAACCGTTTTCGGGGGTGGTTTTTCGCGAAATTAGGGGTGACGCCGGCGTTTTTGGAAGCTGCATTTTTGACCATCGTTTTTAGACGATGTGTTTTACCAAATATCCAAAATGCAGCCATTCACCAGAGAAAGTCGATTTCAGACCTTCGTTTACTGGCCTATTAGTCTCATAATTTTTTACAGTAGATTCAATAAAATCAATTAAATTTGTTTCCATAATTATTTCAAATTCATGATTATTTTTGCAAATTTCGTTAAAGTCTATAAAATTAATTTCATTAGTATTTTTATGATTTTTTATAATTATATTATTATCTTTTGGTTCATCAGTGATTTCATGTATTTTTATAAAAGGTTCGACAATTAAATTGATTTCTTTATGACCATTAATTATTGTAGATTCCTCTATGATATTAGTTTCCTGTTTATTTTTATTTACTTTATTTTCTGTAATTAGTTTATTACCATTGTACCTTTCAATATTCGTTGCATTAATTATGTTTGCCTGAATTTCTTATTCGTTAATTATTTCTTTTGTGGAATTATGGTATGATTCAACAGTATTAATACTTGGATATTGTTTGAGTATCTCACATTCTTGATTTGTATGATTCGTGCTTTTACACATTTTACAAAATTTGATTGTTAGTTGCATCTAATGGTAGTTTTCTTTATATTACTATATAGTGATCCTAATGGCTTATCTACCAGGTAATGTT